>JAJAGP010000071.1:0-600000 GCA_025084515.1 Ancistrus triradiatus | reverse complement strand
TTTTTAAATTGAGTTTCTCTGCTTATAATCCGTTCCAGGTCTTTGATGAAGAAATGTTCTCAAAGTATCACAGTGACTGATTTAATGAGAAGGGCGTGAGCACCATTTCAAACAATCTGATTTTCCGAAGCCTGCTCAACTCCAAACTTTTAAGATCGCACTTAAAAAATTTGCATCAATTACCCTTTTAAGTGTGACATCCACTAAATAGGGGCACTGACATAACAAACACATGGTGTGGTATATTTATGTTATGCACTTTCATCAGCATTTGATGTATTGGCCCCTTTCGTGGGGGCCGTCCATAAAGCGAGCCGAATATCCTTTCCATTCTCCTTTGATTATGGAGGAGTGCATGTTTGGAGAAAAGCCTGATGATGATTCAACAAAATACTACAGAGGCAAATATTTAGAGCCGAGTTCTAGGTTTTCATCATGTCGGTGTGACGTGACCATGCGGGTCGGAGTCAGGTTCCCTTACTCTTTATGGCCACATCTGTGCTGGCCCTTGATGAACGGAAGGACGTGTATAACGTCTATGACTGATAACTGCACCGATGCTAATTTAAATCATCTGAATCAATGTCTGGCTTGGCAAAAACATACCTAAATGGAAACATCTGACTCAAATTGATCACTAACGACGTTCAGCGTAAGGGATTTAATAATGCTTACTGAATGCTTAAAATATCCGGGTGGGTTTGCAAAACTAATTAGCCTTATATGTCTTAATAAAAGAAGCCACTGTGTGTGTATGGCTGAAAAGCTTCCACATGAGCAAGAAGAAAGCAAACAAAAACAAACACCACACCACAATTAGCACCGGACAGCTTCCTCTGCCTAATCAGAGTCTCGTAGGCTTCATTAGAACTTCGGCTTCCCTGGCTCCAGCTCTGGACTCGACGCGTATCGGCGCCATTAAAATCGTATCGACTGGCTCGTTTCTCCTTGACGTCCACTTCAGGAGGACGTGAAACCCGCCCGCTTCCAGCCCTGCACCCCTAACCTGGCCTCCATATCTGTCCATATTTCTGTGCCATCATATTTTACTATTACCTATCAATTGGTTTCTAATCGCGGTAATGAGGCGTCTGTCGTTTGGTGACAGAGAGCTAACGGCCTCTGTGGGAGCATTAAGGAGCCCGGGTTATGCTGTGGGCCGTTAACTACCTACAGGCGTTTGCTAATGGCTCCAAATGACCTCCTCAGTGGCTATTAGCACATAATTAGAAACTTGCAGACCATAGATGGCTTCCACTGGACATGGCAGCCTCTTTTCTCCTCTCCTTCACTCTTTGTTTAATCGTCAAACCACACTTACACGCCAGGGCAGGACTTTATCATCGGTGGCTTCTTGAACCCTGTGCATCGCTTTTAAAAGCATTTAGCTGATTCAGACACCGAATCCAGCCACGGCTAAAGAGCGACCACATCAGCAAACCTCTGGAGGAAAGATTTACTACTGTCTGTTCTTGAGATGTTTAAGAGAACCATGTAAGAGAACTGGACCCGGGCCCCTTAGTAAAGCAAGCGGGTGAAAATGCACACTTGCAATCTCAACGTCGCACTATAAAATAAAAATAAAAATACAAAATAAAACGTGACCATTGACTGGAATCTGAACGAGAAGAGCAGAAACATGGGACTATGGTAGCCTAGTGGTTAAGGTGCAGGACTATGGACCAGAAAGTCCAGGGTTCAAATCCCACCTCAGCCAAAGCTGCCACTGTTGGGTCCTTGAGCAAGACCCTTAACCCACAACTGCTTGGATTGTAAGACTGTATCAACTGTAAGTCGCTCTGGATAAGGGCGTCTGCTAAATGCTGTAAATGTAAATGCTGTAAATGTTTTTCCTCTGTTAGCCAATCAGAGTGCAGATTTAATTTAGGAATGTAGACAAAGATCTGATTTATTCTGTTTGAATGGCTTGTTGATTGGTTGGTATAATTAACATTACCTCAGACAGACATGGACCTCAACAACAATTTCCGTGTCCACCTTGCCCCAAGACCGAGATGAGTCCAAATGAGGTCGAGACCAGACTCGAATACTACAATGCTACTTACAACCTTTGCTAGTATGAACCGTGAGGGGGGGAAATAAGCGTTACTGTGGAGCGAATAATAAAAAAAAAAAATAGGATTATGAACACCAAGGTTGGTTGCGGTACGAGACGCGAAGAAAAAGCTCGCAACGCGTGAAACATTCAAGGATCTCCGAATTATTACCAGAACTGACTGACATGCCATCAATATAAACAAATAAACCTCTTAGACGCTGGTATCTACCCCAAGAATGAATCAAAGTGGATGAAAAGGCCTATGTGTGGCAGCCAATTTAAGCATTATGTGCTATTGTTGTGAATCAGGCACAGCGCGTAAAGTGCAAGGCACGGCCATACCGCACAAGCGCCTCACTCACACTAACCTCTGTGTACACTTAGCACTTACTAATGCTCTCCAGTTACCCAGAACAAAGCCCGCTTTAGTAGGTTAATGTCAGCTCAGGAGTTGCGCCCGACAATAAAAAGAGGAACGTCCTGTTTTGGAAGGAAAATGTAACACAGTAGATCTGTGCGGTAGCGGCGGCAGCGAGGCTTTAAGCTATGGCCGCATTATCTCACCTCACCTGACAGTTATGTTTGTTATCTGAGGAAAGCAGTGACCTTGTGGCACAAGTATGAAACAACTAACACAAAGTGCATGCAGGAATCTTTCTAGGTCATCGGCCATCCTTGGATAAACAATGGAATTTTTGGGTCATTCTTGGACAAGTGTTGCAAAACATGTAGTGTGTCTTCATGTGAAATAAAAAGTGAGACGTGCAGAAATGATTTTATTTGTGTAGTCTTGTGCAAATTTTCTAAAGAGCACAAACTATTGCAGGGCAGACATTAAAGAGATCATATTCCAGCCAATGTTAATGAAAACACAAACACACACACACACACACACACACACACACACACACACACACACCAATCAGCCAAAACATTAAACCCACCTGGTTCGTAACAATGTTTAGGTCTGCATTATCCATCAACGTCCACGTGAATGCCCGGACCTGGGGTTTCCCAGCATTACCCTGAGCCTCACACCCCCTCCACCAGCTTGCCCACAGTGCATCCCAGTGCCATCACTTCCCCAGGTAAACTGTGCACACATAGCCGACTGTCCATGTCCTGCTGGACCAGACGACCTTCTTCCATTCCTCCAAAGACCAACTGAGACATTACCCATTGTAGGCACTTTCGGCAGTGAACAGGGTTAGAGCACTCTGACAGGTCTGCAACCAGGCAGTCCCATACTCAGCAGGGGATGCTACTCTGTGTCACACATGCCCCCCGGAACCAGTATTTATAAAAATACATCGCTTCGGCCACCATTAAATTCAATTTGGTATAATGACCATATATAAGTATTTCTCAGGAAATATTTGTATGCACTATTAAAAAACTGCCAACCTCAGTTGGTAACGTCATCAAGATGCCAAGTTGACCCTTGCACATTCAGAAGAAGCTTGATCAGGAAAGTTTTTTGGAAAGGTAGCAGCCAAGAAACCACTTTTTTCAGAAGAGGAACAAGGTGAAAAGGCTAAAGCTATGCAGTTCAAAAGAGTATCATGGACTGTATATCGTGTGACTGTAGTAGCCCAGTGGTTAAGGTACTGGACTCTGGACTAAAAAGGCTAGGGTTCAAATCCCACCTTTGCCAAGCTGCCACTGTTGGGTCCATGAGCAAGGCAATTATCCACAATTGTTTGGATTCTAAGACTGAAGCTCAGGATAAGGGAGTCTGGTAAATGATATAAATGTAATGTAATATAAAGTATTATTGAATGACCTATACAAGGTGGTGGCCTAAGACTTTTGAACAGTACACCATGTATATATATATATATATACACAGTACCTGTGCCTTCTGGCTGATGTTTTGGTCACTGTTGAATGTTGGTGGTGCTTTCACACTCGTGGTAGCAGGAGACGGACTCTACAACCCACACAAGTGGCTCAGGTAGTGCAGCTCATCCATGATGGCACATCAATGCGAGCTGTGGCAAGAAGGTTTGCTGTGTCTGTCAGCGTAGTATCCAGAGGCTGGAGGCGCTATCAGGAGACAGGCCAGTACACCAGGAGACGTGGAGGAGGCCGTAGGAGGGCAACAACCCAGCAGCAGGACCGCTACCTCTAACTTTGTGCAAGGAGGAACAGGAGGAGCACTGCCAGAGCCCTGCAAAATGACCTCCAGCAGGCCACAAATGTGCATGTGTCTGCACAAACGGTTAGAATCTGACTCCATGAGGATGGTATGAGGGCCCGACGTCCACAGATGGGGGTTGTGCTCACTGCCGAACACCGTGCAGGACGCTTGCCGTTTGCCAGAGAACACCAGGATTGGCAAAGTCGCCACTGGCGCCCTGTGCTCTTCACAGATGAAAGCAGGTTCACACTTAGCACGTGTGACAGAAGTGACAGAGTCTGGAGACGCCGTGGAGAGCGATTCTGCTGCCTGCAACATCCTTCAGCATGGACAATGGTTTGGCAGTGGGTCAGTAATGGTGTGGGGTGACATTTCTTTGGAGGGCCGCACAGCCCTCCATGTGCTCGCCAGAGGTAGCCTGCCTGCCATTAGGTACCAAGATGAGATCATCAGACTCCTTGTGAGACCATATGCTGGTGCGGTTGGGCCCTGGGTTCCTCCTAATGCAGGACAAATGCTAGACCTCCATGTGGGATGGAGGGTGTCAGCAGTGCCTGTAAGATGAAGGCATTGAAGCTATGGACTGGCCCGCCCGTTCCCCAGACCTGAATCCGATTTGGAGCACATCTGGGACATCAACGTCTCGCTTCCATCCACCAACGTCACAAGTTGCAACCACAGACTGTCCAGGAGTTGGCGGATGCTTTAGTCCAAGTCTGGGAGGAGATTCCCTCAGGAGGGGCCCATCCGCCACTTCATCAGGAGCATATGCCCAGGCGTTGTTGTAGAGAGGTCATAAACAGGCACGTGGAGGCCTCACACACAATACTGAGGCCTCATTTTGACTTGTTTTAAAGACATTACATCAAAGTTGGATCAGCCTGTAGTAGTGTTGGTCCACTTTAATTTTGTGTGTGACTCCAATCCAGTCCTCCATTGGTTAATAAATTTGATTTCCATTGATGATTTTTGTGTGATTTTGTTGTCAGCACATACAACTTTGTACAGAACAAAGTATTCAATGAGAATATTTCATTCATTCAGATCTAGGATGTGTTTTTTGAGCAGTGTATATATACATACATATGAAATAACAGCAAGTACAGCGCTCCATAAAGGTCACAATAAGAACTGCATGTGATTTAAAAAAGAAGTGGATAAGACAACGGAAATAAAAATGAGACTTTAGCAAAAGTCTTCTGCTGTTCAAATGAGTCTCCTGAGATAAAGACCTCAGTAATCTCTTGTCTCCCCTCGTGAGCTGTAGTACAGACCTTAATACCGTCTCATCTTATTCTCAGATTTTCCAAAATAACACTTTAGTAAAGAAAGGAGTCTCAATATGAACTCAATTCTCATTCAAAGAGTAAGAGCCTTCACTTTTGATTTTGTGAATTGCTAATTGTTCTGGGCCATTTTATTCACCTTAATAGCTGGACATCTAACATCTATATGAATTCACATCTTGTGTATAGTCTTGTGATTTTGCAGTATCCTTGACCAAATAGATCATCTCTTCTATCTGGAAGCCTAATTTTTACTCAGCAAACTTATTTCCGTTTAAGAAATAAAACATTCATGAATAAAAGGTAAACCTGGGAAGGTGTGTGTATTAATTGAACTGAATGTGTTTAATAAGCTTTAGTTCTTAACTTGTGATTGCTTTTTTTTTTAGTTCTTTCATTGCTTTACTGAGTACTACCTGTTAATTTTTAAAGAAAAATATGGAGTCTTGAAAGAGATTAAATGAAGATGAGAAAAAGACCTCCCCAGATCTCGTATGCGTCTGAAACCAAATTTCCAGCTTTGCCTCCTTTAACCTCAGAAGTGTCTCATGTCTCAATTTGTCTAATGCGATTTCTTTTACGCAATCTAAGGAGAAAGATCTGTGACTAAGTTGAACTTTAAATGAAAATTAACTGAGGATCACAAATAACCCTCCTGGGACATCAAAAGATCAACATTTGAGCAATAAAATTTTCCTCTGGGATATACAGTGGTGCTTGAAAGCATGTGAACCTTTTAGAATTTTGTATATTTATGCATAAATATCATCTAAAATATCATCAGATTTTCACATAAGTCCTAAAAGTAGATAAAGAGAACCCAGTTCAACAAATAAGACAAAAATATTATACTTGGTCATTTATTTATTGAGGAAAATGATCCAATATTACATATTAGTGAGTGGCAAAAGTATGTGAACCTTTGCTTTCAGTATCTGGTGGTGACCCCCCCTGTGCAGCAATAACTGCAGCTAAACGTTTCCTGTAGCTGTTGATCAGTCACTGCCACACCGGGGGGTGGCTGGAGGCATTTTTAGCCCATTCCTCCGTTCACAGAACAGCTTCAGCTCTGGGATGTGTTGGTGGTTTCCTCACAATAGCTGCTTCACTTCAGGGTCCTTCCCACAACATTTTCCATTGGATTAAGGTCAGGACTTTGACTTGGCCATTCCAAAACATGAACTTTATTCTTCTGTAACTATTCTTTGGTAGAATGACTTGTGTGCTTAGGGTCATTGTCTTGCTGCATGACCCCACCTTCTCTTGGATTCAGTAATGGACAGATGTCCTGACATTTTCCTTACGAATTCTCTGATATCATTCAGAACTCATTGTTCCATCAATGATGGCAAAGCTGTCCTGGCCCAGAACCTGCAGCAAAACAGGCCCAAAACAATGACACTAACCACCACCATGTTTCACAGATGGAATAAGGTTCTTATGCTGGAATTCAGTGTTTTCCTTTCTCCAAAATAACGCTTTTCTTTTTTAAAACAAAAAGTTCTATTTTGGTCTCATCCGTCCACAAAAACATTCTTCCAATAGCCTTCTGGCTCATCCACGTGATCTTTAGCAAACTGCAGACGAGCAGCAATGTTCTTTTTGTAGAGCAGTAGCTTTCTCCTTGTAACCCTGCCATGCACACCATTGTTGTTCAGTGTTCTTCTGATGGTGGACTCATGAACATTAATATTAGCCAATGTGAGAGAGGCCTTCAGGTGCTTAGATGTTACCCTGGGGTCCTTTGTGACCTTGCCAACTATTACACGCCTTGCTCTTAGAGTGATCTTTGTTGGTCGGCCACTCCTGGAGAGGGTATCAGTGGTCTTGAATTTCCTCCATTTGTACAAAATCTGTCTGACTGGATTGGTGGAGTCCAAACTCTTTAGAGATGGATTTGTAACCTTTTCCAGCCTGATGAGCATCAACAACTCTTTTTCTGAGCTCCTCAGAAATCTCCTTTGTTTGTGCTCCTTTCTTTGATAGATCCCGGTTCTTTAAATTAAACAGGGTGCCCACTCAGAACCGACTGTCATTACATTGATTGAAACACCTCCCTCTAATTTCACCTTCAAATTAACTGCTAATCCTAGAGGTTCACATACTTTTGCCCCTCACTAATATGTAATATTGGATCATTTTCCTCAATAAATAAATGACCAAGTATAATATTTTTGTCTCATTTGTGTAACTGGGTTCTCTTTATCTACTTTTAGGACTTGTGTGAAAATCTGATGATGTTTAGGTCACATTTATATATCTAAAGGGTTTACAATCTTTCAAGCACCACTGTATGAAACTCTTTGCTATGGTTAGTGACAGATGAAGTGGTCATAAGTGAACTTGTGTGCTTTCCCTATTTTATAAACCACCAGGCGCCACTAGTGACCAGACGAGATTATGCTCTGCAACACGTAGTGCAGGTGACTCCTAAGGAAGCAGGATTTTGCACCAGTCAGGTGAGAAGCAGAGCAGGTGAAGGGACCCAGAAACACACCGTCACTTGATGATCATTTCTTGAGTGATGGGTTTGTATTTTGGATTTTTAGTCTCACTGGAGATGCCACAACTCTCTTTGTCTCTGCTGCCACATGGAAACCCAATTCTCTCTCGCCCTCTCTCTCTCTATCTCTATCTCTCTCACACATAGTCGCAGCATTCTTCCCTGAATTAATTTGTTTTCATTTGCAGTATGTCAGCAGAAGATATGTACTTACTCGCTGTGCAGTGGGATCTCTCGGGTGCGAGTCTGTTTCTACCTCTTAATCGTTAAATCTGTGCATGCCACCTTTTGTTTTTTTTTAAACCTGCGATATCAAGATAGATAAGGGTAAACTGCGTAAATAGGCCACAGCAGCTCTGTTCATCTCGGCTGTATCTGCTGGGCTGTCTGCACAGTGGTTTCGGTCCACAACATCTCAGATGCGTTTGTCCTGCGTCACCCAGACGCTGGCAGTCATTGTCACAACAAAGTCAAGCCACGCCGGTGCCAAGGCGTGGGAATGGTGACCGTGGCAGGCCCCAATTATCGACAATGTCGCGACCCAAAAATAGCGACTTTCAGCAACAGCCAGCCTCGTCCGGTTCAAATCCAAGCGGTTCAAAGAACAAGCCACAGATCTAGCATCTGACCGCCGCCAGTTTCTCACCATCACCCCAAACCGCTGCACTTAATCAGCTAAAGTTCACGCCTCCGACACGCCATTCTATTGTGGTGGCATTAGCGCAGAAGTAAGATTTACAGATCATTGAAAGTGCCAGAGTCTTCTGCATAAAAGTATATACAAAGGTTAATATTGCGATAATACCTTCCTGGAGGGCATTGTAATCATTATCTCTGCAGAGATATCAATTAGAAGCACTCCACAGCAGATAATGACAGAGATTCCGGTGCAAAATGACATTATTATTATTATCATCATCCATAATTTCAGACTGGATATACAAGGCAAAAAAAGACTGGCATAAGTTCAGCAAGAGGTAGACTTCACAAAAAAAGTCGTTGATGGTGGACATTTATCTTAGTTTTATGTGGTCAAGCTGCCAAACTAACAGGCTCTTCATTCCCCTCAAGCATAAAGGGACACGGCAAAGTCCAGTCCTGAGCGCCAATATGCAAATGCTAAATATATCCCTTAACATTTTATTCCCTCATTAGAATCTAAAACCTTGAATACGTACAGAATAAGGTAGTGTTTTTTTCTTTTGTTTTTTCATACAGGATACACTCAATAAAATAATTAGTTATACCTGCGCTATTCAAAACTTTAAATATTGTAAACACAAGTGAATTGAAATTGATCATTAAATAGATTAGAATACAGTACTGTGCAATAGTCTTAGGCCACCATTAGATTTGCTTTTTAGCAATGCTATAATGACCATGTATAACATACTTTCGACAACTGGACCATAAACTTGGATTCGTTACTCTATAATCCTCTTTTCCACTGATTCTCATTCCAATTTGTGAGCTTTGGTACGTCTTAGCCTTTTCACCCAGTTCCCACCCAGTTTTTTGGCTGCTACCCTTCCAAAAAGATCATTCCTGATCAAGCTTCTTCAGACTGTAGAAGGGTCAACTTGGCATCCTGATGAAGCTGCCAGAGACTGCTATTGCTCAAGTGTAAGGGGAGATCACAGTAAATACTTACCACTGTAGCCTATAGAAGCTGTTTTTTAGGTCAATTAGAGTATTAATCACTGTACAGCTTTGCGTTGCAGATCTTTGGTGGTGCATCTGTCAGTTTTGGAAGAAATTTCATCCAACAACTGAAGCTTGTCCCAAACGACTTCCACTCTTTTCCACTCATTGGATGTTCTTTTACCCATTTCAAACAGATTGGCTAATGATGGCCGGCAAACTATCAGCACATGCATGAAACAAAATGACCATCAGTTTCTAAAGGCCTTTTGGCACCGAGTCCGATTTTTATACGTGAAAAAAAGTCTGTAAAACGTCAAGTTTTGAAAAAGAACACCCGTATCAATGCAGTCCTTCACACCGAGTCTGAAGCTGACGGACTGTGGCGCTGTGTAAAACGTTTAATCGGAGCCTGTTCAGATGCGTTAAAAATCAGGCTGACCAATCAGAGCTCGGTTGTCAGGCGGAACAGCTCATCGAGAGCTTATAGGACAAGTAACAGGCTGCCTCTAAAACATGGATATTAAAGAAAAGATCTGGTGGAACAGAACTGAAAGGCTGGAGAATGATGGTGATAATGCACTTGTTTTTGCTTTTTCAAGATGACGATATGAAAAAGACACGCGAAATCTCCGTGACGCATTAAGAGAAGGGAAATTAAGGAAAGGAAAAGCAGACAGGGAGTTTAAGTGTTTACACAAAAAAAAAAAAAAAAAAATTGGAGCACATTTGGTGAAGGTCCCACTACGTTAAAAATTTCATCCGTTTTTTCCGTGCAAAAAAATCGCAGCCTGGGGGAAAAAACATGAAATTCAAAGTTCAAAGTATGGATAGAAATATTGTAAATCAGACCATCAGAAAATGGAAATACAGCAGCTGTACAAATACGTTTGAAAAATCTCTAACTAGTGAACATGTGGATATAAAATTAAGAATCTCACATTCTGATCTGAAATGAGTTCTATGGTTAAAATAAGGCTATGGACTAAAACTCTGCATTTTAATAGTGGAATTATAATGTCAGACATTGGCTCGTTGGATGTGAAAACCTGAGAGTCTCATTGAGTGACTCCGAGGTGTTCATGACAACCCATTCTACTGGCACCGTTTCCCTTCCGAGATTCCATACCTGTATACTTCAGTAACAGAGACCACTATTTAGAAGGGAGTCCACAAACTTTTGGCTGTATAGTGTGCAACTTCTATCTGCAAGTGAACATACCAGTTAATGTCAGCATACAGTGGCTTTAGAGATCTGGCCCTCGACAGAAGTTGCTGCACCATAAAGTTGGGCAGTGACCTTTGAGCTGAGCTCTGTTCATTAATAATGAGGATTTGTTACGTTACTGACCCTCTCATCAACATTATGAATAATTCACTGTTGGGCTGGTGCTTGTCCAAAAGCAGATGAGGAAGCAACAGCAATGCTCCTGACTTTTGATTTAGCTCTTTCATATTTAATAAGGGAATGGAGCGCTAGGAGGCTGTTTTTTTTAGAGGGCTTTAATTGGGCACCGGTGACATCCATCATACGGTTGTCACGGCCATGACCTTTCGTTTGGGGCTATTCATAATATCAGACTTATGAGCCAGCTTCTCGTATTTCCGCCACACCGCCCCGCCATTTTGTTATGGATGCAGTAGCCCTGGCATCCTTTATGTCAGAGAGGACAAGCTAGTCTCTAAAATGCCCGTTTGGGCAGGTAATGACACGATGATGACCTAAAAAACGTGTTGTTCCTGGGTGAACCTCTGAAGCTAAACGCCTTGAAAGCAATTAACCAACGAAAACAGAATCTGGTGAGGAAATGAACTGATCACGACCTTTAGCTTGACCTCATCAGATCTCGTGCTGACACCGATTACAGTTGGGCAGCAGCAGTACAGTTTTTGTAAACATTCTCTAGAACTCAGTGATTCCACTGCAGGTTAGCAGCACTTGCATCCATCCGTTCAACGTCCATTCTCTTTAACGACCGAGATCTTAGCAATTCTAACTTACAATAGGAAATAAAAGGCGATCTTGACTCTGGACACAGTTGGTCAAATTAAAAAAGGTTTAGCATGTGTATTTTCCCGCCACAAATATTATTTATGTTCTACTTTGATGTTTTCTTTACATTTGTATTTTATTTATTTTAATGTCTACTTACTTGCTTTGCGTTAACTATGTGCTAAAAGGAACTACATCATGGTCTTGGTTGTTACGTACACAAGAAGAGACGTGAAATGGAAAAGTCAGTCCTCTTCTTAACGCTACAAGCAGCGAGCCGCTTCACCTACATATACCTAGAAGTGCCAAGTGCCGGTCATTTGGCCGCTGTGACTTCCTACTAGTGCATTGGCTTTTCCTACTTAAGGTGTAAAGTGCATTACCTGTTCCGGAAATTAAGTTTCTTTAAGTGGACTCATTATCTCTTGGTTGTGTGCAGCCAGTGAGGTATGTTTATTCATGTTTATATTCCATCGTGCAGGTTTATATTTTGGTTCTACAGTGTGTGTGTGTGTTAATGTGTGCTTGTAACTGAAGAACCACGATGTTGTGCATGTATTGGAGGGAGTGATATGTAGAACAGTTTAGGCTTCAGATGCTGTATAGATGGTAGCGTTCCAGTCGTGTTTACAGCTGTATCTCTGATGCATCTCTGTATCGATTGCACGCAGATTTCATGTGAAAACACCCTTTACATTTAGGTTATAGCACAAAGAGAACATTTCGATCAATTACCCGTTTCGCAGAACGTCACGTAGCCCTAAATTGAATTTGGATGACTTCTTGTAAAGGGGTCACAACTTTTTTTCTGTGCCACGAGTTGATCCTTTACATAGTACAACATCCAGAAAGCAAACAGAGGTAATCGGTCGAAGAAGAATGGAATGCCTGTTTTCCCAACAGACCCAGTGGTTTTTAACAAGCAACAGACGCTCTTCCCTTCCTATAACTGTAAGGAGTACTTGACAAGACAGGCCCATTTCATGAGTTCAAGCCTCTTGGGAGATCTAGAAGCAAAGGGAGTGCATCTGGAACACTCTGAAGCAGTGAAAGGTCTGAAATGAGGACCAGAGATCAAATACAGGTGAACTAGTCCTCTTGGGATCGCCAGATGGTCTGCACGAGTCTCTGGACGTCAGTGTTTAGCACAGCAGTGTTAAGAGCTCCGGACCTCGTTCGTACATTATTAACGCCAAACAGGGCGAGCGTGATCTTCCCAGCCTGGAACGATCTTACCTCATTGATATCAATGTATTTATTACAGCAATAGAGCAATATGAAGGAGAGGCACGGGGAGATATCGGCTTACTCGGGGCTGAAAGGGAAATTTAAGATAAAGGATATTTAATATCCAGTTCACATTGGTGAGACTGGAGCTCGTGATAGGACGAGGGGTTTCCGTCGGCTGGAGCTGCCTTTGTCTTTGTCTAAACACACTTTCCTGGACTTTAGCTGCAGTCACACAGAGCACGCGGGTCACTGATAAATGTGGCATAATGGATCGACGCTGGAGATGGTCCATTCGTCCTGTCAGGTTATTAATGCACCTGGGCACTTCCTCTAAAGGAGTCATCTGTGGCCAAAAAAATGAACTGATATATAATTAATTCACTGGCTCTCTTTCCCTCTCCTTAACTGTGCCCTTATACTCTGTCACATTGCATTAGAATCACCGGCGGTGCTGCGTGGCCCTCGGTAATCACCGCGCCAGACAAATATGCATGTACATTATCGGGAGTAACATTAGGCTGGTGCCTTGCATTCCACCACACATTACTGTTGCTTATTTTGCATCTAAATGATAATGAGCACCGGAATGATAACCTATATCATTTAGGCTGAAATATGAATTTAAAACACAGCCCACCATTTACAGAGAGGGAAACGCGTCCTGAAGATCGCTCAGGTGTCTTCGGCATTCATTTAAAAAGGAAAAAAAAAAAGGTGGGAGTGGGGGGAGGACGGGGGCATAGTTTTCTTGAAGCGGTAAAAGACTATTGTTGTCCTAATTACGAGCCTGCTGATGCATTATTTAACAATCCCACATACATCGGCATGAGCAAAATAATTTATGACAAGATCTCTTTTTTTTGCCCCTCACTTTAAATCAAACTTCAATAAATGTGCCACCTCTATCCATTTTACATGAGGCCTTGCGAGAAACAAGCAGGATGCAGGAGCGCAGTGTTTAAAATTCTTCCAAGAGCACAGGGTCAGAAAAACAAAACCACACCAAAGCTTCAGCTTCATGAGACGGAACACAAGAAAGAGCTACATGATGAGGAAGTTCTAGAAGTAGAAGCGCTTCAGATTCGGGCAGACTTTTAAGACCTTTTGCATCGGCCACATAAATGCAGATATCAGCCACGCCTGCGGTCAAACGCATCCATCCAGATAACATCACTGACGTACACTGATCAGCCAAAACATTAAAGCCACCTGGTTCTTAACGATGATTAAGTAAGGGTTACATATCAAATGAATGTCCACATGAACACCCAGCAGAAGCTCGGCCCCTGTAAATGAGAAGTGTTGTTATTATTTAATCCTCTTAATATACATTTAGGTAGAACATTTACATTTATATTCATGTCATTTAGAAAACGCCCTTATCCAGCATGACTTGCAATGGTTACAAACTTGCAATCCAAGCAATCATGGGTTAAGAGCCTTGCTCAATGACCAAATGAGATTTGAACCCTGGACCTTCTGGTCGTTAGTCCAGTACCTTAACCAGTAAGCCATCACAGTCCTCACAGTTGGCCCCGAATATAATATAGCCCCTCTAACATAGCTACTGCCCCACCTCAAATGGTCTAGAATTGGCACTGGTTATGGAAAGTGAGTGAATGAGTGAGTGAATGATTGAAATTGGGAGTATATATTTAAAACGTGTCATGGTTACAAAAAGAAAAAAAAAAAAAAAAAGTCCACTAGTCGGTCGGCCCGAGTCTGTTTTTGGAAGATGGATGGAAACTGGATTTTATAGAGATGTATACAGATGCACTGCACGTATCAGGATGGAAATAAAAGAAGTAAGCTCCACCTACTTTGAGTGTGCATGCATTACTTTGGCGGTATACAGTAAATATGGAGAATCCTCATCCATCCAGCCAGGCTACCTCTCACCATGGTGCCAACAGGGCTGTGTTAAATGGGCACTGAAGCATTGGCCCGACCTGTGGCTATCCATCATCAAGTGTGTGTGGGCAAACATAGTAACATAAAAGCAGAGCAGAGTAGAGCCTGCACAGGAGAGGAGAGGCCTTAACTGAATTTCTATTATATTACACATTGAAATGTGACCCCGTAATGACATCACTGAAATTCAATCAAGCACTTGACTCGGTATTACTTAAGTTGAACTAGTGTCCTTCCTCATGCGGAATTAGAAAATTGAATATGCTGGTTGTTTTTGTTTCAGAGGGCCAGTGTGATTTACAGTAGAAGGTTGCTGAACTGTAGAAAGGTAGCAACAAGCTTTACCGATCGAGCCATTATTTGTATTAAAAAAAAATATCCAAGCAGAAGTGTTTTAACCAAGCTAATAAGCCCTTTAAAGCCTTTGAGGGAGACGGTGTACGAGGGCTGTGGTTGTGTTGTCGTGTTGTTGACTTGAGAGGGCTTGAAGACGCCGTCTCACTGAGTGATTGACACGTTCATAATTCTTCTATTATGTACTTGAGTGATCTGCTCCAGCTCTGAAGTCAAAAACAACACACTCGACAGTCCGGGATGCACAACAGCCACTGGAACATCACTCAATATCACAACTACCACACTCAAACTGGAGCAGAACAGGTTGTGATGCGTAATGAGACTAGGATTAGGACCAGATTCATCCCGTAGTGGTAGAGTATAAATAAAATATCTTTTATAAACACTTAAGATGTATAGGGGAATATCTGGGATGAACCCTGGTGTGAGTCCATGATGTTCTGTTTTAAGGATATTCCAGCCTCCACATTTGGGGAACCTTGTACCTCAGCTCCTGGTTTGCTCAGGTTAGATTAATACTATTTAAAACTTACAAACTTGCATTGCATAATGCATATAAAATACTGTACATCTGGAGTAAACTAAAGAGCCAGAAACAATAAAGTAAAACCAAAAGGTATACCCAATGTCATCTCACTCTTAAAGGTCAAATTTCTCATAGTGCATCTCTGTCTTTCATACAGTTGACCACCATTATATTTTGTACCAAATAAGACCAGATTAATGAAATAAATAACTCTGCAAACAATGTCTCCTTATCTTGGTTCTCCACCAAACAAACAGGAATAGAAGTCCTTGTTCTCTCTCCGCAATTTACATTTACAGCACGCAAGTTCCTCCTCCTCAGACACAGCCAAATGTGCCCGTTGGGATGCTCCTGAGGCACCACCAAACCCGAATCCAGGTTGTGGGCTGGCGTGTTAGACCGCCACTCCACCTGAGCACCACATATAGTATTTTGTTATATTTTTACAAATCTTGGACCCATCAGCAGGTCCATGGACTTTGAAAGGCTCAAAAAGAAACAAAGAAATTAAAATACTGCAGAGAGAAACTCTCCAGTAAGATGAAGAGCCGTCCCATCAGAAGAACACGGCGTTTCTTCTTTTTCCAACTATCACTTTGGCGAAGAACATCAGAGCTTCTCGAATGAGGCGGTAACTAAATGAATATTCGTCACCTGCCCGCTTGTGTTGACTCCTCTTGTTTAGATTTCACAGTGGGTGGTGGTGGGGGGGGAGAGAAAAGAAAACCGCATATTTACTTTTAATTGAAAGGAAATTAAAGACGCATCCACATCCGCGAGTGACAAAGGCGGATCAGAAGGCTCGCAAGTGATGATGGCTTTTGTTTAAGACAGATTTCATAAAGAAGCCCTCCCCACACCCCACCACCGCCGCCGCCGCCACCACCACCACACTGATAATGATAAAGCCAAAAAAAAAAAAGTCTTGGACATTTCTTCAAATACAATTACCTCTGCATCACCTGATTCAATCAAAGAAATTTGCATTCTGTTTGCATGCAGTGTACCGTAGCCCAGTAAACAAGACGGGGAGAATAAATCTGATGTGTTTTCATGCTTCTGCCCCTCCTGTTTGCTACATTTTATTTGGAATATTTGAATTCTCATGAATCTGTAAATACCTGTCAAGTGCAGATGAAATTAAAATGCGTTCGCAAGGAGCGTCCTCTCCTGATCAGATGAGTAAGATGCCATGTTTGAAGGAGGTCTGTTTGGCTGAGACGTTGTCAGGATCAGGAGAGCGTGGTGATTGACAAGCAGCCTGGGTTTGGGTGGTGGGGGTGCACGAGATCATGTCGGACCTAATCGGCAGCTTGTAGGCCAGGTTGCTGGATGGTACAGATGGTGGGCCTCCTATAGTGAACCTGAGTGGAAGAGTCCAGATGTTAGAGTCTTGGTGCATTTAACGATTTTACTAAGCAGACGTGTAGTGAACCATCAGTAGAGAACCAGGGAAACCCATTTCAGAAAGTTCCATGTGAAAGCCCTTTACATTCTGCCATGTCTTTAATGATTTAACGAACCATTCTGGGGCAGTAAGAGCCTTTATATACTATGCGGACATGTTATGGACACCTAATACCTCAACCTTAATATCTTTAATGGATATCATAAACGTTGACCCCCTTATTCCTTCTAGAAGAGTCTCCACTATGACTGTGACTTTAAGCTAAGGTCATACTAAAGTCACATACGTGGTTGGAAATATACATCACAGGAGAGCTCCATGAACCTGAGTGGAACGATCCATATGCTACAGTCTAACCGGATTTAATGATTGCATTAAGGAGTATTAATGGAAATGGTTGGAACAGGGTCTACGGGGCCCATCCTGGAATCCAATGAGGGTAAGTAAAAGTGCAACCTGGATGGCTCCAGTCCATCGCTTGGTTTCTTAATCAAGTTCAAGCCAGGGTTCAAACCCAGGTTCTCAGGAACAGCTTTACATGACCATTACAAAAAGATGAAGACCCACATCAGAAGGTTCCATGTGGACGCCCAAATCAGTAAGAACAGAACCATCCTGAGGTTGCTTTATTTAAAATATGGGCGTTTCTGGACATTCAACACGACAACATCATAATCTATGAGAGATATTATAGTCGTTGACCCCCAATGCTGTTGCAAATACTAATTCAACTACAACCCCAAATCAGAAAGAAGCTGAGATGGTATGGAAAATGTCTTTGACTTTTATATCATTGCAGACAGTATGAACCCAAGATATTTCATGTTTTGCTTGTTTTTTTTCGGGTGAACTTTATTTCATTTGTTAAACAAACACCCATTCCTGCAACACAATAAAACAAATGAGGACAATGCAATTTAGGCTAGTAATGAGGTAAAATGTGATGCCAAATTGTCATTGTATTCATGATTTGGTACAGATGGGCAGTGGCTCTCCAGTTTATCAACAAATGCATGATAAAAATGTTCCTCAAAGAAAGATTAGAGGAATTCCATATTTCTCCCTCTACAGTGCGTAATATCATTAAACGATTCAATCTGGAGGAATTTCAGTGCGTAACGTATAACGGCACAAGCCTAAACTGAAGAGGGGTGATCTCCGATCCCTCAGACGGCACTGCATCAAGAACCATCATTCATCAATAGCTGATAGAACCACATGGGAAAGGGATTACTTTATCAAACCTAAATCAAGCTCTACAATACAGAGTTCCATTCACAAATATCACTTACAATTTTACTGTACAAACATAAGTCTCATTTTAACCATGTCCAAAAGAGCATTATGATTAGACTATTGTGATTTCTCACTCACATCCATTTCATTTTGTTATAACAAAAATATACAAATGTAAAGACATAAACGTGACCATTGTTGGTCGCTGTGTGAATGTGTGGCTAATGAACTTTCCACTGAACTTAGCTACCATAGCTAATGTTAATGTTAATGTTAACACTCGCAAATCGGCCCGTTTTCTAAAAGTTGTCAGTACTTGTATGAAGTAGAAACAAACATTTTGTTTCTACTTCATACAATGTACTGACAACTTTTAGAAAAATAATTATTTACAATTACCGTTCCAGCAAAAATTACATACTGACGTTACCTCACGTATATGTCAGAGCGGTTATACAGACACGAAGCGCTGTTGGTACGGTGTGCTAAAGGGTTGCCAGATCCCGGGAGAGACACAATCATCCAGCCATAAAGAAGAGAATCATCCAAGAGCGTTTATAATACCTGGATCTGGCAACCGCGGAACACGAACGGATCGTAACATTAAGCAAAGCTAATGGCGGCAATAAATTTATTTAGCGATATTTTTACTTCAGTATACATATTGTTTTGTGTGTGTGCTAAATGCTGTAAATGTTGTTGGCTGACTTTCTTTCCAAATGAGGTGACACCATATTTACAGTACAAACAGGATACTTACACTTTTGCACATGCAATATTTTATGTTTTACTCAAACCAACAGTAAATAAAGCAGTAAAAGTTTGTAAAGTCACAAAAAAGTACATATTTAAGTTAGTTTCCTGCAGTGTTTCAACTTCTACATTTAAGGATTGGGACTGTGGTAGCCTAGAGGTTAAGGTACTGAGCTACGGCACAGATGGTCCAAGGTTCAAATCCCACCTCAGTCAAGTATCATTGTTGGATCAATGAGCAAGGCCCCTAACCCACAATTGCTTGGACTGTAAGATTGTATAACTTGTAAGTCGCCCTGGGTAAGATGTAAATGTAAGATGTAGTCTGCACAACTTGTAGCTGGAATTTGTTCAGTTTCACACAAACTAAGTCGTAACAACCATGCTGTGTAGCTTTCAGTCGAAATGTGTAAACTTGCGGGTCGCACAAAATGTTGTTTGTCATCATTTGTAGTTGTGTCTATTAGCATTAGTCATGTCGTGTGCAGCTATCAAGCAGAAAATGTTGCATAATATTAATGTAATGTTCTTTCTCTACCTAATGTGTGATGTAACACACACGGGAATACATGAGTTTAAATCATGTGTACACACACAAACACACACACACACACACACACACACACACACACACACACACACACCTCACATTGATGCCTATGAAGATGAGTGAGGATGAGCCTGATCTCAGACAGAGGGAGGAGAGAGATAGATAGGTGAGGGCCAAAACAATAGACTCGTCTCCTTCCTGTGTGTACAGGGTGAGGTCCAGTTTATATATCACTTTGAGGACCACATGATAGAAAGACCTGACTTATTTTACCTTGTCGGGACATTTAGACTAAAAATAACTAAAAGATTTGCTTCAGGTTACTGAGGTGAAGGTTAGGGTTGGATGTAGGTGTAGCATTATTGCGCTACAGTAATATTATGTCAACCGAGTCCCCACAGTGATAGAAAGACAAACGTGTGCGCTTGGGTGTGGGTGAGGGATAAGAGCCGCCAAACATGATGAGAAACATGGTCGGCTCTAAATGATCACGCACTGATCTGTCTGTACCACAGGGGCGTATCTCAGGTATGAATAATATCATGAGGGTAATGGATAGATGCAACAGGAAGAAATGGCTGAAATATGAAGGAAAACACGTACCTATCTATAACGTTCATCGTATTGGGATAAATAGGCTATAGTCTTATGCTAAAGTTGACATTTTGTTGATTTTTCTATAGTACACAACATTTGAAGGGGACAGACGTTAATATGAAAAAGTGGCACAGTTGTCTCTCTGAAAGAGGAGAGGCTGGATGGGGGAAACCACCCCTGGTGCTGCAACAGTGACCCCTATACATTAGCCAATCAGAGTGAGATTTCATTTAGGCATGTATAGAAAGGACTGTTCGAATGCATTGTTGATATTCAATAATGAGAAAAAAAGTTCAGTTTATAATTAACGTTACCTCAGACAGACACACTGGACTCGACTGGTCTCGACAACAATTTCCGAGTCCACCTTACCCTGAGACCGAGTCCAAATGAGGTCGAGACCGGACGAGAATACGACAAGACTAAATGGCACTGAGCTGAGGCTTGAACCCAGTTTCCTAAAGCTGTGCAGCACAAATATTACCTGAAGCATGACTGAGCATCTTCATAAATGCTGGTTTTCAGAACGGCACTACATATGTAGAGATGTTCCAAGGATATCAAAAAACACTAAGTAAACACAGTAGGTGCTGCACATCTGTATAGACCCTGGTTCAGCCTTTACCATCAGTGACTTGTGTGTGCGCAGTTTGGCATGTTCTTCCCAAATCCACCAAGACAAGCAAGAAAAAGTTAAATCAAAGCCAAACACAGGTGGGTTAACACAGATCCTAAACGAACATGCCATAGATAAGGTTGGACGCTAGCACTCAGACACACAAACACAAAGCCAAGTGCTAACCAAAGCAAAACGGAAACGATGCTAATCAAGAAGCACCCGGGTACAAACAAGAAGGAAGCAGAAAGACAGGAGGACCAGCAAAACGAGGAAAGGGATATAAATACACAAGGAAGCTGACTGTACTTCGGGAGCTGACTATGGATGGAGAAAAGGGTCAAAATAGGTGGAAGTCTACAGAAGATGATAGCAGTCAGAAAGCCACAAAGCTACATCCTGACAGTCTGTAATGCCCTCTGATGGACCCTCTGACGTTGTTTGGTGCTTGAAACCAGTGTTTCTCACCAGGATACTTCAGTTACTAAAGGTAAATGAGCAAAGTATGCCACTCGTCGTTCCATATGACGTCAACTGCTTAAAAACATGTCCTGGTGTACTTTAAACCTTTATCACATCCATCATCCAGCGACTTTATTAACAGCGATTTTTCAGCATCGCTCCTTTATTCCTCTCACCATGACGCCCCTGTAGGAAACAAAACCACCTTTCACATCGTCATGCGACTGCAAAACCGAATATTTCGGCAATCAAAGGCCGCTTGAGCTTCAAGATGAAAAATTTCCTTTGTTTCCTCCCCTTTCGCCCCCACGCGCTCCTTATCTGCCCCCTCGCTCTACATAAGTACTCATGAATAATCATACGGGCTGCATAAACTTACTGTTAAAGGCATTGTTGGGTGGTAAATACTTCCATACTTCCTGTACAAGTACAAAGAAAGTGGTAATGTGTATGTGGTGGGGGGGAGGGAGGGTGGTTACAGGACTCTTTAATGGCAGGCCAACCACTGTGTGGTGGCATAATAACTACAGAGACTATTTATTTTTAATTGATATGCCCTTTCTTAGTATGAAAAGACCAATTATTCTGAGCGCTGCATGCCTCTCATATGCACAGTATGCCATCGAAACAAAGGGAGCCCTGTGTAAAACGAGCGAGAGAAGCCCTATTTCTGCCAGAACCCTTTTTTATGTCAATTTTTATAACAAAGAGCAATAATTCTGGCATTAAAACTATTCGATGTGCCAGGGTAATATCAGATTTTGATGATTTGCCAGACTGATGGGGTATTAAAAGCAACGATATGAGATAGAGTGCCAGTTAAAAAGAGAGACTTCATGTTAAGTGCATATTACATTCATAGTGCGTTGCATAATTTGATGAGAAGATTCCTCACGGATTCTGTCATGAGGACGGAATTGTTAAATATTTCTCAAGTTTTGCTTTCAGAATAATAAGATGCGTTATGATGTCCCTGTAACATCGTGCATCATCGCTCCATACAACGTCCAGTACCCCAAAAATGTCCAGTAACCTCATATTCTGGTGTAAAAATCGATTTAGGTGTCCTTCATTAACTTTTGCTGTTGCTTTAAAGTGTGTGTCTCTGCTATTCGGTTGAACTAGCCATCTTTCAGAAGTCATATGCAAGTGTTTGTGCACACCGGTCAAATTCCAGGTTTGGTCAAATTTTCAAACGACCACAACCTGTGCCGGGAACAGATTTATCTAAGCGTAGCTGCAATTATAATGCATGTTTACAACATCATAAAGCTAGTGCTGTCACTGTGGATAGCAGTTATTTTCAACACCGGTAATCGCATTTTTGGTGCTTGACCCTGTAGGATGTAAAAGGACATGAGCTCTACTCAAAATGCCCTACATTCTCTATACATGGAGCTCTATTAGCTGATTGGGAATGGAAACGATTTTGGATAGTCCCTTATACACCTTCTCTCATTTGTGTGCTACAGAACACAAACATCCGAGCGCACTCCGCCGCACAGCACGCGAGATAACAGCTTGCGCATGCTGCTTCTTACAAAAGCACCTCATAAAATGATATTTTGCATTAAAAAGGTATCGTTCTGGTAATCGCGACGTCTCGGCAGCCCTCCGACGAGGAGAAATCGCAATGAAATGTTACAGCAGCAAACAAGATAAGGCATGATGAAAATAATGTGCTTGAATTATGTAAAAAAAATAATAAAGGCATTCAGGTTGGTCCAATCGGGTTGCTGCGTAGTGCTTTTAGGGTCAAATACAACCATGCTAAAAAAATGTGATTATGATCAGTGTCATCTGAATTGTTTTTAGTTTTAGTCTAGTTTGTAAGATAGTCGACTAAATCCACAGGAGCTTCAGTTGACTAAAATATGAAATGTAAACATTGCAGTACGTAAATGCTTTTTTTTAACATTTCCCCTTTAAAATGAAGCATCTACACGCATGCACTGATAATGAAAGTATACATTAAAGTGGTTATTACTCAGTTTCCACCACAGATCTGCTTCACACTCGGTGTGGACATTCAGCAGATATTCTAGAATAGAACCAAGTTGGAATGAATGATACATTATAAGATCTCATTAAGATATAAGCTCAGGTCTGTATGCATGCATTATAATAACAACATTATACAGTAAAGTGGTCACTAAAACTCAATTTCCATCAAGGATCTGCTTCAAACTCGGATATTGTAGCATAGAATCAAGTTAGAATAAAATGATATATTATGAGCTTTATTAAACATATGAGATTGGATATGTGCATGTATGCATTTGTTCATAATTATAGTATAAAATGGAGTTGTGTTACCCGAATACTCCTTACAGATAGTATTGACACTTTTTAGACAAAGTTAAAATATATCCACGTCACAAACTGAAAATATTTTAATCTCTACTTTATTCGCCATTTAGACGCTGATAGCTTGACCGCAGTTTCAGGACGACATGCCTGCAGATGTTTTTAAACTTTGTTGCATTTTTACCGGAGATTTTCGCCCCACACGGTTTACAAAGGCTCTGGTTATTTCTTGATATCAAATGAGAAATGTTCCCACATATCGACTCCTCTTTCTCCCAGGTGTTGATATTGTTGAGCTAGTACCATCTGTTAGATTACTGCATTACTGATTGGATCGCTACCCAACTGATCCCGCCTTTCCACATATACTAAAGTTATGATTGGAGCTTTTCCTAACTTGTCAGATCTGATTGGATGTCGTCTTTCGTCCCATTTTTATTCGTTGACAAAAGTTGATTCATTTCGTCCTTTTGTTGTTTTCCATTCATTTTTAGTTTTTTCTTTTGAGAGATTACAAAGACAAAATAATTCTCTCTTCTCTATTAACATAAAACAAAACAGCTTTGTATTAGGCAACATAACTAACGGAAACTACACTAGAGGGTATAGGAAGTGTACTGCCGGTAAAAAGGTGTTATCAAAAAAAAGAAGTGATAAGTTCCCCCTATATTTTAAAATCCACCAGCCTTCCCTGACAGACAGACAGATAGATAACACAGGATACTATATTTGTAAAAGCTACGTACAGTATGTACACTTTTTCATCATAGAAAAATTAAAGTGTACATTGTAGATGTTATTAGAATCTAAATTACTTCTCATCATTCGCTTTCCTGTCTTTGGTTGCTGCTTATTTAAGCAGTTTCTCTCGAAAATGAAACAGAAGTGTGTGGTAGAACATGAAAGGTAATCAGCTGCTGTGACTTTACAATAACCTAGTCCCATTAAACGAACAGTAATGCGCATCAGCAGTTTCTCTCCGGGCTTCGCGAGAGGAGACAGAACAGACGTGATGCTGATACGTTATATACGACGACGCCAATGCAGAAACAATTCAGTCCAATCGATGAATCTAAAGACGAGTTGGCAGAGCCGAATGCGGGCCGATCCCCTGTTTTCCTACCTCCTGGAGACGCAAATGTCAGCTTTGAGCAGTTTGCAGACTCCCTGCTATGCTCTTGGCCCGTGTCGATCCAAACTGGTTCCATCTTCTGGACTCTTGGCGTTCCAACTGAAACGACGGCCACTGATGTGTCATATGATGGCCCAGTCTTCAGAGCTGCTTTCCTTCCAGTCCTAATCTTTCCTCGCTACTTTTTTATAACTCTCAGATCAACCCTTCTATTCAGCAGTTGCTTCTCTGTGCAGGCTGTTAGGGGTTAATGCTGCCTGTCAGACTTAACCTTGAGTGCTTTCTCTTGAAAACCAGGTCGTGACCTCAGAGAAATCTGTCTTGGAGAGAGGGGAAATTCTCTGCTGTGGGATTAGTCTCATTTCACTGAAGTATTAAGCATAGAAAACGCACACGAGAAAACCCAGGAGTGTAAAATAAAAAAAAAGCGGGGGTTTGACGTAAAGACCTTCCAAGAAATTTCTACCAGTGTACGAGTGCAGGTATTATTTGTATAAGAAGTATGTCATATGGAAGCCGTTGCTGATCAACTGCTTTGGCAGAAGATGACAGACACGCTCGCAAGAAATAAACAGTACACAGCAAGCACAAGTGTAAGTCTTCTCTACTTAAAAACCTTCCAATTTCTGCAGAGCGGAGAAAAAAAGCTTCTTTTCAAAGAACAGACACTCTCACTCTAGCTCTTGCATTCCTCTTTTAGTTATTAAAACCATTACAATATAAATCTCCGGCCCATGTGGATTTATTTTGTGTGCTAGCAAAAAAAAAAAAAGAAAGAAAGAAAAAACCCACGTGCAATAAGTTAATCCCGTTCAAACAGCACACAGCCGACTCAGATGAGACTCCGCTCAGGGTGGGGCGTTACAATGATGTCACCTGTTCAAAATCTGCACTCCCTGCCAATCATTTGGGGACCTTTATTCTTGTTATCGTCTTATCAGTTACATCACAAGCGTCTCACGAGTTACTAGTCCATTCAATTTGAGGATGTACGTCATATTGACTCTTCGAACTATAGTACAGTTCTACGAGGGTGCCTAAACTGTTTCACAAGGCCGCAGAACCACAAAAAAGAGAGTGTAGTTTATGTACAATCACTTGTTCACTTTATTAGGTACACCTTAGTAGTAGGTTGGGCCCCCTTTGTTCTTCAGAGATTCAACAAGGTACTAGAAACATTCCTCAGAGAGTCTGGTCCCATGATGACATGATATCATCACGCAGGTGCTGCAGATTTGTCGGCTGCACATCCATCCACTCGTTCCACTACATCCCAAAGGTGCTCTGCTCTGTTGGACTGAGATCTGGTGACTGTGGAGCCTCTTCAATCCAGCAACCACATCGTCGAGTTCAAGAGACCCGTTTGAGATTTTTTGAGTTGTGACATGGCGCGTTATCCTGCTGGAAGTAGCCGGCAGAAGACAAAGGGGTGCACAAGGTCAGCATCAGTACTGAGGTAGGATGTGGTGCTTACCGATGCCCGGTTGGTATTCAGGGGCCCAAAGTGTTCCAAGAAAATCCCCCACACCATTACACCATTAACAGCCTGAACTGTTGATACATTACACCAAATTCTGATCTGACCATCCGAAGAAAACCAGCAGTCTCATTTCAAAGAGCAGCACGTTGACTCGGTTCTCCCAGTGGTTTGTGGATTTCCTCCAGGTACTCCGACTTTGTCACTCATTCCAAAGATATGTGATCATTCAACTGCCATCTATATAACGTGCACCAGTGTGAGTGCGTCCTGAGAAGGACTGGCAACCTGTCTAAGGCTGGATTCTGCCTCGTGTTGCCAGATAGGCAGGAGCACCGTATCGGAGGGAAGTTAGGACAATTCACTGATGATTCTGACAGGGGCCCTAAAAATGTATCCAAATTTTTTTTCCTAGATGCCCACTTTTCATGGGGCATGATTTCTTTTTTTAAAAGTTTATATCCTGCAAAGGCAGCAGTGTTAAGTGCAGTGTGAAGCACTGTCGCCTCACAGCTCAGAGATCCCAGGTTCGATCCCGACTCTGGGCTCCGTCTGTGTGGAGTCTGCATGTCCTCCCCGTGTCTGCGTGGGTTTCCTCCGGGTACTCCAGTTTCCTCCTACATTCCAAACACGTGTTTTAGGTTAATTGGTGTTTCTAAAGTGCCGTTAGTGTGTGAGCCCTGCGATGGGTTGGAGAAAGACCTGGCGACCTTCTTTGTAAAAACCATCACCGTGAAGCTCTGCGGATCAGCACAAGACTGCTCTACAGAGGACAAGGACAGGATGAATGAATGACTATCCTGCAGGAGGACATGCCCTTTGATTGAGGCGTCCAAACCTTTGCGCGAGCCATTCTCCGCCCGTCGCCGAAGGCTCAAATGGCCGAGCGGCTAACAAAGGCAGAAAGGCAGAGAGATGAAATATATTTTGTCTGTTTTATGGAAAAAACAATCTGACACAAAGTAATATTCATCTCCAGTGAATCCAATATTCTTTTTGGAATGATATTAGACGGTATCTATTATATCTTCCATTGTGTTCCCATCTGCCCTTTTCAGGATCTAAATTATGTGCATTAGTACGTAAATGGGCTAATGCCTGTCTGTATTTAGCAGGCTACATGCCGTGAATATATTCTCTGCTTCAAGAAGTAATTGGTAATTACAGTGGTCATTTAGGCAATCACTGTCTCTCCCAGATTCATGTCATTCTTAAAAATAACTAGCTCTTAACCTCTGACAGAATCCTACAGAAACGGTTCATCATCGCCCCCACTTTGATTAATTTGGTGCACACACATTTCTGCCTCGCTTCCAAGTCTGCGCGCGTTCACCGACACACACGCCGATACCTGTATAATATCACAATAAGCGTGATGCTCTCGCATTTGTTAACCGCCGCACTTTGCCTCCCTCGCCGGAGAAATTGAGGGAGAAGAGCCGAGTAGCTGAAGGGCAGGTAGAGCTGCGGCTCACGAGCTATTAGTTCCATTTACTAAACAATTAGACAACAGAATATACAGGTCATTTCACCTTATCGCAGCCTCCTACTCCCTTACATTTCTCTCTCTCTCTCTGGCTCTCTAGGTCTCTCTCCCTCACTCGCTCGCTCATTCTCTCCCTTTCTGACACAAGAACAAATTCAGCACTTTAACTGTGATAATCTTTTGTCTGGGTTATCTGCTCTTGCTCTCTTTATTTCTCCCTCTCTTCCCCTCACCCGTCCCTTTGTTTCTGCGCTCTCGCTCGCACATTAGTCATCTCTCCGTGCATAATGGAGCACCGTAAAGAGGACCTTCCACTATGTAGATATTGTCTTTGAAAAATAACAAGGTCGACAGCATTAGCACTGAAACACTTGGCCCTTGTGCACTTAAGATCTCCATTATGTTGATCCGCGCCGCTAAAGTATCTCCTCCAGCGACATCCCAACGCCAAATGCGTAATCATTGCTAGCGCCGCGCTCAACTTACAGTCACGAGCAATATTTTGAGACCAAGACATAATGGTAATATTCAGCATTTGCCATTAATAACCATCGTGCAGGAGCTACATGGCTTTTAAATGCACAGCAGATATCAAAAAACATTTAACACGGATTCAGGACAGATCCACGGAAACCAGCCTGGGTAAGGGTGAGATTTCACAGCCTTAAAGTTTTTGTATCCCAGCCAACTTATAAGCTTTGTTCTTTTTCAAAAAAAATCCTTATCCATGGAGAAAAGTGGGACAGGACACCAGTCTGGAGCAGAGCGGGACAGGATTCACTGTTTCAGTGCCTGGGGACGATCCCTCAACCAGCCTCCCCTCCCACGGCATCTGCATTTGATGCCCGACCAAGTCGCACTGCTGCCACCGGGACTCAAACACAGTCATCCCTGCAGTGATGGGACATTGTGTTAGACTGCTGCACCAGCCAACCAGTTAAAGCAAAACAATTTAACAACATCAAATACAGTTCTACTGATTTAAATGAACCAGCAACAGGTCAGTTAGGTTTGGAGAGCAAGGGGACTGTCCAGAAAGGTGCACAAACTCATATTTAAGTTTATTCCCTGAACGTTTAGTTTGACCAAGGTGCTCAAATTTTTGCAGAAAATTTTATGCATGGTGCAGCGGTCCCCAAAAGTGGGGGGGTGCAGCCCCTTTGGGGGGGACTGAGCTATTTGGGGGCAGCAAGGCAAGTGAATGAAGTTGCATAGTCAGAATTTACTGTTACAAAAAAAATTGCAATACAAGTTTACAATAAAAATGTAAGACAAATAAGGCATGTTACTTGTAATAATTGCACTGCAAAGGCGATTTGTCACCATTTTGTTTGCTCAATAAGAATTTGCACTATATGGTGGCACAGAGGTCTGTGTAAAGTTTGCATGTTCTCCCCAAGTCTGTGTGTGTACTCCAGGTAGTCTGTTTTTTCCCACATTCAAAAGACATGCATCAAGTCAGCTGGTGTCCCTAATGTCCCAGTGCTGGGCAACATGCCCTGTGCTGGGCTTACACCATGTCTGAAGTGGTCCCCACCTTGTGCTCTTTGCTGCCACTTTAACTCCACTTTAATGATCTTATACCTGCCATATCGCTTTGTTTGAATTCGGTATGCCGATCTGAAACCGTTCTAGATCCTTTCCCCGGATTGTGCATTGATGGCCATTTAAGAAAGGTGCTAAAACTTCAGGAAAGTGAGACATTAATTCCTATTTAAAAAGTCAATATTGTAGTATGGCTGTAAAATGGAGTCTTACATGCATATTAAAGCTGCTTCCTCCATCTTTAACAGAACGTCTGTCAATTTGGATGTAGACGTGCAGAAACAGAAAACATTTCCATGATCAAATATTTGAGGCCTTCGTACACTGACGAACGGGCTTCATACGATTTAGCAGCCTCCCTGCACGCTGAAGCTTAAAATATCATTTTCACACCTTATAATTCCTAACTCTTGTGACGACTGACTTTGCTCAAATGGAAAAATGAAATGAAATTAAGTCAAAGAATGGTCCCTGTAATATTAATGAGGGGTTTGTATGGTGTAATTTAAGCTGCCTTTTATGCCCGACTTGCAAAACCTTGAATTATCGACTCACTCAAATACTACCTTTTCTCTGTTTCTATAAAACAGTTTTTTTCCCCTTCGACCAGGATTGTGAACGAAAAGTCAAACTACAGAAAGAGACTAATATTAAATCAAAGCTACAATTAAATATACTAGAAATAACAACTGAAGTAAGATTTGCTGAAATGAACACTGAAGGGCTTACATCATCTAAACCTGTACAAAACTACATATCCCAGCAGCCACCATTTACATTACATTTACAGCATTTAGCAGACGCCCTTATCCAAAGCGACTTACAATCCAAGCAATTGTGGGACCCAAGGACTCAACAGTGGCAGCTTGGCAGAGGTGGGATTTTTACCCTGGACCCTTTGGTCCAAAGTCCAGTACCTTAACCACTAGGCCACCACAGTCCTTCTGCTTTCACATGATTAGTAATTGCAATTCTTTAGGGATGTCAAAAGTAAGGGGTTAATAACACGTTAAGGGTGACAATTTTTTGAATGACCCTTAGACCCAATGCCTGCACATTTTACTCAAACTGAGGATCCGAATGGGGAAGAAAGGTGATTTAAAAGTGGACTTGAACGTGGCTTGGTTGTTAGTGCGAGACTGGCTGGTCTGAGTATTTCAGAAACTGCTGATCTGCTGTGATTTTCACACACAGTGCCAGCTCTAGGGTTTACAGAGAATGAGATAAGGAAAAAAAAGAGAAAACATCCAGTGAGGGCAGTTCTCTGGGTGAAAAGCAATGTTTCCAGCACCTTACTGAATCTATGCCACAAAGAATTAAGACAGTTCTGAAGGGTGTATCTAATAAAGTGGCCATTATATATTAAATATAAATAAAAACAGTACAAACCTGGCTTGTTGGCTGGCAAAGAATGGAATCAAACGAGAGAAAAATCAATAAAATTACGTTCGTCTTAAGCCATGCAGTGGCCCACCATAAAAACTTTTATGGATGCATCAAAAAGTGCAGACAAACTTTAAAAAAAAAAAATCTAAACTTTATTAACATTATTCCGACCCCTGGCTATTGAAGGCGATACAGAACTGTGTGTGTAACGCCTCAGTTACCATGACCGCTGGCACCATCACCATAACTGGGTCCTAATCCGAGTCATGGCCGAGCTCTCGGTATATACACGAGTGTCTGCTATCTGGAGCTCCGGCGTGCCTCAGAGCCAGCCTGTCAGCTAGCTGGTCTCCACATGTCGGGCTAAAGTGGATTAGCCATGATGAATGTGGCAGGCAGGTGAGCGATGTGGAGCCAGTTTAGCTCAAACATTTATATGCATCAATATTCACCCTGGCCCTTTCAAACATGCAATGCGTTTCATCACGCTGACCGCCAGCAGAGACGAGCCGTGCCCGACGCGACTCCCGTTTGTCCTGGCGTTAGTCTGGCACTACAACAGAAGCTCGTGGAAATGAATCGGCATTAGGTTCCACTGGTAGCTATGAATACAGACTGATGAGGCATCTGGAACAGGGGGCTGATATTTAATTGCAGTGCACACTACAGTTTAAAAAAAAAAAACCTAAGATGTAAAAAGGACATCAGCAACAGTCTGATGATTACAGCGCTTAGAAACTGTACGCTCTTTTATCACGCCAATGTCTAAGTGCAGATAATTACAAATATATGCATCTAATGCGTTTTCATTTTCCCAGAGGAGATGCTTCGTTCTGGTTTTAGTTTTTGATCGTCTTCCCAGAAATAAATAAATAAAGAGACCAATTGTTTGTACATTCCAGTTCCAGGAACAATATATAAACATATAATTTGACCAGTGATGCCCAAACTTTTGTATCTGTTGCATTAGATTCCAAACCGAACGGGTGCCATTTCCATCCCCAGGACATTACATGTATAGATAATGAATACAACTAACTATACAAAATTTTATAAAAAACATTATTATTAAGCAGTGTCCTGCACAGTGATGCAATTGCAAGTTCAAGGTATATCAAATTAAAACATTACTAAAAATAAATAAATAAATAAATAAATAAAATCTACCCAGAACACTGAAAAATAGCATTTGTTAGCTGTCCCTTGTCTTAAACATTACACCTTGCAATGAAATATAACGATTAAGTTTTGTTTTTTTTTGCATTGTTGTGTCACTCTGTATCACTCAGTCCTGTTACCCTAACATGCTCCCACTTCTGAAAATTAGGGAACAAACCACAAGTCACATGATCAATAGGAAGCTGGATCATCTGGATCTTCTGAAGCCCATGGGACTAAGTTGTATTTTTTCCTGTACATTTGATGATACTGTAAGTATGACTGAGAAAACTCAAGTTACTGTCCTGACAGTAACTACTGACCAACAGTATTTGTTTATTGTCAAAATTCAAATTTTTGAGAATGCTATTAATATGGATGACATGTGGTTACATCCTCATTCTCTGCTGAAAACTCAGTCCTGTTACCCATATAAACAGAATATATATGTATGTATGTATGTATGTATGTATGTATGTATGTATGTATGTATGTATGAGGTTCTGATGTTAGAAAATAAGCCCTGGCCCCACTTTTGGCCTTCCAGTGCATTTTCAAGGTGTCTGATGGAGTTCATGTCAAGCTTTGGTGCAAGCCAACCAGGTTCTCAATCCAAGTTGGCAAACCAATTCTCAGCAGTGGACAGCAGTGCAGAAAACTGATGAACTGACTTGTTGGAAGTGTAAACCTTTAAAATGTGTCTCACTGAGAGTCACTGGGGTATCAGTACAAGCCACTCTCCTGCCACTGTTTGTCTATGGTGAATCCAGAAATGATCACTTTATATTATAGATGTGTTACTAGTGAGAGCTACTGAAAATGCAAAAATGGTGTCCGCAAACTTTTGCCTATATAGTTAATAATGTGAGACTTCATACTAGAAGCTACATATTGATGTTACCTACTGCAGTGACCAAAATAAATAAATAAATGTACCAAATTTTGAAAATCCCACTGGTACAGACCAGTTTGAGCGATTTCATTTTTTTCTACCTTGCAGCCATTTCCTATATACCACTATCCAATGTGACTTGCAACTGACACAACCTTAAAGTTGGTTGATACAATCCAAGCCATGGTGAATTAGGTCCTTGCTCAAGTTCCCAACAGTGGCAGCTTGGCAGTGCTGGGACTGAACCCAGGACCTTCCTGTCTGTACCTTAACCACTGCACCAATACAGTCCAGCTTACAGCTTGAAGACATTGAAGATGGTAGCCTTCTGGACATATCTGGCCATGTGTGAGAAAGGAAGATCAGACAGAGGAGGAGCTTGCCTGTGCAACCCCCTGAGAACTGATGAAATGGCACCAAGTACAGGATACATCTTCCTCTATGCTCCCATGAGTTCCAGGGTTGGCTCTGAAATCCCTCCCTCATGACCCAGACCAGGATAAAGCTGATTAGGGGAAAAAATTAAAAGTTTGGGCAACTTTCCAGAGGGTCCACTTGTGTTTTTTTCCACCTCAATGGAAAAGTTCTGTTCCTTGAAAAAAATACATCAACTGACCAAGGATGAACACACACAGACAGACACCACAGATCGTTGCCCAGTAAATGTTATTTATATCTATCCATCCATCTGTGTGTGTTATAATCTTTGTTAGTACATTAACAATCACTGTTGTATCGTTGTCAAACTGTGCAAGTTTCGATGCTGACGCCTGAATTCTAGCCCTTTAACCATTCGTTTTGTATTGTATGCTCTTACGACACCAAGTTTTGCTTCACTGCTGCTCGCTGGTTCTGGATTTGATCAAGATTCCCACAGAGTGCTGAAATATTAGTGTGACGGACGTATCTGCCAATTCAAACTTTCATCAGTAGCGTATCGACCATGCGGCCGAAAACTGCCATTCCATGCGCTTGGTCCTTTGAATTGCTAAAATCAGCTTGGCAAAAGAAGCGGCACCATAAAATTCAGCTGTGGTTTTCTTTCAGCCAAAGCGCTTTTCTTTTGTGGCGAAAAAAAAAGGGAGAAAAGCCTAGGTCTTAGCTGTGCAAGAGTATGAGGAAAGCATGGGTCCATCTGGCATCCGAAGAGGAGGCTTTGTCAGGATCTGTCCAAGACACACTGCTGCAGAAGGGTCCTTTTCTACAGCACCTGCAAAAATACCTCCAAACCCAGCCAGACAGAGCTTGTTTGCCTACTGCCTTCCACCCCCCTATTGTTTCTTATTGTAACCTTAATGAGATCATTCAGAAATCTCAAAGTTTTGCTTTTGAAATCACGCATGTGAAGCAGAGAAGAATGCATAGGCAGGGAAATCTCGTGAAAGGAGAGGGTAACGTGGGAAAAGAAACAGACAGGGGGGTAAAAAAAAAAAAAAGACACAAAATGAACAAGATGTGAAGACATCGATAGTCAAAAGAGTCAGAGATAAATGTAGAGAGAAAAAGAGACAGGCGGAGAGAAAGTGAAGAAGATGGCTCTATTATTTACCCAGGGACAGCTCATGCTCGGCTGCACTTCGTTACGGAGAAAAAGGATGTCGAGCCTTATCACTGGTGCCCAATTTGCAGTCGATGTCGATGCCTTCTGAATTGATTCGAGCGACAAAGTCGGTAAAATAATTCCCAAGTTTTTCCAAAGGACATTTTAAAAGGTTGCTTGACTCTGGCTGAGCTGTTAGTAAAGGTTCAGTGCATGAAGATGTCTTTGGAGGAAAAACCCACACACACACACACACACACACACACACACACACACACACACACACACACACACACACACACACACACACACTAAATCTAGCTGACCGTTAAATGAGTTTAATGTAGACTATTTTAAACATGTTTTTATGAAAATGAGAATTAGGCTATGCTTGAAGCACACGGGCGATAAATCCTTTCTAAGCTTAATTATGATGTTATAAAACTGTGCCCCGTGCGAGCACATACAACTTTTAAAGTGTATTAAATACTGCAGTCGTTTAAAAAAAAACACCATAATCTCCCTATATAATTACAAGCCCGTGAGTAATTGTGTGTAGAGGTGAAGGTGAACTTCATTTCCACAGAACCCTCTCCCAGAAGACAGACAGCAGGGTAAATCTCTAATAAAAGCTTTCAAAAAGCACTAGATCTAGTACAAAGCATAATGGGACTCTCTGGGATGACTATTTGCTATTGATCAAACCAGAATATAGGCAGAACATGGAATGAAAGAACTAGAGAGAGTAGCGGATAATCAGTGTGTTGTAATCAAGACTGGGAGACGAGTCCGAGTCAAGACCAAGAGTTTTCAGAGTCAAGTCCGAGTCAAGACTGAGACTCGGAGTGTCCAAGATCAGATTGAGATTTTTATTTCATTATTCCTTTTTTCGTTATGCAAGAATAAAAATGAAAACATGCTACATTCGTTATCATTCATTATACATGCTATATTAATAAATACTACTATATTTTATAAGATATCTTGTAATATATGACATTAAATAATATATAGCCTAAAATGGTTATGAAGTATTATTATTATATTATAGTTGTTGTCAAACTAAGACATTAGCCGGGTTTCCATCCAGTCGTCTTTAGCACCCCAACCTCTTCATTCATTTCTTATCCACTCATCAGGTACATTTTAATTTTAACAGTCACGCTCACATTCAGGCAAGTCGCCTGGTTTCATGTCTAAAGGTAACAATGCCGATTTTGTTTTGTTTTAGGTCTGATCAGGTGGAACGGAAACATGTGGCTTGATAAAACAACATTTATTCGAAAAACCCTTTTCCATTAACATTTATCGCATTTTGGCTTAGGGATATTCTAACTTTTCTTTGTGATATTTTGGTGTTTTTTCAAACTTTGGACTTTTTCCCCATTCACGGTTTTCTTTGCACATTTAAAAACTTGGTAGATGGAAAGCCCGCTAGTGTAACTTTTGGAAGCAAATGATGCTGATGATTCTGTTTCCTGTCTCTCAAACTTAATCAGAATCACCACATAAAGTCACCTGAAAATAGCAACAACATCCATTCTATCCACTTGTATTATTAAATGTGAAAGAATAATAATAATAATTCCAGATTTTTTCAGACATGGTAAAGTAAAGCGAGCGGGCGAAAATGCACACTTACAAAAAGGACTGTTTATTCTGTGTGACAGGGTTGTTGATACTCAATCTCAGTTGATACTGAATAAGTTAAGTAAAGTAACCCCAAAACTGAGTCCAAAAGAGGTCGAGAACAAGACCACTCATTTACGGTGGCGAGACCAACTCTAGATTTGAGTAGTACAACTAGATTCCTGAGGAAATATCTAGATTTTAACCCACATCCAACAAATCTGGACATGTAAATCTAAGAGTATCAAGCATTATGATCGAATCTTGTAGCTTTCTGAGCCCAGAATACCAAAAGTACAGGTGAAGCAGGAGAATCTGGAGTGGATAGCCGCCGGTACGATGAGGCACTCGACGCGGGCGCGGAAACAGGCCTGAATGGCAACGTGCAGGCTCTGGGGTAAGTGGTAATAGAGCTCTATTAGCAGGTCACCGCAGAGCAGCAGAGAGGAGGATAATAACATAAGAGCCTGAGGCCACTCATTCATTCACCTCACTCACGAGGTGGGTGTCTCCCATCCCTCTTTTAGAACCATCGCTTAAAAACAGACACTTACTCACATGTACCACTCTGTTAACCGGCTGTCCTGCCTTTTCTCCCCCCTCCCCGTGCAATAACAGGAAGAGACACCGGTGATGCACCGCTGGCCGACATATTGCTACGTCTTCCCCCTCAATTACAGTGTGAAGCAAGACATCTTTCTTCAAACGTTTGGGGAGAATTATAAAGCAGTCCATAATGGCCGGGAGTCAAAGGAGAACGGCTTCATTTCTCCCCAAATCTCACACATGCTTCATTCTCAGCGCAAAGAGAGATGGTGCAAATGTCGACGTTCTGACAAGTCTACACCATTAGAGCCCACGCTTAACTTCTCAGAAGCTTCTTAGTGGCTCGGCGCACCAGCCACAATCAATCACTTCCAGTAACACAGCTCCTTATCCATCTAACCAAGGGACTGGCTGTGGCTCCCTGCACAAGGCAAAGGGGGTAAGCTAAACTCTTCCTTATCAAACAGCCATGCAGAACGTCGTCTTCTTCTGGCTAAGGCACAAGGACGGCTGTCTGTACTGTGAGAGAAAGCGAGGCTCTGGGCAGTCTTCATGTATCGCTGATGCTCTGCTTGATGACGGACCAAGCACAGACCCAGGATCCAACTGGAGCTCCCCAGAGGACCCCAATCATGCCCTGCATGTGGGCTGTGATAAAGCAAGTGCCAATCCTCAAAAGTTGCAGGCCAAAGATTTTGCCTAAAGAAAAGTTGAAAGTGAGAAAGTTTAAGCGTGTTTATCTATCTTCTCCTAAAGACAGGCGGGCGCACCATCTGTGAAGCCAGACTCTTCAGCCATGGCCTCAACTCCGGGGACAACTAGCGCAGAGGTTGGAGGTTACAAAGGTGTAAAAGAGAAAGTGATCTCTTTGAGCTGTCCAATGGACACCACCTCAACAAATAAGCTGACATGTGGACACGTAGGAACGAGGTAAAACACGCTCCTAAATGTTCAAACACCTCGTCTTTCAAAGTGTATCTCAGCAACCTCTTGGCAGTAAAACGAAGACGATGACCTCCCCTTCTGTTCACTGTTGGCGAGATGACGTCTCAGAATGAAGCATCTCTCTCGCTTTCTCTTTTTCTGAGCAAGAACTGAAGCGCAGGCATGCTGTCAGATAGTACCGTGACCTCAAAGGTGGCTTTCCTCTCACAAAAAAGATGTCTAGCTGGTCAGGTTGAGATGCTCTTTCCTTTTTTTCCCTTCATTCATCTTTCCTGGGAAAATCTGCCAGAGCTTATACATCCAAGCCAACGCATGAACTTTCAATCAGGGATTAGCCGGATTTTCCAATGTGGATCTTCTTTTGTGAATTTGGCCAGCGTCGCCTATGTCGCTGGCAAAGGCAACGTAAATAGAATATGATCCCTGGACCAATGGGGATTGCCTTGCTTTTTTTCAAAGGAAGATTTAAAAAACAGGGCCACTCTGCCCAGTCCATGTACGCGATGGAGCAATGCATCCACATGACAGACCACCAAAAAAGGCTTGGTCCAAGTAGGCAGCATATTGCTGCCATGCACTTTGGTGCACGAAGCCAAAAGAAATGGGAATGAACAACATGGTCGAGAAAGAAAAGAGCATCCATAATGGCAAAAACTGGCCATGGACTGGAATAAAAGGCCACATTCTTGGAGGTTTTTTTTGCTTAATCAAAAGAACCCACTGCTACCTCTATCCACCCTCATATCTGAACCCTGTTTTCCTACTGTGACGTAGGGGTATGCGATGTGAATCATCTACGATAATACCTTAATTGTTGTTTTAACAATGTCCGACAAATTTCAGGAGTCAGCTGTTCACGACAGGCTTAAGCCAACCAAGGTAGCAGCACAAAAACATACTCAGCAAACCTTAGTGGAATCATTCTGCAAAAAAAGTGCCTTACTCCAAGAAAAGCAACAGATAAATGATAAATTATAGCAGTAAAGCAAGAGATAAATGCTGTCACCAATTACATCATAAAAGACACAGTGCCAATTCAGGAGGCTGAGAGAGATGGGTTCAAACAACTTTTTAAATATTTTAGACCCAAGCTATACACTGCCAAAGTATCATCTCATTATCGTGATCCCCAAAATCCCACAAAACAGCGAGATATCATTTTTTATTACTCTTGCACACCCCTACTGTGAACCTGCTGAAGTCCACTTAGCCCGATGTAGTGCTAATCTTAGAACACCGTGCTGTCTTGTCGGATGAGAGTCCAGGCCGAGGTTGTGTGTTAGACACAACATTCCAAATGGGTCCAAATGTGACACAGTGTGTATAAGAGTGTGGGTGTGTACGAGAATGTCAGGCTATAAAAATGTAACTTTTGTGGACAGAGTGGGCCAAAGAATCCAAGTAAGACTAAACAACTTTTAAACTCGAGCAGATATTTTGTTATAGCCATCCGTTTGAGCTCTGTATTTGTTCTTTAAATGTCAGCTCTGTAATCCGCCACATTGAGAAGAGTGAGGATGTTAATGATGAGTACCAGAACTACAAGTATTACCAGAAAAGTTCAGCGGACCTGAATGTGTACCTTCTCCTGCCAATGATAATACTGTGCAAAAGTCTTAGGCCACCGTTAGAGTTGTTCTTTTAGCAACGGTATAATAACATACTGTCAACAACTGGACACAAAAATTTCAAACTTGGAATTCATCACTCCATAATACTCTTTTCCACTGATCTTCATTCTGATCTTTGTTAGCTTTAGCATATATCATAACCTTTTCACCCTATTCGCCTTCCAACAAAGCAGTTTCTTGGCGGCTACCCTTCCAAAAAGACCACTCATAATCAAACTTCTCTGCTCACACTAATTACTTACCACTGTAGCCTATAGAAGATAAAAGGACGATAAGCCTATAAATTTATCACGGTACTTATAACGATTCTACCAGTTTCACTGTTTTTGTTTTGTTTTTTTTAATGGATTTGCAGCTTACGCTACTGTTGTCAGGAGTACATTATATATATATATATATATATATATATATATATATGACAATGAATATGAGAGTCACCAAATGCTGCACTCCTTTAACAAAATAAAAAAAGTAAATAATGTAGGGGCTGCTGCCTTGTGCCTGACTCTGTGCTCTCGTTAGCTTTAGCTTCTTTCACTTTGTTTGCTTTATCAAACTCTGCACATTCAGCAGGGTGATGCTGTTTTACACGTCTTATTAAATTCGTTAATTCGTTCCTTATTTCGCCATGTATGCAATTGAAACAGAACGCTCTGAAGAGCTCTCACACCGAAGACATGGTTGTGTTAAAAACGGTTCACTGACCACTCAGTAGTGGGAGACGCGGTATTTAGGGACCCTACTTAGCTAAACTAAGTAGCACTCAAAACACAAACGAAACTTTATAACGCTTCCTTCTCATCAGCAAACAAGTCCTTAAATCCTTAAACAGTCTCTTAAACTCTTGAGTGGCCGAAACTTTACACACTTGAACTGAATTCTGAATTATAGTTAGTAAAAGCGCTGTGCGGTTCAAGTGTGGTTTACCGACGGTATGGTTGAGACTGAACGTCCGGTTGAAGCCAATCACGCTAAACGACGCAAGAATCTGCTTTATATATGAACATTACACACACACACACACAAATATTATATATATATACACATACACACACACATACATATACACACACATATGTATGTATGTATGTATGTATGTATGCATGCATGCACATACACACACACACACACACACACACACACACACACACACACACACACATATATATATATATATATATATATACACATACATTTTATATATATATATATATAATATTATATATATATATATATATATATATATATATATATATATATATATATATATATATGAAGGCCTTAATTACTTCTCCCATCGGAATGCATGAAACAGTTGCCGAATGTCAACAGATTTTATTGTGCAATCTGCAATGTATTAAAAACAGGGCTTTAAAAAAAGAAAGGTTCCTTTTTTGGGTTAAGTATTTTGCCTCCGGTAAGACATACCCCGATTTCAGTGGGCTAATCATTGCTCTACACCAGAGTTACTGCGTTCATAATGTGGTTAACCAAGATTTCACCTGCTTATAATCCAGTTGTTCTGTTCCTTAATCTGACAGAGTCTTTCTCAGCTGTTAACAGACTGTTTCTTGTCTGTGATGTATGGTTATGCTACCTGGCTATCTAGCGAGCTTTACCCAGCATGCTGTTCGCAATGTAATTCTACTCAGAGCTCAGCAGCGCATGTAGGAGTGAAAATATTCTAGAATTTGGAGCGTTAGAGCTGCTGTTTCTGCTATGACCGCCAGTGTACCGCCCAGCCCTAGTAGTTTAATACTGCATACAAATTTCCTGTATTTTCTGGCAAAAATACAAAAAGAGACGGAAAAAAAATGCATGGTCATTATATACAGCTTGGTACAAATCAGTAGAGGAAAATCATCCACACAAACACGAGGAACTTGCAAAAAAAAATTCTCTAAACACATCAACTGTGTTAGAACAGACTCTAGTCTAAATATGGTTCAAAAGTAGTTGGCAATCCATTCATAACTTTACGTCATCAGCCCTTTGACTTAGCAAAACTCATGAACAATCAACCAATCTGAGGTCTTGGTGATGCCACATGGGTCATCCAATGCACTGCCATCCGCTCCCATTATGTAGTCAGTACAATCCAGACCCTGCTCATTTTTTAACAATATAAAACATCTCAAATTAGTGGCCTGTAAAGCCGTCCCACCGTACCCGTCTCACTCCAGACAGTTCTTTCCACAGAAGAGACCTTGTCTTTTGCCTCCTTGTCCTCATCATTATGTTTGGGAATTCAGAATCACTATTCAATTCACATTCAAATCAACAACAACTACTTACTTTGGTTTATTTAGAAAAGTGTATGAAGTTGCAACACCTTGAAAAATGCATGTCAGTGGCAAGAGCCAGTCAAAGGACTGATCCTAGCAGGCATGCTGCTGACTGAAAAGCTGCGAGAGAGACCAAAAGTCACTTTACAATCATTTTTACATGATATAATCAGAGTGAAATAACAGGACAGAAGCTTTAGTCATGCTCATAATCAGCATGGTGTTACTGGTCGCAGTCCTTTTGATGACAAATGTCGCCATGCTACCCGGCGCCCATATGCCCATGACACCACTACTCACTGCTGCACCTCAGACAACAGCAATGCCAACCATCAGCTAATAAATAGCATGGAGATCAGGAGCTTGACTCGCACCACTAGCACAGACGTCAGGTCTAGAAAATGGATGCCAGCTGGACTACGGTCCCAAAAGGTCTCTACTTGAGCACAGGCCTATAGAAGCTTTACCTCGACCACAAGCAGAACTGGCTTCATTTTACCGTCACGTCTCTTTTAGTAACTGTAGGGCCCTTGGGTGAAATCCTTAGTATTCAATGGAAAGTCATCCTGAAACACTGAGCCTGACAAACGCTGTACAGGTATTCTTTAGGCATCTATGTTGTGACAGCTGGAGAAAAAAGTTAAACTGTTACGACAAATGACTTCAGGGCAATGTAGCTGCAGCATCCCCCCTCACTTCCTCACCTATTCATGTCCTTTTTTGTTCCTTAAGTTCTTTTTCTACACCCCAATCCGTGTCTAACACACTCTCTCCTTTGTTTTTGTCTTCGCCGTGCCACTTAAGTCACTTGTTTCTCCACTGCTGCGAGCGCTTGCGCTTCCTGCTTGTTTGTGCGATTAAGCGCGTGGCTGCTGCTGCCTCTGCGTGCGCCGTGCCGCCTTTGTGTGTATGCGATTTCCCAGGCTCCTCGGGGGCCCGAGGGGTGATACGCTTAGCGTAAAATGGCCCTTCATTCTGCCCACCTATCTCTCGGAAGACGAGGCCACAGCCTCCCTGTGGAAAATCCCCATCCCCGAGCGCTGGGCGAACACGGAGAGGATTAGGTGTTCCGCCTGAAAAGCACACTAAATTAAGTCCTCACTGTTTGCTTTATACTTTGTGTATAAATTAAAACGGTTGAAATTGATCTTATTGTATTGTTTGGATTGTTTGCTTTATTACTATTATTATTTCGTTCCTCTCGGCTCCCGCAAATCAGATTGTTCTCTGCGCAGGAGAGTGTAACGCTGTTAGAACAAGGAGGAGGACAAAAAGGGAAAAACTAAGGAGTTTTATTCCAATAACTGTGTCTCCCCATATATTCGATATGATTTCTGTTTATTTATGCCATTCTTTTCCTCAGAAAAGTTAGCCATTCAGCAGGTTTATTGAAAACCCCAACAAACAATGGAAAAAGAAAACTTTGAAGAAAAGAGAAAGAAAGTTTGGGTGTCTTTCTCTGGATCTGGCAAAAGTTTGCGGACACTTGAAGATTACATCCAAAAACATGCGTGTGAATTTGTTGCTACAACAGCATTTCGGCATCTAACTCTGGGTCTGGCAAAAGTTTGTGGACATGAAGAAGATTACATGCATGACTTCCGAGAAGGCTCAAGGATCCTGCTGTTACAATAAACTCACCGTTGGCATTCCAGTTAATCTCAAACGTGTCTGATGGAGTCGGACAGGCAGCTATTGTTTCTACATGCATAAGGATTTACCTTCACTGGAACTAAGGTGTTCAACCAAAAACAACTCCCCATCATTACCAGGCAGTGTGTGTTTACTGCAGCCCAACTTCATTGTGCTTTACACCACTGCAACTAAAGCATAGCATGGTTATGTAAGAACAGGACTGAATGAATACCTGAGGATGCATTTTAAAGTAAAATATTATGGATTTCTTATGAAAAACATTTAAGGCATAGACGGGATATGAAGTGACAAAGCAATAAACATACGATTTCTGAAAGGCTTTAAATATTATATTTCATGGTAAAGTGCAACGTTACAGACCAGGGACAGCTAACAAATGCTATTTTGCAGTGTTCTAGGTAGTTTTTAGTAATGTCTTAAATCATATACCTTACATTCTCAGGACACTTGGTTAACAATAATGCGCTTTTTACAGTTAATTATATCAGTTATATATATACACACACGTAATGTTCTGAGGACAGGAATGGCACCCATTTGGTTGGATGACTCAGGTACGATATTTGGCATTCCTTGTGTAGCATATCCTACCATAAAACACTTCTCATTTGATACTGAAAAGAAACCTACGCCACTGTCCAAAACAGCCAAACAAATTGTTCTGGCCAGAACTTTCCTCAGATAAAAACCAATGATGGTCATATCATCTCATAACTGGTACTGGGTAAGCATATAGGATTTGTGGACCTACACCGGTTTGAACCTCGATTGGAAGCGAATGTTAAATTGTACTCGAGAAAGTTCACGTGACGCCATCTATCAGACCAATAAAAGAAGTGAGTGATTGTGCATTCAAAAATCAACCGTCTCATTTAGGGTGAGCCAGAAAGCACCAAAATCAGGTCAGATCAGCTAATCAACATTCTTTCTAAAGACTCGCACTCTGATTGGCTCTTTGTGAACGTGTCTGCCTAAGTCACATCCATATTCCGTCCTCACTCGTTCCCCTCCCTGCATGCATGCATACGTCAGGAAACTAATAAAATAAATCAATAATGATTCTCATATGAATAAATGACTGCATGCTGAATGTATTCGACCCTCGGCCCTCACTTTGATTTGAGGGCTGAATTGCACACGCAGTAAATTACGCCCGGAGATGCAACTTGGTTGCACACAAACCAGCATCCCTCAGCAACACAACGCAGAGGCGCAAAACCTGCAAAGTACTGCTCTACACTTATTCCAGGTCCTCACACACACAGTACCTAATGCACTGCATGGCACTAGTGTACATAACAACACAAATATCTGCAGCCCACTTTTCATCCAGTGCAAATCATAATTGATATTTTGCATAGGTGAACATTAAAGAGCGCCTGGCTGGATCGAGCGCCATTGTGCCCACAGACATCTCTCTATTCTTTAAGATAAATAAAGGGACGCCTCATTGACTTGTCTAAAGATTTTTTCCCCCCCATCTCTCTTTCTCTTGCCATTGAAGGAGAAAGTCACTATTACACATCCATAGCCTCTGTGAGACTGCATAAGAAGCAACAGTGCAAAGTGAGAATTACTTGCACTTGGAGGGTATAAGATTATTGCACAGCCTTGTGCAAAAATTTGGGCAGCCCTTATCACGTTACAACATCTGCAGGGAACAAACTTTAACCTGTAGAGATCAGAAAAGTGTTTGTCATGGGTTTTTGACAATGTTACAAGAAATTACATCATTCTAATTGACTTGCTAACTATGGTTTCTCTAGGGCTTACAGAGAATGGTTAGAAAAAGAGTAAATATCCAGTGAGGGCAGTTCTCTGGGTGAAAATGCCTTGTTGATGCCAGAGGTCAGAGGAGAATGCAGACTGGTTCAAGTTGATAGAAAGGCAACACTAACTCAAATAACCACTCGGTACAACCCAGGTATGCAGAAGAGCATCTCTGAACAAACAACACGGTTGTTTGTTCAGGAAAAAAAAATCCAGGAAATCACATTGTAGGATTTTTAAAGAATTTAATTGTAAATCATGGTGGAAAATAAGTATTTGGTCACCCACAAACAAGCAAGATTTCTGGCTCTCACAGACTTGTAATAACTTCTTTAAGAAGCTCTTCTGTCCTCCACTCGTTACCTGTATTAATGGCACCATGTTTGACCTCGTTACCTGTATAAAAAAGACCACCTGTCCACAGCCTCAACACAGTCAGACTTTCAAACTCACCCAAACCCATGGCCAAGACCAAAGAAGCTGTCCAAGGGACACCAGGAAGAAGGCAATTGTAGACCTGCACCAGGCTTTGGGAAGAGTGAATCTACAATAGGCAAGCAGGGGTTTGGTGTGAATAAATCAACTGTGGGAGCAAAAACTGTAAGAAAAATGGAAAGGACATACAAAACCATTGATAATCTCCCTCGATCTGGGGCTCCAAGCAAGATCTCAAACCTGTGGGGTCAAAAAAAATGATCATGAGAAACGGTGAGCAAAAATCCCAGAAACTACACAGAGGGACCTCTCAACTCATCGTGTTTGGAGGAAAGGGAAAGCTGATTGAAGTGCATCCAAAAACACCATACCTACTGTGAAGCATGGGGGTGGAAACATCATGCTTTTGGGGCTTGCTTTTTTTCTGCAGAGGGGACAGGACGACTGACCCGTGTTAAAGGAGGAAAAGAATGAACGGGGCCATGTATCGTGAGATTTTAAAAGCCAAAAACCTTCTTCCATCAGTGGAGAGCATTGAAGATGGAAACGTGGCTGGGTCTTCCAGCATGACAATGATGCACTCGGGCACAAAGGGAGTGGGCTCTGTAAAAAAGCACATGTTCAAGGTCCCCTGGAAGTGGGCCTAGCCAGTCTCCAGACAACTCAACCCCATAGAAAATTTGTGGAGGAGTTGAAAGTCTGTGTTTGCCCCAAAACATCACTGCTCTAGAAGGAGATCTGCATGGAGGAATGGGCCAAAAAAATACCCAGCAACAACAGTGTGTGTGCAAACCTGGTGAGGACTTACTTAACAGGAAATTGTTTGACCTCTGTCATTTTGCCAACAACAGTTTGTTACAAAAGTATTGAGCTGAACTTTTGTTATTGACAAAATACTTATTTTCCACAATAATTTACAATTAAATTCTTTTAAAAATCCTACAATGTGATTTCCTGGATTTTTTTCTCATTTTGTCTCTCATAGTTGAAGAAAATTACAGACCTCTCTCATCTTTCCAAGTAGGAGAACTTGCACAATCAGTGGCTGACCAAATACTTTTTTGCCCCACTGTATGACTTGTAAAGTCGAGTGCAGCAAACAGCACGTGGCTCTCAGATAAGGCAGAAAGGGAGTAGTGACACAGAAGAATTAGGGTGTATTCAATTATTGTGTAGAGTTTGATTTATCCTTAGAATTCACAATTTGTTGATATTGCTCTGCAATAGCAACCCCAGGCCTGAAATGCACTAGCATTAAACACTTTACTTTAACCATACCCAAGAGAAAGCAGGATAAAAACATAAAACAAAATATCAGTCTGAAACATGTACAGTAAAATATAGGAAACCTCTGTATCTTTTTCAACCAAACATGTTGCATCTTGAGTGACTATTAGCAATACAAACAGTTAGCAGTTCAAAACAGTTAGGAGTTAGCAGCTGCTTGGAAAGGTTAGCACACAAGACTACAGTATTTACCTTTAGTTCTAATGAAGGAATTAATGTAATGGCATTTCATTTCAGAGCTGTACAGTTTTCTTTTTATATCACCAGCACTGTGTTGTTAATCAGCAGATATTGGCATTAAATCAAAAAGGTTTAAACTGGAGTTTAAGACATATTGGTTCAGGTACCTTGTAGAGTTTATAAAAACTGTATGAAACACCTTAAAAACACAAAATCAAAGCAAGCTACCTGAGCTTCATCTTTCCAACATGGTGCTGGTGCTGGTGCTTCTGCTGAGTTCCAATAATCCACAAAGCTTGTGAGGTGAAGCCATTTTTGATTTTGTGTCCGTCCATAATGATTTAATCCTCTGTGGAACCATCAGTTACCAGATTTTTACAGGTTTTTAAATTACAGCTGTCTAAGCCTGTAACCAGTCAACTTTTGTTTGAAATAGATCACATGACTTCCACTTTAGCCAATCAGATTAAAGAGCTTCGTCATGTGATTAAACCTCTTGCAAGCCAGGGAGAGTGAGATAGTGCCATAGTGTGGGCCACATGGTAGGGAGTTGTTTGTGTATTTTATTTGTTTATCAAGGTTAGTCAGGCACATTCACACTGGGCCAATAGAGGGCAAACATTTTTCTCAGTTTCTCACAATGGTACTGAAATGATATCTCATAATGATGGTAATAATTATAACCTGGACCACTACAATCATGATTTTTGCTTCCAGTACTTACGTTTACAGTTATTTCAAACATGATGTCATTCATTATAGAGTAAAAACCCATAGCTTGCTAAAGTCTTTGGACGACTACTTCTATTTTTACAAGTTATTCTTTTTTGCTCCTGTACCCGCCTCTGCTTGGAAGAAAACACACCTTTTTATCTAGCTGATCAAATCTGTCATTGTGAAACATTACTGCCTGACATGTATGAAACTAGCGATCAAATCGGAGTAGTGTGGTATTTCAGACGGGACGTCAGCGCTGGAGTTACCACCGATTCTAAATGTCTTTGCCCCATATAGTGCTCTTTTTATACACAGCCGTGCAGGCAGCCTCCCTAAAATGAAGGATTCCTTAATGTATTCTGGTATATTACTCTAAATGGTTTCATCAGTCTTTGAAAAGTGAGAATATGTGCCATTTTATCATCTCTCCATAATGGAGGCTGGGTCTTTGCCAAAGGCCTCCAAAGCCATACAGGAGAAGGGGCGGGTGGGTGGTGGGGGGTTTGTTGGAGGGAGTCAATCAGTGCCAATGAAGGAGAGAGAGAAAGGAGAGAGAGAGAGAGAGAAAGAGAGAAAGCAACCTTTCCCCCTCAACCAGCCTGCCATTTTCCCTAAGTTATTTGTTCGAATGCACTGCATCACTCTTTAAAACTCCTCATTAATCAATCCAGTCTTCTTATTATTTCTGTAAATGCAGCTGAGATTGCTAAATAAAAAGAGATTTCTCGTGCAGGGGAAGGCAGGGGGGGAAAAAAAGAAGACTGAAATGAAACTGCATTCATTGGACCTTAAAATGTTTTGATGGCTTTTCAGAGGCACATTATATTTACATAGGAATGTGTCATTAACGTCAACGGCGAACCAAAAACTATTAAATTAATACAATGCTAAACTGAACAACCTTGAGAATTTGATTAGAGCCATTGTGAGTTTTAAAAATGCTCCATTCTTGGGTTAAAACAAAAGACTGATGCTTTCAGCTATGCTAATAATTCAGCTGTCAACTTTCATTGATGTATCTGACTGCTGCAGCTAGCATTTACATACTTTATATATAGCAATACGGGGTGGGGGGGGAGGAAGGGGGGGGGGTCGGATCTATGCGCGGAATCATAATAGAGCTTTGAAACAAACACGCAACTGTTTGTGTTACGTTTCAAATTAGCCGCTGTAATTTTCGAGAAGACTGCAGGCATTGTTTGCTTGGCAAAGTCGTGTGTTTTGGAGCATTTTTAATTCTCCTATTATTGCACTTGCTACAGACGCAGCCTCTCTCCTTCACTGTTTCCAGCCGTGCCAAGTGCTCTTAAACGGCAGAGAATAATCTTAGCTCAGAGCTCATCTCTGCCTGAATATCAAACTGTCAATGATCCGCTTAGATTGGTTATTAAGAGAAAATGTGCTTGATATTTATGTGTGTCAAAACATGCCGATGATTATTTATGAGCACGCCATTATGGATTTGAGATCTGTATCGTTTGTTTTGCACGAGTTCCTGGTGTGCATTCAGGCCAGGGATTTAGTTATTACCTGAAGGTCAAGTCTTTAAAACTATTATTAATGTAATGGTACAAGAATTCATTCTGTGTTGTGTATCAATGACAGGACAAATCCGGCCAGTAGTGTCATGTTTAACCCCTTCTAATCCTACAGCAGTGTTATAATGCCATGTAACAGAAAGAGGCATTATGGAAATAAAGGATTGAAAGTCTGTGCAATATTTATCTTCACTATTGGCTCTGTTTTTTAATACTCTTCATAATATTTCATTTGAATTAGATGACTTGGTTCATTCTTACATATAACATCTAAGCCGCCCAAGGAGATCGGGTCCCTTTTTGAGTCTTGGTGCTCCTACGGTTTCTTCCTTATAACGTTTAGGAAGTTTTTCCTTGCCACTATCACCCTAGGCTTTCTCAATTTTGGATTGGCCTTAGGTATTAGAAGATAATCTAAAATCGTAAAGCTGTGTTGAGACAATTCTCCATTGTAAAAAGAGCCATAGAAACAAATTAGACTTTGAGTTTTTGGATGATTTTACTTTCTTTTTTACATCACAACGCCATTTCTTTCCTTTAATTTTCATACCAGCTTAATCCAAATCAGGGTCGTGGGGGGCCCAAGGTGGAACCAACTCCCCAGTCCATTGTAGGGCACTCACACACTTATTAAGTAACGCTGAGACAAATAGATGTTTATTTGTTTATGTAACGCCTCATGAGCATCAGTGACCATTCACACGGACATGTAGAGAACATGCAAATTCCACAGAGAGTTTGAGGTCGGGATCCTTGGAGCTGTGAGTGCTACACACTTGCATCTCCATGCCACCTGAGATACTTGTAGAGACACCAATTTACCTAACGCATTTTGGAATGAATGCCTGGATACAGGAGACCCACACAGACACAAGGAGAACATGCAAATTCCACCTAAGCAGTGGGGCCTGGACTCAAAGGCAGGTGTCTGGAGCTGTGAGGTTACAGCGCTAACTCATAAAACTTTACTAAATAATTTATTGATTTGAAATGGCTTTATCAGGAAACTTTATTTGTGTGACCTGTAATTGTCCAAAACTGCTTTCATACATTATAATGGATTGATTTTGGCGCCATTGGCATGTCCATGGACTTTGAGGTTAATTAACTTCCTTTAATTCGGTCCTGCAGCTCCACAGGATGTTAAATGGCTGCTTCCATGTTCAGCTTAACCAAACACAGATGATGTAAAAACACACTGTCACATGTGACCGTGAATATGATTTGCTACAAATTTCATAAAGTTGGAAATCGTATAATTTTATAGCAGCAGAAATGAATGTCATACTTAGTGGTTTAATATGTTCTCCCAAGACTCTTCTTTAAAAAAAGGGTTATGGAGTTTAATAACTATATTAAAGACCAAAAAAAACCACAGTGATGAAATAAAAGCCTATTTGTGACTTTATCTGTTTGAACATATATTACATCTTTTGTGCGATTTATCATACCCTGGAGATATTTTACACAAGGATTTAATTAAAGTCACCATTCTGCTCGGTATCCTACTTAAAAAATCTATATATTCTATATAATTATGAAGCGTTGCATTATTTAATATATAAACCCCAAAGCCCCGTGTGTGTGGCTATGGTTTTAATCAAAAGGAAATGAGTTGATTTCCAAAGCTTTGCCCCTGTTTAGAGGCTTAATCATGGAAAGAAGTAAATCTCTGAGGTTGTGTACTTAGGATTGAATTAGTATGAAGACACGCCTGAAATGTAGCTTGCTCATTTACCAACCATGTAACAAAGTGACTGTGATCATAACGACAAGCCTGTAACCTAATTGCAGACAGAATGTGTATTTCTGGGGACAAACAGAGACGAGAGGCGTTTCTGCTCATGCATACCTGCATTTTTTTCATATATAAACGTGCCACTGCAGTGTTGCTAAAGCAGCCCATTAAAATGCAAACATGTATATTAAAGAGCATATTTTGATGGATTGTCATGGCTTTTTGAATAAGTGTGCACACACTGATTGGCAAAATGTGAAAAGCAGTTTGATACAATTATTTCTGCCTGATGTAAAAGCCATTTCAATTGCCCGGCGCATACGTTACCTTATAGACGACCCAGATGACTCTCGGAAATAATGATTATGAAAATGTGAAAACGCTTATAGTCTATATGGCGCAGGCAAACTGCTGGAAGGTGAGAGAATGAGTCAGAATGATGGTCAAAAGGCCTACTGCTGTTTTTGTTCACATCCCTTTCTCTGTTTCTTTCCCCCACAGAATCTAATATGTGTCTCTAGATGCAGATCAGAATGTGGAATTTGATTAACCCCAGGCTGCTCTTTGTTGTCTTCACCAAAGCTGGAAAGCGAGTCGATGTATTGTGAGCTGGCCGACGGACGGTAGATAAGTGTGCTTTAGATTATTGACCTGGGCAGTTATTGCAATACCTGAGCAACATATATGTCCTGAATATTTACTGTATGTAGTCAGTGGTCCTTTGAGAAGGAGCAGAACTGCCATCTAAAGCTTATGTTCACAGGGAGTCTTTCTAATAATCACGTCAGCCATAGTTACACACACAGTATTGTCTGAGTTAATGTAGCATTGCAAAAAAAGGCAGTAAATAATAAAACAATGTTGCAATCTTTTTTTTAAGATGACTAGAGAACAGCTGCTACATGCATGCACAGCAGTGTCATTACAGTTACTCTCAGTTTAGGTTTGTTAGTTTTAGGGAGAATTGTATTTCGTCTTCATCATTTACAGCTTTATCCTAGTAAGGAGATCAAGCTGAGTCCAGAGTCTGCCCCACTAACACTGGCTACAGGGTGGGAATACACACTGAGCAGACATCAGACATTCATTTATTCAATTCAGTTTTTTATATATCACTTTTAATAATGCACAAATGTAGCAAGGCAGCTTTAGGAGAAGCCAAATCTAAACCCCAAATGAGCCTACAATTGGCAAAACAAAGCTATCTCAAGAGTTTATTGTAGTCTCTTCACTCAATCACTTTCGAGATACTGGTTGACCTAATGGATATCTTCGGAATGTGGTAAGAGACCGAGGGGAAACATGCACACAGGGAGAACATGCAAACTCAAACCCGGTTCCCTGGAGCTCTGGATTGACAGCATTGCGTTGTGTTATCTATTGCAGTTTTGTGAAATGATGCCCATTCCATATGTCAGACTGCTGAGAAACTAGATTAGATTTCACACAAAGCTTCAACTACTGTCATAAAAGAAGCAGAAGGTCCAGATCTGCAACTGCACAAGAGCACAAGTAGATCACAGTATGTAGTTTCAGAAGCTGAAGGCTTACAGTTCCTTCTGTGCTGCTCCGTACAAACCAAATAGCAAGGAAGTTTGGCAGAATACCAGACCCAGTAGAGTTTCAGCCTGATTTAATACTGGAAAATACAAAGAAAAGGTTTAAATGCGTGAAAGAACACAAACGTTGGACCATGAATGATCAGACTGTTGCGAAGGTCCTGGACGAATAACTAAAGGGATGCGGGTTTGAGTGCAGGCTGGAGTTTTACTTATTTAAATATCATATGAGCTCAGCATGACACAGTGTTGGTTCTGTGAGACTACCAATCATAACAAGGAGGGGGCATTGTTGAGCAAAGCCCTTAACCCAAAGCTAAATATAAGTACGTCTGGATAAGGGCATCTGCTAAATGGGGTAAGTGTAAATAAAACTGAGCTATATTGTAATGTAAAGATTGATAAGTAGAAAAAAAATCATCCTAAGAAACAATCAAAAAGCTGGTCGTATCTAAGCTCCAGTGACTCGGTTCAAGTCCCAGCCTGGCCACTGCGTCTGTGTGGTTTGTATACACTCCCGGTACACTCTAAGCCCTGCTCTCTGTAATTTCATTAAAACTGTTAATTAATCTAGGTATAATTCAATATTTTCATGAATCAGATGATTAAATATCTGCAGTATCGTACCTTTCGTTCAGTAAACTCAAACACTTCTCAAAGAACAACTCAGCTCAGCATTCAAAATCTGCTTTGAAGCCCAACATTCAGACCTAATGGACACTCATTGAAGCCCATGCGTTTCTGGGAGTCTATGGAGCATATGTTAAAAATATAGGACGATAGACTGGATGCTCGAGCTTCACTGGCAGGGTTAGCATCCTGTCTAGGGTTGGTTCTAGGGTTGCTTCCCACGACCCTGAATGGTGATTTGAAAGTGAGTGATTTTTGATCAGATTAAAGATGTTGTAGTTATTCGGCGCCCCGCGGTGGACTGGCACCCTGTCCCGTGTGTGTTTAATTTGTAGTATATTGTTTTTGTTTAATTTTTTTAGTTGCACTAGTTTTCATTAATTATAATAACTGATGTACAGATGCTCACCGTGTTCCCTCATTTCCAACTCATTTTCTTTTGCATGTGTTGTGTGCTTGGAATGAAGAATTCCTTATTATAACTCTGTGTGTGTGTTTGTGTGTGTGTGGTTTAATTCTTATTATCATCTCACACCTTTTACCACGCTCTTTGCTCTCATCTTCAGCAATGGACATCCACCGTTGCCTGCACCTGTCAGTCAGATGATCAAAAAGAAACACACACACACACCCACACAGTCGGCCATCCTTCTTGACATGGCCGGGGCTGTTCTCGCCTTATTACTGAAAGACAGAAACCCGGGGTACGCTGCGGCACCCTCCTGCCCTCTTGCATGCAGATAAAAGCGCAGGCTCTTGTCTTATTGAGAGTAAATTTGTTCCGAGAATTGCACGCCCAGCTAACAGGAAGTGCTTTTTGCATTTTTTTCAACGCGGTTTCCAGTGGCATCAATCATTCCGTACAATTAGGCCAATTTCGGGCCAATTTTCTGGTTTCTGAGGTGCACAGCCACGCTGCCGGCACGGGCGGCCGCCCTGGACACGCTCGCACCCCACACGAGCGCGACTCATGCAGCCCAAAAATGCCTTACACAGGGGAAAGGAGGGGAAAAAGAGGGCAGGTGTCTTGGAGCCGTAAGTGATCATGAGGCGCCTCTTTTCTTCCATTCTTCATCATCATGTCATTTAAAGCCCGGGGCACACCTACGTTACCTCTTCTGTTTTGCTCCCACCTACTCTTTAGACCTCAAGTGGTATTTGCTTGCCATGGCAACCGAATTGAATTAGGGGAGTGATTATAGCTTATTAACACCAAACGCTGTTAGTGCATTCTTACCATTTTGTATGTAAACACGTTCTCCTTGTAGCGCTCTTTACTGGAAATTGCTTTGTACAGGGCGGAAAGCCTGGAGCTCGCTTATAATAAAAATATAATTGGGAATTAGACAATAGCCACTCTGAGACCGGGTCTCTCCGTCTCCCCTTCTCTTTTTCCCCTTCCTTTCTCCAACTCCATGGCTGCGAGTCACCAGGTATGGCCTCGTACCTCGGTAATGAACAATGAAAATGCGCGTTCCCTTTCCCCCTCCTCTGCCTCAGTCGCTCTAATTCTAACTAATAAACCCACTAGAATTAACATTCGCAATTGGCGTAATGAGGTGTGGGGGTTTGGACTCTGGTACTTCATATTGACTGCTCTTGCCCTTAGCCCCACTTTGCATTTAATGCAGTACTCCAGGCCAAAGTGATTGTTCGCATTATTTGCACGTTGCACTGAGCTACATGTAATTAGTATTAAAATGAAGCATTTCACCGATGCTTAGCGGTTTATTATTATAAGCGTTGCTTACAGATTACAGGACTTTACATGCACACACACACACACACACACACCGCCTCTGCCCTGCTCGTTCCCTCCATCTATGCATGTAGCGATTCAGACATTTCGAGATTACCTCAATTATACCTATTCAGGTCGGGTTTACTTTACTTCGACTGGATGTCACAGGCCTGGATGGGATGGAGGAGTCAGGAGGAAGCAGGCAGGTGCGCAGGAGGAAGATTACTGCAATAAACCCGAGCCGTCCTCATAATTTATCATTAATCTGCCTGCCTGCACTCGCAGGTTTCCGTTTATTCTGCATGCTGATATCCGTGTCGTATTTCTTATCGGAGATTTGTTTATGCTTTTATCCTTGTCCTCAGCGGGTGCACTTATAGCAGCGGTAAATGAGAGACGGGGCAACAAAGAAAGACAGAGATAGAGGAAGAAGTGCGTAAACACATCCGAAAGCTCATACATGATTATGGGCTTTATCTCTGAGCGCCTTTAATCAGCTGTACAATTCCTATCGAAGCTACGCAGCAATCTCAAACATTGTTAGCTTGCTTTGCACCCGTACACTTCATATATCCGTGGTCAGGGTCTGTATAAATCCCGAAGACAAATAAACTCGGAGGAGCATCTCTACATCTTTACCCTCGTTAAAAACGCCAGGTCTATGAATATTCATGAACATGTAAATAGCAAACGCGCGCCTGCCATCCCGCAGCAAACCGGCTAGCTAATTCCTTACAGGTACGAACGAGGAAGGTTTCAGCATCAGATGTATTTAACACTAGCTAAAATACATTTACATTTACAGTATTTAGTGATTCTGTTATTTAGAGCAGCAAAATAAACCATAACATCCACCCAAACTGGAGTCATAAGGATCGCAGTGGGTCTGGAGTCCATACTTACTATACAGGGCACCATCGCTCATACCTAGGGGCCATTTAGAGAAACCAGTCCACCTACTGCCATATGTTTTGGAAGGTGTGAAGAAAATGAGTAAACCGAGAGAACATACCAAACTCCACTCTGACAGTAACCAACCAATGCCCAGAGACTATCCTGGAAATCACTGGGAATCAAGAAGTGCCCTCTGGATGGGTGCCAGTGCATTGAAAGCCTTTACAGGGGTCACTGTTTCAGCACACAGCTTTTGGAAGGTTCCACTGGAAGTGGTAGTCCAAATATTTTGGATTACTGTATTGTGTGATAAATGTGATTACTGAGGCCTGGGTTCAAACCCCGGTAGTTCCTTTCGTTGGGGCTGGGAGGCACGATTGGACATGTCTGAGGGAGGCTCAGCCAGTCTAAGGATCATCCCTCAACAGTGACTCCTGGAGGGTCCAGAGCTTGTCTTGGAATTCACTGGGAGAAGCTGGACAGGACCCTTTCCATCACAGGACTCAGAAGAGGTCACTGTTGCAGCACCGAGGGGTGATCCCACTGTCCTGGTATAATAGACAACTGCCCTATTATTAATATACTATATACACAAAAGTTTGTGGACACCTCTTCTAATTATTCAGCTCTGCTATTACAGAAACACTCACTTATAACACCTAATCTAAAGCAGACATCTCTGGATTCTCCATAGACAAACTGGCAGTAGAATGGGTTGTACTGATAGCCCACTGACTCTCGGTGAGACACTTTTATAGGTTTCTGCTTCTAAACAAGTCAGTTCAACTTTCTGCTCTGCTGTACTTAAACAAGGTCCACAGAGAATTGGTTTGGCATCTTTGATTGAGAACTTGACTGACTTTCCCAGATCCTTGACCTCAACTTCATCAGACACCTTGAAAATCCACTGAAATGCCAAAAGTGAGCCAGGGCTTATTATCTAACATCAGAAGCCGACCTCACAGCCATCTTGCAAAATCTAGGGTAAAGCTATTTTAGAGGAACAAAGCCCATAGCAGCAAAGGTGGGGACAAACTCCACATATCTGCTTTGTGACATGTACAGTGGTGCTTGAAAGTTTGTGAACCCTTTAGAATTTTTTATATTTCTGCATAAATATGACCTAAAACATCATCAGATTTTCACACAAGCCCTAAAAGTAGACAAAGAGAACCCAGTTAAACAAATGAGACAAAAATATTATACTTGGCTGTTTATTTATTGAGGAAAATGATCCAATATTACTTATTAGTGAGTGGCAAAAGTATGTGACCCTTTGCTCTCAGTATCTGCTGTGACCCCCTGTGCAGCAATAACTGCAGCTAAACGTTTCCTGTAGCTGTTGATCAGTCCTGCACACCGGCTTGGAGGAATTGTAACCCATTCCTCCGTACAGAACAGCATGTTGGTGGGTTTCCTCACATTAACTGCTCACTTCAGGCCCTTCCACAACATTTCCATTGGATTAAGGTCAGGACTTTGACTTGGCCATTGTTGTTCAGTGTTCTTCTGATGGTGGACTCATGAAGATTAACATTAGCCAATGAGAGAGAGGCCTTCACTTGCTTAGAAGTTACCATGGAGTCCTTTGGAACCTCACCAACTATTACACGCCTTGCTTTGGATGATTCTTTGTGGTCGACCACTCCTGGGGAGGGTAACAATGGCCTGAAGTTCCTCCATTTGGGACACAATCTGTCTGACTGGTGGACTGTGGATTGGTGGAGTCCAAACTCTTTAGAGATGGTTTTGTAACCTTTTCCAGCCTGATGAGCATCAACAACTCTTTCTCTGAGCTCCTCAGAAATCTCCTTTGTTCGTGCCATGATACACTTCCACAAACGTGTGTTGTGAAGAGCAGACTTTGATAGATCCCTGTTCTTTAAATAAAACGGGGTGCCCACTCACACCTGATTGTCATCCCACTGATTGAAAACACCTGACTCTAATGCCACCTTCAAATTAACTGCTAATCCCAGTGGTTCACATAATTTTGCCACTCACTAGTATGTGATATTGGATCATTTTCCTCAATAAATAAATGACCAAGTATAATCATTAATAATCATCTCTCATTTGTTTAGCTGGGTTCTCATAAAATGTTGTGATGTCACTCTAAATCACTGCCTGATTTAGCTTTTGGTCAGTAGTGTGCCCAGATACGGAGTTACATAGTATTGTTACTGTAGCTACTTGAGTATTTTTTTTAGGTATCTGCACTTTACCTGACTATTTCTTTACCTAAATACTTTTTACATTTAATACTACATTTCAAAAGAACTGTCATTTTTACTCAATGCATTTTCAAAACAGGTGTGTTACTTTAGTTTTTATGAATCGTTTTTTAATCTATTCTTTCTGTTTAGTTTTCTTTTTTTATTTTTTATATTTTCCCCAAGCCAAATAGCGGAACCCTTGATGACCACAATAGGATAATGGAGTGTTTAAAGAACTGCTGTATTCGATGATAACTATTGATTTACTGCATTACTGAACATTACCATGTCTACTTATGAGCGATCAGGCAGCATTTATTTAAAAAATCCAAAGTATGTAGTATAGTTTGGTTCCTCAAGTCTGAAAATGTTTTTATCCTGCTCCTGCTGTGGTTAGCTAAAGATGATAATGTCATTTGTATGGTTTTTGCAGATGATTCATGTAGTGACAAACCAGTACGTGTCCTTGAGGTCATGGATCTGTACCTCTTACCCTCAATAAAAGACATCCTCTTCAAAAATTGGGTTAGAAAGACTTAATAAATACTTTTACTTTTTTCAGTTTAAGTAGTTCAGAAGTACATTTACTAGCATGCACTTTTCAAAGATTTACATTCATAACACTAGCATACTACTTGAGAAAAATCTATAAACCATACAGAATATTTTACTGGAGTATTTTTAATCAGATTAGTAGTACTTTTCCTTAAGTAAACAACTTGCGTACGTCTGTGACCTCTGCCGAGAACTTGAGTCTGTGTTGTGAGACTCAGCCATCCAAAGGGAACATTTTATTTCATTATAATTTTAATTATATTGGGTTTTTTAAAAAGCAGCTGCTACTGCCTAAAACCCCGAGCCTCAGCTTCAGTCTGGAACTTCAAACTGCTGTTTGCAAACGAGTGCTGCTAATTGAACAGAAACGCAACTTTTTTTGAAAGAGCATTTTTAATGCATATTATTTTTTAGAAATAAATAAAAAGGATGTGACTTTTTTTTTTCTCCTCCAGTTCCAATTAGACTTGGTAATTCGCATGTTCTTGTTTATTCACTGCAATTTACAAATGAAAAAAAATCTGCGAGGCAGTTATTGATTCATGACCGTAATTGTTTAATTATTAATCAGTTTAGCGCGATATTAGCATTTGTAATATTGCAGATGAGCACGTGCCGAGGATGAGATGCAATAAAGCAGGTTGTGGTTAGCTGCTCGGTGACATCTGAGATCATCACACTACCTACTCCTCTCCCTCCCTGCCTCTCTCTCTCTCTCTCTCTCTCTCTTACACATAATGCTTTCTTTCCACATGGTAATTTATGACCACTTTCACACCCTTCAATCAATATGGCAGACGGTTAGCACTGGGGTCAGTTCGTTCCTCAGACCTTCTGAATATCTGATCATATGTACTGCTGATTTAGGGTTTAATTCCCAAATACTACCAAGCTCAGGTCTGTGACACCCATCAGCCTGTGCAGGTGATTTAAAGGTGAAGGATCAAACCAAACTATAGTGCTGTACAGAATATTTCAAAACCCTTAAAGGTGACACACTACATCCATTTTCCACAAGTTAACACAGCTCCCTGGAGCCTTATTTAAATTCCCGTGACATGCGTTTGGTCAAAATACCACAAGGATCAAACACCACAGCTCTGTCTCGCCCTGTCTAAATGGCACTTTTTAGAACAGTCAGTTTGACTGCATGTTGCTTTAATAAGATATTGTGATCTTCATTCATTTGTTGTATTAAGGTAATGTAAACATTCACATCAAATAACCGCTGCTAACTTCACTTCACTGTACATCCTGAATGTGAGGGGATTCAGTTTCTATTATATAAAAAACTATTTTAACCCTTGTGTTGTCTTAAGAATCAAACAACCCAACTTTGTTTACCAACAGAAAAAAGCCCCAAACTTCTATTTTTAAAGCTTGAATTTTTTTTACTTTTCCTCAAGTGACCACAACATTAGAAAAAGTGAAGTAGTGTCTTTTTACATATTTACATGAATCCTATGCACCACCAGGGCACAAATATTTAGGTCATTTAAATACTTAAGTCATTTTTGACCTTTAGGACAAGGGGTATATAGAATGTTAAGACTACACAAGGGTTAAGGTCGACTCCTAGTTCTTAGGGTCTTGAATCTTAGAATCGACCCTTCTTGGGACACACACATTCGAATCTTTGCACTCGTGACTCAACTCTGAAATGATGACTTTAATAAAAATATAGAAAATGCTCATATTAAAAGTAAAAAATGTTTATAATGCTACTTTACTAGGTTCATAAATAGTGTAACTACGCACAAGCTATTTGACTTAAGAAGTAAGTTGTTTTAGCTCGCACTGGTTCAATACTTTTTAGTAGCAGGAACGTTGTTAGATCAAAGCCCAGCTCTGCTAAGAAGCCCACACTGGGCACCTGAGTAACTCCATTGTATGTTGTTTGCGATAGGGGTTTCTGGTCCCATAGTTCCCATAATTAACACTGTAACCAGCAGGGACTCAGTGATAAGAGCCAGTCACTGGAAAGTTCCTGAGGACTTGGGTTCGAATCACAGGTGGGGCTTGCAAAGGGACAATCTTTACAGAAGACTGGAATGACCTGGCACCCTGTCCAGGCTGTACTTCTGCATGCTTCTAGTGTGTCCTAGTGTCTTCTGGCCATGCCTGAGGGGCATCTTATCCAGAACACTTTAACATCTGCACCCTGTTTTCTTCAGGATAGACTCTGGACCCCCTCACAGTCCTGACCAAGAAAAAGAGGGGGTAAAACGTTCAGACTCAATCGCTGACTGTACATTCTGAGCCGGATGAGGACATGTCGAGGATTTTTTGATTGGATGTAAATATTTTCCTTTTCTATGTCATTTACTGCAGTTTAACACCATATCTTGCAAACACATCGAATTTTCTTAGTCGGAAAATATACATCAGTCGTGGTGTAAAGGCCTGTGATGTGAAAGTCATATGCAAATGTTTCGTTTCATTTATTTGCATCTCATTGTGTATAAAGAAGCCTTGAAGCATAAAGCAACATAAGTGGAAAAGATATGCCAATAGAAACAATAGAAGGCCTAACTAGGGTTCTGACGCAAGCCTGTGCAAGTTTTTGGGCGGCTCATTCAGAGTATGGAAATTACCTGCGAGCGGTTCACACCGCCGAGGGTGCCAGGTTTGTCCTACGTTAACCTCTCAGGGTGTGAGGTTCGAATTCACTACTGGGTAATGTCCTTTACAAGTCCTGGCGCTGGAGCCTAACAAGACTGAGTGATGGAAAATGCAAACGGATAAAGCAGAACAGCTTTAACACGTAAAATATTTGGCATATCTTTGCATATTTTGTAAGTTTGGAGTTACAGCTGTCTAATTGTGGTATTAAATTCCCACTATGTGCACTTAAATGCGTTCCGAATCCTGCCCGTGGTCATGATAATGAAGAGTGGACTACAGCCAACATGTTCATCTCCTCTTCTCTCTCTATCCTTAAACGTTATGCTCTGCTCATAAATCTGCCATCTTTACACGTCCGACAGCAAGTCATGACGATCTTGGGAGTGAAGGTACCATGTCCTGATACAAGGGGACACCTACTGGCCTGAGCACACACTCTCTTGTGCTCAACCCCACAATTTTCCCCTCTTGCCGCCTCCCACTCACCTTCCATATCCGTGCAGCGTTTTGTCTCGCCTCACGCCCACATCATTCATTCTCTCTGACAGGGGCCAAAAATAAGGAGCCCAGCTAAGTTTCGGTGTCCCACTTTCCCCCTCTCAGCACTCTTGCGCAGCATCCTTCCTTTTCCTTCAATCTGTGTGAAGGACGGGATTGATTAGCATGCTGCATATTCATTTGCATACTTTTGCACACAGATCACTCCGTATGAACATGGGTGGATTTATTCCCCCCACCAACCTCTGTTTTTCCTGAGGTGGGGGAGGAAAAGGTAGATAGCAGCATGATGATGGGTGGTGGGTGGCGAGGGGGGGGCACCGTTGCTGGAACGAGGATGGCGGCTGTGGTGAGAGGGGTTCATCTTTTCAAGGAACACCCCCAGAATTAATGTTCCACACCTGTGCACAGTGCTGCGGTCTTTATCAAGCATCACAGGTGTGCCACATTAATTGTGGAACAGACCATTTTGCCTGCCACAGGGGTGTCCCAGTTGGCAGGCACGAACCGGTACGCACTTAAAGTGGTTTACGGAGTGTTCGCATTTACTGAGCGATCATTTTTCTTTTGTCTTTTCTCCCAGGATCAGCGCGTAGCACATAATGCATAATATATAAATAGCCTCCCTATTTCTAAGTAGCGATTAGTGTAATGCTTGTTTGGCACATTTCGGTCGGTACATGCACACGTGTGTGTGTGTGTGTGTGTGTGTGTGTGTGTGTGTGTGTGTGTGTCTCTCTCTCTCTCTCTCTCTCTCTCTCTCTCTCTCTCTCTTTGAGCAGCTCCATGTCATGTGTGCCCGTGTCATCATCATTAGATCTGGGCATCACCAGGTTAGTGTGTGTGTGTGTGTGTGTGTGGGTGCCCAGACACCTCTCGCAGCACCTCATACAGAGCTGAAAGGACAGGACTGCACACCTGCAGGCCTAAAGGCCAAATGCAGCAGAGGGCCTCCCGCTGAGGGTCTGACCTCCACCGGAACCAAACCACCCATTCAATTGTACCCTACTTTAGTGTAAGACATGCATTAATCGATTTGATCCAAGGAAACCCATGCAAGGAAAAGGGATGAACATACCAAACTGCACACAACTAGTAACCAGAGGTCAGGATCAAACCCCGATCCCAGAGCAACCAGGTCTATGGAAACAAGCCCAAAAGAAGCAAAGTTGCTTAGAATAAGAGGACCTGGCAACCGTGTTTTATACTAGCAGCTTCCGCGACAGCCGAGAAAACTCAGGAGAGTGGGAAAGCATGCACTTAGAAATCTGATTAAATAGAGGTCAAATCCGGCTTTCTTTATCAGATCTCTTTATCTGATTTTTAGATCGGAGTATGCTGTTGACAGGATCGCTTGAATGAGTGCAGAAATCCGATTATGATCAGGTTATTAAGTGCATTTAAACACACTCACTGTTGAGTCCTTGAGCAAGACACTTAGCCTACTATTGCTTGGGTTGTAAGATGGTACCAGTTGTAAGTCGCTCTGGATAAGGAGCGAATATCCAAAAACCAGCCACTGAATCCGGTCCTACTGCTTGTCATGTGAGTTTAAGCCATTGAGGGCAAAAGTTCTGAATGTCAGTATATTTCGGTATGAACTCCTGACTATGTGAGTGTAACTACAGTCTGAATACGACTCAGCGTGTGTCTTAAGTCTGCAAAAAAAAAGAGAGACGCTGTAAGAATCAAAGTAGCTTACGGTCACTGAGCACACTGAGTCAAGAGTAAAGATTTGGAAGCCTTTTTTTTCTTGCCGGATGTCCAATAATGAGCAGGAAAAGGTCAGTGGAGCATTTCTGCTCATTCACTCGTGCTTTATTCCCACCCCTCATGCATGATTACTTCCCAAACGGTTAAAGGTAAAGCGTGTAAAAGCGACGACTCCCGAGGAAGAAAGAGCGAGCCGCGATTTATTTTGACTTTGCCAGTCAAAACAAAAAAATGCCGCGGGACTCGTTTCGAAATAAACACGGCAGCGCGGGGCATTATCCCGCGACCCTCCTCCATCAACGGCCGCAATTGACCTTCCGTGGCATCATTTACAATGACTCACATCATAGGCACGGAGTGTTGAAGCTACAGAATCCTCTGTAACACACACACACACACACACACACACGGGCACACACTCGTGGGATAATAGCTTTAACTACACTAAATTGTCTCCTTCATTTGTATGACTGCGCTGACCTGCAGTCTCCTCGACTCACCCTTCGACAAAGCAGGTCGTTCCTGAGCAGGAGGGAAATGAGGCCCACTAGATATTGTTTGATTGGATTTGCCTTTGCAAGGTTTCAGAATTGCTGCGGAAATTCATTTGAAGTGCGGCAGAAAATGAAACTCGCCCATTTAATTATTTTCTTTTTGCCCTTTTTTCTAGTCACTTTCAAATCAGTCAAAATATTGAAGCGCGTCCGTCCTCCGTCACACTTAAACACACGCTCGCACGCGCTATCCTTAAAACACATCTTTTAATAGGCCAATATACCCCCTGTTGCGAAAGGGGAATAAAAGCATTTATTAATCACCCTCTTTCTCTTTAAACTTGTTTTTTCTTTTTCCTCTGAAGCTCCATTTCATCTCTCACCCTCCTTCCTCCCATTTTCCCACTCCGTCTATCTCTCTCTCTCTCTCTCTCTCTCTCTCTCTCTCTCTCTCTCTCTCTCTCTCTCTGAAAGACAAGCGGCCTTCGGGTTCGCATGCACTCATTCCAACATTTCAATAAATTGAGAGGGAAAAGTATTAAAGTTAATCAGACCAACCACATTGTGGTTAAGACACGTTGGCTGGATTATGGATTACTATTAGCTGGGTGGAAACCGATTCTTTCATTTAAATTCCGGCTTCTGCGGCCTGCTCAAATTAAAAAAAAGAGGAACTAATACTTCTTGGAAGTGGTTCTTTATTCTTCTTACAAACACTTTCTTCCTGTTTAATTTCACACAGAGAGCGAACGCAGATTGAACGCGAGGCGAAAAGGAACGACAGTCTGAAGACGACTTTAATAAAGTACGCTCAGTTCTACAGTAAATGACTTTCACTGGCTGAAGTCTTATCAGAATTTTGATTTTAAAATTAGTTGTAATATTCCTTATTTTTAGTGCCTTGGACCTCCTTTGGCTTTCAGAATCTCAGTCGTGGTATAGTTTCCACTAGGTGTTGAAATCATGCTGCAGGAATGGTTTCTCACAATTGGTGCAAATTAGATGGAGGTACTAACATGCTCTGAACAGCCGGCTCTACCTCGTCCCAGAGACTCTCTATAGAATCAAGACCTGCGGACTGTGAAGTCCTGTAACCAATCCATGATTACACAACCCTTGTCCCTTAGACAGCAACAGCACTCAAACTGGTCGACTGCCGTTATAGCCCGTCCGTGCCAAGGTATGACATTTACACTTACAGCATTTAGCAGACGCACTTATCCAGAGCGACTTACAATTGGTACAGTCTTACAATCCAAGCAGTTGTGGGTTAAGGGTCTTGCTCAAGGACCCAACAGTGGCAGCTTGGCAGAGGTGGGATTTGAACCCTGGACCTTATGGTCCATAGTCCAGTACCTTACCCACTAGGCTACCACAGTCCCACTGAGTTATGAGTTGTGCATTTGGACAGTATGTTAGCCCTTCACTCTTTTGGATGTCTCTGTGGGAGGGGAGATGGCTCAGGAGAACATATTCCAGCACTACAACACCGACCCCTGTTGGCCGCATGATGGACTGGCGTCCCTATCCAGGGCATACTCACGCCAGAGCCTTGTGTCCTCACTGGATAGGCACTGAACCCCAACAACCCCACCAGTTAAGAAACCCCAAAAGCATGGATTAAGAAATGAAAATGTATAGTAGAGGCTTGGGAGGCACAGTGATCTAGCCATAACTACTGCGCTGACCCAGGTTCGAGTCCCAGCAGTGGCTTTATATATGTGTATAATTGACCATACCTGAGGGAGAGAAGGCCAGTCGCTTATGCCTGCATCCAGTGAGTTTGGGGATAATTAAATTAAAACATGAACCAAATAAATAAAATAACAAGTAAATAAATACATTATTAATAAAAAAAATGAATATAAATAAAAATATTAATATTAGTAGCCTTGCTGTGTTTTATTTGATTGAATTTATTTTTGAAGGACAGCTTGAATACACACCACTGACATTTCCCTTAAGGAAGAACTTGGTAGGTGCAGAGATCCTACAAGCTAGCCTTCCACCACAGGGACCTGGGTTCCAGGTTCCAGTGCCCTCTGTCCATATGCAGACAACTGGTGTCTGAGGGAGGGGAGGGTGCTCAGAGTAACATCCCATGTTTCCTCAACAGCAACCTTATACACAGCCTTGCAATGGAATGGTGTCCCGTCCACTTCTGTGGTCTGTGTTCTGCGCCAAAGCCCCCATGACCCTCACCAGGAAAAGGCGGGGATGAAACTTAGAAATGATTTTTTGCTTAAGGCCTTCTCTCATCTTAACCCTTTCTAATTTTGGTTCAATGGGTGTAGCTTTGAATTTGCCTTTGGAGGGTGCCTCAAGTTTGCAGTAGTAACGTATCTTTGAGCGGTGATCATACACAGACTCGAGGTGCTGCAGGGAGAGATTAGTTTGAGAAACGTTGTAGTATTCTTTTAAAGCTTTTGGTGTTAATTATAGTTTATGGCATTTTAGGTTTGCAGTATAGATTTAACGCCTCTATTGCAGACAGATGTGTTTTTAGGAGGAGAAATTTCACAGTAGTGTTTAATACGTGGAATTTTCCATTACTCAGCGTGGAGCTGATGACGATATGAATTGGATTGATCTGTTTAAAGCCAACAGTCCACTGTGTGTGTGTGTGTGTGTGTGTGTGTGTGTGTGTGTGTGTGTTCCTGTCAGCGCTGGATGGTATATGTCGGCCTTGACTAGGCGCTGGTTTCAGTATATCACCAGGGGCAGACAGCTGACTGCAGATGCAACTAAACTGCTTCTCTCCAAACAAACCTCCGTCCACATTAGGATGGGGGAATCCAAACATCCACAAAATCCTCCTTCATTTGTGTGTCCAGTTGAACCCGTGCCAGCCACAGTGAGTGCTTTGTGCAGTGCAGTAGCATTTTTGCTATGCAAATCATCATTACAAAGGTAGCGATATCTTTTTGTCATGTTTTACCCCTGCTTTATCGCATCAGGGTCGCAGCCGTGAGCGTGTCATGGACAAGAATATATCTTACAGTTATAAGCTACAAATGAGTTCTCTCATCCCTTCATTGGTTGGTGGTAGAACTTCTTATAAAGCTCCCATGTTCTGGAACAACCTTCCTAGTGCAGTTCGGGACTCAGGCACCTCTTGGCCCTACATTAGAGTATTATTCATTAGTCATGTAGCCTGGTTTTAAGTTCAAATTCTGTGCAGGTCTTCTTGTGTTACTATCCTTCTCTTCTCTTACCTTCTCTCTGCTACTGCTATCCACCTTGATGGTGCAGGGACTTTATATCTTTAAACAGTCCTTCCTGTACCTGTTTTGATATGATTTATGATCTCTCTGTTATCCTCCAGAATAGGATGGGTTCCCCTTTTGGGTTTGGCTCCTCTCTAGGTTTCTTCCTCTCATCTGAGGGAGTTTTTCCTTGCATTTTGCAATTAGTGTTTGTTGCCCAAAATAGGCTTGGGCTAGGATCTCTGTAAAGCTCTGTGATTAATAAACTTTATTTAGTTTATCGTACAGTTGAGGTCTGAGTACCATGTCTGAGGTAACGTTAATTATAAACTGAACTTTTTTTCTCTCGTTATTGAATATCAACAATCCATTCAAACAGAGTAAATCAGTGCCCTCCTTACATGGATAAATAAAATTGACACTCTGATTGGCTAACAGGGAAAAACAAGTTACATTTACAGCATTTAGCAGATGCCCTTATCCAGAGCGACTTACAATTGGTACAGTCTTACAATCCAAGCAGCTGTGGGTTAAGGGCCTTGCTCAAGGACCCAACAGTGGCAGCTTGGCAGAGGTGGGATTTGAACCCTGGACTTTCTGGTCCAGAGTCCAGTACTTTAACCACTAGGCTACCACAGTCCCACAGTCCCAAGTTCCTGCTCTTCTCGTTCAGAAGCCGATCAATGAACACGTTTAATTTAAATAGTCTGACATTAAGACTGTAAGTGGGCATTTTCATTATTTTACTGTGTCTGCAAAGTGTGGAATTACTATTATGATGTTTTCACATTTAATAACAATAAATGGTCTGAATGGATGTTGTTTATATTCAGGTGACTTGAATATAATGGCCTGAATTCAATCCTTTCTTATCATCTATGTGAATTTTGGCACCTCCATGTGAGTTTCCTTCAGGTACTCTCGTTCCTTCCCACCTCCTAAAATCTAGCTGCCCCTAGCTGTGTGTTGTGCCCTGGCATAAGATGGTGTCCTGTTTGGGATGGTCCCTGCCATCTACCAGGAACGGGCATGCACTTGAAGCCCTGTTTGCAGAGTTTGGCTTTATTTACTTTTAACCCTACGCCCCTTGTTCTATCCATGTGAGCAGCCTGTGAAAGCCCCGTCCACTCATCTTCTCTCTGTGTCTGTGAGCAAGGTCAGCCCTCGGTAATGTGTTCACCTCCACGCCTCGCTCATTATCCTCAATAGCGAGTGATGGATCTGCTGGAGAGACAGGGCCGCAAGAGAGAGGCATCTCTGACATTTATCTCTACTTGTAGCCACCCGAGCTTAAATCAACCTATCACTCCATCCGAGAACACTTAGTGCAGGGGCACAAAGCTCACCCTGCTGCCGCCGCTCGCGGCCCAATCTGTCCGAGCTGGATTTTTATCGATCAGCGTATTAGCAGGAACTGGATAGATGCCTCGGCGTGCACAAACACACACTGGCAGGGACATAAACGGCGCTTAAACATTTCACTTTGCTGCCACCCCTGCATTAAATTATTCAGACAGCACAGTATTTGATTTAGCACACCGCCTGTCCACTAAGTCTGCCCCCCCACCACAACCCACTCCACCCCAACACCCCCACGCCTCACTTTTTTAGACATTTCATTATGTTGTATGACTTTAGGCCCACTGGCTGGAAAATGACAATTATTTTGCTCCAGCAGCTTGCTATTAAAAGGCCGGGAGAAGATGCTGAGTGGTGTGTGCATAGACGACTGTAGTGCACAGTAAGGACTGCGTGCAAACACACACACTCACAACAAATGTGCCGGAGTGCAGCCGGGGCATGTGACGAATCCTTTTTGGAAAGAGCTCAGAAATAGATTAGTCAGAGAGAACTAATGTATTTTAAATGCACCCGGCTACCTTTAGCGAGTGAATTAAGGCTAGGCCTAATGGCGCTTTGTTTGGCCTTTCCATACGTTCCACATAAATACATATGAGGAATAGGGAACGGCACAACAGGCTAATAGAAATGAATGAACTAGTCGAGCATAAATATTGCTGCGAGAGATAGGGGTTTTCTGATTGGAAAGGGCATCTGCTATCTGCAATATTGATAATAGTTTTCAAATTTCATCTGCTTTTGTTTGCATTCTGGGCTCCCTGCTTAAACACACAGGGAATTATAATGAGACCAAACATTATCTCGCAGTTGTTCGGGGCTGAACATATAACTTTATCAGAGGAACGAGTCCCGCTCTTTGGCTGGCTTGTATCTATTCCATTAAAGCCTGGCTATCATGCAGGGAGAGAGGAGCAGCCAATCGGCACTGTGCACTGGCCAAGCGCTTCCTTGTGTTAAGTATGAGAATGTGTGTATACACTTTGTAAGAAGTAACACATCTCCTTCATTGAAGAATCGTGCTATGATGCTTTCACATGGTCAAAACTTTTGGGAAAGCTAGTCTGACAAAAGGTGCATTCGCACCGGAGGAGCTTCGTCGTAGTTCTTAGAACTGTGCCTGCCTTCTCATGTATTTGCACCACAGGAACTGGGGACGATTGTAGTTCCTAGAATGCCTTGCGTAGAGACTTTTTTATCTCCTATTTCAAGGTACGTACTTTTTTTACGCCGCATAGGAACCCTGAGTGACATGACTATGTGATGATCAAATATACACCAGTAGCCCTATAAACAAAATATCTTGATGCTAAAAAACACACAAAGGAACACACAAAAGTCCAGGCTTTCTTGAGCCTATATATAGTGGGACTGTGGTAGCCTAGTGGGTAAGGTACTGGACTATGGACCAGAAGGTCCAGGGTTCAAATCCCACCTCTGCCAAGCTGCCACTGTTGAATCCTTGATCAAGGCAGTAAGACTGTATCAACTGTAAGTCGCTCTGGATAAGGGCGTCTGCTAAATGCTGTAAATGTAGATGTATGCGACAGAGGAGGTACAACATTGAGTCAAAAGTGAAATTCGCGTGACTTACGTCACACCAGCGTCACACATCGCCCTACTGGCGGTACGAATGCAAACCATAAAAAGCCCTGGAATGAACGTAGTTCTCGGTAGAGCTCCGGGGGGGTAGTTCCTCCCAAATAACTGCTTGGTGCGAGAGCAGCTTTAGTCGTTGTATACTATGTAAAGAGTGGTTATGGAAGTCCCATAAATCTTTGGACGCTAATCTGTCACGCTTGGTCATGGACAAGGAGGCAGCAGCAGCAGCAGAAATAAGCAAGGGTTTGTTGAACACAAGAACGTTACTCCATACGAAAAAACAAAACTGGCTCTGAGTGAATGCATTAGCCGCTCAAGCTTTTGGAAACATGATGGGGCATTATGGGAAATGTAGTGCATGTAGTGAAATTGTGTGGCATGTCCTGTAATGCCACTCGGTAATCCATGATAAACCTGACTTTTTACCGCCACGGCTTTAGTGGGACACAGCAACATTTTGCTGAAGAACCTGCACCTGTAAAGTGTGTTTATAACTGAAGAACCACGGTGTTGGGTGTTTCTTGGAGGGAGTGATATGTAGAACACTTCAGGCTTCGGTTGATGTGTAGATGGTAGCGTTCCACTCATCCTGATATAAATTAAGTGAAACGAAGCTAGCTCAACACCTGCGGGGGAAAAAGTTCAATATAATATTAATGGAACGTTTGCCCATGCAAATGCTCCATCATATTTCACTAACAATCTTTATCTACAATAACTATCCGGTCGACCTTACATACACACCTACACACACACACACACACAGGCTCAGTCCCTCCCCTTGGCCTCCATGCACATCTTCTTGCAAGCCTCCATTCGGTGCACATCAAAGCCCGAGCTCTCGTGGTAGCACTGGCACTGTGAAGCCTGGTTTAAGAGACTCAGAGGCAGCATGACACACTCCGACACTCGTTCTCCAGCTGCTGTTAGATCAGGCCCACGACTCGGCCCCTTGGGGCTCAGGTTTATCTGGAGCTGTCGACGCCTAAGTGGATGCCACACAGCCTGCGGCGATAGCAGCCTCTCAGCCTCGACTGTACATAGAGGCTTGTTTAAAAAAAAAAAAAGGAGAAAGGATGAGCCGTGCCTCAGGAGCTTTTCCACTGAGTGAGCAAGAATAGTAGAGTTAAAGCATGCAGAAATCACTCCGGATATCATGCCACCCTGTACACACATTTCTTAGGATTTTATAGACATGGAATTAGAGGTACAGCCACTAAAGCTCGGGGATTCTTGGTCAGAAGCGTCCTGAAGCGTCCCCTGCAGAGTCATGTTAACGTCTTTTTATTTAGAAAGCAAACGCGGTTTGGTGAGGCACGCACAAACGTTTGCATTAGACTGTAAATGCCTCACATTCCTCTCGGCTCAGGACCGAGTTCGCGCGTCTTCACAGGTTAATCACTGAGCAGGTGGATGAGGGTTTCAGACAGTGCGACATTTCCGAACTTTTTATTTGTGTTATCTAGTGTGAAGTCTTACAGATGTGCCACATTGAGACCATGTTTGTGAATCTGCAACATCTGTAACGACAGCTGGAGCATGAGCCTCCTTCACTGGAGGCGTCTGTAGGATTTGAAGATCTCCAGGGCTCATCCCGGAGGAGCAGGGACACACAGGTACAGCTCATCCAACCTTTGATGAACTTCCAAATTTTGTACATTTTCAGCAATATTACATTTCAAATCAACTTTATTTAATTTAAGTTACATATTAGAACTTAGGGAAATTCACAATAATTATAGATTATACAGTAATTAACTGTTGCAATCCTGTGTAGGTTAAAGCTGTAACACTTAAGAGGACGGTATGACTGACCTGATACTTTTGTTTGATGGAAGCCAAAAATGCACTGATTAGAAAGTATTAGGAACAGCACGGAAGATCAGATGAAGCAGAGGCTCAATGAGTGAATGTGAGCCAGTTAGAGAGAATATACAGGTAGTGGGGGGACAACAAAGGAGTACTGCTTACAATAGGACAGGCACATACACTTACAAACACCATTTACAGGTTGGTACAAGAAAGTCATCCACAAACACAAGGAACTTACACAAAAAAGTCTCTAAACACATCAACCGAGTTAGAACAGTCTCTAGTCTAAAGAAACTCATTGGTATTTGGTATGTTCCCCTTTACAAAGAACGATCACGTGTTCTATACGGGATCTCCTAATTATAATAATACCAACACAAGATTTCAGACTAATTTGACTATATTTTGCCATGTGTACTAAAATTCCCACTAGGCTAGACAAACATTAATAATGAATGGTGCCATAAAATACTTAGGGCACTTGCATTCATGCCCTGGCAGTGCCTTCTGGCGAGTCGGGCATCACACGCAAACATGTTTGGCTGTGAGTGAGGGAGGGCAGGCTATTCAGGGTATCATCCCCCTGCACTGCAAAAATGACCCTGCCAGCCCTGTGATAGACACGCTTACGCCTGGGTCCTGTGTTTGATGGGATAAATGAGACACTGACCAGGAAAAGCAAGAATAAATTGTGGAAAACGTTTTATAATAATAATTATAATAACAATAATAATATGTATTTTGTGACTTAATCCTATTTTTCTTCAAATTTTCCCTGGTCAGGATGCCAGTCCATCACAGGTGTTGATGTGCAGCTTCAGTGGATGATCCTCAGACCATCCTCACCTCCCTCGGACACAGCCAGTCGTGCCGGCATGATACCTGACCCTCTGGTTCTTATTTATTTATGTATTGTTTTATCGCTTTGATAATGCTAACCTAAAATTTTCTCTTACAGCCATAAATGTTGAGAAGGTGACTGTTATTGCTTCCGTGTTGGTGCTTTATTATTATACATTTACATTTACATCATTTAGCAGACCCCTTATCCAGAGCGACTTACAATGGGTACAATCTTATAATCCAAGCAATTGTGGGTTAAGGGTCAAGGACCCAACTGTGGCAGGTTGGCAGAGGTGGGATTTGAACCCTGGACCTTCTGCTCCAGAGTCCAGCATCTTAACCACTAGGCCACCACAGTCATGCAAGTAGAGGAGAACGCAAATGCAAATCGACAAGTGTTTAAGCTTTTACTGGTCCTGCTCTGTGAGCTTGCGTGAGCTTTGGCTTTTCCATCAAGCTGTTGATGCTCCTAGATGTTTCCACTTTGCAATAACAGCACTTGGGTGCTCAGGTGGAATGGGGCAATTCATTAGCCATGATTGGCTGTATCTGAGGGTAAAACAGCAATTACAGTTGACCTGGGAAGTTCTGGTGAATAAGAAATATCAGGAAATGACCTTCTGGAACAATGCCTGTAAGGATCTGGGTATATCGATAGATGAAGCTTTCATTTACTCTGCATATTGGGAATCTAGTTAGGAAGCTCCGGGTAAGAAACAATTTGTGGAAGCTACTGTATATTGTAAGCTATTGTATGCAAGTTCCTCAATTTTATGGAACCTTGATTCAGTGTGCCATGCATCGATACATTTTATTGTCTTAATATTGCATTCTTTATTGCTCTTGTATACTTTTTATCTATAAAGCATTTTTGGCTAAACTCCCATCTTACCTTTGTACTCTGTTTTAGATCGGGTCGTTAGCAGCCACACTTCCAGGTAGTTGCTTTTGAATGTACTCCGGGTTTTAACAGATTTGGGAAACACTGCATTTTCTTAATATGTACAGTAGACATATAGATAAATTAGTATCCGCTGAAACATGTAAGGACATTATAAAAGATGTTTTGAATGAGATGGTTGTTTTTCTTGAGAGGCTTTTGAGTTTAACTGGCTGTTTGCATATCATGTCATTTTTTATTTTGTATATGTTGTATTATAATATGTTGTGAGTCTGTACTGTCTTGGTTGTTTGGCCTCAGTGGGACTTCCTGGTAAATTAAAGGAAGTAATAAAAAATAACAGCATCCTGTGGAGTATTAGGGCATCCTAAGCTCATCAGTTTGAGCAACTGCACAGCCCCTGTTGGTCTGGAGCTTCCGTGGGTCAATTAATACTTTTGTGCACCTATTAGCAACAGATCTATCCAAGTTCACTAATCAGAGCAAACTTCCAGCCATGTAGTGTGTGCTGTGTAGTGTATTTAGACTTTGGTGTTTAGATAAAAAAATATTCAGAGCTCTAAACAAAATTTTACAGCCTTGAACCTGTGACGATAAGCCCTCGCTGTGCCGCTGCCTTCCTTCTTCCCAATTATGCGCACATATTTCTGGCCATCTGATGGAATCGTCATCCTGCAGCACTCATATCATTGTCAGCTCCTCAAACAGCAACGGATTTGATTAGATTCTGCACAACATCATCTGCCAAATGAATGAATGCAAATGGAAATATAAAATGGAATATAGCAACATAATCAGCACTAACTCGGAAAGAATTGCAGTGTCACAATGTTGTGGATTGTTTACTTCAACTCAGTTAAAGCACTGCGCCTTTTTTTTGTCCTCCCCTGCGTTCAAACCGCAAGCTGTTGTGCAGGATATTCACAGGCAAACTTTACTGAGCTTAGTGCAAACACACGTGACTGCAGCTCTGGATACATTGCAGCAGTCGCTCTCGATTCCAGCAGCTTTATCGTGGCTCTGGCAAATAGGGCAATGCCTACAGCCAGCAGAGCCCGGCCAGGATCTTCACTGTTTACCCATGGCTCTCACAAGAGTCCTCCTGCCATAGCCACCACCATCTCAACCAGATGGGGCTTCACATAATACACCATAGCACCACTGTGAGTGCCTGTGTCGGGTGTGTGTTTGCATATTTAAAGTTGATTTCATGAGTAAATTAGCTAATGATTTTTTTTTTCAAAACGCATTAACTTACAGCCATGTGATTACGACACAGTTGAATTAATCACTGCTTAAAGCGCGTCGCTATATAGTGCGCTGACATATCCGCCTTGTATTGGGTTGCCAGTTTATTAAGAACTCCTAACTTGTTCTTACAGTCACTCACTATTTTATTAGGTACTCACAGACTGCTTATTGAATTTGGAGGACTTTTTTGTATTCTTTTTTTGGACCTTGCACAAACAGTCCTGTTTGGCCACTGAATGGAGTCTCTGGACTCAACTCTGCCTTTGACTGAATTGTTTGTCTCGAGTCGAGCTCCTCCACCATGCTTCACAATTGGCATAGGGCTTTACAGTACTGTGCAAAAGTCTTAGGCCACCATTAGATTTGTTGTTTTAGCAACGGTATAACGGCCATATATAACATATTGTCTACGACTGGACCCAATCATTTCAAACTTGGATTCGTCACTCCGTAATCCTCTTTTCCGTTTATCTTTATTCCAACCTTTGTGAGCTTTAGCAAACCTTTTCACCCTGTTCCCCTTCAGAAAAGTGGTTTCTTGGCGTTTACCCCTCCAAAAAAGACCAGCCCTGATCAAGCTTCTTCTGACTGTAGAAGGGTCTATTTGAAATCCCGATGAAGCTGCCAGAGGCTAAGCCTAAGCTGTTTTTGTTTGATTGTTTGTCTGAGGAATAATTATGTCGTCATCATACCATCTAATCTAATGGTGGCCTAAGACTTTTGCACAGTACTGCATTTTCCCAGAACTGCTCATTATGCTGATGAACTGAGACTTCAGGTTGTAGAGTTGCCTTTTCTGTTGGTCTTTTTCCATTGTCCCTGGCGTCTTTTTCATCTGCGTGGCTTGCTGTGCTCTTGGTGTGACCTTTGCAGCTCTTTCTCACCAACATAGAGCAAACACAGTATGGAATTTATTCAGTTTGTAGCCAGTATTACTTACGACCAGATCATTCATTCATTCACACACCCTCTTAATCCCATTCAGGGTCACAGGGAGCTGGAGCCTTGACAGGACACACTCAATCACACTAGGACACTTTAGAGAGACCACTTGACCAGAGGAATCTGGAGTACCTGGACAGAACCCACGAGGATACAGAGAACTCCACACAGTGGATCTGCCAGGAATCAAACCTGGCATCTCAGGAGCTGTGAGTCGACTGCGCTAAAGACTTGTGCCCCTTGCCGCCCTCACATGATCGTATCTTTCCGAAGAAGAGCAGATTGTGACTTGTTATAGTTAATGTAATCCAATTTCATCCTACTAATTTGTGTGCAGAGATTTATGTGTGTGTTTCAGATGTCAAAGAGTTCCAACTTCCAAACTTCCTGCTTGCAAACAGACACACATAGAGTTGTTTATTGTAGCTGATGCTTTGGACATTCTCCATCCTGTCTATCAACAGAAAGGGAACACCAGCGAGCAGGTTTTTATGGGTGGTGCGATAAGATGGCGAAGCGTCAAACTTGGAAAACAACAGGATTTGCTCTGACAGGTGTTTGCATTTCAGTATTAATCTGAAGCCAAGCGAAGACATACCACTACTTCATGCCTGTCGATGATGACCTAACGTTCAAAATCGCTCAAGAGAAACTTTCCTTCTTCTTTGTGCCGATGCCCCATGGGAGATCTCAGCTATCAGAGACTGCGACGTCCGTGACAATCGTCCAGATGTCTTTGTCATGTGATGATGGGGGATGAAGTCCAGAGTGTCCATCCCTAGTGATGTGTGTCGTGCGGGATTGTGAGGTTTGTGCGCTGACAAGTGGTGCTTCATTGAAGGGCTGAATTTGGTTGGAGAGACGAATTGGACACTGGCCTCTTGTTAGTGCCATAACAAGGTTGAAAGTGTCAACCAATCAAAGCTGTAACATCTTAATGAAGCTGACCGAATGCCGTGAAACCCGTCGCAAATATGACAAACAACGCTCAAAAATCTCGCGGAAGACTTGCGGCACCTGTGTGGAATGCCATTGTGGGGACGAACTAAATCAAGGCGCGCGCCTGACATTATTTCCATAAATCTACATTATATTCAGAGTCACCCGCTGCTCTTGAAACGCCCAAATCCTGCTAGACCGCTAAGTATGTGGTGGTTTGCTTAAGCACACAGGACCAATCAAGCCCCTGATTACCTCAATGGGCTAATTAAGGCTCATTAGGCCCTAAGCCCTAACACCTGCATGCCCTCCACAACCTAAAGACACGGCCAGTGCCTCTCTGCTTCTCCTCCAGCCTCGCAGAGTCGGTGCAAGCTCCAAGCGCACGGCAAAAAGACAAAAACACCCATCTGCTTTTGTTCCCTGCCCTTCACACTCAAGCATAAGAATCTCTTCAATTACACAGAAGACGAAGGACCGGTGAAGTGGCTGGCGAAAATGAATGTGCCACGCTAAACAGGCTTTATGAGGACTGCAGACTACAGAAAGCCCTGCTGCTGCTGACGCCACCAACACAACTGAGACATCCGCTTTCAAAACATGGCTGACCTGCCACTGACAGACGCACTGTGATTTACCAAAGGGTCGCCTGTGAAGAAAACACACGCAAACTTGATAACATCCAGGGTCCACAGAGGGTCGTGTATTGCTAGTGTTTGCATTAATGAGTGTGATTTGGAAGTTCTAAGTACACAGTCCTATCAGAATATTTTGACCATGCTTTGTTTCTAAACTTACTATCCATTATATCAGCCTCTGTTTTCCATATAGAAGCACTTAGTAGTTTTGTAATTACAGACTGTAGTCCATCTGTTTCTCTACATACTTGGTTCGTCCCCATTACTCTGTTCTCTAATGGTCAGGGCCCCCACAGGACCAGCACAGATCAGGTACTGTTTGGGTGGCGGATCATTGTGTTGTGCTGGCATAAGTGGATCAGACACAGCTGGAGTTTTTAAACACTGTGTTCCATTAGACACATGTTTAAAATCCACAGGCATTTATTTTAAACAGATTTTTGAAGACGTGTACGTGTCTATTGGAGGGGCTCACAGGAAGCTGCCTACAGGATGGTGGTGGCTGAATATTTTTGGCTGGTAGACTATTTTCAGTCCAGTCCAACACTGCTGTCTGATCCACTCATACCAGTACAACATACACTAACACATCACCACCACATCAGTGTCAGTGCAGTGCTGAATGATCCATCATCCAAATAGTACCTGATCTGACCTGGTCCTGTAGAGGTTCTGACCATTAGAGAACAGAGTAAAAGGGACGAACAAAGGATGTAGAGAAAAACACGGACTTCAGTCTGCAATTGTAGAACTACAAAGTGTTTCTATAAGGTAAACAGATGCTGATATGATGGAAAGTGTAAAAACAAAGGATGGTCCTAATATTACTGTACATCTTGCAATAATCTGGTTTGACACAAATGGATTGCTTTAAAAAATAGGGGGTCAAATTAAAACAGTATATGCTGAACTTCCATACTTGAGTAACAATGCAAGTTTTAACCCTGCTTCTCCTGGTCAGGGTCGCAGCAGGTCTGAAGCTTATTGTGGAATGTACCCAGTGCACCCAGTCCATTGCGGGACCTGGCACTAGGGGATAATCACCATGACTGACAGTTACCCAAGCTCTAATTTTGACGCCACTTATCCTGGCCAGGGTCACAGAGCGCCTGGAGCTTATCCTGAAAATGACTGGGTGCAGGAAGAATTGCACCCTGGGTAGGGCACCAGTCCGTTGCAGGGCCCAGAAGCGTGGAATGATCATCACGACTGACAGCAGGCACCGACGGGACTCTAATCAGCCTCAGGTGGTGGACTAGCAAATTGCAGATGCGTCACCCATGCACCCAAAGTGAAATACAGACACACTGCTGTCTCCTTTTTTCAGTATCAGGGACTGAAACCGATAATTTAGTGTAAAGGTAAACAGAGGCATATGGTCATTAAAACTGAAATCTGCTATTTTTAAAACAGTACCACATTTGATCCCATCGCAAATGAGCCGCTCCCTCATAAATCTGTTCCATTCCACCCGCCAATGGCTGGCACAGCCTCCACACAGGGTTGCTTTTCTAAAAATATTTTTTTGACGGGGGGGGAAAAAAACAAATAAAATATGAAATCTAAACCTCCTGCAATGTGGATAAGGCCCCCAAAATGCTGATGAAAAATAATCACCAGGACAACACACGCATGCCGTGTTTACTCTGACGCCAGCACCGGCTCTGGCCTCGGTCTCTGACAAACACCAGAGGAGGGGCTGCATTTCTGTGACAAAAACAGGAAATATCTTTTGCATATTATTTTAAGTAACTGTTCAAATTTCATTTCGGCATGGTAATCCGCTAAACAAATATGTAGCCGCACATTTAAAAAATAGGAGGCTCTGCTTCAATTTCCTATTGTATGGCGCGGCGTGTGTTTATTCTTTGTGTCTGTTTGAATTGATTTGCACAGCTCGGCAGACGGGGGCTGAACGGTGCGACCAAGAATCCATCATCTCATATGATCTGATAGTTCTGCAGTATTAGATTGATTTTTCTCTCTCATCTCCTCTTGCTTTCTCTGCCTTCCTCCAATTGTTAACAAACAAGGCTTGTTACCTCCCTCGACATCTCCTGAAAACGAACAAGTCACTGCTGGTGGAAAGTGGTGATGACACTCTAGCTGGAGGGGGGGGTCAGATGTTTTATCCACTTATACACAAGACAGTAATGTACAGGCAAAATCGTTCCGATAGAGAACATTCACATAGCGGGAGCCTATTTTTGTTATTTCTATGGAAAGATTGACTATCTTGTTCCAGAATTTAAAAATCCACCTACTACCGGTGATGTCGGGATAAAATTGTGATTGGGGACGTTCTGATTGGTCCTTCTACACTGCTATGTACATACTGGGTGGAGCTTTGGCTGATTGCAAGTTCAATCTCCTTGTCTGTGTGGCTCCTTGTTATTTATTTTTTTTCTTTACTGTAAGTGCATTTACTTAAAGAAATACAAGTAAAATTCCCTCCGCTGTGTCATAATGAGTTTGTTTCGACATTTTAGCTTATAAGTAACCACTGAAGAAAGTAAAAGTTTAGGCTACTCACTAGTAAAACAAAAGTGGAAGATGTACAATACTGAGAAGCATCAGAGTTATTTTTATGACCATATTTAGGACCACATATAATATATTATCGGTGATTGGATTTCAAACTTGGATTCATCACTCCATAATAATCTTTTCCACTGATCTTCATTCCAATCTTTGTGATCCCTCACCCTGTTCCCCTTCTGAAAAGCTTCTTCAGGCTGTATAGGGGTCAACTTGGTATCCCAAAAAAGCTGCCAGATTCTGCTATTGCTCGAGTGTAGGGTCACACTAAATACTGTGCTTGTAGCCTGTAGAAGCTGTTTTTCAGTTTTGAATACTGCATACGCATTTGCTGTATTTTCTGGTTATATCCTCCGCATGCCTGTCGGTTTACTTCGGGTACTCCGGTTTCCTCCCACATTCCAAAGACATGCATGTTAGGTGAACTAAGTGCTCTTAGTATGTGAGTGTATGCCCTATGATGGATCGGCGCCCTGTTTAGGGTTGTTCCTGCCTTGCACCCTGTACTGCCGGATATGCACCGGCTTTACTGCGACTCAGACCAGGCAAAGCGGGTAAGAATGAATGAATGAATAAATATATATATATATAGCACTTTGATGTGCTACATAAATTCGCCCTGCCTGAAATGGTGCTTAAATTCAGTTGTTTAGCTCCAGTAAATGCTGTAAGAAGTTGCTGTCTGTATGGAGTTTGCTATGTTTCTGACCCACCCTCATTAGGATAAGGTTACTGAACATTCCTGTAAATGCGTAGCAGTTACAATCCTGGTTAGAAAGACTGATTCACTTCATTGTACTTCTGAAACGGACAGCACTTCAGTGGTATTACACTCAGTATCTGCTAAGTTTCTCCTCAGGCATTTGAGGAAACGAAATGCCCCCTCAGAACCCATCTGCATATTCCTATAGGATCGGGTTTGAGTTTGAGCTGCTGTGAGAATGGAGATGAGAGGAGGCTTAAGTTTACCGAGTGTCAAGCTAAGACTCTCATCATCTTCTCTGAGTCAGAGTCTGATCTCCATCTCGCACTCTCTCTGCAAACTTTAAGAACACCTGTCAGGGATCCAAAGCTGCGCTTAGCTGGTAGCCAGGCAAACGATCACCTCTTTGGAGAGAAATGAGAAGAGATTTTTAAAAGCTCATCGGGCGAATACTAAACGCAGGTATAAGCCCTATTTCCTCGTACCTGCGGCTTCTATTTTTAAGCCTTTCTTGCATGCGGCGTGTCAGAAAAAGCCCAAAATCCCTGCTAATGCTAGTTACCTCTGAAACATAGATCTTACTGTTTGGATTTTAGCTCCGACAAGTTATTTCCACTTTGCTTTGATATAGGAAAGTAAAGTGCTCTGACACCGACTCTGCAGTTATTACAGCTCAGGATCTGTCTTAACGCTACCTGGATTTTTTTTTCCTTTTCCTTTAATACGAGCGATAAGCCAAATTAATACAAATTCACTAGGGCCAGTTTAAATGCTTCTTGTTATCCAAAGCCCTGAGCTCTTGCAACTTATCAAGCAGGCACTGATAGCCTTTAAACTACCAAGGTGCATGGCTTTAATTAAAACTAGTAACAGTCCCTTCGGAGGCGAGGAAAGGAAATGGAGAGGGATGGATCCTATAATTTATCATGTGTGCATTTAAAAAAAAGCGCAGGATTGTTGCTTCTACCCCGCTTTGTACTGATGTTTGAGGGGCATTTCTAAATGTGCATGGAAAATAACCCTGAATCATCCGAATGACGCCAACCTGTGATATACAGCTGGCATTAAGTTCTGAAATGTTATATCCTATTTTTTTCCCTCTTTTTTTATATCAAAGCATATTTTCCAGTGTGACCGAGCGTCGTCTTAAAAAGTGACACCGAAATTAAAATGGATGCGTCCCCTCCTTTTGTGCTATTGAACATCCAGATATATCTTTATAATATCCTCCATATTTTATTGATAATAAAAAGCAGGCCCAGCCACATTTCCACTGGAACACTTAGCCAACGCGGGGAACGGGCAGCCGCAGCAAGCCGAGTAAATCAATCTGAGTTATATTGCTTTAAACTTAATGCAATGTACCCAGCGCCTCCATAGCTATTCTAATGTTCATTTGCATACTGGGGACACTTGCACATGCATAGCGACATATCCCCAGACATACACACGTGTATAAACACAGAGTTACACTTAAACACACAGACACGGAGACACACACCCACATGCGCACACCCGGGCTAAAAGTCTATTGAGTATTTTTCCCTTGCCAAGGCACTTTTTTTTTCACTCGGAGGATAATACAATTCCTCTTTTTTTATTTCCTTACAATACATCATTCAGTTCTGCCTTTTGCCTGCATGAAATTCATTTTCTAATGGAAATATTTGTTTTGTAAATCAAATATGTATTATGCACAGAATGCAAAGCACAAATTAAATTATGTTAATGAAATGAAAGAGATATGAAATGCATATTTCATGGACAAAACATAACCCGAGCGAACAGCCATTTCTTGATAAAATCTTTAAACACAATCTCATTCGGAGAAAGACATATTGCTAAGGCAGATAGCACCTCATTAAAATGGTCTCCTTTAATATCAGTGCTTAGTATATATAGGATTGTAAATAACCACTGGGGACGAGGAACCAATAATGAAATACTGTCTTTAATAGCTTGCCATTGATGTCAGCATAAAAAAAAAGTGTGGTAGAGGAATATTGGAAATTGGGTGCGCGCGCACACACACACTCACAAGAATACACACACAAGCGCACATATATATTCAAAAGCTGTAAATGATTGCAAATTTAAATAGAGCTGACTAAGGCAAAGATGATATAGATATTAGTAATGGGCAGAAAATTATGCTGACCTTACATAATTTGGCAAAAACACACACACGCGCTCTGTTTTAAATTTTATATTGGTTAGACTTAATGAATAATAGATTCAGTGCCTGTTGTTGTGCAGACCGTGATGTTAATAAAAGCATAAGGGAAGTCGGCCTTTCTGCCCAACTGACTAGCAAATGAACTAGACTGGCTTTTCAGCAGAAATACTTATATAGCAATAAATATACAAAAGCAAACAGAGTGAGAGATGATGTGAAATGGGTGGGGTGAGAGAGAGAGAGAGAGAGAGAGAGAGAGAGAGAGAGCAACAAGGCCGATTTGATGGCAGTGAAAAAGAGGGTGAGCGAGTCTGACCTGGCTTATTCTCGTTGATGCTAAATATTATAATTGTTCCATAATATGCAATTACCAGCTGCTCCAAATAAAGCGACGGATTTAAACCCAAATAGTATCCAGCTGAGGTCTGGAAAATGACTGACACCTACTGAAAATGTGCCTGAGCACTAGGGGCTGTATATAGGACTAACAGTAATATATCACCATTGCAAGTCATTTGCATTATGTCAGTAATTAATTTGGTAGCACTTCAATTAAGAATGATGTTCATAGGCAGAGATGATGCCTTTATGAGAGCTTCATCACTTACATCAACCTTTGTGTGACAAGTTTTCTGAGATGAATCTTTCCGGGTTTATTGGAAAATTAAACGTAGTTACAAATAGCACTTCCTAAAGATGCCGCTCCTGGGGTTTGGAACTACAAGCTAGCTGCAGTTCATGAGGACTTGGGTTTCAAGCCCAAACCAGGCTTGCGAGGTGACGGTCAAACGATGCAGTTACACCCTCACCAAATTCTATATAGCATGCAGCACACAGGGGACAATGAATGAGGGACCTGTAGGGGTACAAACAAGCAGTGAAAGCGACGCTGATGAACGATGCTTAAGAGTGTTGCATTTTATTGGTGTTAAATATTAGATTTAAAGCACTTTGATGTCCTATACAAATAAATTTGCCCTGTGTCAAATGTTGCTGAGATTGCCATTGACCCTTGCGCAATGCTCTGTATAAGAGTGTCTAATAAATCCAGTATAAAGATGCTGTCTGTACAAAATACTTCTTATAACTTATAAAGCTCTACATGGCCTGGCCCCACATTATCTGAGTGACCTCTTAGAGTTTTACAATCCAACTCGTCTACTTCGTTCGCAGGGTGCAGGACTTCTTTTAGTTCCTAGAATTAAAAAAGTCACAGCAGGGGGAAAGGCTTTTCTCATACATGGCCCCCCAACTAATGGAATAAACTTTCCCACTTTCGTTCGAGATTCAGACACTCTCTCCAAAGTTTTAAGTCTAGGGCTAAAGACATACTTATTTACGCAGGCTTTTGACTAGATTTAGACAAGGATGCACGGCTTGGGTTGCTGGGGCCGGAGTCTGGAGTCATGTCTGGCCTGCCTGCCTTGTCCGCTAGCCGGGAGTGTAGAGTGGGCGGTCTGGCTGAACTGGGCTTTGGTCCTCGTGATCTTGACTCGTGCATCCTTGCCTTAGACTAAGGGCAGAGCTGGGGGTTCATAGCCAAAGAGTCTTATGGTGATCAGAGACGTTGGGTTGCTGTCTTCTGCCTCCCGTGGGGTTGCCAATGTCTCATGTGATCCCTCTTGCTGTTTTTCCTACCAGTTCTCCTCTTTCTAGGCTATGCTGCTATAGCTAATGCTGCCGGGGTCTCATGCTTACACTTGGCATCAGTGACTGTGACATGGCATCAGTGATTGTTTAAAAACACTGTGCTCTTAAATCAATAACTAATTACATTTTCTGTTTTTCTCTCCAAGCTGTGTTCCGGCAGTTCCAGCCCCACACTGATGTTCATCTGGCTGTAGCTCCACTCAGGCTGCTTCCTCCGTCATCAAGCTCCAGCCCCATCAGACCCAGGCCACTTAATGTTCAATGTGCATACTTCCATTTTATTCGAACTTTGACATCCATGACTTTAGTTTTCGCTCTTTGATTTATCATCTATCTACGCCGTCCAGGAGGTTGGGTCCCTTTTTGAGAATTGGTCCTCCCAGGTAGTTTCTTCCTAGAACTAGGAGTTTTTTCCTTGCCACTGTCGCCCTAGGCTTGCTCAATTTGGGATTGGACGTAGTTATTAGGAGATAATCTAAACTTGTAAAGTTGCTTTGAGACAATGCTCCATTGTAAAAAGCGCTATATAAATAAATCTGACTTGACTTGACTTGACTCGACTCTGTATGCAGTTTGCCATGTTCTGGACCCACCCTCATAAGGATAATGTGGGTACTGAACCTAAATAAACAGTTTTTGTGTGACACGAGGTTTCTGGGATGATTCTTTCCAGGATTATTAGAAAATAAAACTTACTTTCAAATAACATTTCCTAAAGATGGTTCAGAAGAAAAAGTTCACAGTTCATAAGGACTTGATGTTGAAGCCCGTACCAGGCTTACAACATGATAGTCAAACGATGCGGTTACAGAGCCCTGTGATGGACTCTTGTCCCATCCAGGTAGCACGTCTGTCTGTGCCCAATGAACTCTGGGGTAGACTGGGGTAGACCCTCCTGAAACTCTGATCAGAATAAACCTGAAAAGGAATTATGGCTGCTTATTTGGTGCGGCAGCAGCAACTCGCTCACCCATCATGTTCATTCCTAGAGTGCAATCCTGACCAGGATAAGTGTCAGTCAAAACAGGAACTTTCCCTTCCTAAAGATGTTCTGCAGTTGCAGAGTTTAACCTATAATCAGAGATCTGCTGATGAGAAAGTGAGTGAATGGATGAATGAATGACAGTGTGCACTCAAGCTGGAAGGACTCCACAGGTTTGTGTAAAACCTGATGATCTTGATGTTACTGAATGCTCGGCTTTCTCTGTCTTCAAGTGCCCCCATAAATGCACAATGGGATTTGGGTCAGGTGACTGTGAAGGAAAGTCCATGTAGGAGTAAAGTATATGATTTGCAATGCAAAACATGTGGTACATTCTAAATAGAGGCATTTTCACTGGTCATGCCATATGATGGAATGTGTTTATGTGAAGGAATCCGATGTCACACAGTAATGAGCGAAGCATTTTAGGAATTTGGATATCACCTTCATCAATTCTTTTAACTACAGGCTAGTAACGCAATATATAGTATGTAGAAGGTACAGAATAGTATATAGGGAATCATCAATAAAGCCCATAAGGGGTCAAGCAGCAAAAATGAACTGAAATTAAAATATTTTCAGATTTAATTTGTTTATATAAAGAGAGAGCGAGTGAGAGAGGAAAAGGTCTAAAACACATCTGTCTATCTGTCTGTGTGTCTATGTGTGTGTCTAGATTTCTAATGGAAACTTGAATTAATAGCATATATCATCCTCAACTTACTTTTAATCTTTGCAGGGACAAGGGCATGTGGAAAAGCTTTCAATGTCATCCTAAAGGCTTTATCCAGTCGAAATAATCTGATTAACAGATTTTAATTGTGTTTTCAATAATTGTCATTCTGCATCTGGGGTGGGGGGGTGTGCTTGTGGGGAGCTGGGAGACAGACTGAGGGAACAATGCGTGTGTCAGTCTGTGTGTGTAACGGAGAGGGAGAATGAGCGAGGACAGAGGGATGGCTGGATAAATCGACTGTGCTGGACATGTAAAACAAAAGTCAGAATGTCCAGAAGAAAGAGACCTAACGAAGAAGGTTACCACGTTACCACCTGGACCTCACCTCCTAACCATCTCCCCTCGCCTAGCAAGAATGTCCAAGCGACAAGTCCGAGCAGGGATCTGAAAACAAAATGGCCACAGTCTAGCCAGCAACGATCAATGGTGTTATTAAGCTCCGGATCCATCTCACAATAGCATTAGGCATATTGCTATTCAATGCAGACGTCTGACATGGACCAGTGCCTTAAAAAGCATATCCTTTATAATGCAAATCAAATTGTCCTTGATATTGTGTATAGTCCAGTGCAGCACAACAAAGGATATAGATGTGACTCTGTGGGTCAATGAGAAGGTCATACTTATCAGAATGACACTGAATTCTACTAAACAGAGCCTTCACATAAGATCTGCAACCTAATGTGGCATTCTGGGTATCGGTGCTGGGAATACAAACGGTGAAAGATGTTATGGATTTAATTTTCTCTGCATATCTCGTGTGTAGTCATTTGGAGTGACATTATAAAAGATATTCTATAAAGGTTTTGAGCATGAATTCATTGTTTTCTCTGTGACTACAGGCTCTCCGGTCATTCGAGAAGAAAACAGACCAAACACATTTACAAGTGGGGCAAAAAAGTATTTAGTCAGCTACTGATTGTGCAAGTTCTCCTACTTAGAAAGATGAGAGAGGTCTGTAATTTTATCAGAGGTACACTTCAACTATGAGAGACAAAATGAGAAAAAAATCAACTCAATACTTTGTAACATAACCTTTGTTGGCAATGACAGAGGTCAAACGTTTCCTGTAAGTCTTCACCAGGTTGGCACACACTGTAGCTGGTATTTTGGCCCATTCCTCCATGCAGATCTCCTCTAGAGCAGTGATGTTTTGGAGCAACACGGACTTTCAACTCCCTCCACAAATTTTCTATGGGGTTGAGGTCTGGAGACTGGCTAGGCCACTCCAGGACCTTGAAATGCTTTTTACGGAGCCACTCCTTCGTTGCCCAAGCGGTGTGTATGGTATCATTGTCATGCTGGAAGACCCAGCCACGTTCCATCTTCAGTGCTCTCACTGATGGAAGGAGGTTTTGGCTTAAAATCTCACGATACATGGCCCCGTTCATTCTTCCCTTAACACCGGATCAGTCGTCCTGTCCCCCTCTGCAGAAAACAAAGCATGATGTTTCCCACCCCCATGCTTCACAGTAGGCTTTGTGTCTTGGGATGCAACTCAGCATTCTTCTTCCTCCAAACAATGACGAGTTGAGTCTTTACAAAAAGTTCTATTTGGTTTCATCTGACCACATGGATATTCTCCCAGTCCCTCTTCTGGATCATCCATATGCTCTCTGGCAAACTTCAGACGGGCCTGGACATGTACTGGCTAAGCCAGGGGGGACACGCCTGGCACTGCAGGATCTGAGTCCCTCTCTGCGTAGTCTGTTACTGATGGTAGCCTTTGTTACTTTGGTCCCAGCTCTCTGCAGGTCATTCATCAGGTCCCTCCGTGTAGTTCTGGGATTTTTGCTCACCGTTCTCATGATCATTTTGACCCCACAGGATGAAATCTTGCGTGGAGCCCCAGATCGAGGGAGATTATCAATGGTCTTGTATGTCTTACAGTTGCTCCCACAGTTGATTTATTCACACCAACCTGCTTGCCTATTGTAGATTCACTCTTCCCAGCCTGGTGCAGGTCTACAGTTTTCTCCTTGGTGTCCTTCGACAGCTCTTTGGTCTTGGCCATGGTTGAGTTTGGAGTCTGACAGTTTGAGGCTGTGGACAGGTGTCTTTTATACAGATAACGAGGTCAAACAGGTGCCATTAATACAGGTAACGAGTGGAGGACAGAAGTGCTACTTAAAGAAGAAGTTACAGGTCTGTGAGAGCCAGAAATCTTGTTGGGTTGTGGGTGACCAAATACTTATTTTCCACCACGATTTCCAATTAAATTCTTTAAAAATCCTACAATGTGATTTCCTGGATTTTTTTCTCATTTTGTCTCTCATAGTTGAAGTGTAGCTATGATGACAATTACAGACCTCTCTCATCTTTCTAAGTAGGAGAACTTGAATAATCAGTAGCTGACTAAATACTTTTTTGCCCTACTGTAGGTGTATAAGATAGCGGCATAAGTCTTATTTATTTATCATTTTTGGCAAACAAAGGCTAAATTACAATGATCTTGTCTGTGACTTCTTGTGAAACATGGGAAATAGGACATGGTAACATTTCAGAGAAACAAAGAAGAGGAAATATACAGCTGTATGAAGATGGAAGGCTATAAACATGTTTAAAGTCATTTTTATCAACCTAAAATTGAGCAAATCTAATAGAGCAGCAACCCTCAGTAGTGGTGGATGTCTTGTTCATGTGTTGACATGAGAAACAGTAGTTCAATGGAAAATAATTTTTATATTTGAGGCGCATGTCATGTCTGGATATTAATAAATCTAAAAAATATTAATATCTTCTTGTGCTGTACCATTGGAAAAACAACTTAATTATAAAACTTATTTCTGGCATAAGACACAAAACCCTTAACGCGGCTTTAATTCGCATATTGTCACCAGCCTCCATTTTATCGGTTGTCCTAATATTAAATTAAAGTGTCATAACTGTGAAGTGCGTCATACTTTCCACCTTTCTTTCGTCTCTACAGCAAAGTGCTTTTTTTGTGATGACTGGACATGTGTGAGACAAAAGCGTTGAGAATAGCAAAACGCCACAATGATCCCTCACTGCGAGCTAAATATGGAACTCGAAGAATAAGATGTTAAAGTTAAAATGGGGATTGAGGATTGGCAATTAACACCGCTCTTCAACTCTCCTTTAGAGTGTGGAAAAGAAGGGAGAAAACAGCACAGGAGCAACAGTAAATGCAACGATAGAAAGAGGTGACCTTGTTGGGTAATTAACATTTCTTTCTAAGTTTAATTAGAAAAGTTACATTGGTCCTAAATAAGCATTAAAGCAAACGGGGGAGTGAAAAAAAAAGGAATAGGCCTTTCAGAAGGCAAAAATCCTTTTTGTATATAAGCATTAAAAATCCACCTGTTCATGAGTAAATTGCCCCGCTCAGTGAAGCTCCTCGGGGACTGAGTGCTTTTCAAAATAGCGTCATGTCAAAACAGCTATTTTATGTGTTTAGTTATGTATGATGCAAAAAAAGGGCAAATGATTTTTCATCTCAGTCTCCCGTTAAGCCTCAAAACAATGCTTCAAAAACTTTTCTTATTTGGAGTTTTAGGTCTCAGTTGGCTCTTTATTTCCCTGCCAATCCTTGCCTTAACCCCCTGTCGGTGCAGGCTTAACTTCCTCCAACGTATAATCACTGCAAAAGAAGTTGCTTTCCCTTTAAACCCCAGAGCTGTTGTGTTGCAGCCGGTCCAAAAATGAAGGGGGTTCTTGTCAGAGGCTACACCAGCTGGGTGATGGTCTGTACATCTGAGTCATACACTCCTTGAAGATCTGAGATAAAATGGCTAAACCGATCATTTTCAGGCACTGATATTAAATGTAACGCATGTAGAAACTAGGTGGCGTTTCCACATTTTGATCTGCATTCATATAATTTAATACAGTACAGGCACGCTCTGTTTTATGATGTCCCAAAACCATACACTGAATATTGAATTTCTATGCAGTACGATACTCTCTCATACTCTTCCATGCCAAACGAGAAACTCAGGAGTGAGTGACGTAGGGAGTCACGTGGTGGAAGTGATGAGTTCTGGGAAATGTAGTGAGGAAAAGGTACCCTACACTATGATACATGCAGTATATATTAAGCTTTTGGTTTACAATAATTTCATTCATTTCTACATGGAGGTAATAAGCTATTTCTAGGGAGGTGCAGTGGTCAGTGCCATCACCTCACAGATCCAGAGACCGGGGTTCAAGTCTCGGCTTTTTTTTTAAACTAATGTCCAAAATATAGGGTCTGCCATGGTATGGGGTTGTGTCCATGCCCTTAGTAATGGTAATTTACACTTATGTAATGGCAGCATTAATGCAGAAAAGTACATTAATATTATAAATGTGACATCTTTTCCAGGGACATCCATTCTTAAAGGCATGAAGATGAGACGGGTACTGGACTGACCTACCCGCAGTCCTGACCTGTCCCCAGTAGAGAATGTGTGGAGAATTTTGAAACAAATGCAACAACGACGACCTCATACTGTTGCACGTCTTAAGATGCGTTTGCAGGAAGAATGGGACAAAATAACACTAAATTGTGGTATCCTCTGTGCGAAAACGTCTTTTGAGTGTTGTGAGAAAGAATGGCAACATTAAAAAGTGGTAAATGCTTTAGCGTCCCAACTTTTTTTGGAATGTCTTGCAGGGCTGAAATGCAGGAATGAATGTTTATTAACAAATGACATGAAGTTAACCAGACAAAACATGGAATATCTTGGGTGCATACAGCCTACAATGAAATATAAGTCAACATTTCCATACCGTCCCATTTTTGTCTGATTTGGGGTTGTATATTCTCACAGTTACTTCTAAGATTTAATATTCTGGGTGCAATAAATTGTCCAGCAGTGGTGCTCATCTTTGGAGTGGATAAAAACCACTGTGAATCGTGAATCTGTTCTGGGGGATCTTGGCCTTATGTGTGACTGCTTGACCACTGAAACCCAATCCACAAATATACAAAATGAAGTTCTCATGCTTCCAGACACAATCTTGGGATGTTGAACTTGATAGTCCTGTTCTGTAAGACCTTATGTCCTGCCTCTTCATTACTGAGTTGTCCATGCTCCTAGATATTAATACTTTACTATAATATTACTGAGGGTAGACCGGGGTGACACAGACAGAGCAAGAGTTTAATTATCGGACCAGCCAGAAAGGTGGCATCCTATGGCAGTGAATGTAACTGAGTAGGGGCCATTGTACTACCGATGCTGTTGAGACAGTTTTCTATGTGTCTGCATACTTTGGCCAACCATATCCTGCATGACTAACCCAAGAGGATCCTAGACTCTAATTAGAGTATCAAGAAATATGTGACAGATCAGAACCCGCCTGGGATCAAGACTACTATAGCATAGGAGAAGCAGCATTTATAACAGTAATTGATGGTGTGACAGTGGCAGCCTGGCCATGGATCAAACCTCCTAGATGGACAGAGCAGGAGTCCAAGCTCACTCCTGTCAAACCGTTAGTCTACATCCAACACCTGTCAGGTCTGGTCTAAAGCCCTGAACCAGCTGATATACAGCCATCCATGGCTCATGATGAAGATGCAGTACTGACTGAGAAGAGACAAGGCCAGAGAGATTGAGTTGATGAAACGAGGTTCAAGACAAGACATGTAAATACCATTTCTAACTTGTAGATTTGATTGTTTAACCACACCCCTTGTTACAAGTGCATAAGATTAAGCATGGTCCAATGCTTATATTTGTTCCTGCACAAACAAATACAGGCAAAATTAGACCCTGCTAGATCTGCCCTCCTCAACTGTAATTACTATACTTGTGAAGCAGAAGCAGTTTGGTGCAACAGCAGCTCAGATGTGTACAAGAGTAGAGCACGCTTCTGAGTGCTGAACCACGTAGCATTCACTACCGAGGTCCAAACTGCCTCTGTTATTGATTGACATCAGCATGATAACTGTTGGAACTTTGTACGCTGGTCCCAGGAAGATGAATCAGGACAGAAGGGAGAGATGTTTCTTCTTCAGTCTCAGATACTTGGAAACTTCCCCAATCTTATATACAGCACATTTGGATAACAACCAATACCAGCACCATTCTCTAAAAAAGGGACCATGATCAGCAAATTGCCATAACCATTCATTTTGATGGCTACGTGTGCTATTCAGATAGGATTGGAGAATATCTGCAGTCATGGCATTGTAAGATAGAGGCCATTTTCTCTTCACATACATGGCCTCTTTGACTCTTCGTTCAAACCAGCATTCCTCCCTGTCCAGAATGTGCACATCTTCATCCTTTAAAGAGTTGACACTGGCATGTAGGTGGAAACTGCGAAGTCCTGGCCTGATGAGGTAGCTCTTCAATGTTACGCCATCCGTTTCGCCATCAGCTGTTTGTTTTCCTCTATTTAAAATACTCCCAGTAACGCATAACATCTAGGCCACCCAAAGAGACTGGGTCCTGTTTTGAGTCTTGGTCCTCCCAAGTTTTCTTCCTTAACGTTTAGGGAGTTTTTCTTTAATTTTATACTACAAGATAATATAAAATTTTAAAGCTGCTTTGAGACAATCCTCTATTGTAAAAAAGCCCTATCAAAACCAAATTTGACTTGACCTGACTTTGTGCACTGGGTTTCCATGGCTGGGCGGCCATACCCAAGCCTAAGAGGCCATGCATAATACCAAGCATCTGCTGAAGCAGTGTATAGCAGATCACCATTGGACTGTGAAGCAGTGATGGATTATATTTAAACATCTGTCCAAGGTTGGCCACTAATGCTTGGTAGAGAAGGTACAATGGTCAGAGGCTGGATTTGAAGGGTTGGGGACACCCACAGGGAAATTTTCTCACACACTTTGGGGCAAAGGTGTGGGGAAGCCTGTACCGCTTCAGCCCTGATCTCAACTTCATCCAGCGTCTAACCTCACTCATGCTTAATTGAAGTGGATGTTGTTCCTCAATCTATTAGAAAGCATTCCTCAATGAGAGGAGGCAGCAGAGGGGTCCGACTCCATATTATGCCCACGGCTTCCAATGTGGTGATGATGAAGATTTTATATTACAGGTCACTCTGGGAAACCACAACCACACGAAAAGCACTAATAATAAAAGGCTTAGTCATGCCAGCACTCAGTCACAGAGTGGAGCAGGTACCAGTAATTACAAGTTCCTGCACTTGCTTACGAGTGATGCTCGAACAACACGGACGTAACCTTCAGACCTCTCGAGAGCCCTCATTTATTGTTGTCCAAAAAAAGAGAAAAGGGATACGAAAAAGACCGCAAATGAAAGACACTAAGAGGACAGGAAAGATGAGGAGAAATGAGAGATGGTGGAAAAAACAGAGGCTTTCGATGAAAAGAGGGGGAAGAGGGGGAGAGAACAAAACCACTCCACCTTGCACAAGGCTCGGGTCCGATTGGCGGCGCTTCATCCAGTCGGCAATTATATCGACTAATTAGAGTTGGACAATTTCTTGTTTGAAGTATAAAGAAATGACAATGGAGGGCATGTGAAAAGCTATAATTCAGAGTGAAGCAGCGTTAAAAATCCAGGCTAATCCCACGCTAGCATGTGCTTCTATGATAACATACAGCGCCGGCTGTCCTCGATTCTTTCTCTCTCTCTCTTTTTTTTTTTTTGCTATTTTTTTATTTTATACCATCTGGCCCTCTCATCTCTGACATAAAAAAAGAAAACTAATTCATGTTCCGAGTCATCCGCATGATGAATAGTGTAGGTCCAGGTGCTATGAGTGTGAAAAAGGAGAGAGGGAATGAGAGAGAGAGAGAGAGAGAGAGAGAGAGAGAGAGTATAATATATGTATATCATCATCCATTGTAAACAAGCTGCTTTTAAACTCTGGTTTGTGATTAATGCAGGGGCTTATTCAACAATTCTTCCCTCTCTGTTCAGTGCTAATAATTAGAGATTTAATTCATTATTCAAAACTGCCTGTGATGCAAAAAAAACTGACAAAACATGGTGCAAGATGAAGGGGAGGGTCAGGAAATGATGGAGGGAAGAAGCGAGGGAGGGAGGGAGGGAGAGCAAGAGAGAGGGGGGAAAAAAACAGGCTTTTTTTTATACAGCCTCATCTTTTTTTGTATCATATGAAGGTCACAATGTGATGTGATTGTTTGCCTCAGTGGCGGTGAATTATGTCACCCAGACAAGCTTTTAACCCGTGTTGCCTTTAGTCTCACACACAGAGCTCTCTCTCTCTCTCTTTAAACAGTTTTCTATTGAAGAGGATTCAATCACCATAATGAATCTGAGGCCAGGCGGCAATCTTCTCCACAGAAAGAAATTCTAAAAGGTTATAGAATTTGTAAAATGAACAGCTCGCTGAAACTAAATGGCTGTGTGTGCCCGTGCACAAGTGTGTCCGTGCACACGTGTGTGTGTGTGTGTGTGTGTGTGTGTACGCGTGTGTATGCGTGCGCAAACGGGAAATCAATTATCCCAGGACGCGACGGAGTCATAATATTTAGTGCACATCATTCACTGCGCTCAGGTGAGCTCGCAGTTACCAAGGAGGCACTGTTTAGTTTTAGGAAATGTAGCTGTGTGTGTGTGTGTGTGTGTGTACGCGCGTGCGTGCGCGCGTGTGCCACGCCCGGCAGGCAGACAGAGGCTGGCACTGAGGCGTGTGAGGGAGGCGCCCCTGACTGAGTCTCATAATCATATGCTAGATTAGGTTAAGTGGTGCACAAACGCGTCAGTAATGCAGCCTACTATCTCCCAGGGAAACTGATTCACTCCTCCCCCAACTCCATCAGCCGTGAGAGCCATCTACACACAAACACACAAACACACACACACATGTCACCAGTACACAGCTGGAACACGTGTATGAGTATCATACACACATGCGCCACCAGGAGCACACAACCAACACACCCAAATGTTTATATACCAGTACACAGCAGGAACAGGTATTGGATACCTACACACAAACACCATCAGGAACGCACAACAAACACACTCACATGCTTACATACCAGTACACAACTGGAACACACAACAAACACACTCACATGCCTACATACCAGTACACAACTGGAACACACAACAAACACACTCACATGTCTACATATCAGTACACAACTGGAACACACAACAAACACACTCACATGCCTACATACCAGTACACAACTGGAACACACAACAAACACACTCACATGTCTACATATCAGTACACAACTGGAACACACAACAAACACACTCACATGTCTACATACCAGTACACAACTGGAGCACCATCAGGAACACACAACAACACACTCACATGCCTACATACCAGTACATAACTGGAACACACATAAGATACATGAACACCAGGAGCGACACACAACAACACACTCACATGCCCACATACCAGTACACGACTGGAACACACCATCAGAAACACACAACAAACACACTCACATGCTTATATACCAGTACACAACTGGAACACACAACAAACACACTCACATGCTTACATACCAGTACACAATTGGAACACACATAAGATACATGGACACTAGGAGCGACACACAACAACACACTCACATGCCCACATACCAGTACATGGCTGGAACACACAGCAAACACACGCACATCCCTAAAAACCAGTACACAACTGAAAAATGTATTAGATACTACACTCAAACACCATCAGGAACACACAACAAACACACCCACATGCTTATATACCAGTACACAACTGGAACACACAACAAACACACTCACATGCTTACATATAGGTACATAACTGGAACACACAAAAAACACACTCACATGCTTAGTACACAACTGGAGCACCATCAGGAACACACTACAAACACACTCACATGCTTATATACCAGTACACAATTGGAACACACATAAGATACATGGACACCAGGAGCGACACACAACAACACACTCACATGCCCACATACCAGTACACGACTGGAACACACAGCAAACACACGCACATCCCTAAAAACCAGTACACAACTGAAGAATGTATTAGATACTACACTCAAACACCATCAGAAACACACAACAAACACACCCACATGCTTATAGACCAGTACACAACTGCAACACCATCAGGAACACACAACAAGCACACTCACATGCGTATATACCTTATATATTCATGCACACTCTCACCAGCAGCAATACACAACAGCTGGGAGAGCCATCTACACACAAACACACACATGCTTATATACCAGCACCCAGCTGGAACACATATAGAACAGCTAAACACAAACACCATCAGGAACACACCACAAAGACACTCACACACCTTTACACCAATAGGTACATACAAACACACAACAAACACACTCACATGAATATATTCAAGTACACAGCTGGATTATGTGAACAGGATTCATGCACACACTCACCAGCAGAAATACACAACAGCTGCGAGAGCCATCTACACTCAGACACACACCTGCTTATATACCAGTACACACCTGGAACACGTATAGAATTCACACACAAAACACCAGCAGGGACAGACACACAAACACATACACACACTTATTTACCAGCACACAGATAGAACACATGTATAGGATTACCACACAAAACGCCACCAGGGACGGGCACACAAACACACACATATGGTTATGTATTATTACACAGCAGACGCACATGTATAGGCTTCATACACACAAACACTACCATGAAGACTCAACAGTAATGCATGCAAACACACACACACACACACACACACACACACACTTGCAGTCTATATGTACACAGCTGGAACACTTGTACAGGATTCATGCACACCTCAGAAACACACACACCCCTGTATGGAATCAATACGTCCGCCAGTCTTTTGTCTGAAATGCTCACATTATACCCGGTCATGCATGAAATCCTGCTGTTACAGACACACACACACACACACACACACACACACTTGATTGATTTTTGATCCTCAGCGGCTCTTCCACCTTTAAACAAAAGCAAAATGTCCCCCTGAAGCCATACACGTACCCATGCATCAACATCAGGCTGCTCATCGTCACAACCACATAGTGGCTTTAAATGTACAATATTTAGCACACAGCTTTGCACAGAGAAACTTACAAGGAAGAGCAAGGTTATGGGCCTCGATCAAGGGCCCTTCTGTGGCAAGCTGGGATTTAAACTCACCACCGTCCAGAACCTTCCCCAGTGGGATAAAGCTATAGATGGATCATTACATGTTCATTCATTCCTTCATTTATTCATTTGCTTTCTTATCCGCTTAAACCTGGACGGCCAATACCTAGGACAGGGCCGGTGTCAAGGCCCTAGACAGGGCGCCAATCCATCATAAGGCACACACAGTCGCACACTCATACACACACTGGGCACTTTGGCGTAATTAATGAATATAAAGGATATCTTTGGACTGTGAGTAAACTAGAGTACCCAGAGTATCCCACACAGACATGGCTAGGACCCAGACTTCACGCTAGATCAAACCCAGGACCGTCTCACTGTGAGATGATAGTGAGATGATACCCACCGAGCCTCTGTACCACCCTCATTACAAGTTTTACCCATATGTGCACGTTTCCTATATTTAGTCCAGTTTCCTCTTATCCGCTGATGAATGTGTGTGAGTGTGTGATGTTCTGTGTGCTCTGGCAACATCTGATTGACTTCTGACTCAAAACATGGCTCAGCTGGAGTAATCATTTATTGAATATGAATGAATGCATTGTTCAGCATGTAGTGCATGTAGTGTGGACTGTGGTAGCCTAGCGGTTAAGGTACTGGACTATGGACCAAAAGGTCCAGGGTTCAAATCCCACCTCTGCCAAGCTGCCACTTAACCCACAACTGCTTGGATTGTATGATTGCATCAATTGTAAGTCGCTCTGGATAAGGACATCTGCTAAATGCTGTAAATGTAAATGTAGTGCTGGTGCTCACCGCTTGGGTGGAGTTTGGTATGTTCTTCCAGTGGGTTTTTGTGTACATACTCCAATTGTCCATCACCACTCACAACTGGGGAGTAAGTACAAATCAGTGAGACATTAATGACGTTAATGAATTTCTAAGGTGGCTAGTGGATTCCAAGCTTTTTCCTAGCACATTTTACACATTTAGTGCAGTGTTTATGGTTCAATGCACAGTGTGTTCATGTGTCATTCAGAAAACCAAAAAGAAACATGGAACTTCAGCCCAAACTTTTTCATAAAACACTCCCCACCAAAAAAAGCTATAATCCCCTAAAACGCTCCTCTGGTAGAATAAGATACCAGAAACTCCACTTCTGCAGGTGAGGCTGCTTACCTGGCCTCCATTTTCCCCATAATGAACTCTTCAAAGCTGTGCTGAGCGTTCCGGCACCGGAGGAGCCTGTAGCTCATCAGTTCCACTCCTGAAAAGGTGGCTGCTGGATGAATGAGTGCGAGGAATCAAAGGGAGATTACACGTCGGACCATGTATCATCCTCGATATATTGAACGGCGCCTTTGTGCAGATAGAGCACTTATAAAAAGTGGTATTGTGCTGCGCAGAAAGACCGTGTGGGCTCTCTGCATGACTAATCTGTCTCCTCGCATTATTTTATTCAATCTTCGCCGACTTTATGCCTTTGACATTTTTTGCTACACTCAGTAAGTTTGAGTTGAATGGACAATTTTAAAGATTTTTTAAAGCCGTTCCACGGCGCGAGGAGAACAAAAACGAGGAGACTCTTTGTTTCAATGCATAATTTATTACTAAAAATGGTCTTTTGACTAATTCCAGCAGGCAGGGTGAGATTCTGACCGTTTGTTCGCTCCTTATTGAAAGGGTGTGTTGGAAGAGAAACATTTGATAATGTCTGGCAGAGGGCTCATTCTTTAGATTTCCTTTTTAACCCTGACGTACATGAATTACTTTAGAAATCATTGTATTTCTGACATAAACACTTTCTGCTTGACTCTAAGACGTTTTTCTAATAATAAACTATATGAAGTCATAATGTTGGGATGGCAAAGTGGTTAGTTCTGTCACATTACAGCTGCAGAGACCCAGATTCGAGACCCTGCCCGGCTGGATTTTGCATGGTCTTCCCATATCTGTGTGGGTTTCCTCCGGGTACTCCACATTCTTGCCATATTCCAAAGTCAGTTTGTCCCTGTGTGTGTGTGAGTGCATGTGCACCATTTCTAGGTTCCCACCTTGCCCGCCGTGTTGCTGGTTACATCCCAGCCCATGAGTCCTTGCTTAAGTGTTGTGTGAAGGGATTTCTTTCTCATGATATTTAGGAGGATTTTCTTTGCCACTGCCATCCTTGGCTTGGACCTTACAGTTGTGGGTTGTAGATGTTTGTAAAGCTGCTTTGACACAATGTCTTGTCAAAATGCTATATAAATAAATTTGATTGGACAGCATGTTATTAAGATTTAGCAATCCATCAGAATTTTTGTTCCTTAACATTGGGCATTTCAGGGGACTCTTGGGTCCCAATCTTAGCCAATGAGATCTTGCTAGTGACAAGACAACCAGACACATATTGATAACTCCAGACAATATTGAGGCGCGCCGATTAAACGCAGCGGCAGCCATGTACGGAGCGTTTGCACATGCACATGCACAAACACTGCAGGTTATGAGACGACCAACTGTAGTACAATTAATTAATGACAGTAAATCAGCAAGGATGCCGCTAGTAATGCAGTCACACGTACAGCACCGAACGGCCACATGCTAAAATATGATTACCCCAACAGCATGAGGAGGTCAGGGGCATTAAGAGATTAGCTTAAATCCATAAGCAATCATCATTTGAATATGTGATTATTAATCTGTCCTGTTAAATTGATTATGGTAGTGCCGAGGGACAGGTCAGGGACAGCACCTGGCCACAAATTCAGAAGTGTAAGCTCTCGCTCACTTTGTCACCCTCTGCCTCTCTCTCTGACACACACACACACCTGTTCCCACCATCATCTCAATCATTACAGCTTATCAAATATGTAAACTCACATCTCTTTCTCTCACAGGTGGAAGCTTCCTATAGACCCCTGACCCCTTTTTAGGGGGTTCAAAGCCTATCCTGGAATTCACAGGGTGCAGACAAGCAGGTACTCTGAATGGAGCGCCACTTCATTGCCAGGCAGGACAACATGGAGCAATAAAGTGGATATGTCTAATATTTATATTTACATTTATGACATTTAGCAGACGCCCTTACTCAGAGCAACGTACAATCCAAGCAACTGTGTTTTAAGGGCCTTGCTCAAGGACCAAACAGTGCTAGGTGGTGGGATATGAACCCTGGGCCTTCTGGTCTCGTATCTTAACTGCTAGGCTACCAAAGACCCACAATAGATTGTGGGAATAATAGATTGACACCAGCAGCACTGCTGTGTCTGATCCACTCATACCAGCATAACACACTCTAACACACCACCGCCATATCAGTGTCAGTGCAGTGCTGAGAATGATGCACCACCCAAATAGTACCTGATCTTTGCTGGTCCTGACCCCTAGAGAACAGTAAAGGGGACAAGCAAAGTATATAGAGAAACAGATGAACTACAGTCTAATTACAGAACTACAAAGTGCTTCTATATGGTATGTGGAGTTGATAAAATGGACACTAACGGTAGAAGCAAAGAGGTGGTTTTAATGTTGTGACTGATCGGTGTGTATCTACAGTATACAGTAAGTGGACAGCATCATGGACAGAGCAGAGTTCGAGTCTTATGGGCTGCACATTTTGTCAGGTCCTGACTTCCTGGGTGTGCTCCTACTAAAACTGGAGGAAATACTGTGCAAAAGTCTTAGGCCACCACTAGATAAGATGTATCATTGTTTTGCAATGGTAGAGTGACCCTATATATTTCAGTCTCCTTACTAGAATACAACCAGAAAATACAGAAACCCTGTAAAACAGCTTCTGTAGGACACAGTGGTGAGTATTTATTGTGACTTCCCCTCACACTTGTTCATCAGGATGCCAAGTTGATGCTTCTACAGTTGAACGTTGATCAGGACTGGTCTTCTTGGAAGGGGAGCAGCCAAAGAAAAGATTTCTTCACAAGGGGAACAGAAGGGTAAACATACATGCTAAAGCTCACAAACATTGGAATGAAGGTCAATAGAGAAGCGGATTATGGAGTGATGAATCCAAGTTTTGGGTCAACTCGTTGACAACAACTCTAATGGGTGCCTAACTTTTGCAAAGTACTGTATAATTTGACAGCTACAGAGGTGCTATGAGACGATTTTTAAGAATAGCTTGATTTTAATTAAATTGATCTCTGTGCACTCATAAACTACTGGCTCCAAATTTAGTGTATACCTAATCTATATCTTCCCTTCACACTTGGAGAGACTGATGACCAATCCACGTACACCTGTGAAAGTGTGTGTGTGTGTGTGTGTGTGTGTGTGTGTGTGTATGAGTCAGGTGGAGGCTGAACTGATGAGCTTGTCATAACTGATTATGTCACGCCAGAGCTAGCCTTCAGAACTGACAGAAGAGGTAAAGTAGCCCATACACCTCTGTCAATGCACGGAAGAGGAAAACACACACCTCCTCTCACTCTCTCTCTCTCTCACACACACACACACACACACACACACTCACACAGGTGAAGCTCGGCTGGGTTTTGCCTGGTTATCGGACGTGATCGTGTCGGGATGTAGTTGCTCGATATTCTCAGTTCTGAAGGATGAACAGGCTCTGTGTAAAGAACATGAGCAGCAGAGATAAGCTAATCACACTGCCATCTCTTAAACACACTACGCTACGTTCCACAGCAGTTTAAGAACTCATTTAAGGTCTCAGAGGACAGCGAGAGGAGGAGGAAAGAGATGGAGAAATTAGCGTGACACTAAACTGCTAAAGTCAGGCTAAAGCGCTTATTCAGTGGGGACAAAAGGACCAAAGAAAGGATTCACAAGATTCACATAAGCAGTCGACTCTCTTCCATGAAAGTGTGTACGCACAGATACGGTCTTTCGCAAAAGTTTGGGCACCCTTTCTAAAAGTACGTGCTTTATCAATTAAAAAAAACTTTTCTGCACATTTTACTGGAAAAAACTTTGAAACCAAGCCCTGATTTTGCATATAGAAAACTGTTGCCATCTTTCCAGATTATTCACTTGTGCTTGTGTGCCCAAACTACTGCATAAGACATTTCAACAACTCAAAATGTCATTCTAATGTCAGGCATTAATATGTAGTTGATCGTCTTTGGGCTTGTGCAGCCTCCACTCTTTTGCAAAGAGACTTTGGAATATGAACAAGGGGATTCACTTCCATTCAGCGACAAGACAACTTTTAAAGCATATTTTCTGTTATGTAATTGCATGCTGTAGGTGTTTCTTTCATGGGAACTTTCATGGGAACTTAAGGGGTTCGACCTGTCATTTTAATTTGTAAATGATGAGGTGTATGAGAATGTAATAACAATGTAATAACACTGTAATATCAGTGGGAGGTGGATGATGTTAGTACATGATGGTATAATATATGGAGTGAAGGTAAGTGCGTCTGTGGTAGCCTAGTGGATAAGGTACTGGACTACAGACCAGAAAGTCCAGGGTTCAAATCCCACCTCTGCCAAGCTGCCACAGTTGGGTCCTTGAGCAAGGCCGTTGTCACGGTACGCCGTGAGCACGGGTGTTGCGCTCCTCCCAGTCGCCGGGTGGCGATCCAGGACATGGACGTTGAGCGCCACCCGGTTTGCAAGGAGCCGAGGGAGATGCGGGACGTACGTAATGACTTCAGCGTAAGCAAGACTATTAAACAGCATCCCGGCTCCCCCGGGCGCGGGGAATTATTGAGGGCAAGCTCCCTTTGCGCTGTCACAACGGTAAGTTTTGCCCAGCGGTTCAAGCCGCTTTGTGTGGTGTTTTGCGATAAGCTCATGGAGTTCGTCCAGCGGTTCAAGCCGCTTTGTGTGGTGTTTTGCGATAAGCCATGTATGTTCGTCAAGCGGTTCAAGCCCGCTTTTGTGGGGTGATTTGCGATAAAGACTCATGTATGTTCGTCAAGACGGTTCAAGCCCGCTTTGTTGTGGTGATTTGCGAGAGGCTCATGTATGTTCGTCCAGCGGTCAAGCCCCTCTTGTGTGTTCTGCGAAAAGCTCATGTAGGTTCGTCCAGCGGTTCAAGCCGCTTTTGTTTTTGGCCCCGCTCGAGCTGCTTTATGTCGTTTAAACGGTTAAAGCCCGCTTTGGTTTTGGTCACCATCATAGGCTGCTATGTCTCGTTTAACGGTTAAAGCCGCTTTGTTATGGTCACCAGACGATAGGATGTGTTGTGTTTGGTTAAGCTGCTTTGGTTTGTGCAATTTAATTTTGGAATAAAAATAATAATGGTTATCACGTTAGAAACCTGCGCATTCTCCTCCTTGCCAGTAGGCCACCCGTTCGTGAAACGAATCCACGCCATACAATGGAGACGGCAGGTGATGGCGTTAGGCGGTCGGTTCGAAGATGCCCGTTAAATAGATGGTAATCCGTGTCTTTGTGGCGAGTTTTTTTCGGCAGTTGCTGCATACTTACGCCAGTACCTCCCCCCCCCAACTAACTCTGGAATTCAGGCGTTGGGGTTTGTGACCTGAGTCTTTACTGGCACGGCACTTGACTGGGCAGCGGCAACTGTCCGGCTGTCACAGGGGACCTACGATCAGCTCATGAGTGAGACTTGGGACCCAGTTCGTATCGCTACGACCCAGGCAGGAGGTTCTTCTGGTCGCCTAAGTACGGTCAGTTAAGGGAGGGTCAGTTATTGGACCCCGCTAGTCAGCTGCTGGAAGGCTTCGGGCCAAACGCCGACCAGCTTATGCCCCCAGACAACATAAGTTCGTAGTTGAACCCAGAGTTAAGATGGCTACGCTCGTTAGTGAGCCGATAGCTTCCCGAGGTATGTTTCTGAGCAAGTCGTCTATTGTTGAGCCGACAGTCTTACACCGAGGTCTGTGTATGAGCAAAGCTGCTTCCTTATGTTGAGCGATGCTGCTCAGAGGCCTGTTTCAGACCACGCGACGTGGTAGGTGAACCAGCAGCGGTGGGTATTTGTGCTTTGGACCACGCGAGGCAGTATTAGAAACCCGTGGTTGTGGGTAGTGGTAATGCAGGATCACTCTGTCCGAGTGTAGTCATTACATTGTGGAGATGATTCGGGACCCCGGGGGAGGGGACCGGGAACCCCCCGCACTAACTTGCGTAGTTGGCCTATAGCGTGTCATATGGTGTGATGGAACTCGATGGTGAGTACCAAAACCAGAACCTCGGACTCTCGTGCCTCCGTTTCCTGCACCTCGGAATTGTGCCCAGTCATGCACCTCGGACCCTCGTGCACAGTCTGCACCTCGGATCTCGTGCCCAGTCCTGCACTTCGGACTCTGTGCCCAGTCCGGATCCACGAACATCCGTACTGGTTTCCGTCCCTTCTGTCGCAGTTCCAGTGCGGTGGCCTGCTGCTGCCCCAGGGAGATCCGTTCAGAGGGTGTCCCTGATCACGGCGTCCCACGACTCCGTGGACAAGCCATCACGTCGGTCCAAGATCCGTGACAAGCATACGTACGTTCAAGACTCCGCGTCAAGCCTCACGTCGTCCACGACACACGCTGTCAAGCCTCATCGTTACGATCCCGCGACAAGCATAACGTCCGTCCACGACTCGCTGACAAGCATCACGTCGTCCACGACTCGCTGACAAGCATCTCGTCGTCCCACGACTCCGCTGACAGCATCCTGTCGTCCACGACTCAGTATGCAGCACTCGTCGTCCACGACTCAGCTGCAGCCACTAGTCGTCACGACTCAGCTCTGCAGCCACTCGGCGTCCACGACTCAGCTCTGCAGACATCGTCGTCACGACTCAGGCTTGAGCCACTCGGTCCAACGACTCAGCTCTGCAGCCATCGTAGTCCAACGGACTCAGCTCTGCAGGCCCTCGTCGTACGACTCAGCTCTGCAGCCATGTCGTCCACGCCTCAGGCTCATGCAGCCACTCGTGTCCACGGACTCAGCTCTGCAGCCATCGTGTCCACGATCAGCTCTGCACGCCACTCGTCGTCACGGACTCAAGCTCTGCAGCAACTCGTCGTCCACGACTCATTTGACCGCACTCGTCGTCCACGAACTCAGCTCTGCAGGCACTCGTCGTCACGACTCAGTTCTTGCAGCCACTCGTCGTCAGATTCAGCTCGCCGCATCGTCGTCCCCGAATCAGCTCTGCAGCCACTCGTCGTCCACGACTTCAGCTCTGCAGCCACTCGTCGTCCACGAAACGCTGGAGCCACTCGTCGTCCACAGACTCAGCTCTGCAGACACTCGTCGTCCACGACTCGCTCTGCAGCACTCGTGTCCACGACTAAGCTTGCAAGCATCGTCGGCCACGACTCAGCTCTGCAGCCACTCGCCGTCTCGGACTCTGTTCTGCCGCAACTCGTCGTCGTCGAATCCGCTGTCAAGCCGGCACGTCGTCGACTCCGCGTCAAGCCGCACGTCGTCGACTCCGCCGTCAAGCCGAGTCGCACTCCGCCGTCAACGCACGCACGTCGTCGGACTCCGCGTCAAGCCGCACGTAGTCGGCTCCGCGTCAAAGCCGCACGTCGTCGACTCGCCGTCAAGCGCACGTGTCAACTCCGCCGTCAAGCCGCACGTCGTCGCTCCGCCGTCAAGCCGCACGTACGTAGACTCCGCGTCCAAGCGCACGTCGTCCGACTCCGCCGTCAGCCGACGTCGTCGACTCCGCCGGTCAAGCCGCACGTCGTCGTTCCGCCGTCAAGCACGGCGCCTCGTCGCTCAGCCGTCAGCACGGGCCGCCTCGTCGTCTCCGCCGTCAGCCGGCCGCCCTCGTCGTCTCCGCCGTCAAGCACGGCCGCCTAGTCGTCTCCGCGTCAAGCACGGCCGCTCGTCTCCGCCGTCAAGCACGTGCCGCCGCCTCGTCTCCGCGTCAAGTCACGGGCCGCCGGCCTCGTCTCCGCGGTCAGCACGGGCCGCCGCCTAGTCTCCGCGTCAAGCAAGGCCGCCGAGCGTAGGACTCTGCTCACAAGCGTCGCCCACGTCGACTCTGCTGTCAAGCGTCGCCACGTCGACTCAGCTCCAAGCGCTCGCCACGTCGAATATGCTCAAGCGCCGCATCGTCGCTCTGCCGTCAGAGCAGCCATCGTCGTCCTGCTCACAAGCGTCGCCGAGTTTGTCTCAGCTTGTCGCATCTCGTCCCGGATTGACATCCTGTGCTAGGGGCGTCCGTCCTCGGAGGCCTTGTTTTCGGAAACCATGGCTGTGGGTCGCGTTTCGCCTAGGCTCACGCCCAGAGAGGAAAACCCCGGACAGGTGTAAGGGGGCCTTTGAAGGAGGCCCTAGTCCGTCTCGGGTCCTGGGGGGGGGGTCGTACGGACGCCGGTGAGCACGGGGTTGCGCTTCCTCCAGTCTGCCGGTGGCGACCAGGACATGGACCGTTCAGCGCCACCTCGGTTTGCCACGACGACGAGGAGATCGGACGTACCGGCATTGACTTACAGTGTAAGCAAGACTATTTAAACAGATCCGGTCCCCCTCGGCGCGGGGAATTATTGAGGGAAAGATCCCTTTGCGCTGCACAACGGTAAGTTTGGCCCAGGCGGTTCAAGCCCGCTTGTTGTGGTGTTTTGCGATAAGCATGGATGATCGTCCAGCGGTTCAAGCCCGATGTGTTGTGGGGTTTTGCGATAAGCTCATTGTATGTGCGTCCAGCGGTTCAGCCCGCTTTGTTTTTTTTTTTCTTCTTTTTCCTTTTTTTTTTCCTCTCTTTTTTTCCTTTCTTTTTTTTATGGTGATTGCGATAAGCTAAGGGAGTTCGGCCAGCGGATTCAAGCCCGGCTTTTGTCGTGGTGATGCGATAGGCTCATGTAGTTCGTCCACGGGTCAGGCCCGCTCTTGTGGTGTTTGCGGAAAAGCTCATGTATGTCCGTCCGCGGTTCAAGCCGCTTTTGTTTTGGTCACCAGCTTAGGTGCTTTAGGTTTCGTAACGGTTAAAGCCCGCTTTGTTTTGGGTAACCAGCTATAGGCTGCGTTATGTCGTTTAACGGTTAAGCCCGCTTTTGTCTCTGTCACCAGCTATAGGCTGTGTTGTGTTTTTGTTTAAGCCTGCTTTTGTGTTTTGTGCACTTTATTTTGGAATAAACATCATAATGGTTATCACGTTAGAACCTGCGCACGTCTCCTCCTTGCCAGTTAGGCACCCCGTTCGTGACAGCCGTTCACCCACAATTGCTTGGATTGTAAGATATCAATTGTAAGTCGCTCTGGATAAGGGTGTCTGCTAAATGCTGTAAATGATGTAAATGTAAAGGATTATGGAGTGACAAATCCAGGTTTGACAGTCAATGTCCAATCACTGACAATATGTTATGGTCATTATACCATTGCTAAAACGTCAATTCCAATGGTGGACTAAGACTTTTGCACAGTACTGTACAATGTACATAATGGTAGGTTTTTATCCTCCATCAGTTTTTTTTGTACTGTGACACACCATGAAAAGAGAGATTTGACTGAGAGATTTATTTATTTGCATTATTTGCGATATCAAACTGTAAAAGGTAAACACATTTGTTTTCATCAAGAAGGGATACAAGGTCCTATCATAGCCTGTCCTCTGTCATGCTCCTGACTTTTTCTACAAAACACTAGTTAAGTGTAGCTTCCAATAGTTTTTGGACGTCTTTTTAATTTTTACTTTTCAGTTTAGTATGCAAGTAGCCCTTTAAGTCAAAATGTTTCCTAGTCGATATAGTTACATTTAGCAGATGCCCTAATCCAGAGCGACATGCAGCTGATACACTCTAACAAGCCACTCAATTGGGTTAAGAGACTTGCTCAAGGATCCAACAGTGGCAGCTTGACAGAGGTGGGATTACAACCCTGAACCTTCTGGTCCAAAGTCCAGTTGCTTAACCACAAGGCTACAATGTCCCATGTCGTGCACTACATAGAGAGTAGAGAGTCATTTCAGATTTAGTCCTGTTCTCCAACACTCAGCAAAGTTTCCTGAAATTAAACACTGGTTTCACCCTGGTTTCAGCCCTTTACCTATACCATTATTCCTCCTTGAACAAACATTAAGAGTTTAGACTGAGAAATGTCTCGTTATATGAGATGATTCCCATAAAATCATAAGCTAATTCTCTGACAGGCTTCCCAGTGTCTTATTAGATGATAACAATAGACCTGAGAATAAAGGAAATGCCCACAGGCTGCTTGCAGGAACTGAGCAGCTTTAAATAGTTTCATGCTGTCATAAAGGTAAATAAACTCAGTACATCTAACTTAAGGTCTTTGGAATGCGGGATGAAATCCAGGCGGACATCAGGGAGAACATGCAAACTCCACACAAGGGTCTGAGGTTGACATCATTCAAAAATCGACCAAATCACATTATGCGTTCTAAGGACCTACACACTGAGAAGGTTGTTTTTCAAAGCCATTTTTTTGGATGACAGTAAATGAATTCATGCTTGTGTATAATGACCAAATGCAATGGCGAAAATGCGATGTTATTTTTGCGAACCAAACCCTGGCTTCTGATGATATCATGTCATTCTAATGTCATCTATATTTAATGTGGATGTTTATTCTTACCTCAAACACACTGCTACTCGCAGCTCTGGGCCTTCAGGCTCCCTGTAGTTTGTCCTCTGCTTAGTTAAATGTGGGACTGGCATCTCCAATAGCAATTCAAATTGGGTTACCGACATCTGAAAGTATCTGCTCATTATAAAGTTACAGCTTTGTGTCCCGGTATTGGCGTACACATATTTATGTGAGCAGCAAAAGTATGCCTTATCACTTGAAGAAGACATTTTGTTGGTCTTGTCCAAGTTGTTAGCTGCAAAAACACACAAACAATAAATAACCAATAAAACTGTATTGTATGAGGTGTCTACAGACTTGAGGTGAAAAAATTGTGTCCAAATATTGAACGTCACATCACGTTTTCAGGTGTAACAGCCTTAAGACTATCAATCTAAAATCATGATCAAATGATTCTGTAATGGTGGGTGATTTTTGTCTGTGACTGCAAAATTGGGCTGATAAACTAAAGTTCTTCTGACATCTGTCAAACCCAGATTAATTATTAGACCACCAGAAAGGTGTAGTGTAATTAACCTCTCCAGAGAATGTGCTCCAGGGTCCAGTAGAATCATGCTTTACACCACTTCAGATCCTTTCCCAGTGGTGATCTCAAGCTTCTGTGCAGCTGTTCAGGCATGGAAACCCAATCCAGGAAGCTCCTGATAAACAGGCCTTGTGCTGATGTTGCTTGCACAGGCGTGAGCGTTGAGGAGCAGTTTGTGTTTGGTCTGCAGCTTCTGAGATGTCGTTGCTGAGATGTCGTTGCTTATAGATGTTTTCATTATACACCCACAGGTCTCACATTTAAACAGGGAAGAAGAAATATGTTGTTAGAAATGATTTTGAAGACTTGTGTTGAAATTCACTGAGCTCCTCAGTCCTTCATTCATTCTACTGGCAGTGTGAATTTATGGAGATGTTTGCTGAAGGCTTGGTTTACGCTGTCAGATCCTCTAGTAAAAAGTGGTGTCTATATACTTTTGCACATGTCACAAATGTGTCTGTGGGTGTGTGCGTTCAAGCCTGATAAAGAATGAGCTTTATACACAAGCGCATTTTTTAACCGATATAAACACCCATTGTGTTAAGCATTCTCTATTTTTTCGCTCCCAAACTAAACACTGCATCACCCACACACTCTTCCATCAATGCTCCCATCCACTCCGAGGCCTCCCCTAAACATTAGGATTATTATTAGTATTATTAGTATTATTATTTTGGAAAAGCAGCGCTGAGAGCGCACTGCGTCGGGGCCCCATAAACAAATCTATTATTGGTGATGAATTGCATAATAAGACCGGCATAATGCGTTTTCTCGCGCTGCAGTGTTTTGAGGTGCTGAACTGGAAAAAGTCCTCCGTCTGTAAAATTTGAATAAACACAAGCAGAAGACAGGAGAATATCATCAGCTCCAGTAGAGTTTGTTGTGGCAGAAAAGCAGCGATGGTCGTTAATAAAGCACTTCCAGTGATTCATCAGTCTTTTTCTCCAGCATCCTCTCTAATGTCTTTGAGTGAATCCTGTTCAGTCAGAGCTCTGGACTAGAACGTAGCACCGACTGCGCCGTGGTTCAGAGTAATCAAGAGCCATGGATTAGGATACCCAGCAATCTTAAAGTGCCGTGACTGAGTGCTATGAGCTGTAAAGGCAGACTAAAGCATTAAACAATCAGATCGCTGTTCAACCTCTCTTTTTTCTCTCACTGTTTCTAAACAACAGATGATTTGTATGCTTTGTGCCGTGGCGGTTAAGATTTTATGGACCAGAATCTAAGCTTGGCATTTCAAGGACACGTTTGCTTACCGTCCTGCCTTTGTTCATTTTACTTTTTCTTCTAAGGGATAATATTTTTTTCTGAATAGCAGTACACTTGCATGTTCAACCAAAGAATGACTTGAATGACTTGCAAAACCATCCAGTGTAATGAATGGAGATGGAAATGGTTTCAACTTGTGTTTTAACATCCTGACACAGAACAAACCATTCTTTGGAATGACCTTACCTTGTGGTGTAGCATTAATTACTCAATAAATAAATGCAGTCTGATCATCATCCGAGTCAAAATAGTAGACAAAACATTCTGCTTAAAAATAATACCAAGGAATTATAATATCCATATTTTTATTTAACACAGCCATTTTACAGGCACTCAAGGGGCACAGTGGCAATATGTTAGCCCACCACCACGATGATTTGGGTTAGAGCCCTGAAGGACCTTCCAGATGGGACCTTCTGGGAGGTCATTTCTGCCTGGATTGGGCATCACAAAAGCACAAATGGCACAAAAATGTCCCAGGGATGGGAGACCTTGGGAGGAGCAACACCAATAGTACATCCATAGTACATACTCACATGCACCTGTAAAATACAGGAGTGACTCCCATTGACTCTCATTTAAAATCCAGTCTATTGAGCAGAAATATTTCCTGTAGCCTCAGAAACAGCCATTCCAAAACATGCATTGTTATTTTAACCCATACTGTCATTGATATACTTATGCTTTGGATCATGATCTTGCTGCATCATTCAGCCTCTATTAAGCTTCACATGCTGGGCCTTCATCCTGATAATCTCTTATAGAAGGCGTAATATAATTTAAAATGTCATTGTGCTTCCATGATTGCAAACTGTTTCAACTGGGAGTTGGAACTTTTGGTTAGAATGAAGTGCCTGTTTTCTAGAAACAGTTTTGCAAGCATTGTGCCAAAAGCAATGTTTGAACGTTTTGCAAACTAAAGCTTCATGTGCAGTATTTATTTCGTTAGGTTATGTGTTATCAGTCCCAGTTTTTATCCACTTCTCCTGGTGAGGGTAGCAGACGCAAAGCATCCTGTTTTACCCCACTTATCCTAGTTTTTTTACATTTACATTTACATCCACATCATTTAGCAAGCGACTTTGATAAAACCTTATAATCCAAGCAATTGAGGCTTAAGGCTCTTGCTCAAGGACCCAACAGTGGCAGCCTGGAAGAGGTGGCAGAGATGGACCATCCTTCTGGTCCATCGTTCAGTACCTTAACTGCTTGGCCATCATTGTCCCATGTCCCCTAAATGACGTGAAAACAGTCCCCATTCCCTTTTACATCATTATATAATTTAGTAGCCCTCATCCAGAGCAACTTACAATTCAACAATTGTCATTTGCAATCCAAGCAATTGTGAGTTAAGTTGGCAGATATGCAGCATTTGAACCCTGGGCCTTCTGGTTCATAGTCCAGTACTTTAATCACTAGACCACCACATAGGCCCAAAGCCCATCCTAGCAGAGGTACGCCTTGGACAGGTCGCCAGTCCATCATGGTGTTCCCTAACCGTGCCACTCGACCTTCAGTTAGCAAGACCATCCCAGGGTCCAAAACCATTTCCAGCACTTGGCTCTTATATCCAAGCAACAAGAGCTAATTTTTATTTACTTATCTATATTCAGAGCATTGTTTTTTTTTCATCGGGTGGCACGGTGGCGCTGAGTACAGCTCCAGTGTTCCATGTTCGGTTAAAGGTTTACTCCTGGTACTCCAGATTCCTCCCACTTTCCAAAGACGCATGTTAGGAATAATTAGTGTTTCTGAAGTGTGTGTGAGTGTATGTACCCTACAATGGATTAGCACCCTGTCTAGGGTTGTTCCTGCCTTGCTCCCTGTGCTGCCAGCTAGATACCGGCATTCCCACAACCACGACCAGGATTGAGCAAATAAGTATATGAATGAATAAATGAATGAGTGATTTTTCAGCTGTATCCTTTCTATACATCAAATGCGTTTCTTTTAGTGGACACTTGCAGAGACTTTAGCCAGTCTTTCCACCAGATTTCTGCTTCTTTGCTGTTACCATTGGGTACTTTTTCACCTCCTTCAGCATGGCACATTGTTCTGTTGGTGTGAGCTTTAACAGAACTGAATTTCCTTCAGTGATTCACAATTTGTTTTGCTACGGACATGACAGACAGCCAGGTGTTTAGAGATGCTTTTGTAGCCAGTCTCATCTTATTAATTGAAAATATTTCCAGACTAGTCTGTGAATTATTAATGAACGTGTTTAGACTTGGATTTAAATCAGGCACGTTCGCGTGTATTTAACAAAGAAGGAATTTAAGGGGCTTTGCAATCTTTGTCTCATGCTTCTGACCATCTACACAAGGTTACGTATATCACAGCATATGACACATTAGCCCGCCGCATGAAACACACACAGCCTGGCAGGGGGGCAGAGTGTTAAATGTGGGAAGCCCTGACGCCGCAAGACCTGCAGCATTAGACGAGGAACCTCCAGGATGGCGCCAAAGCAAGTGAGAGCATCATCATCGGCTCTTCGCAATACGCTCAAACCATCATGGCGGCCAGCGGCTCCCGGAGCCTGGCACGCAGGGACAAGACAGCCCCAGCCATCTGCCGCAGATCCCATTAATATTTCTAATGATGCTGCCATATGCATGACATAGCGGCCTATAACCATTAGCATACGAGTCGTGCTAAGATTTGCGATGTAAATCTGTGCAGTAACAGGATTAGCGCTGTAGCACGGAGCTACACATTATAACACAACGCCCCGTGGAGTGCAATGACACGCTTACAAGAGTGAACGACAGGCTTTACGGCGACTTGTAAAGCACAAGGTCAGTCATCACTCTTAAGTTTTAGAGGTGCAGTCCGAGGGTTGTGGCTCAGGCAGGCCTAAATAAATGCCACCAGCCTTTAACTGCACCTTTAAATCAGTCACAGAGCTCAGGCTAAATTCTTAAACTTCCTCTTTTTCTCCATGCCTACCGCACACTCTCTCTCACACACACACACACACAGAGGGTGGAGCAGATCCTGTTTAGCTGTGATAATTTGAATATATTTTTGGGTCAATCGCGCGCTCGCCAGAGACACTTCCACGCCTTCCATGCGCAGAACAATTTAAATTTTTCATACTCCATTTAAATATATGGGCCACCCTGTTGGCAATCTCACAATGCAAAAGCCGGCGCTGATTTATGAGAGTTGAACAAAAGCCTGGCACCCGGCGCTCATATCTTTGCTTACCTCCGTGCCCGGTGTTAGCTTTAAACCATTTCACCTTAAGAAGGAATCAATAAAAACAATTATGAGAGCCGGAGTGATGAATTCAAAATTGCATCAAGAGATGTTAGAAGAGAGAGGCAAGGTAATGGGGCATCACCTGGATGGCGCAAGAAGACACAGAGCCAAAACACAAGTAAATCAACAACTGAATGGTTTAAAAAGGAGAAGACTCATTGGTTTGAAACGATCAAGCCAAAGTACAGACCCATTAAAAATGCTGTGCTGTGACCTTAGAATGGGTTAAAACTCTGTCCTAAATACATTCTAAATTATTCTGAATGCACTCACTGACAAAAAAAATCTCACCAAGGAGTTGTTGGGATCGAATGAAACTTTATATGTATGAATGTATATATAATGTATATATGTATGATGGTATAACAGTTACAATAACATTAGATTGAAAGGATAAGTTTATTGAGGAACACTGTACATTTGAGGAGGCTCTAGTTACCCTGTTAGATTGCCTCTAGCCTGAATACGAGATGAGATATGGTTGGGCATTGGAGACATACAGCGTTTATGTATCGTGTGGCACATTTGCCCACAGTTGCAGCTGAGCCTGTCGATCCTCATCCATCACACCAGCAGTTGGGCCAGTGTGTCGCTCCACAGCAAAGGCAGGATTGAGGCGAGGCCTCCATACTCAAGGCTGACTGTTGTCGGATCCCAAACAGAACCTGCATTCATTGCAAAAGAAGATATGGCTCCGGTCCATAGCAGTCTGGGTTCCTCGTTCACAACTCCACTGCAAACTAGGGTGATGGTGGCTGGCTGTCAATGGCAGGACACGTAATGGGCGCCGTGACAACAAGTTTCCTTCTGCTAAGTACCTGGAAATGGTCCGGCCAGAGACAGGGGGGTGTAGTGAAGGTGCCTGGGCCATCCGGAACCTGTTCTCCCTGTGTGAGTGCCCCCATAAAACACTGTTCCCAACACCTCCTAACAGATGGCGGGCAATTTGTCGAAATGACCATCCTGCTTCTCTCGGTCCAATGACGCGCCCCCTCTCAAAGTCAACTGTGCAAAACGTCTTTCTGGGTGCATCGTAGAGGCATGTCTAGCAGACAACAATCTCTCACCATGAGGTACACTACCCAAAAGTAGCCTCTGAGCCTTTTTATAGACCAGCACAGCAAGCACTTTTACACCCTCTGGTGGCAGGACCCAGTCACTAATCAGACCACACCTGTAATCATTTACATATCCGCCCGGGACAGGACTGCAAGAGTTTTGCAGCAATCTGACATTTCTATCTGGGTTCTTTATTTTTTTGTCAATGACTATATTATTGCTGTTAAAATGAGGTTTTGTGAAGGTTCACATATTTCCACCCTGAGTGATCAACTACTGCGTTCAGTAAAGACATAAATATCTCACTTCCACTGAGACACTTCCACATTCTGAACAATTTCAATTTTTCATACTTCATTTTAATATATGGGCCACCGTGATGGCAATCTCAGTGCAAAAAAAAAAGTCTGATTTATGAGAGTTAAACAAAAGCCTGGCACCCGGCTCTCATATCTGCTCTTACCTCTGTGCCCGGTGTTATCTTTAAACCATTTCACCTTAAGAAGGAATCAATAAAAACAATTATGAGAGGCAGAGGATCCCAATGACTGCACTTGCTCTCTACCCTGGCTCTCTACTCTCATTCTTTCTCTTCTCTCTCTTTTTTTTTTCTTCTTTCCTTCTCCTTCGTCGTCTCTTTCTCCTTGGTGACTCACGGGGTAAAGCATAATATTTAATTACGCTTTATAATTTATGCAGGTTATCAAAATCGTGTGAGCATCATTTTATGTACATTGTGCAAATTGCTTTTTTCCTCCCTTTTTTCTGAAGATTGTGTGTGAGGTGTGTGTGTGTGTGTGTGTGTGTGTGTGTGTGTGTGTGTGTGTGTGTGTGTTTGGGGGGGGTGGTATGTTGGAGGGGGGTAATTCTTTGCAGGCATAGACAAAGATATTGAAGCCGGGTGCAAATGTGAAATGAATAAACAGGTTGGATCTCTTCTTCAAGGGCCTAAATGAGATCTGTAGGAAATAATTTAAACCAGCGATAGGACCATTCATCATGAAGAGAAAAAGAAAGCGAGAGTTAGAGAGTGGTGCCCCTGGCCCTGGCTGCTGCAGCCAGCATCCTGCCACCATGAAAGAGCCATTACTACACACACAGGGGAGAGAGCCGTGCTTCCTATCCTCCTTCTCTTCATAACTAATGCAAGGTACGTCTAACACTTTTTCAGTGGTAACGATGCAATAACTAGCCGTGGCCAAATATTCATCATTAGCACCGCTTAACTGTCAGGGTGGCATCTCTGTTTCCTACGTCTGGCTCTCACAACTTTAGCCACACTAAAACTAATGCCGGTCTTACACTAAACGATTTTCCAGCGATTTCACAGTCTCACACAAATCAAGTCAGAATAAAACCGCGAGTGTCTTTCTGGAACTGCGTATAAAATCGCACTTTACATACGACAGGTTGTTTTCAGAGTTATACGAAGCACAAGGAGCCCAAGTTTTATCCATATTAAATTGGTTTAATGTTTAACCCCCTGAGAGTGACGCGACAAATGTCAACACACATATTAACAATGTCAAAGTGGGACTTACTTTATAGACTCCCTCTATATATACTCATTTACAAAAAAAAAATAAAGCTCCCAGATAGAAACTTTGGATTTCTGCAAAACTTGGCATGCAGTTCTGTCTCAGGCAGATATGTAAATGATTGCAGGTGTGGTCTGATTAGAAACTGGGTCTTGCCACAGGAAAGTGTAAAAATGCTCCAGCCACTGCCCTACTGAAAAGGCTCTCTCTCTCTTTTAGGTAGTGTACCTCTTGGTGAGAGATTGCCGACAGCTAGATATGCCTCTACGATGCAATCAAAGGCATTTTGCCCAGTTGACATTGGACTGAGAGAAGCAGGATTGTCGTTTTAACAAATTGCTCTCCATCTAGACTGTTCTGATACAGCTGTTAGGAGGTGTTGGGAGCAGTAGTTCTGTGAGGGCCCACATAGACGACAAACAGGCTCCGGACATTCCAGACAGACCACCACTAAACAGGATTGTTTGATTCACCAACAAGCACGAGAATCTCACACAGTTTCAACATTTCCATTGGATTAAGGTCAGGACTTTGACTTGGCCATTCCAAAACATGACCATTATTCTTCTTTAACCATTCTTTGGTAGAACGGCTTGTGTGCTTAGGGGCGTTGTCTTGCTTCATGACCCACCTTCTCTTGAGATTCAGTTCATGGACAGATGTCCTGACATTTTCTTTTAGAATTCTCTGATATCATTCAGAACTCATTGTTCCATCAATGGACGAGCAGCAATGTTCTTTATGGAGAGCAGTGGCTTTCTCCTTGCAACCCTGCCATGCACACCATTGTTGTTCAGTGTTCTTTTTCTCTCTGAGCTGTGTTCCAGTACCAGTTCCAGCCCCACACATGATGTTCATCCGCTGCAGCTTCACTCAAGCTGCTTCCGTCATCAGCTCCAGCACCATCATACCCCGGCCACTTAATGCCGATGTGCATACTTCACATTTTATTCAAACTATGACTCCATGACTTTAGTTTCATTCTTAGATTTATCATCTACGCCGCCCAAGGAGGTTGAGTCCCTTTTTGAGTCTTGGTCCTCCCAAGGTTTCTTCCTATAACTCAGGAGTTTTTTGCCACTGTCGCCTTAGGCTTGCTCAATTTGGGGATTGGACGTAGTTATTAGGAGATAATCTAAACTTGTAAAGTTGCTTTGAGACAATGCTCCATTGTAAAAAAGCGCTATATAAATAGATCTGACTTGACTTGACTTCTGATGGTGGGACTCATGAACATTAACATTAGCCAATGTGAGAGAGGCCTTCAGTTGCTTAGAAATTACCCTGGGGTCCTTTGTGACCTCGGCAACTATTACACACCTTGCTCTTGGAGTGATCTTTGTTGGTCGACCACTCCTGTCGAGGGTAACAATGGTCTTGAATTTCCTCCATTGGTACACAATCTGTCTGACTGTGGATTGGTGGAGTCCAAACTCTTTAGAGATGGTTTTGTAACCTTTTCCAGCCTGATGAGTATCAACAACTCTTTTCAAAGGTCCTCAGAAATCTCCTTTGTTCGTGCCATGACACACTTCCACAAACATGTTGTGAAGAGCAGACTTTGATAGATCCCTGTTCTTTAAATAAAACAGGGTGCCCACTCACACCTGATTGTCATCCCATTGATTGAAACACCTGACTCTAATTTCACCTTCAAATTAACTGCTAATCCTAGAGGTTCACATACTTTTGCTCCTCACTAATATGTAATAGTGGATAATTTTCCTCTATAAATAAATGACTAAGTATAATATTTGTCTAATTTGTTTAACCGGGTTCTCTTTATCTACTTTTAGGACTTGTGTGAAAATCTGATGATGTTTTAGGTCATATTTATGCAGAAATATAAATTTTTTTAGGAAGGATTCAATTAGTGACCATGCAAGATCCCCAGTCATTGCAAAACCATGACCTGTGCCTACTCTGCAACAAAAACTCTGTAGATGTGAGAGGGTGACAGACTTTTCAGAATCCTTTAAAAAAGTCATCTAGTGTATGGTCAGACTAAAGCTGGAAAAGTGCCTTTTAAGAAAGATTTTGTCATTCATTGCTGCTTTCTCCATTTTATTCTTCAGGATGCCGCTCGCACCTCTCTGACTGCAACCAACTGTATCATCAACTTTTCATTGTTAACCCCCTTCCTCTGCCAACACAACAGTTTTTCTACTATTATCAAGTCTTATTCTTGGCTTTTGATCCATTTTATCGCTCCTTCTGCTCAACACCTAATTACAAGTCAGTGTTAGCAGTGCTGGTTTATTAAACCATAACAGCTGTATTTTCAGACCTCATTTTGGATTCTGTATAGAGCTGCACTCAGAATCATGACATCATTTTACGGCTGTTAAATCGAGAGTGTGTGCTTCAGATTTAACAACTGCAACACTGAAAACAAACAGACATCTCTCAATTATTGTGGTTCCCTCTTTAAGTGCATAGAAGTGATGCAAACCTTTTAAAATGATGTGTATCTGAGCGATTAGGATTAGGGTAAGGTTTAACAGCGAGCACATCAACTCGTCTGTCGACCCAGCCTCCATCCAGGACATGCTTGCACCTGTGCCCTACGTTGTCTGTCAGTAGGACCTCCCATTGTAGCGTGTCTGCCTCAAGGTTGAATGTCATGTGCATTATGAGATGCTTTTCTGCTTGCAACAAAGCCCAGGAGATCAGCAGGTATAGAAATACTCAAACCAGCCCATCCTGCACCAACAATCATCCCATGGTCAAAATCACTGAGATCCCATTTTGCCCCCTTTTGATGGTGGATATGAACAAAGCAATGAACATTGCACTGCTGCCACACGGTTGGCTGATCAGAAAATTGCAGGACTGTTGTGGCCTAGTGGTTAAGGTACTGGACTATGAACCAGAAGGTCCAGGGTTCAAATCCCACCTCTGCCAAGCTGCCACTGTTGGGTCCTTGAGCAATTGCTTGGATTGTAAGATTGTATCAGTTGTAAGTCGCTCTGGATAAGGAAGTTTGCTAAATGCTGTAAATGTAAATGAATGTGTTGGTGACGAGGTCAGAGTCGGTGACGGGGCAGAATCTGAGATTTTCAAGTTGATTGGTGATTGTTTAAGGGAATTATTTACATTACAGCACTAAAATGCAGCCGGTAATACCTGTAACTGCTTCAGCACGATCAAACTGCACCAAGCACACCAGACAACAAAAGAATTATCAAGAGAAACATCACACCAGATGGTGCAGACAACTAAAAACATACTTTTACCACACCACAATGCAACACCACTATGTTAACTAAGCAAAATTGTCATAATATCGTCTAACCATCAACAAAAAGCTGCCATGAGTGATTTAATGAGCTTCATTAGTAGCAGTTCTTCATTCCATTATCAAAAGGTAATGCTATTGAAAAGTTTTTTTTTTTGCTCTCCAGTATTTCATAAGGGAATTGGTCATTGGTTCCTTATCTATACTCATCATTAGTTGTTTGTCTGTAATGTTCAACTTTGGCAACGAGGGGTCTTGCACTTTGATTTTGAGCATTTTTTCCTCCCAGGAGGTGGACGCCGGGAAATGTTAAGTTTTTTTTATCTGTATTGGCTGATAATTAAGAATTCCTCTATGATTTTCTCGGGATCTTGGGCTAGATTTCCAGGAATGCCAGAAAAGACAATGTTGTCTCTTACGCTACGAGCCAGAAGCTCTACTATTGTCTCCTGCATTTGTTTGTTTTCTTTCGTCATGGACAATAGCTGAAATGTGAGGTTGTTGGCGGAGTGATGTCGCGCTTTGTGTTCTTTTGATAGTTCGGTTAGTTGCTCCTGGCTGAACTCCAGGCAATCCCAAAGAGCTTATAATTCTCTGTGGAGAACTTCAACGAGGGAAATTCTCACATCGAGACTGTCCATTCTTTGTGGAACAGCGTTTTTGCTTCTGGATCTTCAGGTGTGTTGGGTGGATGAGGTTTTATTTTGCTCATATTCTTTGTCCTGGTTCATGATTATTAACTGGTGATAATGAGCTGAGATGAAAGATAGAATGTATGTGTGAACAGAAGAATGTAAGACACAAGTTTTAGATAAGAGTGTAACCGTCACAAGTTCTCTTGTTTGGAGCGTATTGGATGATAACTGCTTCGAACAAACGTTTAAATTATGCAATTGTGCATACATCTAACTTCTTTGAACATTTATATTGGTAGACCTTATTCTTGAGGGAGCCATGCCCTTTGTGCCTCCTTGTTGCTCCGGGCATTATGCAGGTGTTCCTAATAAACTGCATAAACATCTCGGTGGGTGTGCATAAGTATGTATACCAGTACACCAGCAAAGCTGCGTCTTTGTACAACACACATGTATACTTCAGTATGCTTGTCAAACTGCCCACTAGTGTGTGTGTGTGTGTTTTTTGTACATGTGTGAATGGTGCACCTGCGTCCATGTTTCATAGCAACCACAGCTGTTTCTGTCCAGACCAGGTGTGTCGGATTCAGGAGGATCTATCATTAGCAATGCTAATGATGCACATCTCCATACCTCGCTATATAATTAGGGATAAAGCTGATGTGCAGCAGGCAGCAGCCTTTTGCACTTTACTATAGTGAGCTTGTATTGCTGCGATTACAAGTCGAGAAAAGTTTGGGTTTCAAATCAATGAGTTCAACTTTTCTCTGGAAAAGTTTGAATTTTAAATGAGTTAAAATATTATTTTGCTCAGGATCAATAACTTTGTTCATATATTGCATGGCCGAATGTTTTATGCAGTGTTGCATGGAATACCCTTAACTCATACTTGAGTAAAAGTAAACAATACCTTTCTACCAAAAGTTACTCAGGTTTTTAAAAAAATAGGCCTTGAGAACATATTGAAGTAAACGTCAATGATAGTTATTTATCTTAAGACACCTTCTCCCTCATATGCTGGGTGTTGCGTATTTTCGTAAAGCAGGAAGCAGATCACAGAACATTCAATCCTTGTTTTAAGTTTCAGGAACGTTTTGGCGTCACTGAACTCTTTGTGCACAGATGGCACAGTTGAATAAGTGAAAAATATTGATAAATTACATTAATAATGCATGTTTATTGGGAGGGCTAGAGAACACAAAACATGTCTGATAATGTCCATGATTACCACAAAGCTGGAAGCTCATTATCTAGAATGCTCTTGCATGCTTCAGTGTTAGGAGTTTCATTCACATGGACCAAAAACAGCCCAAACATCTTTATTCCTAATCCACCAGCATTAATTGTGGGTCCTGTGCCATCTAACTGTAGAGTCTAGATTCATCCAGCACACTCCTAGATAGTGAAGTGTCTCAAAGCACACCTGTAAGTTCCCTAAGCTCTGTGATGTTTTATGAAAATAAAATATTCAACACGCTTCGTTTCCAGGATCTCATCATCTGAATGTCAGATGTAAGCTTATTTGGTTTAAAGTTATGGAGATTACAGTGTAATATCACACTTAAGATACAATGTCAGAATATTTTTGGAAAGGAAATTTGAGGTTAATCACAAAAAATGTGACTTACTCCAGGATCCTACCCATTTAAAGCTCTTTTTTTAGTTCAGGGGAGACGTTTAATAAAAAAGAAAAAACATTGCGATCCCAGGAGCAGCTTAAATATGATAATAACGCTTTCGGTAGTTTCTATATTACTACAATTTATGTAAATGCATATCACCTAAGTGTGTGTGTATGTGTGTGTGTGTGTGTGTGTGTGTGTGTGTGTGTGTGTGTGTGTGTGTGTGTGTGTGTGTGTGTGTGAGCATCCTGGTCTCGGGAGGTTTTAAATGTCAATGACCTGAGGGCCCAGCTCTCACACTGGCATCCTAAACACACACACATACACACACCCACATCACACACACGTATGTGGACACACACACACACACACACACACACACACACACACACACACACACACACACACACACGGGCGTCAGGCTTTCTGATACTGCTCAGTGCCTGATAACACTCCTCCATTCATCACACTAATGAATCGCACCAAATTCATCATCTATCTCATTGCACTTTCAACACAGGATGCACAGCTTTCCTCTTTCAGGACAGACTGCCTCCTTGTGCATCTGGCTTTTGCTCCGCTCTGCTAGATGTCACATATGTGTGCGTGTGTGTGTGCGTGCGTGCGTGTGTGTTTGAGAATGGGAACAGTTCCTTCCATGTTCCATATCCCCATAGCAGATGCCCATCTTTCCCTAGCAGAACTCGCTACTCCTGGTGTCCCTGCTGCTTTACAAGGCTAACACACATATTATAGTGGATTTGCATGGAACTGTGTACGGAGGATCATCGCCAAAGAACAACAGACCAGAACCGGACAGATTTATTGTATAGCACTGTCTGAATGGAATGGAAGAGTAATAGGAGCTGAAAGAGCAGCAGCAGTAGACTACTATCAGGGGCCATAAAGCAACATCAAGGCCTCACTACGGAGATCCAGACTGAGATGTAAAACAGTGTGAGCACGCAGTTGGTGGAGATATTCAAGCAGGACCTAACCAGGCTCAGTTTACCTTGATTTATAATCTTTCTACTGCCTTACAGAGGCTGGGAAATGCCTCTGAAAGGAAAAATAGAAATAACACAGAGTAATAAAACGAGTAGAAGGACACCTTCCAGTGCTCAGCCTTCTCCTGATCAGGGTTGTGGTTGATTCAGAGACTGGAATGCACCCCGAACAAGGTAGCACACACTCACTCAAGTTAGAGTAGCTAATCCACCTGCTGGCTTGTTTTTGGGACTGCAAACTGGATAACAATAGAAAATAAGAGACATACCACAACAGCATGTCAAACCCCACCCAGGCAGTAAAAGGAGGCAAGGATCCAGCCTGGGTCCCTGGAGCTATGAGGAACCAACATCATGTGGTCCCATTTCCCACTTGTGAAGTTGTAAATGACCCATTCAATATGCTCTGTCAAGTTGTGGTTTCACATCCCAAAACGGGTCAACTAATATATTTGCACTCTCACTCACACCCATAGGGGCAGAAGTACACAAGTTCTTGACTTAAGTAAAGTTACTACTAATCTGATAAAAATACTCAAGTCAAAGCTGAAGTATGGCTTATATATACAGTTTATGACTGAAATGTACCTACTAGCATGTACAGTGGTATGAAAAAGTTTGGGCACCCCTGATAATTTTCATGATTTTAGTTTATAAATCATTGGTTGTTCAGATCAGCAACTTGAGTTAAATATATCATATAGCAGATGAACACAGTGATATTTGAGAAGTGAAATGAAGTTTATAGGATTTACAGAAGGTGTGGCAGTAATAATTTCAAACAAAATTAGGCAGGTGCATAAATTTGGGCACCCCAACAGAAAAATTACATCAATATTTAGTAGATCCTCCTTTTTATAGAAATAACATCCGCTAAAACGCTTCCTACAGCTTCCAGTCTGGATTTGCGTTGAAGGTGCCCTTGGACCTTCTTCTTTAGAAACATCTCCAGTTTCAGTCAGGTTTGATGGTTTTCCGAGCCTGGACAGCCCACATTTTTCAGTAATATTCATGTCTGGGGACCTGAGATTGGGGCCATTCCAGAACGTTGTACTGGTTTCCTCTGCATGAATGCCTTAGTAGATTTGAGCAGGGTTTGGGGGGTCGTTGGCCTCGGTGTGCAACTTTGTCACTGATTTCTTGAACATTGTTCTCAAAGAATCTGGAGATTAACTGGAATCCATGCGACCCTCAACTTTAACAAGATTCCTAGTACCTGCACTGGCCACACAGTCCCACAGCATGATGGAACCGCCACCAAATTTTACTGTGGGTAGCAAGTGTTTGTCTTGGGATGCTGTGTTCTTTTTCCGCTCCTTGTTATTTTTTATTCGGGAAGTATACTTTAGTAGTAGTATACTTTCGTAGAAGTACAGAATGCACTTACAGTAAAAAAAGTATAAGTACTTCTTTAAAAAGCCTTTCTAATTCAGTTTTTGAAGCAGGATGTCTTTTATTGAAGGTAAGAGGTGCAGATCCATGACACTGAGAACTACTTGAATCATATGCAAAAACCCTACAGATGAACATATCATCTTTAGCTAACCACAGCAATAAATAAAAATAATAAAAACATTTTCGGACATGAGGAAGCAAAATATACAAACTACCTGTTTTAGATATATAAATATAAATAAATGTTTTAGAAATGTTGCTAAATGGCTCAATATGAGACATGCCAATATTCAGCAATGCATTACATCATATTTAACCCAAACAATAGTTATCATCGACTGTTTGAAACGCTGTCACTGCATTTTAGTCGAACAAACTGCAGCTTCACCATTTCCTTTAGGGCAGTTCTGTTTTTAAACACTCCACTACACTATTTACTTATACTTATGCAAAACTATTAGAGATGTTACATGGTTTTTTAACATACCCGTTATGTTCATCACAGAGATAGAATTCAGCACCCCAGGGACATGGAAAAACATCTAGTGTCTGATAAATAAAAAAGAAAGATAAGTTTTAGACGCTCAGAGTGAAGGCTTGGCATACTAGTTGCCGTCTCCGTTGATGCAGGAGAGCTATTCTTCAAAAATTTAAAGCATCTGAGTATCTCTATGAGCTCTCATAGGTGTATCATATAAATGCCTGTAGAAGCATACCTGCTTTGCAAGAGCTCCTTCAAAACTGTGAAATGCCAAGAATCAATGAGAGCCAAGTTTCAAAAACTGAGAAGTACATGACCAGGCACTGAGACAGATGGAACCACCACTATTGAGCCAGTTGCAGCTCGTCAAGAATTAACCTAGAATGCTGATTGGCACTTCATTAGGTGCCTGACTAGAATTGCCTGAATAAAAAAGAAAACAAGATAGATAGACATAAGAAAGGATTCATAAAGGCTAAAGTAACGAGCCTGTTTTGAATGTAGTGAGTAAAAAGTAAGAAACAAATCAAGTAAAGTACAGAAACATAAGTAACATACAGTAACAAAGTACTTGTACTTCATTATTTACCACTTCTGCTTACACCTAGAGGCAATTTAGAGCACAGAAGAACTAGTGTACCAAGCAAACCAAAGCTCAAAGGCAACGATAAACAAGAACAAAATAATTCAGACGTCTGAAATCAGTAGTAACAACCTGCTATGGACACTAAATAGAGTCTAATTTCTTCTTAACTTCTATTTCATGAAGACTGAGACAGAATGAGACAGAATAACAGAATAAATAAAAGACGCACTGGATGAAGAAGATACAGAGGACAAAGGAAAGACCAATGTGGTGAGTCAGAGAGCAGAAGACTGGAGATGGGGTCACACAGAAGAGACAGGAAGAGGCTGGTTTGTGCCAAAGCGAAGAAGCCTTCCAGAGTGCCTGAGGGACTTCTGGGTCCTTCTCCCTCTCTCTCTCTCTCCTCCATCCGACTAAGTCCCAAATTCCACATGTCAATGAGAGACAGAGAGAAAGCGAGCGAGAGCGGGAATTTCAGCATTCCTTCATCCAGCCAGTGCGAGGCTTCTGCTGCAACAAAGCAGTCATTGAGTGGGGCTCTGATTTAAAAATTGAAGAGCATGTCTGATTTTGGTCAAAGTTTATTAGCAGGGACAAAAGCAGCAACTCGTTCCGAACATGAGGACAGTGACAGAGGCAAGTGCTCCTCGCTGGGCCTGATAAGAAGGACAACGGGACTACAAAGCCCTCTTAAGACAGAAAAGCAGGACAAGGATAGTGGGGCAGAGACAGCAGACTGAAGGGTTCAAGTTCCCTTTAATGCAGCCATGTGAATGTTTAGTAGTGTGAATCACCTTGTAATATTTGTAGTTAATAAGATCTGGAAAAAGTACAGACCATGATAGGTGTGCACTGGGAGCAACGTGTGAGTTTTAATCTTATATCCGAGATACAGCTGGTTTTAAATTAAAGGCAGGACGAGCTGCTTATTGATGCACTAATTCCACAATGTCTAATGTTATTAATGAAAAAATAAAGTGTCTGTGTATTGAATGCATTTTAAAGGCATGTGTGCAGAGCTCCAGAGGAGAGGCTGCCAGAAGAGATGGCCTGTAATTGCTGTAGCCAGTCCTAGTGTTGTAAATGGATATTGGAGATTAGATCTCCCAACTGGAGAGGCATGTCATTTTCCTATTTTTCCTCCTATTGATTTTGCTTGCTTTTATTCTGTTATGGCTGATGCTGTTAACCCATTCAGTCCTGAGCAGCTCCAGATATGACTATTTGTCACGTCTTAAATAAACCAGTTAACTAGCGATTCATTCGGCCTGTACTGACATACACGGAGTCAAAATGAATTGACTTGTCGAGCTTGTACTATATTATGCTACGTGGTTAACTGCATCAGATCGGGCTCTTGCAATGGCAGTCAGAAGATTTGCATATTAGAGTCTAGTTAAAAGAAACACAAGTGTTTCTGAGGGTAACATTTGTCTGCTGCATATTATTTCTCTACACAAACAAGAACAGAAAGCTGTTTTTTGTAATATAAGGGCAGTTCTTGATGCATTTAAAGTAATTGCATCGTGGGGACACACCTGGTCTGCAGCAAGTGTGAAGCAGCCTCAGTTTGAAACACAACCGAAAACTCAGCTTAGCGGCAGTATGTGAAATAGCAGCAGATCCTCACTGGTTCGTATCCCGCCTCTGGTGAGGTGCGAGGTGCATTGCAAAGCTGGTAATCCTGCTGTGTCTATGTGTAATCATTAAAGAAGGTCTTTCCTTGTGGCCTCCTTTTTGTGTAGGCCATTTTTATCCAACAGTTCTTCGATCTATGAAAAAGTGAACTATGAAAGCACCTTTTTAATTGAATTACATATTGAGGTTCAGCTTATCACTGGCTCTGACCTAAGATCCAGCTCCTGCAAACAGCAGTTCCTGGGGATCCAAAGGCTGGGCTTGTAGCATGAAGGTTGGGTCAGGGCACCTATGGAACCTGTGGCGCTCTGCCCTGGGGTAGTGCCCAGTGAATTCCTGCATTCTGGGATTTTGAAGTTCAGTTAAGCTGTTAAACTGTTTTGATTGGGGTATTGGTTTAACCTGTATTGTACTGTATTTTTAATGTGTATTACAGTTTGTTTAGTGACTTTATATTTGTAAGAGATATTTGATGCTAAACTATGTAACCAAAAGTATGTGGACACCGCTTCTAATTCTCAAACTCTGCTTTTTCAGCAACACTCACCTGTAATGCATTTAATATAAAGCGCACATTTCTGGATTCTCCATAGGCAACAGTGGCAGTAGAATGGGTTGTACTGATAACGCAGTGACTCTCAGTATGACATTTCTGCTTTTAACAAGTCAGTTCATGAACTTTCTGCCCTGCTGTCCTTAGAGAAGTCCATATAGAATTGGTTTGCCAACTTTGAGAACTTGGCTGACTTGCACAGAACCTTGATCTCAACTCCATCAGACACCAGAAAATGCACTGGAATGCCAAAAGTGTGCCAAGGCTTACTGTCTAACATCAGCAGCCAACCTCACAGTCATGTTCCAAAATGTTAAGCTCCTTCAGAAGAACAAATTCCATACTAACACATGTTTTGTAAGTAATTTTTGGCTGTCCACAAACTTTTCTCTGTACACTGTATGTGTGGCATTTTATTTCATAGAGAGATATTTTAGGCACCAAATGAAATCCTGTCTATTTTTGATTCGCTTTAGTAATTTCATTGTGCTTGTCGAGTGAAACATGCAGACTTTGACTAATCAAGGAAATTTCAGATTAGCAGATCAATACCGGTATAGTCAAATGCTCAGTATCTGAGATCGGGGACATGAAATTGCCAGTTGAAAAGCCCACATGTATTTTCTTGAACTGTGTTAATTGTGCTCTAATATATTTCTCATATACAGGACTGCAGTTCCGTTATGGCTCTGCACACATATAGCACTCTCCAGCATGCCTTCTCCCCTGCTGTGTGTGTGCTCTGACATGGAAGCCATGTGGGTTCATTCCTAATCTGCTAATCAATAGTGAAGGCTCCCAATTAGCCAGAGCCTGGAAACCTCACATGCCCCCCCTGCAACGCCACCCTGTGGCTCTGCTTCTTTCTCATTGCCCTGACTTGTGTAGCACCTTTATAGTTCTTCTTTAACACCACCAATCAAACACTCTTTAACACTAGGAATAACAGTATGCCACTGTATACACATGTACAGTATATTCACACTCAAAGCGTTCCCTCAGTCTGGCTTGCGTTAGCTGTTGTAGAGCCACAGACTTATTTCGAGTGTCTCTTCTTCTGAATGATTTCCTCATGCTGTAGGCAATGTTAGTGACAGCACTGGATCTATTTTTTTCTGTTCTGCGGGGTGTGTATATGTGTGAGAGTGTGTGTATAGATGAGTAGTGAATAGGCTTTGTGTCTATGCTGACTTCAGGGAAAGGACCAGGCTTTCCCTTTTTCTAGAGATGGTAACACATCTCATGTCAGTTTCATAATACACACATATTTTGTCTTATAACTCCTGCAAATGTATTCGACCATTTAAGCATTTGATCAAATATGACACGACAGAATGCCCAAAGCAGTACTGACTTGGATCTGGACTTGGATTTGATCTGTAACATCGTGGTTCAGATTTGTTTATGAATATCTTTACTGAATTTTCCGCCCCCAGACATCTGGAGAACATGCCAAACTCCACAGGCAGTACGAAGACTGAATACTTGGAGCTTTGTGGCACCGAAAATATCGATTATGTTGCATGATTGTTTCAACCTTACACTGTAGTCACGCTCCACACTGACGATCTACTGCCATTCAATCATATTTCAGAGAACCCCTGAACATCACTACCACCCACCACCCTGTGGTACCCCGTCGGGACCCCATCAGTACCCCACTTTCTTAGCCTACTTTTCCATTTTTTAATCTTGCCCTGCTTTTATTTAAAATGAAATGTACTTAGTATTAATGTAGTTTTATTAGCTGCTATATTATTCATTCATTAATTTTATTACCTGTTTCCCTGAGGAAACTCACACAGGGAGAACATACAAACTCCACATGGGCAATGGTTAGAACTGAATTATTATTTGTATTATTTGTAGTAGTAGATGTTCATTATTTGTAGATACAATTATTATTTGTATATTTGTAGTAGTAGAGTACTCAGATATTTTTCATAGTTGTAGTTCTTAATTTTACTTCAGTTTAATGTTTTTAACATATGAACACTTTGTTCGAAATATCGAAAATTCAAACTTGTCTTGTCCCTGTTTCAAGAATCCATGTTCAAATCCTCAACCCTGGCAACTCTCTGTTTGGTGATTGGCATGTTCTCCTCATGACTTTGTGGGTTTTCTTCAGTTACTCCAATTCAACCGCTCCTCCAAAATGCATGCCAGTATGTGATACTATTCTATAATGCTTCTGCAATAAGCTGGCACTGCGTTATGCCAGTGTTTCTGGGATAGGTCCTAGACTCACTGTGATCCTTACCAGGACCCTGATCAGTTACTAAGTATAATGAGTGTGTTGATGTTGATGATCCAAACCATGACTTGGGCACATTTTGTGTAGTAGCTTAATGACCTGAAGTGCCATCGCGATACCGTGAGGTGAAACTCATGAGCCGAAGTCACTTTATCCATAAATCCAGCCTAGCAGAGCAGATCTGAGATCAGATTCACAGAGATACTAAGTGAAAGATCCTGACAGCAACTCCACTGCCCAGCACTGCAGAGAACAGCAGCAGAGCTTCAGTAAGGTGAACCTCTTACATCTGAGCTTATCTCGCACCGCCTGCCCTCTTTCCATCCTCCACGTTATTTTTACGCTCCCTCGGTGCCTGGAGATAACTCGTCGTCAATATTTAATGGACATGCTCCAACGAGAGCGTGGCGGCGACAGCGAGTGAATGATATTTCGCTGTCAACAGCCTATCTGATCAGCAGCTGGCCACAGGGACGCGGCTTGAGAAGACTCGTCTAATTCTTTTAGTGCACGAGGAGGACCAGGGGCACCGCGGAGGCCTCGTCTCCAGCGGAGGGCCCCCTCGAGCACCTCCCAATCAGACCAAGTCCACAGACTTAAGCAAGTATCGCGCTAATGAAAACAAATGGCTTATCAAGCTCCAGACAAACCAATTTCAGACATTCATCATGGTCCTTGTAGGTTTCTGCAATCCCATCAAGTCTGTCCCTCTCACCGTTCACGCCCATGTCTCAACTCCCATGCCAGGGCCTTTCGTTCCTCCGTTCCAGCATTATAAAGACTCGCTCATCTGATAGACAGTGCTCTACGCTGATGAGTCCAACACCCAATGCAATACAGGGTGTGCGAGATGCAATTTAACAGCAATTTGGTGACAAGTTTGCCCAAACATGGGGGATGTGATATTTTGCAGGATGACAGAATGCTAAATGTTGCGGCTGCGGATCGGCTAAGAGATTGCATTACGCCGGGTCTCTGCTGAGGCGTTAATGGTTTAACGTGCAAAGTGGACTTCAACTTCTGTGCAGCATTAATGGAGAATAGTGGCACACTTTACAGGGTCCTGTGTGGCAGGAAGCACTCATAAGCAAGCAAGATATGGAGTGGATCTGGATAGGCAAATGACATTTTGAAACTATGAAGATGTGAGATGGACTTATGGACTGCTGCCAGATTTTCCTAAGAATGATGAGATGGACGTGCCCAATATAGCCAACAATGTTCAGTCCAGAATGTCAACACACCATAAAACCAACAAGCAAATGTAATACCACTCACCTTCCTCCACTTGAACCACAACTCACACTTAATCACATGAGAACCCCCTTATTGTACACAGTGTTCACACCGAGGAGCGTACCCTTCTAGGTCAGCTGGATCCTAGATCCTAGACCTTTTATTAAACACTAGAGAGCGGAAGCTGGGATGCAATTCGATCATCGTTAAGCTGGACTGACTGCCACTGGATTTCACCCACCACAGACAGAACACTCAGAGATGCATCACCCTAAAAATACCCAAGGTCTTATAGAGGCACTGAAAACATTATTAACACTACAGAATTTACATACTAATACATTTGTACAAAAGTTTTGCTTCATGAACAATGTGAGATTATGATGGATGAAGTCAAGCTGAACACAAACACAAGTTCAGATTTGCCACTGACACAACCCCATACAGAGACAGACCCCGGCTTTTGGACTTGTCCCTATCTGGATTGTCCTTCTCTTCTCTGGTTCGAAACCATGTTAATTTTGTTGATGTATGATTTTTATTAGTTTTCGTCAACTAAAATGAGACGATGACTAAATTAAAATGAATGAAAATTGACAAAAACTAGGATGAAATGGATTGACACTTGTCAACAAATACACACGTGGACAAAATTGTTGGTACCCCTCAGTTAATGAAAGAAAAACCCACAATGGTAACAGAAATAACTTTAATCTGACAAAAGTAATAATAAATACAAAGTCTATGAAAATGAAAAAAATGATAGTCAGACATTGCTTTTCAACCATGCTTCAACAGAATAATTTTAAAAAATAAACTCATGAAACAGGCCTGGACAGAAATGATGGTACTCTTAACTTAATATTTTGTTGCATAACCTTTTGAGGCAATCACTGCAATCAAACGATTCCTGTATCTGTCAGTGAGACTTCTGCACCTCTCAGCAGGTATTCTGGCCCACTCCTCATGAGCAAACTGCTCCAGTTGTCTCAGGTTTGAAGGGTGCCTTTTCCAGACGGCATGTTTCAGCTCCTTCCAAAGATGCTCAATAGGATTTAGGTCAGGGCTCATAGAAGGCCATTTCAGAATAGTCCAGTGTTTTCCTCTTAGCCATTCTTGGGTGTTTTCAGATGTGTGATTTTATTGTCCCGTTGCAAGACCCATGACCTGCGACTGAGACCAAGCTTTCTGACACTGGGCAGCACATTTCTCTCTATAATTCCTTGATAGTCTTGAGACTTCATTGTACCCTGCACAGATTCAAGACACCCTGTGCCAGATGCAGCAAAGCAGCCCCAGAACATAACAGAGCCTCATCCATGTTCCATAGTAGGGACAGTGTTCTTTTCTTGATATGCTTCATATTTCCGTCTGTGAACATAGAGCTGATGTGCCTTGCCAAAAAGTTCCATTTCTGTCTCATCTGTCCATAGGACATTCTCCCAGAAGCTTTGTGGCTTGTCAACATGTAGTTTGGCAAATTCCAATGGCTTTTCTATGTTTTGTTTTCAACAATGGTGTCCTTTTTGGTCGCCTCCCATTAAGTCCACTTTGGCTCAAACATTGACGGATGGTGTGATCTGACACTGAGCTTCAAGTTCACTTTTAATCTCTTTAGAAGTTTTTCTTGGCTCTTTTGTTATCATTCGTATTATCCGTCTCTTTGATTTGTCATCAATTTTCCTTCAGCGTCCACGTCCAGGGAGGTTGGCTACAGTCCCATGGGTTTTAAATTTCTGAATAATATATACAACTGTAGTCACAGGAACATCAAGCTGCTTGGAGATGGTCTTATAACCTTTACCTTTAACACGCATGTCTATAATTTTCTTTCTAATGTCCTGAGACAACTCTTTCCTTTGCTTCCTCTGGTCCATGTTGAGTGTTGTACACATCTTGTCACCAAACAGCACAGTGACTGTCTGAAGCCCCATATATAGGCCCACTGACTGATTACAAGATTGTAGACACCTGTGATGCTAATTAGTGAACGCATCTTGATTTAACATGTCCCTTTGGTCACATTTTTCAGGGGTACCATCATTTCTGTCCAGGCCTGTTTCATGAGTTTATTTTTTTTAATAATTCTGTTGAAGCATGGTTGAAAAGCAATGTCTGACTTTCATTTTTTCATTTTCATAGACGTTGTATTTATTATTACTTTTGTCAGATTAAAGTTATTTCTGTTCCAATGGTGGGTTTTTCTTTCATTAACTGAGGGGTACCAACAATTTTGTCCACTTGTGTATAAACGAGAGGAAAGTGTTTGGCAGAGACGATCTTTAGCTTCTAACTTTAGCATACGTGTAAAGGCGGGACATGTTGGGTAGCGATCCAATCAGTAAAGCTGTAAGACGCACATATTTGATTTGACCCTGGGAAGACCGTACAAATAGCGTCTGTACTGTTTCTCAGAAAACCAACTCGACAATGTCAACACTTGGGAGAAAGAGGAGAGTCGATATAAGGAAAACAAGACTCTTTGTAAACCTATGTGGGGCGACTATCTCCGGTAAGAACACAGCAAACTTGAAACGACACCTGCAGGCGTGTCGTCCTGAAACTGCGGTTAAGCTATCCGCATATAAATGGCGCGAGCTCCTGTTTTAGCGGTATTACGGTAGTACGTTGCAAACGCACTCGAAGTTCATTATGTTCAAGTCACAATTTCAGGGAATAAAGGGATTCAAATATGTTTCCAGTTCGCGACGTGGATATATTTTACTTTGCCTAGAAAGTGTTCATAGTCGCTTTAAGGAGTATTCGGGTAACAAATCTCCATTTTATGCAGTAATTATGAATAAATGCATATAGAGCATGCGCATATCTGATCTTCTGATCTTATATGTTTAATAAAGCTCTTAATATATCATTTATTCTATTCTACAATATCTCATGAGTGTCCACACCAAGTTTGAAGTAGATTGGTGGAAATTATGAGTTCGTGACCAGTTTACTGTATACTGTTATTATCAATGCATGCATATAGTCTTGAGCTTATATCTTAATTAGATCTAATTATACATCATTCATTCCAACTTGATTCTATTCTGGAATATCTGCTGAATTTCCACACCGAGTTTGAAGCAGCTCTATGGTGGAAATTGAGTTATAACCACTTTAATGTATACTATTATTATCAATGCATGTAGATGTTTCATTTCATCTAAGTGCGTATAATGACTTAAATAATCCAAGGGAAAAGCATTTACGTATTACAACCTTTGCATTTCATATTTTAGTCAACTGAGTGTAGATTTAGTCGACTATAATCTTATTATAATTAGTCGACTAAACCTAGATTAAAACTAAAAACAATTCAGATGACTAAATTATGACTAAAACTAAATTACATTTTAGTCAAAAGACTGTGACTAAAACTGAATCAAAATTTGCTGTCAAAATTAACACTGGTCCGGAGCACACTGTATCCATTTCTTCCAAAAAAAGATCTGTAATACTGATTGGTCTGACCACAATGTTGGTCCATCCCAGATGCCTCCGAGCCCTGAGAAGTCGATGCCGTTTCTGGACATGGTTAACATAAGGCTTCTTTTTTGCAAACTAATGTTTTAAGTGGCACTTGTGAATGTAACTCTGGATTGTAGAGCTTGATAAAGGTTTGATAAAGTAATCCCTTGCTCATGTGGATCTATCAGCTATTGATGAATGACAGTTCCTGGGGGATCGGAAATCACTGGAGTTCAGTTTCGGCTTGTTTCCTTGTCCTTTATGCACTGAAATTCCTCCAGATTCCCTGAATCGTTTATTGATATTGTGCACTCTAGATTGAGAAATATGCAAATCCCTTCTAATCTGTCTTTGAGGAACTTTGATTTTAAACATTTCAATACTTTCTCACACATTTGTTGACAAACTGGAGATCCTCTACCCATCTTTGCTCCACAAAGACTCACTTTCCTGGATGCTGCTTTTGTACCAAATCATGATTACAATCACCTGTTGGCATCATCTGTTTGAAATCGCATCATTATTTTGTTTTTTGCCTCATTACCAGTCCTAAATTGCCCCTGTGCCAACATTTTGTGTGTTACAGGTCTGAAATGCAGGAATGTGTGTTTTATTAACAAATGAAATGAAGCTGACCAGACAAAACATGAAACATCTTGGCTTCATGCTTGCGCCAATGAAATAAAAGTAAATGTAAGGAACACTGCATTGTTGTTCATTTGTTTATTTGTTTTGCATCTTCCATACCATCCCAACTTTTTCTCATTTGGGGTTGTAGTTCTCTTTTAGCTTTTGACAAATCCCTCACCAGGGAGAAGTCAGAAGTGGATAACTATGCATAAAGTGTTCAACATGTGGATCCGTGTTGTGTTCCACATCTGGCTCATTTGCTGTGGCATCTTCATCTGCCTCATCTAGACCCCATGTCTGTGGTGTCTTCGGTACTGGCAAACAGTCAGCATGTGGCACTGGTTTGATGGCTGAAGGCAGATTGGGTTATTCAGTCGAGTCCAGGATTTGTCTTGGTTAACAATTTTACTTCCAAAGAAAAGTTTTGGATATTAAGAACGCATTTGCTTCTTAATAAGTTCAGCCATGGTACGTCTATGAGCCTTAAGCTTATACTCTCCACAGATTTAACAGAATGTATTTCAGAATATATTTCAAGAACACGAGGGTCAGCGTGCCTCCAAACAGCATCTGTAAATGTGAGCAGACTGTCTATCAGCATCTAAACTGACTAAGCATGCTCAGGCATGCCCAAGACATCACTTGCTGACTTAGACTTCAAATATGATGGGTAATTACGAAAAAAACTAGGTTATTTGTACGGAATAATTCATTGTAGGAAAATGTTAAGGTGATTTATGTCAACCCAAAATCCAAAACATGCACATAAAAGGATCTTCTAACAGTGATTCACGTAGTTTAACAATGTGTTTAATAAAGAAATAAAAAGTACAATGTGTTTATTATTAAGACTCGGATAAAGACCACATGTTATTCCAAAGGGCTGACAAACTTTTTCGCAACTGGACATTACCAATTTCCCTTATCCTCCAAGGAAGTGCCAAATGTTTTTTAATATAGTCCAGCTGAATAAAAGTTTCTATGAGTTTATGATAAATGATGACCATACTGAAGGGCATTATTGGTAATTTCTAAGTGTAACATAGTTGAAGCAGCATTTTGTGGGGAGAGCATTTGTGAGCTGTGTGTGTGTGTGTGTTTCCTGTATAACCTGTGAGGTGGTAGTGGGTTTGGGATTCATGTTCTTTAATAGGTTTCCCCCACTCCCCCCCTCCCGCCTGGTCTGAGTGTTAAGAGGAAACAATGGCTAATTACAGAATAAGGTTAGTGAGAATGGGACAAGTGGGACGCCCCCCTTCCCCTGTTCTTAATGAGCTCTGGGTCTGACCTTGTACAGCCGACACTCCCTGGCACAACCCGGAGCTCCCCATGTATCACTGCAACACACTCCCACACAGACAGCGCATGCGCACGGGGTGCAGGTTATCACCAAACCTCATGTATCATTATCACAGATTGAGACACAACATGGAACTGATTAGGCAGAGAGACACATTTCAATCGCCTTATAAGTTATTTTAAATAGCTTATCCACTTCAAAGCTCAGGTTTATCTTTTATGGTCATGATCTAGGTATCGTATGAGCACACCCCAGGGCTGCTTGTGCTACTACAGACCCAACGGAGCTGCTGAAGTGAGATACAGGGACACAGACAATGTGGAGGGGAATGGACGCCCAGCGAGGGTGGAAGAGGAATGACCTATCATACAGTTGAGGACAGCCGTCATCTCGCCTCTCTTGCTGAGGTTCTGTGGCTCCCCAAGCTCCATGCTGGCTTGTCTGTGTCCGTGTGTCTGTTTATCATACCTCGTCAGGGGCCCGTCCTACAACCCCAAATCAGAAGTTGGAACAGTATGGAAAATGCATATTAAAAATGCACAGTGTCTCTAATATTAATTTTGACTTTGGACAGTATGAACCTGAGATATTTCATGTTTTCTCTGGTCAACTTCATTTCATTTGTTAATAAATATCCATTGCTGCATTTCACGCCTGCAACACATTCCAAGGTAGTCAATTCGAGTCAAGTCATATTTATTTATATAGCGCTTTTTACAACACAGCATCATCTCAAAGCAGCTTTACAAATATATTGGCTCAAAGCCCTAATTGAGCAAGCCTGAGGTGACAGTGGCAAGGAAAAACTCCTCTAATGTTACAGGGAAGAAACCTTGAGAGGACCAAGACTCAACCCAACCTCCTTGGGCAGCCTGGATGTTCAACGTAAGAATTAAAAAATATATGTAAAGCAAATACCCTATATAAAATTGTATAAATATATAGACTAAAATGAAGTAAAGCAAAAATTAAATTAAATTAAATAATAAAATAAATAAATAATTAATTAATTAATGAATAAAACATAAAAAACTGAGCTTTCATTTCCTCAGGAAAAAGAAATCCTACTTCATTTGTCCTTGGAACCTGCAAATCTGACAGAAACCTGACTAGAGAGGGTAAAGCAGGTAGTTAAGCAACCCCATAATCATTATCACAAAATTTGTACATCCTTATAATCCTTTTCTTGTTCTATTGCCGATCCGATGTGACCAGGACACCACAGATGTTATGAATTTGAACAGACTGCCTAAAACTCAATGTCAAGTCAAATCGAGTCAGATTTATTTCTGTTGCACTTTTTACAATGGAGCATTGTCTCAAAGCAGCTTTATCATTTTAAGGCCAATCCCAAGTTGAGCCAGCCTAGGGCGACAGTGGCGAGGAAAATCCCTAAACGTTAGAAGGAACAAACCTTGGGAGGACCAAGACTCAAAAGGGGACCCAACCTCCTAGATGTTATATGTAAGATTTAAACTAAGTTATCTAATTTAAATAAATCTAAGCTAAATAAATATTACCAGATAGAACATATTTAAAAGGAGGGAGACAGTTACTGCAAGAGACTCCGGCAGCACTAACCACAGGGACGAAACCAGCTAATGCAGATCAGCTATAACATTAAAACTGCCTGCCTGATATCGTCTAGATCCCTTTCGTGCAGTCAAGGCCTGCGGCACGAACATCACAAGGCCTCAGAAAGTACTTTGTGATATCTGCCAGTGCAATTCTGTGGAATTTGGAGGCCAGGACAACAATTCACACTCCCTGTCATGGTCCTCAAACCATTCCTGAACAGTTTTTGCAGCGTGGCAGGGAGCATTACCCTGCTGAAAGAGGCCACTGCCTCTTTGATGATGCTGATGACTATAAGTGCATTACTTAAACACCGGGTATTACATTAGTGAGTGATAATGCAAAGTAAACAGCATGACACTGAGTGATACAAGTGGGAAAAATGAGGTAAAGATCATTTCAAAATTATAAACTCAGAAACTAATGGCTTTCAAAGATTTCCTGTTAAAAGCATGAAATGAATGCTGAAGCAATGCAGATCAATAAAACACCTTTTTTTCCCTCATCGAGCTACACTCTCCATGCTAATAAACATAGCATATAATATCTCCATAATTCATCCGTGGTGCAAAATCAGGTCTGTACTGTAGGGAAATACAGGTACCCCTGAAGTATGTGTGAATCCAGGGTGTCAACCATCAGGATAATATACACCCTTTAGAAATGAGGATGCAGAGACATTTATTTGCAAATAACCGCTGCCGAAATATAACATCAAAATAGCAATTTTACACTTAAATTAATCAGGTTTTCCTCTGAATGTGTTCAATTTGCAGCTCGCTTGTTTTCCCCTGGTCTCGGTGTGCCTGGATGTGTACGCACAGAGGTAAAGGGGGGAAAAATGTGGGCAGAAGTGTCGAACAGTTAATAGTAGCGCTGCAATAACAATAAAATGTCATCAATCTGCAGTGCCTCCTGCTTCTGTCACACCAAGTTTGTACAGATTAATGACATTAGGAGCGGGTAGCAGGCAGACCTCTTAAAGGCGCAGCGTCCCTCGCAAACAAACAATGCTAACAGGGAGGGAGGGAGGGAGGGAGCGCTGGAAAGGGAGGGAGGGATGGCACAGCTCTCGCCAGTCGCTGGGCTCGAAGCAGATGGCATGATGGAGGAAGGAGAGAAAGAGGGAGCGAGAGAGGCAGGCAAAAAGAAGGCTGGCTGAGGCCATCTGATGGACTGATATCAGGGAGGGGCGGCGGGAAGAGGAGAAAACAGCCGACAGATGACTGTTCAATTAAAGAGGGCACTTCAGAATGGAAAGTGGGAAAGAAAAATCGAGATAGGTGAAAGGAAAAATAGAGACGTGAACGCACCCGGCTGTTCAAAGGTGTTCCATCCATCTGTGAGCCTGGTAGCTCCCTGTCATCTGAGCTCCTCCATCACCGAGACGCTCTGGAGCTTTTTAACCCCGCGCGAGTTGCCGATCTCATTTCTAATTCAGTCCCAGCGGCACTAATGCCAGCCACCAGCCCCACCACACAATCTGCTGTGGGACAGAGCACAGCCCTACTGCTGCTGCCGCCCTGTTAGCACTCTTCGTGTGGCGGCAGCTCTGCTAGCTTCTCCACCTGCTCCCACACCGAAGCAACAAGGTCCCTCTTCTCACACCAGTTATTTATGGCTATCGGGGGCTTGTGCTATTTGCAATAACCAGGATTGCTTCCAATCACGTCGGCTAAACGCCCTCCCTGTTCCTATTCCGTGCGTTTTCTTAGGGAACTCAAGGAACGCCGTTTCTGGTGCTGTTACCTTGTTTTTAGTATTCCAACATGTGGCGAGCTTCCAAAAACATGATAGAGTGGATCTAGCGATTGGCTGAGGTCTCGCTGTTCTGTTTAAGCAAACTTGTCTTTACGGGTCTCCGAAGTGCACCTAAAGAGGCGTAAAGATAAAATCCAGAGTTCACGCTGAAGGTGACTAACTTTCTCCCTGTGTAGCCGAGTCTCTCCAGCAAAGCACCAGCCGAATTAAGGAAAGCATCAGCGTTTGGCATGCTGCGTTTAATGGCACAGAGCAGAGTGGATTCTTCCCACTGGTTGGCCTCAACACGCCTATTTCTCCAACAGCACCACCATTAGGTTTTTATGATAAGGAATTAGGGCCTCCTGTAATTGTACAAGAGGGTGTACGTAATGCCCGGGAGGACGTGGATGAGGTGAGAAGACGGCTACTCGCAATTCACACAGCCATAGAAATACAATACTAAAAGAGCTTCTGTGGAAGGAAGTGACAGACATGGCACGACACCCAGCCTAGTTATCCAATATGTACAGTGTGGGTTATTTAGTAGAGCGTCAACATCTGTGCCAGAGATGGCTGTGATTCCCAGACGTCCCACACTTATATTTGCCCTGTTATAGTAATAACTATGCACATTAAAGTGAGTTGAAGCGTAGAAATTAAAGCAGCACTGACAATAAGAGTAAAAAAAAAAAAACCTAAGATGATATCAGCACCGGCCAGGCCAAGGTCCAAGCAGCAAGAACGCAGTCGTTAGCTTCTCAATCCCAGCCATGTCATGCAACACAGGCGTTCTCTCCCCCTCTGCACCCACATGAATGGAGGGAAAAAAGGCCCTGGTTGCCTAGGAAACACTTCAGTCCTGATAATTATTACTGTAACTATCTCCGCACACCCCACCTATAATAGAAATGGATCATAAATTATAATCACTGGCTGGCAGAGCTCGGCAGAGCAAGCCACTCGCTGCTGCCATCCTCTGGTAGAGTGGCACGCTCTCAACCGGCTCACTCACGGTCGTTCCAATCTAGGCCGTCCCCTGTATTGGAATCCAAATATTTATCTATTTGATGCTTTTGGATTGTTTTTCCCAGACTGATAATTACTGGGGCGGCAAAAAAAAAAAAAAAAGGATTCAACACCAAATGGAAATCCGGTTTCAATCTGGGTTGGGTGTCTTTAAATATTTAAGATGTTGAATTCCCCTGGTCACATGCTAAGTAATCAAAAAACAATTAAATATTCTTGAGAGGCGCCTTTTTGTTTGTTTGTTTTTTAAAATAATTCTGCATCTTTAAGGGGAAAAAGGCAAACACACAAAGTAGTCTGGGGCTGAGCGATAATTGGTGAGTGCGCGTCCTAGTTTTGGATCTTTCCCAAAGATCTGGGAGGCAAGACACAAATAAAGAGATAAATTAAAAAAGTTGAAGAAAAAAAAAGAACAAGTCATCATTAAGAACTGTAAGCCAAAGGAAATGAGACAATCGGCAGCATGTGGATTGCATTTGGTTTACGAGCAAATAATTCCAAGGACTGATTCCTGACAGACAGCACGAGTGCTCTTCTGCTGGAGCAGGGACGTTTAAAAGAGTTCGGCCTTTTAAAATGATTTACTGAACGCAACTTGGAGAGCAAGGAGAGGCTGGCAGGCAGACGTTTGCTGGTGAGCTGCCTTATATGTGGTTCCACGAAACCGAAAGAAACGCCTTAAATCATACCAAATACAGCTGATCTCAATTCGGCTTCCCCTTTGTGAGGAAAAGCGGTTTGGATGCGAGGCGAACGTGCAACAAAAAGGCCTTCGTTGCTGTGCCAGCTACCCAATTACTGGCAAACTGCTGGATCTTAAACGAGCGATCACATGTAAACATTTCCTGCAGCCAGATTTACCAGGACATGTCGAGTTCAAGCTGTGACAGTGTGGTCTGGCGAGCGGTGCAACTAAGCATGAAAAGTTACCTCCAAGTGTCACTTCAGAAAGGGTGAAAAGAAGAACACTCCATTGTGGCCGTCAGCTTTGAAGGAAGGGTGAGAGGAAACATGCTTAATCAATTAAAAGTTTTCTTCCCTGTTGTGTCTGTTCGCCGTTCATGTTAGGCATGCGAATCGTGACTGAGTGAGTTTGCAACAGCGGGGGGCTCAGTTCTGCTAAGCGAGTCTCTGTGGTGAACGAACACCCGTTTCAAACCGATCACAAGGCAATCGGGTAAAGTTCTGCGAGTTGAGAGGGCTTTGGTGCAGAAAAGTGCTAAATCTACGAACTGGCGGCAAAACTTTCCGATCTTAAACGAGAGCAAACTTCAGACCAGGTCTGACGACCTTCCAAATGCTTTCAAGAGCCCGAAAAGCTTTCGAGAGCCGGCGCTCAGAGAGCTATGCCATGTTAGCAACACGCTGCGGCTGATGCTACGCAATGCAAATCACAGCGGAGATTCTCATTAGTAGGTATTGACAAGCCACATAAAACAAAGCTCCTTGTGCTGCGCTCCTCTCCACTCCAGCATCTCATCTCATCTCATCTCGCCTCGTCCCTCCTCCTCTGCTTTGGTCTGGTCTGGCCTCCCGAACTGGAGCCGTGAATATTTCAAATCAGCATGACAGACAGCGGAAATTATTTATCTCAGGTTCGAGGCTGGTGGTGAACTGCTTAAGCATTCACACTAACAAAGGGCAGCGGAGTCACGATGAGCCTGACAAGGCCTTTCCAGCACACACAAACGTGCACATGCTCCCGCGCACAGACATAAAACAGCACTTTTCAAAAAGCCTCTTTTTGTTTTTTTTGAATCGCTGACCTTTGAAGCAGCATAGGTTCACAAAACACTTCCAAACAGTTCTCTCTAATGGCCCCCTACTCAAACAGTCGGCAGAATGCTCCGACCAAGATGATTGATCTCCGACAAGCGGCTCGATGCAGCGCCATGAATCATTAGATCAGCTCAGATGGAGTGAGAGAAGGGAGGGGGAGGCAAACTGGTGGTAAGCAAAGGTAACCAAAAGGGGGATAAGTCCTTCAGAGAATGAGCACAAATATGTTTTAACTGTTAAGTCAGCAAGGGCTGCTTTGGTTAAAACCCAAACGTATGCAATGTTCCCGCTTATTCCGAATGCAACAATCCAACAGATTGAAAGTCTGCAGTTTGCTGCTCCGGTGGTGCGCAGACTCAGGCAGCCTAATGCAGCAACAAGAACTTTAACAGGAAATGGAAGTCAAATCTCGCCCAAGTCTTTCCAATACATGCTTCGGTTGTTTCAAAATATGTTTATACGCTTATATAAAGTCTGGAGCTGTTCTGGTATGGTTCTGGTTTCATCGGTTTCAGATGTTTTCACAACATCTGCAGGGAACAAACAATTATGTGACATATTTCTACCATTTAACAAGTCAATTCAGTTTGTAAGGCTTATAGAAACACTTAAACTTTGAAAAGATGCCCAGACTTATGTTCATTAAGACGACCAACAAATACCGTTGTACCTTGTTGAGTAATCAGAGAATTTTTCCCTTGAGGAATAATGTCAATTAAATGAATGTGTTCCCGACCCCCAAAAAATCCACAATGTATAAGGCTTTATATGCATTAATGGAGTTGTTGTATACTAAAACTAAATATACACAGACAAGAAAACAACAACAGTTAGACATACAAGGGCTATCGTGGTACTCACTGTTTTCCTTTTTGGTTGGCTGATATCACTAACCTTCTTAGAACCCGTGGTGACTTATTTGCAATACGAATATATGTAAAACGGTTACGTCTACTTGCTTTTCAGAGCAAATCACCTAATAAATCAAGTGGCATGTCAGAGTACTCAACAGTGCTGTAAAGATCATGGTATAAGTATGGTAGATAAAGCAGCAGGTTTGTTGTTTTTTTAGTATATCCTTTATTTAATCAGGTAAAAAAGACTCATTGAGATAAAAATAATCTCTTTTCCAACAGTGACCTGGCCAAGAAAGCAGCACAAAAACAAGTACATAGATACACATAGATACAGTTACATTTATCAAGAGTACTCATTTCTTGAATCTTTAAAACGGATTTAAATTCCCTCAAAGAAATCAGCTCTGATCATTTCAAGTAGTACAGTATTCAGGAGGAAGGGGCAGCATATTTAAAAGCCTTTTTGCCTAATTCAGTTCTAACTCCAGGGACTAGCATCTGCAGAGTATTGTGAGAACATTTTGTCCATTTTGTTGTCTACATAAATATACACATAGATATAGAAGCAGACCAAGGAGACATTTGTATATAAAAGCTAACCAATGCGACTGTCTGCGGGCATACAAAGAAGGACACTGAACAATATTCTATAGAGTACAGTGGTGCACAAGATTTCCACAGCCAGAACCAAAAGCAAAGAACTATCATAAACAGAATCCAACGCCTTTAAGTACTGGTTAGATGCATTCAGGAAAAGTAGATCGCCATAATCTAGTAAAGGTAAAATGGTTCCACAGATCAAGTGCTTCCTTACTTGTAGTGAGAAACAGGCTTTATTTCTAAAAAAGAAACCTAATTTCATCTTCAACTTGGTAAGTTAAGTTTTTCGATGTGCACTTTAAAGGACAGGTTTTGATCAAGGATAATCCCAGAGTATTTATAAGTTGTGACCAATTCAATCTCGACCCCACAAGTTGTTCCGATCTTTGGCAGATTATATGGAAGCGATTTGCCTTTATAAAATAGCATGACTTTAGATTTTTATACATTTAACACCAAGGCTGACTGCAAGAAATCAAAGGTTTGATGTAATGACGGTGATGAAGAGTACATGATTGTATCATCTGCATAAAAATGAAAATCAGCATTTGATAAATTGTACTGTATCTATGAATACTGTTGGATGGCTAGACCGACAGGTTTTTACATTCTATAGAATAAATCAGTGATTAATCCCTCTATATGGTCCATTCTACCAAATTAGATCCCAAAAAGGGAAAAAAAAAAGATCTATTTAAAGCCAAGGCATGAAAAAAATCTTAGTTCCCAGTCTCCATTAGTTTCCTGGTGAGGGTCATAAATGTGTGAGAGTTATACTTCAAACACTTTAGCATCTTTAGTGTTGTTTTTATAAAATATATTTTTTTCCATTTCATTCCGAGCAAGGTTAACAGGTTCGTATTTGACATGAGTTTCAAGTTTGAAATAAATATAATGTATGTATAACAAAATGAGAGAATTAATGTGTAAATTTGACAACTGCAGATCTTAAATACAGAACACCAATCCAATCCAAGTAAATGTTATTATGTTTTATTAAGATTCCTTACATGCTTTTTTATTTATGGTATTTTTACTATTTATTATTTTAGTTGTGTTCAACATTTGCTAAAATGTCACTACCAAGCATTTTGTAAAGTTTAAAGTAATTAAGCAATGACTTTCATTTTACAGTTAATTACTAGGGTTGATAGAATTGTGAACAGTTGCTATACTATGTTATATGAGTAAGGTTAGTTTGGTGCTGCACAAATTCAGGGATTAATCTGGGTTCAGTCTTTACATCCAGTCATCTGTGTGGAGGTTGGTATGTTCTCCACAACTCCACATGGCTTTCCTTTGGGTGTGTCGGTATCCTCTGACCTCTCAGGTACACGCCAGTACGGGAAATACTCTAAAGTGACGTGTTAATGCAGGAAAACGCAAAAAATGTGACATAATCCAAAACATGTACAACATAATCACTACATAACAGCCTACATATTCATACGATGTCCTGCTGAACATGCAATGTAAAAACAATTTAAATGAGCTTAAACGAAGTAATACAGTGAGAGATAGGAACGCACTGATCTGATGTAGAGTTTTGATCAACACAGGTCTGAAACTTTGGATCAGATTTGGGATCAGTTTAGAGTAGCCTAGAAAATGGTTTTAATATGCCACATTAAATTTAAATGAATAAAACTGTATATAAAGGTAACATCAGATACAATACCTTATCTGTGTAGCACAAGAAAACCAAAATGTAATCTAAACCTGTTGGCCAAGCTAAGCAGCATTTCTTTGAGAAACAATGAGAAGTTGAGATGTCGGAGTTCCCACTGAGAGTTCCCTCCATTGCAGAGAGAGGTACAGAATCATTTTGTTGGCAGATCTGAGCACAATGTGCGACTTTGTTGAGATCTCATAAAAAAAATAAAAATAAACTCTGAAGGAAAGCCTGAGAGGCTTAAGTGAGTTCTTACCATCATTTTCTTACCATCTAATCTCATTGCTTTCTAGAAGAAACTGTTAACGATTAAGAAGATTTCTTTTCTGATTTTCTTTTCATGTGAACGAAATCGCAAGCGCACGCAAATGGAACCTGGGGACCACTAAACCGAGGCAGTAAGCAAAACACTTTAAATATTATTAAAAAGCATAAATTTGGACAATATGTAAGCTAAAGAGCTCTCTTCTGGGTCCCATTCTAAACTGTAAGTGTTGAGTGTGTGTTTGTGGTAGTAAGGGGTTAGAAGAAAGCCGAATATTAAACCTAGGAAAGAAAGGAAGGAAGGAACTCAGCCAGAACTGATGAACTTACCTTCTTGTGTAAAAGTTTGTGCACCCCTTATCAAATAGCTATTTTCCCAAAAAAAGACTTGCAAGGGATGTTACGTATGACACATTGCTCCAATTTTAGCTAATCAGTTTTAAAACATTGAGTTAAAAAGGAAATAAATCAATCAGATATTCCTATTTTCAAACTCTTCTTTAAAACTCTTTTGGGCTATGTTTTGGATTTTTTTGTTTATTTAACAGTGCATCAGCATCAGTAGCTATTCGTGACATGAGCAAGGTTACATCGGTACACTGGGAAAATCTATAGCAACCAGTTAACCTAACAAATGTCTCTGGTATGTGGGAGGAAACCAGAGCACCCGGAGCAAACCCACACAGACACAGCGAGGACATGCAAGCTATACACAGACAGAGTCTGAGGTCAGGATCGAACCAGGGATCTCTGGAGCAGCGTGCAGTCCAACACAGGACTGGCAGGGGTGGCAGTTGCAGCACTGAGGGGTGATCATCCTATCCTGCCTGTCTGGCAGGAAGACACTGACGAGGCTCGAAAGCAGGTCAATGCGTTTGTAGCCTAGCGAACTGCCACTGCACCACCTGAACACAATGACAAAACGTTCATGTCTTAATGTTGCAGAGCAGGTGTGGGACCTACCCCGAAACTCACATGATGCAGAACGAGCAGGTATCCCAAACCTTTCTACCCCAGGACACATTAGGGTTCGCTGTAGAAGCACTGGGGTTCGATTTCTCCATCTGCTCTTATATCTGTGAGACGCCCAACTTGGCTGGCCGGGTGCGTGACAAAATGTTGAAAACATGAAATGCTTTGCATAAAAAAATGGTTAAATGTTATTTCACTCCCCAGTACAAACACACTGATGCTTGTTGGAGAAAATCAAATGAAGTTAACCCCACAGAATAATTGTGTTGAAGTAACACATAATCACATAAATTCAGTGCAAATGTTCAACTGCTGAAAGATGCTACAAACTTTCCTGTGACCCTTCTTCTTCAGTGGGCTTAACTGGATCTGAGCACCATGTCAAAGCTGGAGGATGACGACACAGTAAAAGGCTTGTCTACTGCGAGCAGATGTGTGCAAGCAGAAAATGAACAAAAGCTGCTCTTGTCCCCTCCAGTGTCAGCGTAGGGGGAACGAGCCAAGGCCTGACAGGCAGACAGGCACCACCACAGCCTCTCATACTGGGGCGAGATGAAGGACAGACAGCACATGTCCGGGGTTTTAGGACAACTCCAGAGTCTCTCCTTCTCACCTCTGCGTACACATATTGCCTCTGTCATGCTGTCTGATTGTTATGTCTGTTTTTGTGAAAGGATAAAGGTCAGGTTAATTATAGAGCGGACAATAAGAAGCAGACAATACAAGTTGTACAGTCTGTACAGGACATCCTGCAGGAACCTTTGTAGTTTTAGCGAGCTCGAATTCAGTATAGTGGTTTGCATTTTATTGATGCTAAACATCTAGTATTTAGACGTACCTTAGTTCAAGTTGCTGGAAAAGATGACGGAGGTTTATTGCCTTTTGGTGAAAGAAGCGATCAGTGGAGGGGTACAGCAGTGGAGGGGTCACCACGTTTGGTTATAGGGTGTACCAAAATGGAATTGGGCAAACCCAGTTGGAAAGCAAAGGAGAAAAATACATATTTGAGAGTACTTCCACCCCTCAAAAGCATGTCAGCGTGTTAAAAGATGACACCAAATACTCAGAATGCCCTTAGAACCAAGTGAGTAGTATTGCTCCAACGCCAAGATCCCTAGACCAAGGTTCAATGCTCCACTCTGATTACTGCCTGTGTGGAGTTAATCCAAGAACTACAAGTAGGTGGACTGACTACTCCAAATGATTCAATTACCATGAGATATTTGTCTGAGTGGGGCACAATGCACTGCCCAGGGTGTGTGCCCCCATCGCCCAGTGTTTCCAAGATAGGCTACTGATCTACTGCGACCCTGAGCAAGATAAATTAGTTAGAGAAGATAAATGATTGTGAGAGTGAATGAATGAGTGAGTCTGTGATGCCCTGCAGTGGACTCATGACCTGTCTGGATTGTGTTCCTGCCTCGGGCTGTGACCCTAACCAAGATAAAGCTCTTACTGAAGATGAATGAATGAAAGAATTGTTGAATTGAAGTAAACCAGACTGCGCTAGAACCTTCTGTAATCTCTGGATGAGTATCTGGTGACTGTGTGTGGCCGTTGCTGTTCATAATTACAAACTGGCAAACCACTTGGATTTTGTTCGGGCCAAGCATTGTGCTGTGACCCACAAGAAAGGACGAGAAAGTGACACAAGTGCAGTAAAACACATCTCTGAGAGAAACAAATCAAACAGTAGGTCGCTTTCTGAAGAACTGCTTGCTAAAGTCACTGTTGCACTTGTATAGGGAATTAGACTTCTATGTTTAAAGTGCACAGGCTCTAATAAACGCCTGCCTTCACTGCATTTCGAAGAAAAGTGTGAACAGACGTTGCTATGAGCTCATGTTTGCGTCACTCTGCAAGACCACCATCTCCTCGAACCAGCACCAGCTTCGTGTAATTGGAAACGAGTACGGGATGTCAGCTTTGGTGATCACCTCTTATTAGATTCATGCAAGAGACAGAACACATGTAACCTCAAGCAGCCGTGACCTCAAAAACATCCTCACACCACCAAGAGATCAGAGGTCATGTGTCACAACATCTCGGTAGTGTGTGTGCAAACTCCCTGAATGCTCTCCGTGCCAAAAGAGCAGAGCCGAGACCTCGTGTTGTCTCAGTTCATCTGGAGTTGGCGTGTGCCGAGTTCCTCTCCATTCACACTCATGTACGTCACACGTCACTTGCGACACCGAGGACTTGCTCAGGGCGGAACTTAAAGCTCCAGACAGTTCACAGCACAAAGCTTTCGCCCACGCCTCAGAAAGACAACACAAAAAGGTGCAAAGCTCTCCGATTAGGAAGCATCCTGATCTGTGAGGAGGGGATCCATCAAATAAAAACAGAGCATTTTAGCACACAGACTCTTAGCGTTGATAGGAAGGGTACAGGATGTAAAACAACCAGACAGAAATGAGGAGAAAACTATTTTGAGATTTTCAAATGTAGAGTGAAAGTAGCAAACAGTCAGATCATGTCCTCTGCCATATAAAGCTGGGTTTAAAAAAGCTACATATAGCATCAGTCCACACTGATCTGACTCACACTAACATTTGTGATGATGAAAGTGCTAATACTCGTTGTGTCATATCTTGCCAAAAATAAACAGCATGGCTAGATGCTCTTTACTTATGAACAAATATAGGTTTTTCAAAGAAGAAGTCGTGACTTTATACTTAATACTTTCATTTCTAGCAGGTGGACAAAATACAGCTTCTTAAAAATGTCTGCACACACACACTCATGACTTTATTAAATACACCTGTTCAACTTGTTAGTAATACAAATAACTAATCAGCCAATCACATGGCAGCAACTCGATGCATTTAGGTATGTTGACATGATCAAGACGAGCTGCTGATGTTCAAACCGAGCATCAGAATGGAGAAGAAAGGTGATTTAAGTGACTCCGAACGTAGCTAGACAGGCTGGGCTAAGTGTTTCAGAAACTGCAGATGGGATTTTCACACACATCTCTAGGGTTCATAAAAAATGATCAGAAAAAGAGAAACTATCCAGTGAAAGCAGTTCTCTTTGTGAAAATGCTTTGTTGATGCCAGAGGTCAGAGGAGAATGCAGACTGGTTCGAGCTGATAGAAAGGTAACAGGTGCCTTTACCACTCGCTACTTGCAAAAGAGCATCTCTGAACTCACAACATGTTGAATCTTGAAGAAGATGGGCTACTCCAGCAGCAGAAGACCACACCAGGTGCCTCTGCTGTTACAAAGAACAGGCAACTGAGTCTACAATTCATATGGGCTCACCAAAGTTGGACAACAGAAGATTGGAAAAACGTATGCCTGGTCACCAACAATCATGGGGTAAAACAACAATGGATGGATGGAAGGATATGCAACAGACAAACTGCAACACCAGTACTAAGAATCAAAATGTATCACGGTGTTTTTATCAGGAACCAAGAACAATACCAATAACATCTATATAATTTCATGCTGTAACACTTTGAGCCGTTCCAATCTGGTAATTGCAAGTAAAAAACTGGTAACCATTTGGTATGATCTATGTTTCTGCATTAATTACTCATAAAATGTGGTCTGTGCCTCATCTAAGATAAATACTAGACACACACGTTGTGCCTAATCTCATTTCCTCCATGTGCAGACAGATTGTCTTATTATGGACAGATGACCATCCAGATCTTTAGAAACGCTTTAATATCCTTCCCATCTCTTCATGCATTCATGCATCCCTACAATTTGTTGTTATCTGGAAGTGATTCATATTTGTTTCAGGAAGCACAGACTGTGCCCTTTTTTAAAGAACATGACTCTTTTGCATTTTACACCTCCATCATGGATCAGTCATTGAAACACCTGAAGTCTGGAAACGTTAGTCAGAGGTCCAAATACATTTTCCAGGCTGGACTGTAAATATTTAATCAGTGCAGATACAGAGGAAGTAGTGTGTTCCTCTGTGCAGGAAAAGAAGTGGATGGTGGCTGTGAGTTGTTCTGAGGCACATAGCCTTCCGCCGAGGTCGGTGCACAGTGTGGAATGTCGACGAGGAAAATGGGACGTATCTAAATTGGAGTGAATATTGGGAATAAAACAAACCCTCTGCATGGAACTTTTTTTTTTATGTTTTAACCCAACTTTTCCTGGTTATGGTCACAGGGGATCCAGCACCTATTCCTGGAGAGCACAGAGCTCTGACATACACATGTCCTGAACGGGATGTCCCAACTTAGGGATGTCGGGGGTAGATGTTGTGGTGCCAAGGAATGATTCCCGACTAGCCTCCCTTCAATCAGAAACAGCCATTATCAAAACTCAAGTCAAGTCAAATGTATTTATATAGTGGAGTTTATATAGTATACAATGGAGCATTGCCTCAAATCAACTTTACAACTATCTAACCTGCAGCTCTAACAGAGCAAGCCTAGGGTGACAGTGGCAAGGAAAACTCCCTAAACAGTATAAGGAAAAAACCTTGGAAGGACCAAGACTCACAAACAGACCCAAACTCCTTGGACAGCCTAGACATCACTACATGTAAGAATTAAACTAAGCTACCTAGTTTGGCCTCTCAGACTGGCCGTGCCTGTATGTGAGACCCGACCTGGTAAGAAGCATAAAATTCGACATCTGCACCTTGCATGCACAAAGCTACTTCCCTGCAGATGTTGAGGTAACTTTTTTCATTAAGTTCATTAGAACAAGACTGTCCAAACTTGCATAATTTCAATTTATACATCCTGATGTAGGATATGTGTTACACTATATGGACAAACGTTTGTGGACACCCCCTATAATTACTGAGCACTGCTATTTCAGCAACACTCACTTGTAACACATTCATAATGTAAAACAGATGCTTCTGTATTCACCATAGATAAATGATGGCAGTAGAATGGGTTGTACTGATACCCCAATGACTCTTAGTCCGACCCATTTATAGGTTTCCGCTTCCAGCAAGTCAGTTCATCAACTTTCTGCCCTGCTGTCTATAAACAAAGTCCATAGAGAGCTGGTTTGCCAACTCTGATTGAGAACCTTGTTCTCAACTCCATTAGACACCTTGAAAATGTCCTGGAATGTCAAAAGTGAGTCAGGGCTTACTGTCTAACATCAGAAGCCGACCCCAAGGTCATGTTCCAAAATCTACTGGAAAGCCCTTTTAGAAGAGTAAAGGCTGTTGTAGCAGCAAAAGTGGGGACGATTTCAATACTAATACCCATGGTTTTGGATGTCATTTCTTGGGTGTCCACACACTTTCGTCTATATAGTCTTTCTATATAGACGAAAGTGTGTGGACACCCAGGAAATGCTCTGAATATGTACTGTAACTCGCTGACTGACCCATTGCCAAGTAAGATTTGAACCACTGTCTGTTCCTCACATCCTCAGTTTTAAAGCATGGGTGGGTCTCCTTTAAGACCTGACGTTCGGGCCCCCGACCCCCCACTCCACTCCAGCTGAGTGCCAAGGCTGCACAGATGCAAACTCCCCCCTGACCACGCGCTTGCCAAGACGCGCTTCCGAGCCCTCACCAGCTGGGAGCCCGTTGATGAGGCCAACACATCCATTTCCGTGGTAACCATCCCCCCATCTCACACACGCACGCACGCGTACACACACACACACACACACACACACACACACACAAAAACACAACATCCAATCTAACCCCCACACCCCTCATCACACATTTGCCAGGCACATTATCACACTACAGGGGGAGCGCAGCAGCTAAACACCGTCAGTCACAGCACACAGGTGAGTTCAACACATAATTCTACACGGCTAGGGTGGAGTTAACAGTGCGTAGGTGAGAGCGGAGCGAAATATATTCAAGCAACTTTCCACAGAGCTCCACTGCTACTGTAGCTGCATAGCTGCAAGCTAATCTCCGAATACATGACATTTAAACTTCACCCTTCTAATTAATTTAACCTTTATTTATACAGCTGAATGTCAAATCCAACATAAAACCAAAACACAAAGCACACCAGATCTTCACCCACTCTCTCACAATCAAGAGATTTGCCACTGTCGACGCTTTTACCTCAAACAGTTGGCCTGACTGGATGCCAGAACTTTCTTTGGCCAAACGCCTCACCTCGCATCAAATGAATCATCAATTTTACCTCGCTGTGCATCCACCATCTTAACACCAACATCCCATCAAAAATGCATGACTGGCATCTCATCAGCCTGTCTGGTTTACTAACAAACTCCCACAACCTGCACACCCACGGACACTGTGTGTTTCTCATAGCTACTGGCGGACTCGGCTTCTGACTTATCCGGCCCACGAGGTAATCCAGTAACACAGAGAAGTGCGATTTGGGAATAATGCAGCTTTGTTTGTGGGAAAGTGAGCGATAGGAAAGAAGAGTCAAGACAGCACTTATCAAGAGGCGCTGGTAAATATATCATCTCCACAAACACTCAAGGTCAGGCGCGGCGCACCTGGCAGACGTGGAATGGCAAATAATGGAAAGGCATGAAAAAGGAATTCAGCTTTCTGGAACAGGATCAGTGACTTTCAGGTAACCTTGGGGGCCTTGTTTTCTCAGAGAGAGGGCAGGAACACACACTGTGGGCCTGGCATGTTACACAGAAAGCTAAGAAACATTTCGGTTCAATCATGAAGCTATTTTTATGTGAAACGTCCTCTTACAAAGCCAGGAGCAGGCACGTTAGTACTAAGAGTGAGCCAAGTACAACACGCAGGCAGCTGTGCGCAAGCGAGGCGGATCACCCAAGGAATCAAAGGAAAGAAAACAGCATAGCAAAGTCATGGCCATATTTCCTGATCTTATTTAAAGATTTTAAGTGATTCAAAGCCCAGATAGGCCTGTATTTTAGTCATAGTTCAGCCACCTATAGATACGGATATGCTACTGACGTCTGAAGATGGACAGCGGGAGTTACAGGGGTTGATTGATCACATAATCAATAAGTTGTTCAATAGCTGATTAGCTATTAGTGAGGATGAATAGCCATGGGGCGGCACAGTGGCTCAGTGGGTAGCACTGTCACCTCACAGCGAGAAGGTCCTGGGCTTGATCCCAGATGGAGTGGAGTCCCTTTCCGTGTGGAGTCTGCATGTCCTCTCCGGGTCCGTGTGGGTTTACTCCGGGTGCTCCGGTTTCCTCCCACAGTCCAATGACATGCTGTAGGTTAATTGATTACGATAAACTAGCCCTAGTGTGCGAGCATGTGCATGACTGTGCAAGAGTGTGTGCCCTGCCATGGATTGGTGACCTGTCTAGGGTTGTTCCTGCCTTGCGCCCTACGTCGCCAGTCAGGTACCGGCTCTCCGGCAACCCTGTTCAGGATCTGTTCCGACAAATCCATTGTCAGTTGAATTGATCATAAATCAAGGAGTTTAATATATACTGTATATATCATAGCATCCTCACTACATCCTCACTACATTTCCCAGCGTTCATCACTCCTGCCATGTGACTCCCTACCTCACGCAGTGCTGGTTGCTGGAGAGTAACGTAGTGCGTATGTACCTTAAACATGCTTCAAAAACTTACAGATACAATTAAAATACAGTTGGGCAAAGTAATTAACATAAAGCTCATTTATAATAAAGTGTTTAATATCTCATTAGTTATTGCATCATGTATTGAAAGTGGAAAAAAAATTATTATTGCATGACCAAGGTTTTCCTCACTACATTTCCTAGCATTCATCACTACCACCATATGACTCCCTAAAAAGTCATTAGACCTACAGATAAAGTAATTAGACCTACAGGGCATTATACTGTAATTAAAACTATTGTTATGAGTTGAGGTGCTAGTTAAATTTGGACTGGACTCCAGTTGGTCCCGATAAAGAGAGTATTATGCAATAGATGACTTGCTTCGCCCTGCTTAAACCCCGCCTCCAATCCAGTTGAAAAGCTTTTGCTGAAAGCAAATGGTTGTAACATTAAAGTGATTTTATGAAAGCAGAACCGAGACAAATACAGCCCTCAGAACCATACGACTCTGAGTCTGAGCTTGTTCTGACCTTACAGCTCAGTGCGAACAACTCTTTCAACAACTTGTGCAGTCAAGGCAAGCGAGGCACCTCGGCAAAACCTGCAGGTCCATGCTACATTCCAGCTACGCTACGTAAGCCGAGTTTTTGAGAAGCAAACAGACATTATGATACCCAGCCTTTTTCATTCCATTACTGTAAGAGGAAAAGGCCTCTTAAGCGTTTTATACATTTCCTAAGGCATAGCCCCTGGGGCTCCTGTCTTTCTATCACTTTGTATCAAACCGCCCGTCTCCCTTCCACAGAAACACTCCAGTGTTCATGTCTAATGCTTCAGAATCACATTTCCCATCTCACTTTACATCTAGAACCCTAAAAAGCTGCATTACCTTTTAAGCCTCAACTTTAAGAGAAATAAAAAGGGAAGAGGCTTGAAATATTACCTTTGAGTGCCGAATTTGCAGTTCCCTCGCTCGGGGAGAGGATAAGAGATCTTTAACACCCCTCTGTTTGCCCATGTGAGAGCAGGGAAAGTGATAGATATGAGCAGGTGATACGGAGAGAAGTGTACGGAAAGAGGAGGAGAGGTTACGTTTCCCATCAAGCATCTGTAGCATGAAACAACACTTTAGCTTAACCTTATCTCTTCAGGAGAATAGCTGCTTGTCTATTAGAGGAGAACAAAACAATAATTGCAATTAACAACAAGTAGCTTCACGAACGGGCAAGATTAGGTGTCGAATGCGAAGCCAGTGGCAAGGAAAAATTTGAGAAGAACTAGGTTTAAATGGGAAACCCATCCTCCTCTGTGTGAGACCAGACAATGAGATTAAGTTCTTAAAAGCCCTTGTCTAGCCGAATATAATGAAATCAAGCCATAATTTTGTGTATGTGATGTTCAGAGTAGCAGGTTTTGAATAAGAGCCTTGAGAGAATAAAACAGGTTTAGATGAACTATAACAGTTTATAGTCAGATCTTGGAGAGTGGATCTCTGGGGTGTCTAGGTGTGATGATTCGCTGCAGCAGGTAGGGCAGTCGGCTCCAGGATCACGTATCAACATACAGTCAGGTGGCTGGCTTGCTTAAATCCAAGGCAAAGGATTTCCATGCCGCATAAAGAGAATGGGTCCCATAGTAAGTTCTGGTTCATCTTAAGTTTCTTCCTCATGTCATGGTCATGTCACATTTACAATACAATTATTGTAAATGGCTGCAAAAATTATGCCACTACAAGCAAATAAATGACTCGTTACATGTTGCTTGTTTTGATGCCACCCCCTAAGCATGTCGTCTCAACTTTATTCACACAACTTTACTGATTAAGTGTAAATATATACACTTGAAATTCAGCAGGTCGCCTTGACACTGCAGTGACATTGGTGTGGTGGTGATGTTTTAGTGTGATTTCAGACACAGCAGTGCTGCTGGAGTTTAAACACCTCAGTGTCACTGCTGGACTGAAAATAGTCCACCAGTCAAAAATATGCAGCCACTAGGATCCTGTGAGCACTGTTGAAGGAATAGATGATGACTAACACAAACTGTGCAACAACATATGAGCTGCTGTCTCTCACGAGCAATATGGCGAATGTCAGGACAGTGATGAACACACTGTTTAAAACTCCAGCAGCACTGCTGTTTCTGATCCACTCATACCAATACAACACACACTAACGCACCCAAATGATCCGCCACCCAAATAGTACCTGATTTGTGGGGATCCTGGCCATTAGAGAACAAAGTAAAGGGGACGAACAAAGTAACTTCAAATTGCCGTGACCTCTAAAACTTAAATAAAGAATAAGCAGAATATGTATGTATGTATACACACACGTTGAGGAGCCCCAGTGTCAGTGGACCTGATAGTACATACATGGGTGTAGGATGACTGTGCTCAAAGCGGAAGCCCACAAAACCTTCATATGTTGTAAGCAGGAGTTTATTGTTTGCCAGCTGAAAGCTGTAGACAGCGTAGCTTATAGAGTAAAGGAAAAAAGGAAGCACTAGAAAGAAACACTGAAGGCACCCACGTGCCGCTGCATCTCGATCAGTCTCTGATCAGTTGTAAAGAGGCTGTCGCCACAGGCCCTACACCTCAGCTCTCATCTCCTATTACTAGCAGGACAAAGACAGGCCGAAACTCCCCTCGGCCTTGACCAATTACCGGCCCTCAGGGGGACGCTTGCTTCCACCATGGCCCTTTTCATCTTTCTCTGTACCACGGCAACACAACATCAGATCGCGCCGCCTTCCTCTGCAACTATTGCACCTGCTAACGAAACTGCCACATTTACCGCCGAGAGTTATGACGGAGCCTCTCTGGTTTGACACCGCCTTAGATCACAGGAGATCGCCTCGCTGAATTCATCCGTGTGAGTGCGATACTGTTAAAATTATTGCACGAACCCCAGACTCAGTCTTTCAAAGTAATGTGCAGTACATATAGAACTTTATATTTTATTTCATCCTCCCAATAAGGATAATAAATACGATCAAACTATCATGACAACCGCTATGTAGGCTAACATAAAGAATGTACCGAATGTGTAAAGAATGGATGTTTTCTGTCTGTGTGTCACATCGGGGCACCCCATGCGCTTACACTGAGTCAGACTTGACCCAAACTCCAAACTTTGGACAGATGAAGGCTTCTGGTGAGACAGAACACAGAGACAGACAAAACAGAAATGGGAAGCAGGGTGGTGGCGCCCTGGATGAGGAAGGTCCGAGGTTTAAATCCTACCTGTGTCAAGCTGCCACTCTTGTATCCTTGAGCAAGACCATTAATCCATAATTGTTTGGACTGTAAGACCGAATCAGTTTTTGGTGTAGGCTCTCAGTCTTCCTGCTCATGGTAGACTTGAGTGCTTGAGTTGAAGGCAACTGGACTTCATCTCTCTTCCTCAGGCTTCTGCAGTTCTAGAAGCATTACAGTCCCAGGTATTTAACCTCTACTGGGGTCACCTTGGAGGTGGTTCACCAAGACGTTGCTCCACGCTTCCACCATATGAGTTGTCAGGGTCACATTGGTCGGAGTGCAAATGGGGGTTAAACCACCTATAAAGTGCTCAAGACTGCTTTGTAGGTGACTGATAATTTGGTGTTGTAAATTGCCCCTTCTGTTAAACATTGGTCGTTCTAATTGCACATAGGGACTGTGGTAGCGTAGTGGTTAAGGTACAGGACTCTGGACCAGAAGGTCCACGGTTCAAATCCCACCTCTGCCAAGCTTCCACTGTTTTGTCCTTGAGCAAGACCCTTAACCCACAATTACTTGGATTGTAAAACTGTACCAATTGTAAGTCGCTCTGGATAAGGGCGTCTGCTAAATGCTGTAAATGTAAATGTAAATGTAAACATAGATAGCCTCCTTTACTCTTCTGTCTTCTCTGTCCAAAATATGGACATCAGAACCTGATGGTCATAAGACTTCTCGTCCATTCACAGGATGCAGCTCAGACGCTCAATTCAAGCTCCAGTCTTCACCTTGCAAGAGGTAGGAAATAAACCAGAGAGATTCAGGATCGTATCCCATTGTATGATCCTGGTGAGGTGTCTTTGCTGCATTCTGGTCCTCTGTATGTGTGGTTCACGTCACCAGAGGCCTCCGAGTGTCAGAGTTCCTCGTGGCGTGTCTGTGGTAACTCAAACAGACCAGGAGTGCCCCCACATGACAGCATGCATTATAAAACAATATTGTTTCTTAATCAAAGAATCATGATCATTCCTGTGAGAGAAGTAATAATTTCGTCATAGTTTTCTCTCTCCATAGTAGGTGATGTGACTGTGTCTCCATACATTTTTCAGCTCTTAATATTTAGTACACTTCTGATAAGAGCAAACAAGTTAAGAACCAGGGCTTGGTAAACATAGCTATGCTTGCTGAGAGGTAATAAAAATATCAGATACAGGCTGAGATGTTCTCAGTGATGAATCACTTAAAATCTTCCAGAAATCCTCTACAAAGGCTCTACTGTACTGTGATTTATGCCGCCGGCGTAGGAAAGGCGTTCATGGGCCAGGATGATCTGAGATCAGTGTTCTCCAGCCTGTCCCAGCTGAACTGGCTTCAGTCACCAAATCCCTTCATGAGAGATCTCTTAAAATTCATCACTGGGCCGTACATGTTAAAATGAGAGCTGACAGCGTGACCATGTGGCGCTTTCTCGCACGGAAATCACATTTGAAATAAAATCTGTCTGTGTCGAGTTCTTTTTTTTTTTTGGAGAAAGAGCGGAGTGCTAGCAGGCTTTTCTGCCTAAAGGCTCCACTTAAAGCAAATTACCATTTACCTTTCGAGGTCTGCCAGATCATTAGGCAGGGACATTAAAACCAGCCACCACAGCACCAGAGGGGGGTGAGGGAAGCCACACGGGTACGGCGTGTGTAGTCCGAGCGCATGCGTGTAAGAGTGTGTGGAGGTGCATGTTTATGTGTGTGAGAGGCATGACATCAAAGCTACCATCAGGCCAGGGTTTGCCATGTGTCCAGAATCATTTGACATGAGCAGATGCATCATTAAAATCCTGCCACACACGCTGGCTCGGGCACAAGCCACCCCAGCCGCTCACGCTCGCCCTGTGATTAGCCATCATCCTCATTCGTCCCTTCCAAAAAAGCATTCTACAAGAGCCTGCAAATCCAGCTTGCTGAGAAATCTGCTGTCCTCCTCTCTCGCGCCGAGGCCGTGCGACTTATCGTACTTATATGTGAGGCAGCCTGGCAGGGAGATGGCATGGACGTATAACTCCTTTTCACCTCTCCGTACACAGTTTTTCTTTCATTTTCTCTCTTTTTCCAGGTGGTGGCATCTCAAACTTTTCTCATTAAATCACCTTTTGAAGTCCAGCCAGTGAGAGGTGGATGGACAGACCTCACCTTCTTCTGAGAGGAGGCCAGATGGTCTGGGAACAGCTGCTTTCTTGCTCCTCCTTTTCTTTTTCTCTCTCTCTCAAATTCTCACTCTCTTTCCTCCATGTCCTCCTCCTGGGTGCACCTGCTAGTGACACTGTGACACTGTCAATTTTAAGTAACAGCAGTTGGTGAGAAGATACCGAACTCCACACTGACAGTAAATAAAGATGAGGATCAAACCCTGGTTAGGACCGACAGAGATATCCCAGATATTGTAGCTAGCTAGAATTATAAATTGTTGATTCTAGTGCATTATTGAGATGTTGAAACATACCTAATCGGAATGCCAAGTTGACCCTTCTGCAGTCTGGGGAACAGGGTGAGAAGGTTAAGATATGCTAATGCTCACAAAGATTGGGATTAAGATCAGTGGAAAAGAGGATTATGCATTGATTAATTCAAGACTGAAATTTCTGGGACTAACCGTAGACAATACGTTATATACACAACAAATCTAATGGTGGCCTAAGACTTTCGCACAGCACCGTATATGCTGTATTCATTTATAATATCAACATAAAAACAGGACAGGTGAGGTCAAAGTGTTTTTGTGTGACTAATGTAAAGTCTTAACTAAAATAACCCAGGAGAGCTGCAAGACACAGCAGCAGCAAGCAGACAGGCTTCTGGTCACCACCTTTCTCTTCCTCAGAGGAAGAGGATGTTTTGTCTTCGTGCTTGTGTCTGCACCATAAAATGCTTTAAAAAATAACAAATGCAACATTTCCAGGTGAAAGGACACAACGTAATGTTCATTGTAAGCAAAGAAGGCATCTATTGAACTCTAGCTTATTTTAAAAATCGGCTTAAATCCTATCTTTGGGAGTCCATCTGAACAATGCTAGAGGAAGGGCCGGGGGTAAATACTGCTAAGGGGGGGCAGAGTTGGCTCGCACATCAAAGCACCGGCCTCTCCGCCACATTGTCTTTAACCTTAAATTCCCTCACCCTAAACACAGCACACAGGATCTCTGGATATCAGAGGCGAAGTCAACAGATATTTTGGGCTGATTCTTCAAGCGCTTGTTTGAGCTATACAAAAGTGCAGGTTTGTTCTCCGAGCTGAGAAAGAATAAAACAGTCTGCTTCTTATTTTCCTCTGATTCTGCCTGAATTAAAGAATTTCTTGTTTTTCTTCAGGGACGACTGATGAAATGTGAAGCCATCGAGGGACTCCATGTGACAGGCTGATGTCAAGACAATTGGTACATTTCAGTTACCGAGAGAGTCACAGCACAGCCTTGATGAACTGAACATATTCTCAAAGGGTGTAAGTTAGCGAGTGTGTACGGATGAAATCTCGCTGCTTGCTCCTGTAAACAGTGTCTGTCTGTACGTGTAAATGCAGTTTCGAACTTAAAGGGAATGTTTAACCTAATCCAGTGTCCACTATACTGTATTATGTATTTTTAAAGAAGGGCACTAGGCCTGTGATACATGCTGTTGATCGAAATGGACGATGACAGAACATTACTATAGTCACATTGTCTATACAGTGGTATGAAAAAGTTTGGGCACCCCTGATAATTTTCATGATTTTAGTTTATAAATCATTGGTTGTTCAGATCAGCAACTTGAGTTAAATATATCATATAGCAGATGAACACAGTGATATTTGAGAACTGAAATGAATTTATAGGATTTACAGAAAGTGTGCAGTAATTATTCAAACAAAATTAGGCAGGTGCATAAATTTGGGCACCCCAACAGAAAAAATGACATCAATATTTCGTAGATCCTCCTTTTGTAGAAATAACAGCCGCTAAACGCTTCCTACAGCTTCCAGTCTGGATTCTGGTTGAAGGTGCTTTGGACCATTCTTCTTTAGAAACATCTCCAGTTCAGTCAGGTTTGATGGTTTCCGAGCATGGGCAGCCCACATTTTCAGTAATATTCATGTCTGGGGACTGAGATGGCCATTCCAGAACGTTGTACTGGTTCCTCTGCATGAATGCTTTAGTAGATTTTGAGCAGGGTTTGGGGGTCGTTGGCCTCGGTGCAACTTTGTCACTGATTCTTGAACATTGTTCTCAAGAATCTGGAGATATTAACTGGAATCCATGCGACCCTCAACTTTAACAAGATTCCTAGTACCTGCACTGGCCACCACACAGTCCCACAGCTTGATGGAACCGCCACCAAATTTTACTGTGGGTAGCAAGTGTTTGTCTTGGGATGCTGTGTGTTTTTTTCCGCTCCTTGTTATGTCCACAATAACTCAATTTTTTTATTTTCATCAGTACACAGCACTTTATTCCAAAATGAAGCTGGATTGTCCAAATGTGCTGTAGCACACCTCAAGGTTGACTCTGTTTGTGGCGTGTCTGCAGAAAAGGCTTCTTCTGCATTACTCTCCCATACAGCCTCTCCTTGTGCAAAGTGCGCTGTATAGTTGACGATGAAACAGTGACACCATCTGCAGCAAGATGAGGTTGTAGGTTCTTTGGAGGTGGTCTGTGGCTTGACTATGACTGTTCTCTCCATCCTTCGCCTCTGCCTATCTGAGATTTTTCATGGTCTGCCACTTCGGGAGTTCCTTAACTAGAACTGTGCCTGTTGGTCTTCCATTGCCTCACTATGTTCCTCACAGTGGAAACTGACAGCTGAAATCTCTGAGAGAGAGCTTTTCCCTTTCCCTGAACCATGATGTTGAACAACCTTTTTTTTTCAGGCCATTTGAGAGTTGTTTTGAGGCTCCCATGTTGCCACTCTTCAGAGAAGATGCAAAGAGGAGAAAAACTTCCAATTGGCCACCTTAACCCTTTCTCATAGTTGGATTCACTTGTGTAGTAGATCAAGGGTCAATGAGCTTACAAACAAATTTTGTGTTCCAACAATTAGTGCTAAAGGTATTCAAATGACAAGGGTGCCCAAAAATGATATATTTACCTGAAATTGCTGAGCTGGACAACCAATGATTTATAAAGAAAAATCATGAAAATTATCAGGGGTGCCCAAACGTTTTCATACGACTGTACATACAACCATAATGTAAACAGAAAGGTTATTTTTTTTTAAAACTGTGTGCAAGAGATACCACCGAAATATTGAGTGGAACGCTACCATCTACACAGCGTCCGAAGCTTAAACTGATACACTCCCTCCTAGAAATACACAACACTGTGGTTCTTTAATTAACACACTGTAGAACCAAAATATAAACAGGCATGATAGAATATGAACATAAATAAACCGACCTCGCTGGCTGCACACAATCAAGAGGGAATGAGTCCACTTGAATAAATTTAAGTAACTAAAGTGAAATGGCACGGAGCTTATAGCGTTAATCAGAGACTAAACTTTTCCATTTCATTTGTCTTCTTGTGGGCGTGTCCTAAAAATGTCCATGAGAAACAAAGACTGTAACGTATTGCATTATAATAATATTCATGGAATACCTTTCGTGTTTTTCATTTCGTATTTTCAAGGTTTTCTTTTGATCAGTAATGTCAAAGACATTTAAAACAGGGGAACACATGATTTTGGATCATCTAGAAAAGTGGCTAAACATACAAATGGCACATTATGCTTCAATCTTCAAACTTCATCCAGTACGTTGTAGTCGTACAGCATTCAAACATTTTAAGGAAGGTGTTAAGTAAGATTTTGTTCCTTGTCTGTGTAGGCCCCTATCAGAAGCTGCTGATAGAGACATAGTTAAAAAGTTGTGTTCTTCTGAGAGTTCCAGCCATGTGGCTTCAAACGACGATCAGCGTTTGAGGTAGAGAGCAGGACCACTTCAGCATCAAACCAGATAGTCAAAGTGAATCGACTTACCCCTGCCTGATCCTTTTCTACGAGTCAAGTGCTCATTCCTCAGCTTTTTCTCGCAACCCTTTTCAGATAGATGAACTCTTTGAGCAATTAAAAGTGCACTCTGAGCCCTTTGGGAGAGCTTGTAAAAGGCAGCAGGGTGCGTTAGCCGTGCAGAAACGCCGTGCTTAACATGAGTGACGAGGCTCGGCCGGCAGCGTTCAATCGCACTCGTAATAAAGCGCAGATTTATGAAAAATATTTCCACCGTTTCACCTCCGTCGGAGCCTCGGCTTCAAATTAATTATTGATTAATCACTTTCGTTTTAAGCAAAAATGCAGGCCAGCAATATGGAAGCAGAGCAAAAAAAAAAGATTATAGCCCCAATTCAGGTTTGTCCCAATCATTCATTTGTATTGTATTGACAACTCTGGACTTCCTAATCACTGAGCCAGAGAAATAAAAATGCTCAGCATTTTCCTCTGCTCCATCTAAAGCTGATATATATCATATGTTAGTAAGATGCGAATCAAACAGAGGTCGAGTTAGGAGAAAATTAATTGCTTGGTTATAGTGGGAAGGCGAGCGGCTATGTGTGTGTGTGTCCAACTTTGGCGAACCCCAGAGCTCAGCAGTGAGACACATGTAGATACACAGTCGGCCGCAGGGGAGGGGACCCCAGTGCTTCTCCAGTGTGGTCAGCCGGCCCGAAAAGGTCAAGGCAAAGTTTAAAGCGTGTGTGCAGAGCCTTAAGATATTCACGGTCAGCTTTTTAGCACATACGGCCACTCCAAACATAATGAGATGGAAGTGGTAAATATTTGCTGATGGCTTGTAAAATTCCCATGCGCCACGGCCTATTTTGAATACAAAGGATGCTTGGGAGCCTGATAGAGGGGGCACCTGATAACTAATTAGTACATTTGCACAAATAATTAGAATGAACGCTCATGACTGATATTACACAGGGAGGCGTGGGCCACATGGCAATGAGGAAGGAGAGTGGCTAAGGCCAAGGGAGAGCTCAGCGGTCCATCTGCCACCGCCATTTTGAGTCAAACAGCTCTGAGTCAGAGGAGCTGAGGGCATGACATGCTGATGCGTTTTTGACAAGAAACTTAAAACGAGCCGCAAGGAATAGTGCTGTTCTTAATCAAGGACATCTGCAGGATGTTCTGTATGTGGCATCAATCATTTTTTTCTGACACATTTCCCTGCGTAAACAAATTGGGGCAATGTGAAACACATTTTCTATAGACTCCATCCATTACTTTAGCAACTTTTTACATCAGATGGGAGCAAGGCTTAGATTTGTGGGTCTAATCACGTCTTAATTGCACAGTGTATTGTCTTGATCCGCCATTTAAAATGTACATAAGGTAAATGTACATTCTTTCACTTTATTATCCGCTTAATCCTGGATGGGGTCATGGGAGAGCAGATGCCTGGCCGATGGCATTGGGTGCAAGGCAGGAGCAACCCTAGACAGGGCGCCAATCCTTCGTAGGGCTCCATACTCATACACACGTTAGCATAATCAATTAACCTAAAGCATGTCTTAGGAGGACACTGGAGTACCCGGAGTAAACCCACGCAGACTTGTGGAGAACATACAAAACACCCTACAGACAGAAATCGAAGGCAAGGTTTGAACTCAAATTTCTGGTGCTGTATTGCATACACACCGCCTGCTCCGTTTCTGTTCTACAGGGGGAAATTTTGAGATGATCTCATGAAAAAAGAACAAAACTAAAAGAAACAAAGGTTATGTAGCTTTTTATGATACAAATGTCAGTGCTTCCCATAACCTTATCCTTAACTGTTACTTCTTAGTCTGGTTAAGTCGTACCAATTATTATCAATTGGCAAATCTGAGAAGCAAAATGCAAAATGCAAAATGCCTGAGAGCCCTGTTATCCTACAGCGTCCATAAGATACACTCGATATATCTGACACAATCTGCCTTTGTTGCAAATACCCCAAGCCTCTGGAATGAGTGTAAGACCATCTCTCATTCTCTCCCACTCCAATTCCCCCTCGGTGTGAGCAAGTGTGTGCTCGGTGTGACACGCGAACACATTCGGGTCTCTTAACGTCAGTGCGAACACACACATTGTGCTGAGCAAATAGATTTTCACCCTCATTATCCTGTCCTTTAAATGAACGTAGAGGCTGACAGGTTGTGGTGCCTACACATCATTTCACACTCGCAAGCCGCCACCGCCTCCCCCCTCCCCCCAGCACCTGAACCGTACAGGGTTCAGAAATGGACAGAAGTAATGTAGAAGAAGCAAGAGTGCAAAAGTGTGTGAGGCTGATTGCTCTATCAGGTGCTTTAGGGAGCAGGATTCCTCTCCTTCATCTTCTCAATCGGGGTCTTATTGAGTTACTGTAACCGACACCTGTGAGTCTATCAAGGGCTCCTGCCAATCCGACGCGGGCCTCTAAATTCCTCTGCACAGAGTCACAGAGTGCATTTTCACCTTCTGCCAGAGCAGAGGAGTGCTGATAGAGAAGCCGAAGAGCTGGAGAGTGCATATCTGAAACAGAAATGTGAATTCTGGAGGGAGGATGGAGATAAATGTGTAATTCCGCTCCTGCTATAGTGAGGCTTTGTCGAAATGCATTGGGAAATGCCAATTTTGTAATCAAGTTTGTCATCCATTTTGGCAGTTTTACAGTTTTCATAAAGTTCTCCATCTGAACTGAGCTCATGCTACTTAAGCCGGGAGATTTATGCCATTCCCAGCAAATCCAGCTCAGAGGCTACAACCCAAACAACATACTATGAAGTAAAAATGATATCAAATTAGTAGTGTTGTGGTACACGAGACCATAAACAAGCAGTCTCGACCTCTTTTGGGCTCAGTCTCGGTCAACACTACAAATTACTAACAAGGGCAGCATAGTGGTGCAGCAATTACACAACATCTTACCAGGTTTGATCCCAAACGTTGGTTACTCTTGGCATGTTCTACATGAGTTTCACCCAGGTACACCAGCTTTCTTCCGCAGAAAAGTAGGTGGATTGGCCACTTTAAAATGTCCTTCAGTGTGTTCCACGGTGAGTTTTTCTGAAAGGGATATAGTAGCATCTAAACAGCTAAATCCACTTATTACAACCAGCATGCTGTTCTTACAATTACTCTTATTCCTGTCTTAGTGCTCACATCGGACATCTTTGCAACAGGGTCAAGGAAAAGATGATTTAAATGCCTATATTTGTACTCTGGCTAAGTGACCTATGTGTAATTTGTCTCTGTCGCTCTGTATTTTAGCAACATCTGGAGGCAGGAGATTTAGGTTAGACGAGTAATTAGTGTCACGTATTTGTCCTAAAGACAGGTGTATTTTCATTTAAGAATCACTTCATCATCGCTCTGTGGAGAAACAGACGCCACACACACACAATCTCTCACACGCTTTACATACACACAGCCTCACACAAAGGCACACATGGAATCTCACCTTGCGAGATGCACAATGACAAGTCGGCGTGCGCCAAGTTAGACTATGCTTATTAAGCTATCAAGGCCTCCAATGTGTTCCTAAGCATATCAACATGCTCTCAGTTTAAAGAATGTTATGAATCCAGATCCAGGCTGCAAAAGCATAGCAGGCCAAGCTGGGAATAAAAAAAAAACTGATTAAACAAAGTGAAAGAGCCACCTGCTATGTAGCTTATGCACCATAAACTTTCAGTAAAGTGATCTAACATCACTGTTTGGATTTCTCTATATCAAGATCTGTTCGCAAATCCATCTAAACAAAGATTGTGAAAGCAGGAATCAACAGAGCAAAAAAACAGAGCGGAGCTTTAAATTGACTGTCAGCATCAGAGGAAGTCATTTCCAGCGATGTAAACATTAGACCCACATGTGTTGCTCTGACTGACTATGTCTGAACTTGATAAAGATGTGTAAGGCATGCAAGCTGCGTGCCATATTGCGATGCCCTTGCTCGATCGCTCTGCTCGTGGCCGCACCTCATAAATCGTTTTATCATCATTAAGCCCTCACATGAGGCCGACAAGGCCTTAAGACGGGTTTTCATCTTAAATCTATCGACTTACATAATATTCTCTCTCGCTGAATGCAGCCCAGATTAAATATTAAACATGACAAGCCTTTTCACAAACATGAAGCTATCCCATTTCTCTCTCTTAAGTCTCATTTCAATATAGTGGCCCCTTCCTCCTCCTACTCCTCCTCATCGGCTGGTCATGCTGTTTTCCCCTCTTAACTTTTCCAGATTGAGCACTGAAGTCTTTTAAAATGGAAATGCACTTCATCATGGTCATTTGGCACACAGCGCTAATAAATCAAGGCCTGGCTGCCACTTCTGCGACTTGAAGCAAAACAAACAGTGTGCCGCTCTTCTTTACTGGACCTAATGGGGGTCACGTTCACACACACTCATTTAACACACGCATGCACACGCAAGCCTTTTAATATCCTCACACAGGGAGAAAAAACATCTCTTGGTAGTGCTGCACATTCTTGTGAGTATTATGTTCCGATAGTAATAAGTATACCACATGGCCAAAAGAATGAAACAGTCCTTCAAATGAGTGGCTTTTTTAGCATACTGCTAGATATCAGATATGCTGCACATTCATGCAATCTGTACAGACAAACACTGACTGTGGCATTCTACAAAGCTCAGTCATTTTTAGTGTGGCATTGATATTGACTTACATCTACACTTAGTCATTTAGCGAACACCCTAATACAGAGTGACTTACAACTGGTGCCATTGTAAGCGATTGTGGGTTAAGGGCCTTTCTCAAGGACCCAACAGTGGCAGCTTCGCAGAGGACAGATTTGAACCCTGGACCATCTGGTCCACAAAATCCACCCCTACACAAATTCAGTACACTAACTATTCCTCAGGAGTTTCTGGTTTTGCTTCCTTGGCCAAGTAGCTAAACACAAGCCTAAGGTCAAAATGAATAATGACTGTAATGGTGCAGCAGTTAAGGTACTCGAATATTGACCAGAAGGTGCAGCGTTCAAATCCCAGCCCTGTCAAGCTGCCACTGTTGGGCTCTTGGGTAAGCTCCTTAACCCAGAATTGCTTTTATTATTAGTGGCACCCCAATACGATACCTGATACACATTCAATCCCATCTCTTAGCTGCAGGATGGCAGGGTCTCTGGCATGTATCCCTGGAGAACACAAAGTGCGGGCATTAAGCCGAATACAAGTCCATTGCAGGGCTGGGTAGGGGTCAGTGTTGCAGCCTAAGGGAATGACTGGCTTCCCCTCCCTCAGGCACAGCCAATCGTGTCTGCACTGGCTGGTCTGATCCAGCTGGAAGGCGCCACAGGCACTCGGGTGGCTAGCATATTAGACTGCAGCACCAGTCGAGCGCCTAATCTGAGGTACGTTTAGTTATTAGGGTGGCTCTCTTATCCAGAGTGACTTACAAAATATGCAAACAGTTGAACTAGCCACGATGCATGTACTCTTTGATTTGTAAGTATACATTACCAGTCAAACCAGAAAGAAATGCTACAGAGAGAGACTAAAAAGCATGTTCTCAACTTGATGCTAAGCTCACATAAAATACTAAACACTAAGGATAAGTTAAAAAATACATACAAAATCAGGTACAGCGAAGTACAAATGATATACGGGAAGTTATTTTAGGTATTGCTTGAAGAGGTGAGTCTTCAAGCTTCTATGGAAGTATGAGAGACACTGGGCCATTCTGACTGTTATTGGAAGCTCATTCCACCAATGAGGAGGCAAGACACTAAAACGCTGAGATCGGGGTTTGCATCACTCAGTATCTGAGATGGATGTACCAGGCACCCTGAAGTTTAAGACCTGGGTTGGCAGGTGTGTAATTCTGAATCAAATAATTAAAATATCATGGAGAAGAACATTTTGAGGTCTGAAAACCCAGGAAAAGCGTTTGAAATTTGACCTGGCTGCAACAGGAAGCCAGGCGGTCTCGAAAAAGGAGTGACTTGAGAAAAACATGAAACATGAAACATGACGATGACTTAGCTGTAAGGTTGGCAGAGCTTTTGGTGAAGAGCTCTGTGAGTCTGTGATGATGGTGTGTGTCAGGAGCCAAGATGGTGGATGACATGGTCATGTGCCATCAGTAGGAATGCTGATGTCACCCAGTAGAACCAGAGGACTGTCTGGAAATGAGCCGAGAAGAGAATGGAACGGACCGATAAAGTTTCCAACCAGACTAGGTGGTCAATAGATCATGATATGACGTTTGCAAGGCTTGAGCAGCATAGCAGCATGAAAAACAGCATCAGAAAAGAGGAGGAAGGAAGAAATGTCTAGGTTGAGAAACAAGCAGAACTGTTTCCCTGTCCAGATCACAAGTTTTATGTGCAGGTGTTGCTGTATTTTCTGAGGTAATCCAAATCTCAGTAAAGGCTTAAAATCGAAACATAGGCAGTGATGAAGTCAGTTTTGTGTTCAGCTGACTGACAGTTCCAGAGATCTCCAACTACAAGTGGTTTCACAGCAGCAGACCTAGCTGGACAGACAAACTGGGTGAGGTCATGTCTGTGCAAGGAATGACATGTGTAATGGAAAACAATAAGGACTGAGATCCTCCAGAAACACGTCACTAGATGTATGTATGTAGCAGATCAGAAACAACAGACTGATGGGGTTCACAGTCATGGACCTGTTTCCCTGCAATCCTCCTCCCGTTAGCGTTTGTATTACTTTCTGCCTTTTTTATCCCTTCCTTCCCTCTATCCTATCTTCTCTGGTTTCTGTGGCTATGTGGCAGTCGCTGGCTCCGCACCCACATGTGCCACCGGTTTGATCTCTTGCAGGTCCTGGATAAGTTATACCTGTGAAAAATCTGGCACATCATCAGTGTTCTTCTGTCCAAATGCAGTGGGACACCAAAGACCCTCTTCATGCTCCATGCTGGACGCCTGTGAATGCTGCCTGCTTGGAGTCTCCGTTAGCGGCTTTCCCCAAGCCTCCAGTCCAGCTTCAGACCGTCTCCTGCCTTCAGCTTCAGTCACACCTGTCACTATCTAACCTTCTCCTCAGTTCTTAATTATTAAAGTAAAGTCAGAGTGAACCTTTATTTTGTGTCTCTGTTTGTTTTGTGAGCTCGAGCTGGTTCCAAGCCTAAAAACAAGCAAGTTTGCTCCCCGATTGGTGACAAATCTTAACCCAGACAAGTACTGTATGTGTTGTGTGCTGAACTGTCCATCATGGTTGCACTTTCTCATTGTACCTCCTTGGTGGACTCCCACAGGTAGACTCCCTTGTCTTTGTCCAACCACAGAGAGCCTGAGGCAGAGAGAATGTCACTGTAACAAGCTAAGCTCCAGAAATACATTACAACTGATTAGCTGTTGTATTTATGCTAAACCTCAGTAAGGCCTGTCAATGAATGCTAATGAGCCATTAACAGGTGCTAGCGATACTCTGATTGCCCAGTCAAGAGGTGAAAATGAATTCATGAGTTACCCAACACATAACTTCTACCAACAGGCACAGGGTATCCTGTTTCATGTTCATAAGGCCATGCAGCTACCTGAAGACGGGAAGGACTGTGCCTGGACCCTAGAAAAATGTGGTCTTTTATATAAGATGGAACGTCAAAAGGGGAGAAAAAGAAAACAATGGAATCAATTGTGATTCTGCTCATTCCCCCGAATGGAATTATCTGCACACAAAAAGAAAATTCAAACTGTCTTGGCTGCACGGGCTCAATCAAAATATTCTGATCCTTGTTACCGAGACTGAATATGTATGAACAGCTCAAATATGCTGAATTTATTTTGAATATTTAATGAGATATAAAATATAAGTCTATTTCGGCAACTAATAAAATCAGTCTTGTATGGATGTGCCATAGGACGGCAGAGGTACAGAGGGGGAAAGCGGGAAGGGGGAGACGTCTGTCATCTGACATTCATCAGCATTTTATGGTTTAATACCTTCTATAGCATGTTTATTTCCCTGCCTGAGTATAAACAGTAAGTGTAAAATTCTCAGCCAAGCTCTGAGCGTCTCCACCCACTCTTTTTCTCCAGCCCTCTCACATGGGATCCTCTGGATAAAACAAATTAGCTGATTAGATATTTTAATCTCAGTTGTCTTTGACCTTGCAGAGTATATCTACATGAAAGAGGCACAGAAACGCAGTAAATAAGGGCTGCAAACAGGTTGAAGCGGCTGAAATGGTGCATAACCACTCAGGGAGTGTCTCCGGCCCCCTCCCAGAACGATCCCCCACATCCATGGATGCACACCACCACCGCCGCACTCTTGCTGCAGGCGCCCGGGAGGGAAGGAGTTAAGCCGGGAATGCATTAACAAAAGAAAATTATAGCGTAAACAGTTCATAAAATCTCACAGCCCCCGATGTCGCGCTAGATCATTAAATTTCTGCAACAATTAGACCTTTTCTCACGGCGGCAAATTGGACCCGTTGCCATGGCAAATATGAGCCCTTAAGTCATATATCTTTGATTGCGGAAAGGTCAGCTGTAGACAGCCTAATAACTCAGGGAGCTGTTTGACAGATTTCATCCAGGCATGATCACAGAACAGGGCAAAGCTATGTCGGCAGTTGTTAAAAGCCGGGAGGGGGTCACGGAGGAGGCTGAGGTTAAGGAATGTTTGCGGCTGACTGCGCACAGCCCGATAATGTGCCTGACCGCATTTAAATCCACAGAAACACTCTCTCGCCATGAGTGCAGAGGACATGCTACGATTCCGGCCCTGATCAATGGGTGGCTATAATTGCCTTGAAGGTTAAGACAGCGCCGTTTTAAAGGCTGCGTAAGTAAACATGGCCGAGCCTGCGACAAACAGGAACAATGGCTGGCAAGCGCCAGCAGCCTGTTGAGAATACAATGATTTAGCATGATTTATTTAGATGATGTCACGCACCCCCGATCACAGGCACATATGTTGGGGGAATTTGCGCCGAGCAGCCTGGAGTAGGGTGGCATCAAGCTAAAATCGACGACTCGCTAATGACCTTGATGTGCAAACTTTGAAGGAACAATAAGCTCTCTTTCCTTGGCTAGCGCCATTCGAGCGTGATTTCGGGAGTAATCCTGTGCCCTCCTCAGTAGATTGTGCTGGCATTTTGGAAGCCTTTCCCACAGGTGCCTCGTCTAGCAGCGCCAACAGCACCATCTGCTGGAGAGAAAAGGTACGAGAGCTAAGGCAAGGCCGTACTAAATACGAAAGTGATAAAGCGTGCTTTAAAAGTGTATTGCACATGCTCGTGTGGCTGCGTTCCCCCTCCGTCCTGTTGTGCTTGTGACAGAAATACAGTCCCCGCCTCGCCAGGACCTGGAGAGCTGGCACCCTTGGGAGTGTGTGTGCGACAATGAGAGTGTGTTCTCGAGTGGCTTAATGTGAGCGAGCTCAGCTGGACAGCAGATGTCTCCCTCACAGCCTCCCTCCATCTCTGTCTCTACGTTTCCTCCTCCTCCGTCCGCCCTTTTCCTAATTCTTTTTTTCCCCCTTCTAACCTTCAATCTCCATCATCAAGCCTTGACCTTCTTCCTATTTGTCCTGTAATTCATCTATAGAGTTTAGCGCAAAATGTTTGCACTTCATCTGCTCGCCGGGTCATTTTGCACCGGACTAAGTTCCATATGCTAATCGAAGCAGTACGTGCTGATAACTCCGGACGCTACGTGCCATGCCATTAAGCTTAGCGTGCCTCCACCACCTTTTCTTTCAAACCAATTTTCTCACACAGATCTCTTTCGGTCCTTATAGGCCTGTCCAAATCACCTTTAAGCTTCCCTTCAAACAATCAAAATTAAATGTTACGATCCAAAGGTCACATATTAATTCCTGTTGCTTAGTACATTTTTTATTCATGACGCCAGGGGTCTGCTGAATCACGTTGTAATCAGATATGGACTTCTCATTAAGAATTAAAAAAGACCCTGCATGCAGCATAAGATGCTAATGGTACATTTAGTTCCAAAGGAGCATTTGAAACACGACAGGTATCAGTGTGATCCTGTAGCTTAAGTAGTGATAATAATAATAATAATAATAATAATAATAATAGCAAAGTGTTGTAGTCTCGGTCTCCTTGTAAGGTGGACTATTGTCTGAGGTAACATTAATTATAAACTGAACTTTTTCTGTCATTATAGAACATCAACAATCCATTCAAACAGAATAAATCAGTGCTTTCTCTACATGCCTCAATAAAATCTGCACTCTGATTGGCTGACAGAAAAAAAACAAGTTCCTGCTCTTCTCCTTCAGTTTCCAGTCAATAAACACGTTTTATTTTGAACACTCTGACATAAGGATTGCAAGGGTGCATTTTCACCTACTGGCATTACTTTACCATGCCTACAAAATCTGGAATTATTTTTATGATGTTTTCACATTTAATAATAAAAATGTATATAATAGTTGAAAAAAGTTGACTTTATGTGGTGACGTTTGATTAAGTTTGACAGAAGAAGGGAAACAGGATCATAACCATCATTTGCTTCCAAAAGTTACATTGCCTTAGTTTGCGTAACACTATAATATAATAATAATTAATAACAATTTTAGGATATATATTATTTAGTGTTATTTTTTACGAAATATATTATGAAATACAATATTATTTGTTATTATACCACAGTTAGTTCCGACCCCGCAATCTGATTGGCTGAGAGACGATCCAGCTGTGGCATTATTGTACGATAATGGCCCTCTGACCGGCTCTCTATAAGTAGTACTCCGCAGCATACACACGTAACCTAGCAACGATGGCCTGCCCTACCGAACACTACCAAAATGAAAGCTATAATTAGTTTATGAAATATACTGGTTTTGAAAATGATTTATATTTGGAAGATGAAGCTGTTAATGACCAACCTGAGCCACCTTTAGGATTTGGAAGCTCTGGAAAAGCCAAAAGAAAGTTAGAACTTCTAAATCAAACGTCTCGGCTCTAAATGGATTCACAGCTCGACTGAAGAGCAACGAGACTGAAGATCAGTTTTAATCCCATCAACAAATGACCTGAATCAGCTTCATCCCTCACAGAGACGTCGTTTGCTGGAGTTAAACTCGGCTCTGTCATTAAACACCATCCGCAGCTGATCGGAGCTTCGTTCCTCTGACAGGTTTGTTATCTGTAAGTCCAGCTCTAACCCAGAGAAGCTGCTGATGCTCTGTGACTCTGTCCTTACATTTCTGACTGATAAGATCAACATTAAGAGCTTCAACATGCAGATTTATAATCGCTAATCAAACGGGATCCTAGACTTTGGTTCTAACACCGGGATCTCCCTCCTATTTGCTTCAGTCGGTAGAATAGTGGATCTTAGTAACAGCCTGCCTTATAAACCCCACCCCATTTTATTTGCTGAATGTAAATAAACTTTCTTTTTAATAAATTAAAACTTGCCAATTGATATATATATGTTTATTTAGCTTGACTTTAATGACTGAAGGGCTTAGCCGCGGGTGAACGATAGAATGGAACTATTTTACCTCAAGGAAGGGTGAGAAACAAATACTTTTTTCTGTCCTCTTTATCTTAAAATATAATCTGGTCCTGATCTCGTCTTGACTCCTGTTCTTAGTTTTGACTTGGACTCGATGTCTCCCAGTCTAGGTCTTGACTCAGACTCGGCTCTAGCGATCTTGACAACAACACTACTTTCTACATTCCTATTTTCTCCCATAGTCCTGAGTTTTGGGTAGTGACCAAATGAACAAGCCAGGTACAAGTGACAGAAATGAGATTCCTATCCATGAGAAGTTCACAAGAATGTCCCCTGGTCGTCTCACTCTAGAGCTGTTTCAGACACGTCCCTCTGGACAGAGACCTTAGGTCCTGCTGAATTGATTTTATCTCACAGTGGGCTTCTGGGGATCCCCAGGAGAAACTGAAACCTGTGACTGGGGATTGTGCTGACCTTCTGGGTCTGCTGGGTCTACAACCTTCACCATGAAAAGAAGATATACCCAGTACACTGTCTCTCTACCAGTCAGCTATTAGGCAGCTTGGGTCACACATGACAGCAACCAAAACCCTTGAACCTCGAGTGCAAGGACCAGAGTACAGAGTATCCTACTCAAATCAAGCACAAGCGATAGACCTGCAAAATATTAAGCATAGAGCAAACACACAGCTGAGGTGAACAAGCAATGTTTTAATCACACCCAGCAAACACTGGTCCGGAAAGTGAAGGTCAACTGGATTACAGGCCCAAAGAATTCGCCCTATGTGACTTCAGTGTTTGAGTGATCTACAAGCTGAACAAAAAATAACATTTTTACAGTCTCACACCCAAATCCTTTTCATTTTAGTGTAAAGGTAATGTTTAAAAAGCTTTAATGCAGAAAATCTTATCACCCCAAATAATTGTCAGTTGAATAGATGCAGATTAAAGTGGATGTGATTTCCAATAGAAACGAATGTGACAACACAATAGATATAATTTCTTTTTTTTTACTACACTAACATTACGGGTTTCACAGTGACGTATTCAGTTAGTGCAGTTGCCTCACAGCTCCAGAGATCCCTGATTCGATCCTGACAAACACACGTGAGTCCCAGCACCCCTAAAAACAAGAGTACAAAGTTGTTGTTGTTGCTTTTTAAGAAAAAACATCTGTCTCTGATAAGTTTAGAAAAGCTACAATTTTATAGTTTAAACATAATATTTTAACAACGTAAATACAGCAGTCCCCCCTTGCCTTGCAAATGGTATGATCTGCTTTGTCTCTCCTTCACAAGTGTGGGAATGATAGTCCAAAATTACCTTACAATGTACACAAAAAACCCCACAAAAATAGGGGCTCCTCACATCTAAAACTCCGATTACAGAATCGCCCCTGACCCCAATTTTGCACTTCGTCTTTGAGGAGTTTGCATGTCCTGCCATCTCCTCCCATATTCCAAAGACATGTTAAGTTAATTGGTTGCTGTGAATTGGCCCGGTATGAAGGTGTCTGACTGGTATCGATATAGCCTTGCTCCTTTGCTCCTGTCATGAATAGCCATTGATGATGTTAAATAAACAAACAAACAAATGCTAACTTCGTTTGTGTTCCTCTTGTTTGCTCATTAATGCATTGGCTGTCTCCATAAGTCCAACACCACATTCCACAGTACCTTCTATCCAGCAGTTAGTTATTTACTGCAACCAAGTGTTTGCGATAACTTGCAATGAGTCTTTTACAGCATTGTGGAGGAATTCTGGCCACTCATCATTGCAGAATTGTTGTAATTCAGCCACATTGGAGGGTTTTCGAGCATGAACGGCCTTTTTAAGGTCATGCCACAGCATCTCAATAGGATTCAGCTCAGGACTTTGACTAGGCCACTCCAAAGTCTTCATTGTGTTTTTCTTCAGGCATTCAGAGGTGGACTTGCTGGTGTGTTTTGGATCATTGTCCTGCTGCAGAACCCAAGTTCGTTCCAGCTTGAGGTCACAAACGGACATTCTCCTTCAGGTATTTGGTAGACAGCAGAGTTCATAGTTCCATTTATTACAGCAAGTCTTCCAGGTCCTGAAGCAGCAGGACAGCTCCAGACCATCACACTACCACCACCATATTTTACTGCTGCTATAATGTTCTTTTCTGAAATGCTGTGTTACTTTTACACCAGATGGAATGGGACACAGACCTTCCAAAAAGTTCAACTTTTGTCTCGTCACTCCACAGAATATTTTCTCAAAAGTCTTGGGGATCATCAAGATGAGTTCTGGAAAAATTGAAACAAGCTTTAATGTTCTTTTTGCTCAGCAGTGGTTTTCGTCTTGGAACTCTGCCATGCAGGCCATTTTTGCCCAGTCTCTTTCTTATGCTGGAGGCATGAACACTGACTGTAACTGAGCCAAGTGAGGCCTGCAGTTCTTTGCATGTTGTTGTGGGGTCTTTTGTGACCTCTTGGATGAGTCTTAGCTGCGCTCTTGGGGTAATTTTGATCGGTCGGCCACTCCTGGGAAGGGTCACCACTGTTCCATGTCTTCACCATTTGTGGATAATGGCTCTCACTGTGGTTCACTGGAGTCCCAAAGCTTTAGAAATGGCTTTATAACCCTTTCCAGACTGATAGATCTCAGTTACTTTCTTTTTCAATTGTTCCTTAATTTCTTTGGATCTCAGCATGATGTGTAGCTTTTAAGGATCTTTTGGTATCCTTCACTTTGTCAGGCAGGTCCTATTTAAGTGATGTCCTGATTGAGAACAGGTGTGGCAATAATCAGATCTGGGTGTGGCTAGAGACAGTGAACTCAGGTGTGATAAACCATAGATATGTTTTAATGAGGGGGAGGGAGCAATCACTTTTTCACACAGGGCCATGTAGGTTTGGATTTTTTTTCTCCCTTAATAATAAACACCTTCATTGAAAATAATTCATTTTGAGTTTACTTGTGTTGTCTTTGACTAATATTTCAATTGGTTTGATGTTCTGAAACACATAAGTGTGACAAACATGCAAAAAAACAATTCCTATACTGACTTTCTTCTAGTGATAGTTTATAACTCAGTCGTGATTGAAGCAAGAAGACAACCCTCAAAACTTTGCTGTCCTTTTCTGTAAGCCTGTGTGTCTCCCACTTCACAAAAACAGCTCATATATTTGAGCAGGCAGCTCTAGCAGGACAGAAATGTCATGAACTGGCTTGTTTGAAAGGTGGCGTCCTATGACAGTGCCATGCTAAAAGTCACGGAGCTCATCCGGTGCCTGCACAGAGGGGCATTATACAGGACAGGTTCCAATCCTATCCCAGTGTCTCCTGCTTCCTTTTCTCAGAGCAAGTACAAGACTGGTGGAGGCAGGCGGAACGGGGGAGCCAGGGGTAGGGGGTTAATTAACACAAAGCATTTTAAAAAGAGAGTCCCACACCTCCCCGCTCAGGAATCTGCAGGGCTCTGTGATAAGCGGCTCATCAAACATACAAGGAGAGGAGGAGTGGGGTTTCTCAGCTGCTCAACGTTCAGATTAATAGCGCCTCGGGTCGACGGGGCTCCCGTTGCTACGCAGTTCCACAGGCAGATCACTCACTGACACCGTGTCACAGAGGATAATTGGGGCACAACACCGACCTGCACTCACCTGTCTGCATCCAGGTGTTGGCGTGCCAGAGCTAGAGGGCAGAGAGAGAGAAAGAGAGAGAGGGGGCTGCAGGATGCTGAAACCAGGTGGAGGGTGAGTTACAAAGATGCTGCTGAAAACACTGGAGTATCAGAAGATTTGGTATTGCGGAAAACTGGAACTGTGCCTTTTCCTTTAGCCACCAGCTTCCAGCACCAAGCTGCACTCACCGGCCTGCATCCAGGTGTTGCCATGTCAGAGGCAGAGGGCAGAGAGAGAGAGAGAGAGAGGGCTGCAGGATGCTGAAACCAGATGGAGGATGAGTTAAGAAGAAGCTACTGAAAACATTGGAGTATCAGAAGATTTGGGATCACAGAAAACTGGAACTGTGCCTTTTCCTTTAGCCATCAGCTTCCCAGTCTCCCAAACTACAGCTTGAAGTCCTGTGGTTTTGGTACCAGCACCATATGAGCAAAAGCAGGACCTAATAATACGGAACTATGGGTTTTGATTGCTTATACAAACCACATCTCACAATGTACATCAAAGCATCCCATTTTGTCCTAGTTAGGGTGACTCAAGAGGGTCTGGAGCTCAACTTGGAAATAACTGCTTGCAGGTACAGGTGCATCTTGAACAGGGTCTGTCTCAGTGTTTTGTAAAAGTACCACCTAACCCTCTAATATTGCTAGCACCAGCTAAGATTTGAACCCAGGACGTCAGGAATTACTGTTTTAAACCTCTGGCTCTTACCACCAAACCACTGCACATAATGTATAACATTGATCTGCAGTAACCTCTCTGTTCTGATAAGGATTGTGATGGGTCTTACTCTGGAAGCTTTGGATGTAAGACAGGAATACACCAATGGTGGGAAATATTTTTCAGAGGTTGCAAGAAACCAGAGTAGCTGGTGGAATCCCACATAGATGCAGGGTTAGCTTGAGACGAGGCTTTAACCTCGTCCTTCTTCTTATTGTTGACAAACCTTAAAAGTTCTTCATTATAGTAGAAATTAATGACCTGGAGGAAACTTCGGATAGACTTAAAAAAAAAGCATTTGTGTAACCCGTGACACATCCAAGGCCAAAAAAGCATAATGATGTGATGCAAAAAAGTGCAATATTCCCTTTAAGGCCTCATTAACAGCATAAAACATTAAGGAAGTTATGAATAGATTCAGAGATGAACGGAGAGGAGGCAAAAGAAAGCTCGGCGTTAATTGTCCAGTCGGCGCAATGGTTTCGGGGTGGCTGAAGCACGACGAGCGCGGAGGGTCTCACTTGTTGTCAGGGTCGAGGTCAGGAGCGGGTCGAATCTAATGGTGTCGTGCTGCATGCTCGCAATCCCACACTCATTACACCATTCACAATTATGGCTACCTATTTCCCTGAGAGGGCTGGGCCAACCATTATCACGGCGACTCAAATGAAGTGGATAATTGTGTCTCTCTGCGGCACACTGGGAAATGAGAGACGGCGAGAGAGAGTTAGTCTGCGTGGAAGACTGGGAGACAAAGAGGGTAGGCAGAGTGAGACAGACAGAGATGGACCAAGAGGTATTTCTAATAAATATCAAACCACAGTAACATACACAAAGGGACCCGGTGCGATCGACAAAACAGGAGCAATAATGTACAGGACACTCATGGTCAGGACAGTTAGGCGGCGTCACTGAACGGCACCTGCTAGCCATGAGGTCTCACTCTTAATACAGGCACTGATCAACGAAACAACATGTGAGAAACTGTCTTCAAATCCTAACGGAGCCATGACCTCATTCAGTACATTATTCCCAAACCAAATCTGAATTTATGTACACCCAGGAAATACGTCGAGCCTGCTAATTCTTAAGAAGTCAGAAATATGACGCTTTCAGGGGAAATGACCAAAAATAGACATGTGCATAGACATCATGCCATATTTATGAGAAAAGGAGACCACTGATTTAAAGCCTCAACCCTCTCCGTGCGATCCTACACAGACTTGTCAAACTACGTTCCATTACTATTCTTCGTCTTAGCGCGCTTGTCGTGTAAGGCTTGTACCCGAATGAAATATTAATCCTGCATAATAACTTTCAAAGGGGAATAAAGTATGGAATTAATTATTAATCATATGTATATTCAAAGCTTTTCTTGCTTTTCTTTTTTGAGCGAGCGTGATGTTGCCAAACAGTTTCCGTTATCTGATGACAGAGCCCCAGATTTAGTCTTTCAAAACAAAAACACAGTCTAGGTGTGGAAAATATTAGGACAGAGTTTGCAGTTTAATCTCTTAAACACTCCGGACCTGCCGACGTATCCGAATAATTGTGTATCACAGAATACCTGGAGAGGGCTGCATGAGTTCCAGCATCCCCGGTTCGACCCAGGTGGAGTCTGCATGTCCTCCCTGTGTCCTCCTGGGTTTACTCACATTGTTCCAAAAAAGTGCATTAGGTTAATTGGTGTTCTAAAGTGCCCTTAGTGTGTCAGTGTGTGTATGATGAGTATATGTGCTCTGTGATTGATTGGTAGCCTGTATAGGATTGTTCCTGCCTTGCACCCTGTGTCACAGGCTAGACATCAGCTTTCCCGCAGCCCTAACTATTAAGTGGATAAGAAAATGGATGAATGCTGAGAATACCTGGAGATCCCTGGTTCAATTCCCAGTCTAGAATCCACTTTTGTTTTTTGTGGGTGGGGGCTTTCTTTGAGAACACTAGTTTCCTCCTACCTTCCAAAAAATATTAGGTCAGTTGGTGTGTCTAGTGTCCCAATGCAAGTGTGTGTATGTGCATCTATGTGCCCTGCGTTGAATTGGCACCCTATTTAGGTTTGGTCCTGCCTTGCACCCTGTGCTACCAGCTAGGCCCAGCATCCCACAAAACAGCAGGTATGCAAAATGAATGGATGAAGCATATCTGGAAAATTATGGATTACCCATACACCACTCTAAAGCTCAGGGTCTATGTTTTTGTCCATATTTTATCAACATTATAAATAATTTAGTATGAAAATATCAAGGTATAAAATTGATGAATACAAATTTACATCAGCAGGAGTATATTTTTCATTAAGCCACATTTTACTCAGAGGATGTCATGCATCAAGTAAAATAGCCTGTCACTCAGAATTGTGATTATGACAAACATTACTGTCTGTGTTATATGAATATAGAATTACAGTACAAATAAAAATACTACATTTAAAACAGCGAATGTGTTTACTGCAGCAAAAGAAGCATACCTGACCCCAATACTAAATCTTTACACTGGTATTTACATTAGGTTTTGCCCTTCAAACAGACCGAAACTCAATATTTTTTGTCTCAACATTCATTATTAATCCTTAATTAAGCCTTTCTTAAAAGCTAATTGAAAACAAAACCCACAAATTAAAACGAGTTCTGTAAACAAACCTGATGAACTTATGATCTAGTCTCATCTAAACTCTAATCTCAACTCTCATGAACAATCAGACGCAGGGAAATTCCAAATGCAATGGGGTGAGGTATTTAAACAAAGAAGCTACTCAACCATAGAGTAGAGTGAAGGAAAGTTGTTTACAAGAGCATACATACCATAAGACAAAGAAATCATTATATAATGTCAATATTCAGTGCATTTATTGTACACACAAAGGCGGCATGGTGGCACAGTGGGTACAGGGGAGCTGGTACCTCACCGCTCAGGATTGGTGCTGAGAGAGGGCACAACCAATGAAATATGTGTCATTATCACTACTAGTTTCAGAATGACGACTTAACATCTGCATGCACGTTCTTAATATGCATTTAATACGCACTTAATAATATACATACAGTACTGTACAAAAGTCTTTGGCCACCAGTAGATTTGTTATTTTAGCAATGGTGAAATGACCTCATATGTCAATGACTGCACCCAAAATTTTCAAACTTTAGCATATCTTAGCCTTTTCATCCTGTTCCAATTCCAAAAAGACCATTCCTGATCAAGCTTCTTCAGACTGTAGAAGGGTCAACTTGGCATTCCAATAAAGCTGCCAGATGCTGCTATTGCTCAAGTGTAGGGGGAGGTCACAGTAAATACTTTCCACTGTAGCCTATAGCTGATTTTTTAAGTTTTTTAAATACTGCATACAAATGTCCTGTACAATGGAACTTCTGAATTCAAATGCCACTTCACTCGATGCACGTAATCAAGTCCAACAGGGTATGCCAATCACCATAATACCTAAAAGAAGAAGAAGAACTTGATCACTTGGGCGTGATCATAGGTGTAATATATATATTGTGTTATTTTATTATCATATTATGTATATTATATCAGTCTGGTGTGATTTCAGAGACACACCCAAAGTCTCGGGGCTGCTGTCCCAAAATACATTCACCTCAGTGGCTTTATTTTCATTTATTTCATGCATTTATTGATTATTGTTGTATTACATTCATTTGCTGTATTCAGGCTTTTAATAATGAATTACATACGAATATAGACATAAAAAACAGTCATTTGGGAGTACGGATTAATCCTACTACTTTTTATAGGGAAATGTGATTCCGACTTCGAAAAAATCAGAGTTCGAATGGACTTCTGGTACCAATGAAGTTCAAATTCTGAGGTTCCTCTATATTTTCTGGTTGTATTCTAATAAAGAGACTGAGAAATAATTATACAGTATTTGGTCATTATACCATTGCTAAAGCAATGGCATACCTTATCTAATGGTGGCCAAATACTTTTGCACATTATTGTATATAAATATTTCAGTCGAGCATGCTCCTATGGACATGGATTAAATCCTGAGCTGGGCTTGTAACTTTAAAGACTGTGTGGTGTGATCACAAAGAACAGTGGACCTCACGCTTGGCAGGAACGTCGTGGGTCTGTGTTGATGGTGGAGGATCTGGTATTAGTGACAAGTGCAACACAAGAAACATTAACCATGCTTAAGAAAGGTCTAGCAGTCCACAAAAAGAGTAACAGCACCCACAACAGAGTCGACTGGATGGCACAATAATCCAAGCTGCTTTTACTTTATTTCCAACATGAGAAGTTAAAGGGTTGTTTTAGCAGCTGCAGTAGAAAAAAAATAATCTCGTCAGGACTTTTAAGGGGTTAATAGTCCTTCAAACGGACTAATGTACAGGTGTTGGAAGTGGCACCATTTGTAACACAGATTACACGCTTCATTTAGTGCCTAGAAACTACAATCTAGTTTGGTGGAACAAAGAAACATTTGTAGGGGAGGGGGTGAAGGAGTCAAGGTCATGTCATTAGACATCATAAACTCCCATCAACGGGAGTGAGGAAATAAAGCACACTGATGAGAGGTAATGCGATCCGAGACAATAGATATCTCATTTACTGCATTCTGTCCCATTTCGGCACAATTTGCCATGAGCCTGTTAATATGCAAGTTATCCGTTGGAGAGGGTGCGAGACAGACCATTTCAGTGTCAATTTACAGCAAAAAGAGAGGACGGGAGTACTCTTCGTTCTTCAGAGCTCTTTAGTCTAATTCAATTGTACCTTTCAATACCTTATGATATGCAGGAAGTGGTTGGCTCACTATATTACATTATGGGGGGATAAAATAGTAAAGCGGATTTTTTAAAGGCTGTAAGTATGCACAGGGAGAAAAGCAGATAAAAAGTCAAGCTTACTTTTGCCGTGTCTAAGGGGTGAGAAGAGGATTTAAGTGCTTTTGCAGTAAATGTGAGATATCCATCATCGAGCTAGTCCAAACAGTAATGGAAGAAGTTACTCCATATTGACCGTTCTTGACTCCACGCTACTACACTATTCATAGCTTTAAAAGCATCTTTGGTCATTTGCTATCTGATTTGTACGCTATAGTACATCATGGAACGGTTCAGAAGTCTTTTAAAATGCACAGGATTGGTTAAAATATTGTTAATATAAGTATATAGTACATAGAACATTAGTGTAACATGAAAATTTTATAACCAAAGCTTGATACTGGTGGTAAAAACAACCAGTTGATACATAGAGAGAAGAATAAAATTTTAACTTATAGATGGACATAGGACACACAGGACTGTACAAAGTCTTAGGCCACCATTAGATTAGATATAAAATTGAATTAGCAATGGTAGGATCATATAATTATTTCTCAGTCCCTTTATTAGAATACAACCAGAAAATACAGGGAATTTGTACGCAGTATTAAAAGCTGAAAAAAATTCAGGAAAAAAGCTTCTATCGGCTACACTGGTGAGTATTTACTGTGACCTCCCCTTACACTTGAGCAATAGCAGCATCTGGCAGCTTCATCAGGATGCCAAATTGAACCTTCTTTAATATGAAGAAGCTTGATCAGGAATGGTCTTTTTGGAAGGGTAGCAGCCAAGAAATTACTTAGATATGCTAGAACTCACAAAGGTTGGAATGAAGATCTGTGGAAAAGAGTATTACTGAGTGACGAATCCAAGTTGAAAATTTAAAATTGTTGGGTCCAATCACTGACAATGTTATACTGTCATTATACTATTGCTGAAACACCAAATCTAATGGTGGCCTAAGACTTTTGCACAGTACTGCATATGGATACAATGCATACATGATGGCTTTAAACTTGACTTGTACACTATAAGAAATGAAATCAGCCAAAATGGAAAGAATAAGAAGATGAAGAATAATAATAAAAATGTGTAGACAGTACACACACCATAGTAAAATAAAGTGACAGAGAAAAAATAATAAATCAAGTTTAATAATGGAACTTTTCTAAACATTTGTCACCAGCTGTCGTGTTACACCTAATACGCAACAACTTTCCTAGTTGTGACCACAAAAGCATTCTTTTAACCCCCATTCATTCAGACCTGAAAAGTCCTGACCAGACCTGTCAAAAGGTTTGCTCGTTCTTTTATTTCCCTTCCTTTACTATGGCCAGTCAGATCTGACCAGAACACCACAGACAGAATATAAGTCAGTGCAACCTTATTATTAATTTTGTGTGTTTACATGAATTGTTAGACAAATTCTTTTGCCAGTCAGACGAGAGAAACCAGAGGAAAATGATGAGGAAAATTGACTAGAACAAAAGAGAAATGTTAAATCTTTTATTTTCCATTTAGAACATAAATTAGCATAGCGCTCTGCAGGGACCTAATATAAACATTACATTCTGAACATTTTATTGCGTACATTCATTAAATTGTATAAAAAAATGCTGCGGATGCTTGAGTGGTGCAGCAGTCTAAAGGGTTAGTCCACCACTGTGGTAACTCAGGGTTATAGTCCCAGAGGTTCGAGTACTAGCTGTTTTTGAGTGATCGGACTCAGTCTGATGGACTTGTGTCTTGTCCATCGGAGACCACGGTCATATATAGTATATATAATATTAGTGCGTTCCCTGCAGAGGTTGTGGTAACGACGTCTTTTCTGGAAAATCTGCCTAGCATATAAATACTAAGTAATACAGGACTTAAAGTGAACCTAGTGGGACACCAGAGGAAACACAGCTGAAAGGTTCCCTCGGATCAGAACTGAACCATTCCAGCACCATATCAGTCATTTCTGGGTCTGGTAGCAAACCCAGGCTGTACATGTACTGTACATCAGAGTAAAGAGGGAGACAGAGAGACTAACCCTAACAGTCGGACAGTCTAGTGTTACAAGAATCAAATAAAGCAACGAATCAAAAAGAAGTGGAAATGGGAGATTTATTGCTTTACATCCCCAAATTAAGCAGCATGTATCTTTATCCAGGTCTGCACATGTCCAAATCGATCAGGAAAGCATTCAGACTTAAGGAGAGAGACAGCAGCACCTGCTTAAATGGAAAATTCCACCCAACTTTATATAATTCTGAGCTAAGCCGCTGGCAGGCATATGTCAGAGCATTAATATTTACAGCACATCATGCTGAAGTTGAAAGAATACAATTTGAAGATGCACGCTTGGATACATTTAAAATGCATGCATAAATAAAGAGTGCAGCTATGAAATCAGGTGGCAAGCACTGCAAAGTTGCTTCAAGGAACACAACAATGGAAATTGTAATGCAAAAATGATACTAGGTGTAAATATAAGGTTCTAGCATTATTTCCATTTTTTTTTCCTTCATGTTCTGTTGCAAAATGCGTTCCGTAATCTGGACATTATTTCCAAGCGTTTTGATGTCATGTCTGTCTGTTGCAGAATGCATTAATTAATCTGCATTAATTAAAGTGTTTCAGACGGAGGCGCAACTTCAGGTGTAGTGTTAACGATAAATCCCACTGTTAAGACAGATCAATATATCAGTCATATTAGAGTGTAAAGGTAAAGTTACAAAGATCACTGTTTAAATATAGAGTTGGATGTAGAAGTTTGGAATATGTCACATTCGAGACTGGAGATGTGGGTCGAAAAACTGGATTTCACAGGACCTGTAATGTGGGGGCTTTATACGGCCCTAGCCCCAACTCTGAGGAGCACTAAGACCTGGGATCCTCTGGCACAGCAGAGCCGGGAAACACACAAATTGCACTAGAACGTCTGGTGCCAGCAAACCATATACCTGCACTTAACAACACCAGGAGGCCATGTATTTGGGACTGTTGGTGACAGGAGAATGAACGTATCCATCAAAATATAAGTGAAAGCTCACCTCACCAGAGGCAGGATACAAGCCAGTTTCCCACAGAGGTAGAACAATGGTTTGCTGTGCTGAAGCATACCGGAAATAACCCTAGATCTAAACTTAAGTCTAACCCTAGATCTTCTAAAACTTGCTAAAGTCTGTGTCTATGTCAGAAAAACAGTGATTGTTGAACTGCAGGAAGGACACCAGAGAAAGAAACACTGATCTTAAAAAAATGTTGAGTGCTGTGTTGTGTAGCAAAAGTTGTCCTTGATGTTCTACAAAACATATTGGAGAATGTTCTAACTGAAGTTTTTGGCAGCTATGTTTAGACTTTGGGCTAAATTTGGTCAGCCCATCTTGTTCTTTATTTAGGTAAAAAAATTACCTAAATTTAAAAGTTTAGTCTGTCTGATTTGGTCCAAATTTACACCGAGTTGCTGTCTGTTACCACACATAGCCTTAATATAGACACAAAAATAATGTGATAAAAATGTTGTGTACAAATCCAAACTAGTATTTCTGAACATAATCACTGCAATGTACAGTGGAAGCTTGGAATTCAAACTTAATTGTTTGAAGTCAAATCAGAATCAAATTTCCCCATAAGAAGTCATGTAAATAGGATTCATCCATTCCCGATCCCCAAATCATTGTTTTTTTCTGCCTATATTTGTATGTAATTAAAGATTAAAAACATGAATAAAGCAAAGGAATATAACACAATAGTAAAAACCAATAAATACATGCAATAGGTGAAAATAAAGTGAAACTTTAAAGGTGAACATAGTTTTGGTGCGTCTTATGACTGGGACAGTGGTGCTGAGACTGAGGGTTTGTCTGAAATCGCACCCATGGACTAACAGAATATACATACACATATATAATGAAATAATAATATACATCATATGCCTATGACCTCGCCCGAAGTTTTTCTTGTTCACCATTGAGTGTTTATTTAGGGTGCCCATGTTCGAAGTCAGAACTTTTTTTCAAAAGTGGGGAAAAAATAGACCATTCATTATCCGAAAGGTTCGAGTGAAGAGGCGTTTAAATTCCGAGGTTCCACTGTATTGTGACGTCTTGGAAAAGAAGGAGAGATGTGAAATGATTCGCTTTGGACAAATGCAATTAAAGTACTGGATTATGGACCAGAAGGTCCAGGGTTAAAATCCAACCTCTGCCAAGCTGCCACGGTTTCCTCCCTGAGTAAGATACTTAAGCTGATTGTATTATTGTAAGTTGCTTTGGATGAGAAAGTCTGGAAATTGACTAAATATGACATGAATACATGGTTGAAATTAGGTTTAGGTTTCAAATTATGTCAAGTTGCTGAAACAACCTGAAAAAAGATACTTTGCTTTTTTCTAGACGTCTTTTAAACAAACTGAAAAAGACGGCTTTTCACCTTTCACTATTCAAACAAATCTCATCGTTGTTGAGAGGTCTGTCAAAGCTGTCTTTGCAGTGTCTTTTTGAGGAGCTTTTACAACTGTGAAGCAGGGTGTAGGAGGATCATGGTTTGGTGGTTGAACGGATTAAATAACGCATTTAATAAAGACACAAAAAATGCAACTGGTTGTTTCTTATTAGTTTAGACCTTTCCTTGCCAACATTTTAACATCGTTTCTGTGCTCTCCTGCTTCTGGTTCCTTTCCAAAATAGGTCAGATTTAATTAAAATGTTTCAGAAATAGACATATTTTCAGAGCTACAATAAAAAGTTCCCCATTAAACAGGACCAAGATATGAACCGTATTAGACTGTATGTAAATATTTAAACAACATTTAGAGTATTCAAATATATTAACCTGAATCCAATTTCGACCCTTTAATTGAAGTCTTGAATAAAAGATAGCAAAAGTCACATTCTTCTGCCATGGGTCATTGGACATGACGAGTCTTTCAAGTAACTGAAAATAGCAACAGCCTCAGCAGCCCAATTATAATCCAAATCCTTTCCATTGTATTTGCTCTCTTCTTTTACCTTGTGAACAATAGGTCAGATGTGATCGACCAGAGCCTGGCGTTCAAAACAGACAGCTCGGCCTCTATTTGAGGATCAATAGCACCGGCTAACGTCTGATCTGTCTCTGTCCATATTCAAATAAAACGTGCGGCGGCTCTAGCACGCATCATCTCCTCAAAGTCATGTATAATTAGGCACGGCCGCTTCACTAAGTTCAGAGAGGAGACAGAGAGGGAAATATATGAAACTAATTAAGGGCCCCGCCATGGCTCTTTGTTACAATATTAACCACTTGAACCACATACATCCAAACGAGACGGGTACACGAGAACATATATTGCAATAAAAAGGTACAGAGACAGGGCTTGCAAATGCGAAAAAAATTAAATAAGATCAAATGAAACAGTGACAATGAACACATTTCCTTGTTCAGTACATCATGATGTAGCTTCGGGCGCTACCTTTGTCTCCATCATGGCACTGACTTAAACGGCGCATTGTAGCACGACACCCCTGATTTCATGCAATATGGAGGATTACAGAATTGAATTGAGCGCTCAGCGTTTTTGTTCACATTTCTAAATTGGGATTTTCTGTCTCCATAATGATGGCTGAGTCTCTTTTTCTTGGCAAATCAATGGCAGCTATTTATATGAGCAGTAATCCCTCACCAGGCGCTGAACTGCCAGCGATGGGGTAAAAGTAATGACTAAAAAACAAAAAACCTGCTAAATGAATGCAAATTGGTTTCTTCCCATTTAATCTTAAACCGCACTTCATCCTGGGACGGGTCTCCAGTGAAGAACTGTGCAGAGTTTAAGACGTGTAATCAAGAGCAAAGTTGTGCAATTTGTGGACGCCAACGGCAGACAGGATTGTGCGCCCTGGTTTATGATGTCCTCGCCGTTCCTCCTGCTTCTCGTCAGTGCGAGCGAGGCTGACGAGCAGGCGATCAGCCAAGAGATCATTAAGCAAGGGTTGAAGTGGCACTGCCAGTGTGCGGGCGATGCCATGGCAACAAGGGTTCACCCGGCTTGAGAGACAAGATTAAAAAAAAAACAATGAAAGGCAGGGTGCAGGGCCGCTGAACGATCGCTGCTGATCGATGGCTCTCACTCTGTTCTCTCTGTTCTCCTCGCTTTAGAGATGGAGGAAGGAAAGAAAGGGCAGGACCGGTTAGGCATTGTGGCTCGTACTGCCTGGAGGGTTGTCTTCAAATACAGTGAACAAAGAGAGTAAAAGAAAACCACTGGGGGAGAAAAGCACTTCTCAAATCAGTGAGCTGGGGCAGAGTCAAAGCCAGAGCTATTTGCTTGAGCCTAATTTTTGACCCCCTGAAAGTCTGTCCCACATTCCCCTAAACTAACTGGAAAGTCCCTGCTGATATAATAAGTGGCTAGGTGGGATCCACAGGGAAAGCTGAAAGTTTGCCGAACAACTATATAAGCAGACGCAGTCGAAGAAACACAACAGATCAAAACACACAGGGTCGTGTCAGCCGATGAGCAGAGAGGCTGAATTTTATTAGAGATCTTTATGACCTGGGCAAAAAATGTTTTAAAATTAAAATGTGTCTATGCATTTTAATATCTAGGAGCTTGTGACATATCCTAACCCACCAGGGGCCCAAGACTTTAGAGTCCAGACATCTAATGACCTTCTTCCCGTCTTCTCTAATGACCTTCCTAACCTCTATCAGAGACCCGCGTCCCTGACCAGGAGTAATGTTTGTAATTTTATTAGTTATTTTGTTTTCTATACAGCACTCCTATCTTTCTATAAAGTGAACAGACAAAGCAGGGTGACTCAGCATTGCTCAGGTTCGTGTTCCACCTCTGGTGAGGTGTCAGATTACACATCTGTTCTGTTGAGTTACAGATCCCTCTTCAGTTTCCACCCTGAAGAAGTTCCTGATTAATGTCTGTCTTGCCAGGAGCATCCACCGTTCTTGTTTCATAGCTCCTTTGGGTCTAGTGTGGCAGATTCTGGGATGTTCCCTAATAGCAAAAGTTGAAATCTTGGCCGTGTAAACTCTTGTGAAATCCAATGATCTTTACAATTTCTTATTCAAAATATCCGCTCTGAGGTTATAAATAACTTAAATCTGAAATATATTATTAATGGGTGGTTGTGCCACCTTTGATTTCCAGGTGGTGAAACTGATTAAAGTTTAATTTATACCAACCTAAAAGCTTTGAATCAAATTATACTTCATTTCCTACATTATTACGGATACATAAAATATATTTAATTACCATTTTGCTCCCCATTCTTTCCTTTTTATTTTTGGAAACGCTTGTCATTGAGCCACACTCTGGAAAGTTCGCTTACCAACAGCGTTTGCTAATCAATGCAGTGAAAGCAATCTGTCAGGAAATCTTTAGCATTAAGACTCTCTCCCTCAATGGGGATCATGGCGTTCGGAGGGGTGGAGGGTACGCCTGGGTCTGAGGAGTCTGTCTTTACACATCCGCCTGTGTCAATACGGATTATGAGCCCAGCTTTTATCTTTTCAACCACACAGACCAGTTATTCATTTAAATGGATTGAATAGATGGATTTTTTTCGGCTGGTTTTTTTTTTTTATTATTTAATAAATAAAAAATACACTCTTCTGAATACATTCAAATCCTGCCCTGATTCAAATTCTGCTGCCACAGTCAAGTTAGGAGATCTAATCATTCTTTTTTAATCCACAAATTCACCCAAGGCACATTTCTTAACACACTCCTTTAAGACCCGAAAGGATAAACACAGCCTACCTATTGTTGACGGCAAAGCACCTTTCTTTGCAACTTTAGAATAACAATTTGCTCGAGGATTGACTGCTTGGCAGCTGACGGCACCTGCATGCAAAGTGGCTGGGTTATATTTAGGGAGCGTTTTGAGGAAAATGATTGCGATTGCAGCTCAATTACAAAGAACTGTATTTACTGCTATTACAATAGCTGTGGAAAAAAATAGGCCTTTTTTTGTATCAGTGCCATCAAATATAAAAGAAGCTCATAAAAAAGAGTGGGACAAAAAAGAGAGCGCAGTGATGAGCAAATAAAAGCAAATGTTGACATTTCGCATCCAGCGCTTCTCTTTATAGGTCAGAGGCAACCCTGCCTGACCCGTGTATTGTTTTAAATGCCATTTGGTAAAAGAGGATCGCAGGAATTAATTAATGCATGGGTAGCTGCCACCGTCAAGAGGCGTGCATTAAAATCAATGATTAATAAATTCAAAACACACAACAAACTCAGAGGGGAGATGGAACTAGTATTGTGCGTCGCAGGAAGCAGCCCCAGCGCGGGCCCTCCCACCAGTGAGACGGCCACTCGGATGCCTAATGGAAAGCCGCCGGTGCCAGCTGTGTGCCTGTGAATAAAAATCGCTTTAATTAAAGGCATCACAATGGGAAAGGAACCGGGCAGAATGGAGAGGAAACGGCCTGTGCACTTGACACACACGTACAGTGCTGTCAAGGCCACGTAAACATTGATCCTATCACAAATGATCTCCAAATCTTTTCTTAAGCAACATTCAGCACCTTATCACGACGCAAAACATCCAAAAAAACACACACACACAAGATGCCCCTGCTGTCGCCATCTGATCTGCACATGAGTTAATGACATCTCATCTCTCTAAAAGCATTAGCACATCAAATTGAAACGTCGAATCCTGTTTCTGGTCACACCAGCCGTGGCTTGCTTTAAAATGCATTATGAAATGACTCTCCTCCTAATCATAAAGCGACAGAACATTTAAGCGTCGAAGGCTGCACATGTCTCGGCTCCAAACTGCGAACCGGTGGAGAAAGCGATTGTTCTAGGCTTCCAAATATTGTGCCGCGTCGCTGGCAGACAAGCCCATAAAAGAACCGTCCACCCACATACGAGGGAGGAAGGGGCCCTCATAATCTGATGCACAACAAAGATGAGCCCTGATTACATTCACCCCCTCCTCCTGTTTTAAATAGACTGGGAGCAGTGCCCAGAGCCAGCTGGGAGAAACTGCTCCGATCATCCAACAGCATCAGTGTAGTTCGTCTTATCAGCCACCAGGGGGAAGCAAACGCAACCAGAAGCACGTAGAGGCTCTGCACTAATGAAAAGAACCTTTAGGTGTGCGCACATGGATCTATTTTCAGCCTCCAGACGTTTATTCCTCATGTTTATCTAAAGCATGCACACGGTGAGCCTTTTAGATAAGATAAAGACACAGTCCAAAATCTTTTCGAAAGCCTTCCCAGAAGATTGGAAGCAGTTATGGCTGCTAAGGGGGATCAACTCGTAATAATGGCAATGGATTTAGAATGGCACGACTTAAAAGCTGCTGTAGGTGTCCCAATACTATTGTGCATATAGTGTAAGTCCAGGTTAGCTTTAAGTCTATTCCCAGCAGAGGTTGTTTGTCCCAGCAAAATCAGTTAAAACCACGTCTTTTGATCAGGGGTGCCCAAACTTTTGCCTAAAACCAAGCTTGAAAGGAAAGTCTTAATGGTTTTAGGCAAAAGCAAAAGCAAAAGTCAAAAGCAAAAGTCAGCATCCCTGATCAAAAGACGTGGTTTTAACTGATTCTCTTGGCAATGTTCTGCAAGAAAGTGTTGGGTCCTGCCATTCATGTGGATGTTACTTTGACACTTTGACCGGTCTAAACATTGTTGCAGACCAAGTGAATCCCTTCAGCGCAAAATTATTCCCTTTGACTGTGGGCTCTTTCAGCTAATGTTGTAGTCAAGACCGAGCCAAGTCAGAGACAAGACCAAGACCAGGACACATCGAGCCCGAGTCAAGACCAAGACTTTTAGTTGTCAAGTCCGAGTCAAGAATGAGACAAAGATGAGACGGAGACCAGATTAAGATTTTATTTATCATACAAGAATAAAAAAAACTACTGTATATACTGTATATTCTCTGTCCAAAATGTCCCCTCCTTGACCATTTTCCTTCTTCTCTCAAACAGAATCAGAATCACCACATAAAGTCAACTGAGTATAGCCAACAACTTCCATTCTATCCATTTTTGTTAATAAATCTGAAAACATCATAATAATAACATTGCAATCTGCCCTCAAACAAAAACTCTCCTAAACTACACAAACTAAGCAAAGCGAGCGGGTGAAAATACACACATACAAGCTTAACATCAGACTATTCAAAATAAAACGCGTTTGTTGGTTGGATCCTGCACGAGAAGAGCAATTAGTTGTTTTTCCCTGGTTTTCCTGTTTTTCTGAGTGCAGATTTTATTTAGGCATGTAGAGAAAGAACTGATTTATTCTGTTTGAATGGATTGTTGACACTATAAATCATGATGTTTTACTAAACAGACTAGGAAATACTGTAGGTATTAAGGGATCAGCACTTTCTTGGTTTAAATCCTACTTAACTGACCGGTACCCAGTTTTTGTTCATATAAATAATCTAAGATCTAAGCTCTCAAAAGTGAAGTATGGCGTGCCTCAGGGGTCAGTGCTTGGCCCGCTTTTATTCTCTCTGTACATGCTGCCACTAGACTCAGTTATTCGTAAACATGGCATTAGTTTCCACTGCTATGCAGATGATACACAGCTGTACATATCAGCCAAACCTAATGACAGCCTTACAATCAACAAAATTGAGGACTGTGTAAAGGAAATAAAAGATTGGATGTTATTTAATTTTCTCTTACTTAACTCAGATAAAACTGAGGTTCTATTAGTGGGACCCAAGGCTATGAGAGACAGGTTGGCTACATCTATCCTAAATCTAGGTGGCTCTCCAGTATTGCTCAGTCCGTCTGTAAAAAACTTAGGGGTCACATTTGATTCAGATCTCTCCTTTGATGCGCACATTAGCAGCATCACTCGAATTGCTATTTTTCAATTATGTAATATCGCTAAACTTAGAAATATCCTCTCTTTTAATGATGCAGAGAAACTTGTTCATGCGTTTATAACCTCAAGGTTGGATTACTGTTACTTACTGGATGCTCAAGTAAATCTATAAATAAACTTCAGTTAGTTCAAAATGCAGCTGCCTGGGTGCTAACTCGAACTAGAAAATTTGATCACATCACTACTATTCTATCATCACTACACTGGTTACCAGTCAAATTCCGCATAGATTACAAAATACTTCTTATAACTTATAAAGCTCTACATGGCCTGGCCCCACATTACCTGAGTGAACTCTTAGAGTTTTACAATCCAACTCGTCTACTTCATTCACAGCGTGCAGGACTTCTTTTAGTTCCTAGAATTAAAAAAGTCACAGCAGGGGGAAAGGCTTTCTCATACATGGCCCCCCAACTGTGGAATAAACTTCCCACTTTCGTTCAAGACTCAGACACTTTCCAAATTTTTAGGTCTAGGCTAAATACATACTTATTTACACAGGCTTTTCTCTAGATTTAGACCAGGATGCATGGCTTGGGTCACTGGGGCTGGAGTCTGGAGTCATGTCTGGCCTGCATGCCTTGTCCGTTAGCCGGGAGTGTCGAGTGGTCAGTCTGGCTGAACTGGGCTTCGGTCCTCGTGATCTTGACTCGTGCATCCTTGCCTTAGACTAAGGGCAGAGCTGGGGGTTCATAGTCAAAGAGTCTTATGGTGATCAGAAACATTGAGTTGCTGTCTTCTGCCTCCCGTGGGGTTGGCAATGTCTCATGTGATCCCTCTTGGCTGTGTTTTCTACCAGTTCTCCTCTTTCTAGCTATGCTGCTATAGCTAATGCTGCCAGGGTCTCATGCTACACATGGCATCAGTGATTGACATGGCATCAGTGATTGTTCATAGCACTGTGCTCTTAATCAATAACTAATTACATTTTCTGGTTTCTCTCCGAGCTGTGTTCTGGCAGTTCCAGCCCCACACATGATGTTCATCCACTGTAGCTCCACCCAAGCTGCTTCCCATCATCAGCTCCAGCCCCATCATACCCGGGCCACTTAATGCCGGGTGCGATGTGCATACTTCACATTTTATTCGAACTTTGACTCCATGACTTTAGTTTCGGCTCTTAGATTTATCATCTACGCCACCCAAGAGGTTGGGTCCCTTTTTGAGTCTTGGTCCTCCCCAAGGTTTCTTCCTATAACACTCAGGGAGTTTTTTTTTTCCTTGCCACTGTCGCCCTAGACTTGCTCAATTTGGGATTGGACGTAGTTATTAGGAGATAATCTAAACTTGTAAAGTTGCTTTGAGACAATGCTCCATTGTAAAAAGCGCTATATAAATAGATCTGACTTGACTTGACTTGATTGTTGATATTCGATAACGACTGAAAAAAAGTTCAGTTTATAATTAATGTTACCTCAAACAGACGCACTGTACTCGGCTTGGATCAACAGCAGCTTCCAAGACCATCTTACCACAAGACTGATAAAAGACCGAGATTAGGCTGCGACTGGGATGAGATCGAGACTGCTTGTTTATTTTCTCAAGACCGGTTGTAAGGAATGGTTTGAGGAGCATGACAAAGTATTCAAGGTGTTGCCCTGGCCTCCAAAATTCCCAGATCTCAGTAAGATTGAGCATATGTGGAATGTTCTGAACAAACAAGTCCAATTCGTGGAGGTTCCACCTTGCAAATCACCTTCTGATGTCTTTTGGAGACCATGCCACGATGGGTCAGAGCCTTGGCACATACACAACATTGCTTAATGGTTGGTGTTGGTGTTACACTTTTGTCTGTTCGCCGAACTTCTTCTAGAAGTGATGCAGAACAATCAGGTGGTCTACAAACGAGAGACATGTAGTAACGGCTTAGGAGAGCAGTGCTCTGTTTTCTTTTTATAATGGACACATAAAACAACAGGTTCTGAGATTTCTGCAGGACTTACCCTTTTATGGGTGAGTTATTTTTTTCTCGTATTATATCCTGCAGACGTTGTTTTGATGGAGATGTAGTTCATCACCTCCAAACTCCAGATGAACTACAGGTCTTTTTAAATAGACCCGACGGAGTACACAGCTTACAAGAAGGTATCTTGAGGTCGACATCCTGCACTCTCCAGAATATATTATTAACCAAACTGATACACGGTTACAAAGACAAGAAATGAGATCATTTTGAAAATATCAGAGTTTAAAGGAAATGCCATCGGAGGTTTCATTACTCCGCAGATGTGCTCTCCTGGCCACTGATGTGAGATCAGATCACGATGGGAAGCACGGACTCTCATCTGATGTGAAACACATGCATAAATGTCATCTTGGGCTATTTTTAAGACGATTAATAAAACCTTCCTATAAAATGTCAGTTGCATGAACTTGGCCCGAGTAATTGATCCAAGATGACGGCCTCCCCACGTCTGACAAACACGGTGCAAATGTTATTTCTGGTCTGTTGTTTACCAGATCACCACACGTGTGCACCAGAAGTAATCGATCCTGTGTTCCCGCTTTGAGTTGTGATCACGCACAAGGATGGGATTAAAAAAAATGTACTCAAGAATTTGATTTTTGAAACATATCATTGAACAAGCTTTACTCTGTGTAGGCTGAGCACCATGAGGAAATATTTCAGCTTATCATTGTGAAGTCTAATATGCCAGTCTACCACCTCAGGGATCTGGGTTTGAGTCCCGGCAGTGCCTCCTGTCTAGGTTCGACACACATACAGACACAATTGGCTCTGTCTGTGGAAGGGGAAGCCTGTCTGGGAATCCTGTCCATTATACGCTTATAACCGTGCCCTGTGTTCTCCAAGAATAAACACTGGAACTCCCATGACTCTGACCAGGAAAAAAGGTTAAAATGTGGAAAATCAGTAAATAAGAACTGGTAGCACAGGTAACCAACTCTAGATAGGGTGCCAGTCGATGGGAGGGCACATTCACTCACTCACTCACTCACTCACACCAGGACATTTTAGAGACACCAACTGACCTAAAGTAGAACTTTATCAATTGACACTGGACATTCATGGGGAGAACATGCAAATTCCACACAGGTGGAGTCCGGGCCAGGAATTAAACCAGGGATCTCTTGAACTGTGAGGTAACGACATAAAAGAATAGAATAGAATAGAATTGAATAGAATAGAATAGAATAGAATAGAATAGAATAGAATAGAATGTAGAACTGTGAATGTATTTGCTTTGTGTGCTTCCAGTGTTGTCCACAAGGAGAAGACAAATCGCTTATTAAACCCGCAAGATCATATTTTTTTGTTGTTGTTTTAAATCATATTGATTTTTATATTACGACAAAAAATGGACCAGTGATATTTTTAAAAAATCTTAAAACGTCTCTAAGGTTTAAAAATATAAAATACATATATAACTGCTGCTTTATTCCAATAGGTGCAAAAAAAATCACTGTCATTTTTATTATTTGATATTTGTTCTGTTCTGTTCTGTTCTGTTATGTTATGTTATGTTATGTTATGTTATGTTATGTTATGTTATGTTATGTTGCTTTCATCATTAAAAAAAAGAAACTTTCTCCACTGTTAGAAAAGCAAAGACTGAATGTGCATGCTCAATATAATATGAGTGGTTCCAGTTTTGTCCACACGGTGGCGACAAAGCACTAATTAAAACTTTACCGGTCATCGCGTTTCGTTTTTAATTACATGAAGTGACATGAAATTGATGCTTTAATATACCTAATTTATTTATTCTCAAACACATGAAACAACAAATATATAAAAACCCAGCAATATGCTATAATACACTCTACGAACATTAAATAATTAGGTGTTTTGTTTTTGCCTTTACACCCCGCTGGCTATAATAAAAGTACCAATATCGTCAGGTTCAGGTAAAGGTTCCACAGATGCCTTGAGATAGATCCATTAAATGCTGTGGAGACATAATTAATAAATTTGAAAGTAGCGATTGAATATAAATAAATAATATATAGATTAATTGACATTTAGCATTTAGCAGATGCCCTTATCCAGAGCGACTTACAGTTGATACAGTCTTACAATCCAAGCAATTGTGGGTTAAGGGTCTTGCTCAAGGACCAAACAGTGGCAGCTTGGCAGAGGTGGGATTTGAGCTGCTGGTCCATAGTCCAGTAACCTTACCCACTAGGCTACCATAGTCCACGAATATATGTATATATATATATATATATATATATATATATATATATATATATATATATATATATATATATATATATATATAGATATATAGATATATATCTATATATATATATATATATATATATATATATTTTTTTTTTTTTTTTTTTTTTTTTTTTTTATACGTGAACAGAGCTGTAGAAATGTATTTGGCTTTTCATATTCATGAGAAGAAACAGGAAAGGTAGAGGTGTTGCATTCGTGTCAGTTTTGTCTCAAAAGATGAAATACAAAATTAATGTCTCTTCATATTATTGTTTTATTAATTATTGACATGAAGGGTAATTAAAGGGGCAATAATAAGGTTGCCGGGCGGTACTTTTATTTTGGAGATAGACTCCACGGACACGCTGTTAGATGGCTTCGCATCTTTACCTGGTGCTGCTGTGTTAGGAAAGTTCGCAGGGGATCTTTGATAACAGCCTCTTAAAGCGAGGTAATTCTTCATATTTATCGATTTATGTCATGGCGTTTCTGCTGCTCCGTTTAAACATGATTAGCGCCTCTGTCCTATCTGACCCGGAGCCTGTAGAGCTCGGTGAGAGCTCCGGTGTTTCCTTCTGACAGGCTTTATGTTGTTTTAGCCCCCTGTTCCCTTTAGCTGTTTGCTAAACGCTCTGACATTCGGGTTTGACGTAGATCGATCGATTGGCTTTAGCTTTAGCGTTAGCTTTAGCTTAGCTGTACAACAAAGTTTGGATAAGTCGGGAAGAATAAAGTTCATTTGCCCAGTTTACGTTTTCTTCCTTAACCACGTCCAGAGGTTTAACGTGTGGTTGTGTCCCAAATCGCGGAACGTCATGCTAAGTAGTGTGTAGAATTAGTGCCCTTCTAAGCTGCGGTTAATCACCTGATGCACTACGTAGTGCCCTTTGTTTTGCGCTTTGACACACACAGACTGAAGCTGCGGCCCGAGCAGTGTACTTAACGCACTAAATAGAACATCAGCGCCGTTTAACGTCCGCATTACGCCTTGCGAAACAGGTCGTTGACCGAATTGGACGTTGACCGGACGTTACCGTAGTCACAGAGTAGTGTAGATAGTTTGTACGTAGTTCTTTGTTTTGAACAATGATGTTAAAGCACGATATGCAAACGTTTAGTACAGTATTGTACAATACAGTAATTCTTATTTGTGTCTTTTGTAGAATTTGAAACTGTTACGGAAAATGAAGCCTTCAAGGCTGCGATTGTCTTTTCTGTCAGCAGGTGTCGCTAGGGTTCGCTCGTACTAGTTGTTTTGGACAATTACAAAGTGTCAAAATCAGACAGTTACAAATACCATGTGTTGTTTTTTCGGGAGACCCTGGACTCCTCAGATATGTCACCATTTGACATTTAATGGCTAAGTATATTGACTTCATGTATTTATCAGCTTTTTGATGGAACATTTCCTAGTACCGGTTCAGATATGGGTTCAGGTACTGGACTATGGACCAAAAGGACCAGGGTTCAAATCCCACCTCTGCCAAGCTGTCACTGTTGGGTCCTTGAGCAAGGCCCTTAACCCACAATTGCTTGGATTGGATTGTTGACACCCTAACTTTAATTTCAGCTGTTTTTATATTTTCACTGGAGTCTGTGGAATATTGCAATGTATATCTCTCGTATCGCAATGTATCATAATATAATCGTATCGTGTAGCTCTTTCCAATGCCCACCCCTAATGTCCTTAATAGATCACGATCAAAAATGGTCCATTTAAGGTGTGCATGCAAAGGAAGCAAATAATATTCAGTCGCTCGCAGTTATGTTTTTTTTTAGTCGATTTATTTTTAGTCCCGTATCACATGTTGTAATATTTGTACACAGAAACCCTTCCTCTTCGTTCTCATGACCCATGAGGTCCAGGATGTGGGTAGAGAATAGGAAGAACCCACTTCCTAATAAATTTTGCTCTTTAACTTTCACGTTATTTGACTTTTTTGTGTTTTTCTGTGATTATTTGGTCATTTTCGGGCTATTTGCTTTTTGTGTTTTCAAACAAAACATGCAGGAAACATGATGTAGTTTTTTTTCTGGGAAGTGCAAAGCTAATTTGAGTAGTTGAATGTGGTACAGTGTTCGATCCGCCGTACGCTAGGGCAAATCTCATCACATTGTCAGTGTTGATGCATCAAAATGCGTATGATGAGGCTTAGGATGAAAAGTTGTGACCAAAACGCACTTGAATATTTAGCAGTTCAGTTTTGCAGAGCCTTTGAGTTTACATTCAGGAAGACATTCTGCTTTTGGATCCGATGTTGACTGCAATCACAGTGTGTGGTAAAAGATGAAATGTCTCTCGATCGGTCAAAGGTAACCATTTGCTGATAAGTTATACAGAACGTTGGACTCGAAAGGCACAGTGGGGTCACTTTAGGTTGTTTTCGGTTTGCGTTTGATGAAAGGCTGGTTTAGATCAAGTTCATGTCAAAACGTACCGCAATAACTCCATTTTATGTTTGTGTTTTACTGTTAATATGTGGTTATTAGTATTAATTTGTGTCGACTGCTGATTGGGATGGCTTCCATGTGTCCAGAGGCATGCCTTGGATTAACTGGCCTTCTAAATTGCTGTTCTGGACCTATCCCTCAATTTAAAGGGTACAGACAAACTTGTACCTTGAATGGGGGGCCAATACATTACTTGGGATACATTTATAACACATTTATAATTATTAATTATAGGGTACGTGCACTGCTCAAGGACCAAACAGTGGCAGGTTGGCAGAGGTGGGATTTGAACCCTGGACCTTCTGGTCCACAGTCGAACATCTTAACCACTGTACCACCACCACAGCTCATAGGCTCAGTCCCCTGCCGCTGCAGCTGAGCCAAATTAAACACAGGGCTGTGCTGGTAAACAGTTAATTGGCTGAGCACAGTAAAGTCTTATTTGTTCAGCGACTCTGTCAGAACATTTCATCAGTAGTCTGTACTGTAAGCGGGCAATTCAGGAATTAAAAACTTGATTTTCAAAAGCAGCGCACACAAGTCCACATCTCATTGTAGCTTTTCACACTTGTGTGAACCAAGTGCATCGAACCCCAAAAATCCGAGTGGTTCATTACAACCACAACGTGGAAGCTAAGCAGTTATTTGATTCACGATTATTATAAACTTGAAAGGTTTACTCGCAGCAACGATTTGACGCATTCGAGTAAGGCTTTATGGTCACACCTGCATAGAGCAGAACAGTTAATCAGATAGTTTTCCATCTGCACAAAATGCATTTACTCATTTAAGACAGTTTTGTATCTAATGTTTACTTCTTTAATCTGATATGACTTAGACTTCCATGTTCTGCTCAGAAAATATTGGGTAGATGTACATTTTTAAGGAACTAAGAACATTTATCTCCATATAAGCTCCGTAGAGGGATGTTGTAACATTTCATCAGTTGCCTCCAGACAGAAATAACCCAGACTTCAGACTAGAACTAGATAATCTGATAACTGCAGGAAACCAGATTGTGTCGGTAATCCATAAACAACGTGGTCTATGGTAGCCTAGCGGGTAAGGTACTGGACTTTGGTCCAGAAGGTCCAGGGTTCAAATCCCACCTCTGCCAAGCTGACACTGTTTGGTCCTTGAGCAAGACCCTTAACCCACAATTGCTTGGATTGTAAGACTGTATTGTAAGACTGTAAGTCGCTCTGGATAAGGGCGTCTGCTAAATGCTGTAAATGTAAATGTAGTTCCTCCTGCGTTCTGGGATTATTTCTGAGATAATTATCCATGGGGGAAACCTTTATTTTGGACTGTGGTAGCCTAGCGGTTAAGGTACTGGACTCTGGACCAGAAGTCCAGGGTTCAAATCCCACCTCTGCCAAGCTTCCACTGTTGGGTCCTTGAGCAAGGCCCTTAACCCACAATTGCTTGGATTGTAAGACTGTACCAATTGTAAGTCGCTCTGGATAAGGGTGTCTGCTAAATGCTGTAAATGTAATCCGTTGCATTTGGGCAGTCTGATAATGGGAAACCTCCGGGACTCGGGCAAGAATCAGATTTCTGCTTTGCAACCAGACTATAATCTTCCTGAAGGATGTGACGTAAGCCTCAAACTTTATTCATTAAATAAGTAAATTCTTCCTTTCTCAAGAATTTACTGTTCGGTAGCCATTTCGCTGTGTTTAATTCCATGCTCCCATTTAATTCCGGGTATAAACCACCAGGTCAATGGGGGACCTGGCTACTGTGTCGGGTTACATTCGTGTGCATGTGCAGACTGAGAAAACCGATTGAAATCCGAGTAACAGGATATGTGCACTGAGTAATCTGATTACTGAGATAAACTCCAGCTGTCTATCGGATTTCACGCTCCGATTTCCAGATCTGCATTCGATCTGGGAAGACTATGCTGTTTACGTGACCACTTGCATAATCAGATGACAGATAGGCAAAGTCATTACGATACTTGAAGTAGAGGTGGGCGAATGATTTTAGATCATGAACAACTAAAATGTCTTCAAGATCAGCCTTGAGAGATGGAAGGTGGAGTCCATGCTAGTTACTGCATGTAACAATTACCTTTATTAATCTCATTTTAAAAAGGTATCGACCGTATGAGTAGCATTTTAGTAGTATGTGTGTATTATGACAATATATCAATACCATATCATCAGACTGACTACATCTTCTCACAGTCAGCTGTGGAGCAAACTAAGAAAGAGAGTAGAACTGAAAGGTGACCACGTAGACCTGGTTCTTGTGTGAGGCCTTGCAGGGGATCAGTCACTCACTTCCTCATAGTTGTGCGTTTGTGTTTATATGTACTGTATCTACACACAGAGGCTGTTTCTGAACAACGGGAGGAGTTATGCAATATAGTATTAGTATAGTGTACATGGATATATCATTAGCTAGATTTTTTTTAAATGAACGAATGGATTTTGTGTATTTTTAGAGTCCTCCCCAAGGTCAAATGGGGTAATGCAGTTTAGATTAACCTTGCTTTATTGTCTTAAATAAATAGTACAGTAGTTTGACCATATATAAGATTCAAATAATAAAAAAAAATAAGCTCCATTAGAAATTGTAGATTACTACTGCTAATGAACATGAAAAGAAATGGCGTGGGCGTGAACAAACATCGAAGAGAAGCTAGATTTAAAACAAAATCAAGCACAAATGTTACCTTTGAGAAAAATATGGGTGAATTAAACGTAACATTAACAAAAACCTCCAAATGTGGGTTCCAACAGCAGATGTGCACTGTGCCCTCTGGTGGACAAATTAATGAATGACGAACCTCATAACATAATGGATCTTTGTTTTGTTTCTGTAATTTCTGCCCATTATAAACACTGATACCAGTTTGGCTGCGATTAGGACATATCAGCTATTGCATTTATTGCTCAGGCTCTCATCAGGTATTCAGATCTGCTTAATTACAAATTGATACAGTAGTTATTTTAACGTTGTTATGCATTTTTGCTCCGTGACCATGCGTACTTATGAGCCGAGTATGACGTGGACTTCTTATCACTTCTTATTCCCTGTATTTTCCACAACATATGTTAGGCTAGCGGTGTTAGTGAATATCTGTAGTGAAAGAAGTTTGTGAGAGAGCTAGTTTTGGCGTCCCACTCTTTGATGAAGAGGCGGCTTGAACTCCAGGCCCCACAGGGATTCACAGCCATGTAAACGACCCATAGTAACCTTTCGTTCTCTCCCGCTCTCCTCTCCCTCCCTTCATCTCAGTTTCATTCCCTCTTTCTCTTTTTATTTTATTTCTCTCACAATTGAAGCTCTTTGGCATTTGACCTGTACATCTTAAAAAGAAGGCATTTTACACACTTCCTTCGGTCACTCTCCTGCCCTTCTTTCTGCCTGTCTGGCTCGTTCTGTCTGCTTTCTCAGGAGTGGGGGTTCTCCTGACAGTGCCAGAGTGTTGGGGACGATAAACATCATGAACTGCTAGCAAACACACAGGGAAAGATGGAAAGACAATAACAAAGAGTTACACCGGAGGTATGTGTGCTTGTTTAGAAGCCTACCTTTGAGGGCAGATATTTCTTTGTTATTATGCCTAATGAGTAATAAACTTCCTGACATGGCTGTTTTGTAATAATGTTATTTAGGGTCTGATTTCTTTGCTGACAAATCAATCCTGGCAATCACTTTCTGAATCATCATATTCCAGAATCCTCTTCAGTCTGTTTCTCTGAATTTGTAGCCATATATAGGCCTACATGAAAGTCATTTTTAATTCCTCACTCAGCAGAACTCACTTGTTCTGGGGCGTTTTCTTGCTTTCATTTCCCATTTACCCACAGGATGCCTACTGAGAATATGCAGACTCATTGTCCTCTAAGGATAAGCTGCAGGGATGTGGGGCTTGTAGTCGTGTACGAGTTCCCACAGTCCAGAAATAGTGATTGTGCAAAACTTTTCATCAATGGAAAGTCACTCCTGTTTATTGAACTATGTTCTTACAGGTTGTAGCTGCTTTTGCTTGCTCCTGCCTACAGCACAGTGAAAACTATAGTAATATATTCCTCGATATTGAAGTTTCCAAATGCAGGAGCTTCCAATGTTTTCGTTCATACTTGAAGATTATTTCCTAATAATCACTGCCTGGCTTTCCAAAGCCTTTCACTGATTTGTTATGAGTTAAAAACCTGATTACCTGATTATACTACAGTTTGTTCCGACTCCGCAATCTGATTGGCTAGGGGACATGCACGCACAACCTAGCAATGACACCCGCCCTAAAAAGCAGCCACGTTATAATGAGTAAAACACTGCTGAAATGCAAGCTATAATTAGTTTATTAGTTTTGAAAACGATTTCAATTTGGACGATGAAGCTATTAATGACCAACCTGAGCCAAAGGTTTATCACCTTAGGATTTGGAAGCGAAAGCGATACAAAGTCAGTCCTTTAAATCAAACGTCCGGCTCTTAATGGATTCACAGCTCGACTGAAGGTCAGTTTTAGTCCCATCAACAAATGACCTGAATCAGCTTCATCCCTCACAAAGACGCCTTTCATTAAACACCATCCGCGGCTGATCGGAGCTTCATTCATCTGACAGGTTTGTTATCTGTAAGTCCAGCTCTAACCCAGAGAAGCTGCTGATGCTCCATAGCTCTGTCCTTACATTTCTGACTGATCAGATTAACATTAAGAGCTTCATCATACAGATTTATAATCGCTAATCAAACAGGATCCTAGACTTTGGTTCTAACACCGGGATCTCACTCCGATCTGCTTCAGTCGGTAGAATAGTGGATCTTAGTAACAGCCTGCCTTATAAACCCCACCCATTTTATTTGCTGAATGTAAATAAACTTTCTTTTTAATACATTAAAACTTACCAATCGGTATATTTGTGTTTGTCTGTATAATAACAGTTCTTGGTCATTCTGTTCCTCGGCTTTAATGACTGAAGGGCTTAGCCGCGGGGGAACGATAGAATGGAGCTATTTTACCTCATGGAATGCTGAGAAACAAATCATTTTCGGTCCTCTGTATCTTAAAATCTAACCATAAATGGCGATAATGGAACTGTGGTATAATCGCAATAACAAACTCGAGCTTGTGCTTTAATGTGAGATGTCGACCTGCAGCCTCGTGCCGCATCACACCAGTGCCAGTATCTCACGTTAAAGCGCTCCCTCTCGTGTGTTATTGCTTAATAATACTATAAACACACCTACTTGAGTTGCTTCACAGGAGTTCATCTGCTGTAGATATCTAACAAGGTGTACAGAGAGTGGGAGCGTTTGAGTCATTTGAGGTTATGACAGTATTTCATTTCGAACATGTTTACCATTGAGTCTTGGTTTACTACAGACCAGAAGGTCCAGGGTTCAAATCCCATTTCTGTCAAGCTGCATGCATTGTGACTTCTTATTACTTAACATTACATATTATACTTTGAAAGTACATCATTATCCATTATTACTTATGGGGCTGCACAGTATATCATTTTTTTTGTGTGTGTGTGTTTTTTAAACGTTGTTGCAACATTGGTCTTGCCAGAAGATTGCAATATGTAAATGAGCATTTTGAGAATCCTGCCCAATCTCAGACATTCCCAGTCAGTTTTTACTCCGTATGTTGCTAAATTGTGGCATTAGAGTCGGAAGAGAAGGAGAAATGAATGTAGGTCAATATTTAACTGGGCAACAATATGGGTTAAATAATACACAAATTGTGGTATGATTGCGCAATAAGGTTTTGGCATTATTGTGTAAGTTTTTGCTGGCCCTGAGAACGTTCAGTAGATGAAAGTCGAAGGCGTCGACAGATTTTCAGTGTTAAAATGATGTAGTTGTGTTACATGTTACAAACATGGACCTTAACTCCACCAGTTGATTAATAAATGAGTGAAGAACATATGCTAGCAGTGTGGCTTTAACTGTGGGAAGGAATGGCGTTACTGGAATAAATTTCTTAAGGAAGCCCTTGTGGAAGCTCGAAATTTGAACTTAATTGGCCGTTCAAACTCCGATTGGAATTATTAAGTTGGAATAAAGTTTCCCAATAAGAAGTAATGTAAATAGGATTAATCCGCTTCTGGCCCCCTAATGTTTTTTAACGCCTATTTTCTTATTTAATTAATGATTAAGAGCAGGAATAAAGCAAAGGAATGTGAGACAATAATAATAATAATAATAATCAATAAGTACAGTCATTGAAATATGAAGACATGAAAATAAGGCTTTATAGCCACTGAGGCGAACACAGTTTTGGCACGTCTTATCACTGGGGCAGCGACTCCCGAGACTGAGGGAGTGTCTGAAATTGTACTCATCGACTGATATAATATATATAATAATATAACAATAAAATAATATACATGATGTCTATGATCGAGCCAATTGTTTCTCCTTCTTTTGGGTTTTATGGTGATTGGCCTACCACATCGATGCATTGTTGATAATGCATTATGTGCACCATTTGAGTGTTTTATATAGGGTGCCCATGTTCAAAGTCAGAACTTTAGTTTGAATTGGTCTGATCTTTTTCAGGTGGAGTGTTGATCCGTTATGATAAGCTGACGATGACCACCCTTTCTGCATCTGTTATTGGTGATGTGCATGGTAAGTTTCATCTGAAACTTGAAGAAATGATCATGATTGTCTGTATGGATGGAATACATGGACCAAATCCTTTATTTCTGGTCAGCTGTGAAGCCACTTAAGATGACGCTGATGTTTATAATAATGCATATTAATTACTGTCTTACTGAAAGCTACTTTAGAGTTGGATCTACCTGTGACACTGTGACTACCTGCCCCTCCCTGTGACACTGTCTGTGACTCCATGACTTTAGTTTCGCTATTAGATTTATCATCTACGCCGCCCAAGGAGGTTGGGTCCCTTTTTGAGTCTTGGTCCTCCCAAGGTTTCTTCCTCATAACACTCAGGGAGTTTTTCCTTGCCACTGTCGCCCTAGGCTTGCTCAATTTGGGATTGGACGTAGTTATTAGGAGATAATCTAAACTTTTAAAGTTGCTTCGAGACAATGCTCCATTGTACATTTACAGCATTTAGCAGACGCCCTTATCCAGAGTGACTTACAATTGGTACAGTCTTACAATCCAAGCAATTGTGGGTTAAGGGCCTTGCTCAAGGACCCAACAGTGGCAGCTTGGCAGAGGTGGGATTTGAACCCTGGACCTTCTGGTCCATAGTCCAGTACCTTACCCACTAGGCTACCACAGTCCCAAAAAGTTGTAAAAAGCACTATATAAATAGATCTGACTTGACTTGACTTGACTTGACTTGACACTGCGCAGAATAAGAAGGGTCAAAATGGGACCTTTAAAAATAAAAAAATAAAAAACATTTTTAAAAAAGGACTTGTCCTAGCTGAATTCTTTGTTCATGATTTTATTGTGCTGGTGATATTTGTAAAAATGTAAATATATCTTTGTAAGTGGTTCCACTGGTTTGATGGCACCTTATTAGAAAAAAAACCATCTTAGCAAATCTAAATTATTGTAATAATTGCTCTGTATTGTTCTGTTAACAGCTACTGTATGTGGAGGTGTGTGCATTTACTGTATCTTTGTCCTATAGGGGCAAGTCTGGGTAGCGTCACTGACGAGGGCTCCTCAGGAGCAGAAGTGAAACATGAATTTCATGCTTCTCCCAGTCAACCAGTTTCATTCTCCGGTTCTCCTAAAGAACTGAGCGACACGCTGCACATGGAGCCCAGAGATGTCAAACTGGATCCCTCAACAGACAGGCTGGCTCCAGGTATGTCGGATCACGTCTGGTTCGTGGATGAGTGCGCCTTTATTTATGAGTCCACAGTGTTTTTATATTTGGATATAGATGTAGGTCCAGATTGAGGGCGGATAAGAGAAACTGACCCGTCGGTTCATCTTTACAGCAGCACAGATCAAGCAGTGTGGAGCTGAAATTGACTTTCGGTCCATAGTCGTTATTTTGAGTGAATGAAAGTAAGTCTTGTTCAGAATTGCAGATGATATTGACAACATGGCATTAGAGATTCATGTTTAAAAGCTGAGAAATAATTATGTTGCACCTATTTGTGGCTCCTCACTAGTAACTGTGGTACTACAAATTATAATAAACAAACTTGTGGTTGTGTTTTGGAAATGTGTTACTGATTACTTGTTGATATTTTCATTAACACGTTTTTAGATTAAAATAAACTTGCTCTGGACGCTGTGAATTAGGTTGTGATGTCTGTCTTAAGAATTAAGAACAAAGTGTGTGTGTGTGTATCTGTATGTATTTGTTTCCTGTAGGCCTGTAGTTCTGTTTGCTACGTAGCACGGAGGAAGATTTTGGATGCTTCATGTGGTCAAGCAGAGAAAATGCGACTTGCATGTAGTCAATAATGACGTCCTTATCACGAGCGACGCACAATTGATACAGTTTTCCGTTGTATAATCCAAGCCATTGTGGGTTAAGGGTGTTGCTCAAGGCTCGGCAGCTTGGCAGTGCTGGATCTTGAACCCTGGACCTTCTGGTTCAAAGTTGAATAACTTAACCGCTGCACCTCCACTCTTGATTATCGGCGTTGACACGTTAGTGCGTGTGTGTGTGTGTGTTTTACAGCACCTGAAATGATCTTTAGTATTAGAAGAATCACCACAGATCAACAAGAGGAAATGTTTTGTGCTTTTGTAGAAAGCTTGGGTTTTAAACTTTACAGAGCATTTCATTATATCAAATGTAATTGGTCAGTCAAGTTGTTGTCGATGTGTGACTTTTGTTTTGACCTTTGTCTGGCCCTGACAAACAAAACTGTGTTTAAAAAATGAAAAGATATGCTTTGTGTCACTGAGGGTTAATGTTGTGGGTAGGGGTTCCATTACTGAGCTGCATCTAATACAAAGTCAATGGAAAAAAATCACAAATGATGTTTGTGCAGAGGGCCAGCCAGTGAAGAGGAAGAAGGGCCCGGCTCCCAAGATGCTGGGAAACGAAGTGTGTAGCGTGTGTGGGGATAAAGCATCTGGCTTCCACTACAACGTCCTGAGCTGCGAGGGCTGCAAGGGCTTCTTCAGACGGAGTGTGATCAAGGGAGCGCAGTACGCCTGCAAGAACTCTGGCCGCTGCGAGATGGACATGTACATGCGCCGCAAGTGCCAGCAGTGTCGGCTCCGCAAGTGTCGAGAGGCCGGCATGTTGGAGCAGTGTGAGTGGAATCACTAGACGACTCTGCTTTATCTTGAAAATGATCCTATAGGTTGGCCTCAGTGTTCCCCCTGACGCATTAGGATATTCTAATGTCCTGTTATCTTCTACAGGTGTGCTCTCAGAGGAGCAGATTCGGTTAAAGAAGATGAAGAAACAGCATGAGGACGAGGCGTCTCGTAGCTCGACGGCGGCAGCTCCCAGTCCAGCTCTTGACGTTCCCCCTCTGGCTCCAGAACAGCAGGAAATGATCGAGAAGTTGGTAGCCATGCAGAAACAGTGCAACAAGCGTTCCTTCATCGACCGGCGCAAAGTCACTGTAAGTGGATCCAGGCTTACATGCAGGAGTCCCATTTTAAATCAAAGTAGACCTGCATTTTCTGAAGGAACGGCAACGGTGCTTGTAATGTGGCAAACAAAAAGAATATTGCATGTGTTCAAATACTTTTGGCTGAGTGCGGGGGCGTGTCCTAATATTTTTGGCCGCATGTGGGGGCGTGTCCTAATACTTTTGGTCGCGTGCAGGGACGTGTCTCAATACTTTTGGACGCATGCGGGGGCATGTCCTAATACGTTTCTCAATCATTTTGGCCGTGTGCGGGGGTGTGTCTCAATATTTTTAGCCGCTAATACTTTTGACTGCATGCGGGAACGTGCCTCAATACTTTTGGCAGCGTGCGGGGGCATGTCCCAATACATTTGGTCGCGTGTCCTAATACTTTTGGTCGCATGCGGGGCGTGTCCTAATAATTTTGTCCGCGTGCAGGGGGCGTGCTTCAATACTTTTGGCCGTGTGTGGGGGGTGTCTCAATACATTTAGCCGCATGTCCTAATACTTTTGGCTGCATGCATGCGCGTGTCTCAATACTTTTGGCCGCATGCTGGGGCGTGTCCTAATACATTTGGCTGCGTGCATGGGCGTGTCCTGATACTTTTGGCCGTGTGCAGGAGCGTGTCTCAATAATTTTGGCTGCGTGCGGGGATGTGTCCGAATACTTTTGCCACGTGCGGGGGCGTCTCAATATTTTTGGCCTTATTTGGCTGGATAAAATTGTTTAATCTCAGATCCCTAATATATAATGCAGATCTACTTTATTGTAGCAGCTCTGATTCGTTCTACCACAGTTGAATTCATTACCGGAGATGGGATTCTTTGAAGTATTGGCTGGCTTCACTTTGCTTCAGTAAGTGCTCCTTATAAGAAACAACCGAATTCATAACAAGACTGAAATGTTTTATGTGCCTCAGCCATGGCCACAGAGCCAGGACCCCCTGAACCGGGAGGTGCGGCAGCAGCGTTTCGCTCACTTCACCGAGCTGGCCATCATGTCCGTGCAGGAGATTGTGGACTTTGCAAAACAGCTGCCTGGCTTCCTGGAGCTCACCCGTGAGGACCAGATCGCCCTGCTCAAGACCTCCACCATAGAGGTCAGTCAGTGAGTCATGCACAGATGGTAATATGGTATTCATTTCATTTAGGAGCTTTCTGCCCCCTGGTGGCGTTAAAAAGCTATTGTAGAGCTATAGTGTAGTTTTTTGTGTGTGGTAATATGTTGTGCACACCTTTCTTATGTAGATCATGCTGCTAGAGACGTCCCGGCGCTACAACCCAGCAATAGAGAGCATAACGTTCCTCACTCCGGATTTCAGCTACAATAAGGAGGACTTTGCCAAAGCAGGTGTGGAAGCTTCTACCCCCTGTTGACTTTGTGTTTTTAGTGTGAAATCTTCCTGCATTTGATATTTTTTACTGATAAAATTGGTTAAGGTATTGGCTTCGTTTCCTGCCAAAAGGGCTGTCCAGAAACTTTTGCTTCCTTTCTTGAAGAGGCACCAGATCCATACAAGCATTATTTTCTGAGTCTGACACACACCTCAGAAGGTCTCAACCCTTTTCCTTTGCAGAAATATGAGAACAATGAGTAAACCTTATCAGTTCTGAGCTTGCTGATTAATTTCAGCCTAATGGAGTGCCTTCTCAGCAGAGTCGAGGGTCTTACAGCAGCAGCAGCAGGACTGTGAATGTTGAGCTTGCTGTAGTGTGTTGTCTAAGGGCACTTCCACAGGGAGTGGCGATCTATGCAGGGCACACTTAGGCCTGCGTTCCTGTCCCGGAAAGACGTGAATGTTTAGTTAGGAACACAGATCTGTCTGTGACTTTAAATATTCAGCTGCATTTGATATTGATGTTTGAGTCGGCACCCTGTCCTTAACTGTCCTCTGTCACACCTGGCTCTCTGACAGGGCTGCAGATCGAGTTCATCAACCCCATCTTCGAGTTCTCCAAGGGCATGAATGACCTGCACCTGGATGAGGCAGAATACGCGCTGCTTATCGCCATCAACATCTTCTCGGCAGGTCGGTGTCCCACGCAGAGCGGGGTTTGCACACGTGCAGCTCGCACAGCTGCTAGGGTTCGGCAGATTACGGACTCGACCCTGGGAAAACAGAACGGTTTAACCATAAATGAGAGAGTTGTTTTATTAAGCGGCGTTCCTTATTACAACAGATTGTATGGTTACAGCATGCCTGTGGGTGTTTACTGACCTTATCCTTTGTTACACCGAGCAGACATGAAGCACCACGCTGCGAATGATGATGAATAATGCTTTGTGAATTACACAGACAATTCTTCTGTATTGAATTAGTTAAACATTGCATTTGAATGGATGGAGGCTTGGAATAACCAAATTTAATGCTTGCTTGAATTTGGACATATCCTTCCTTCCATATCCAGTGTCCACTCTATAAATGAGATATGCCCGTTATACATGAGTCATGAGGTTTTCTCCTCTCTTCTCTCTCTCTGTGCATCTGTGTGGCTTCATACATGTATGCACGTTTCTTCAGACCGGCCCAACGTGCAGGATCATGATTTGGTGGAGAAGCTCCAGCAGCCTTATGTGGACGCCCTGCATTCGTACATCAGGATAAAGAGACCCAATGTAAGGCGTGTTCCTCCGCTGTACTGCATGGATTGTTTTGTAATTCCTCTTATCCCTAGACCTTGGTTTTAAATCGAGGAAAATACTGGGCTGTGCCCCGATTCTTAAGCGTACTGGACGTTTGAGTGCAGAGTTGGGATGCAAACCCGGCTGGCTCAGCGGTAGTGTGCTGGCGCATGATGCTGGACCTCCTCCGGCTTGCTTCCCCTATTCAGCTAAAGTCTGGCACAGGATAGACCAGTGGTTCCCAGAGTGGGGGGCGTGGTTGTGTTGTGTGGAAAATATTCTTATATACAAAGGGGGGGACTGCAGTAAAAGTTTGGAAATCACTGGGATAGACCAAGGGGGTCAGGGGCTAGGAAGGACTGATTAAATCTTAGGCTACATGGACCAAGAGTATAAAGGCCACACCTGATACAAGGAGCCTGATAGACCCGTGGTCGCCTATTAGTGGCCGACCGGTATGGGTTTTTAATTTCTGATATAATTATATCAGAGCAGATATAATGTCTATTTTCAGAACTCATAAAACTAATAATAATAAATGAGACTCCATTGGTAAACTTAAATGAACATTTACCTGAGCTATAAATGCACTTTCCATTTGCACTCTGTTATATAAATAAAAAATAAAGTTACTGCATTTAACAGCAGGGCTGGGTATTAAAGGACCTCACGATATGATTATATCATGATACATTGCGATACGATGCAAATTCCACATACTCCACCGTTTTGATACGTCACATCACACTGATAATTCAGCAAACAAACTGAGTCAAAAATAAATATCACGATATATTGCTGTATCTTTTTTTAGTTTTTAATTTATTAGCCCTACTTAACAACATTTATTCCCAGACAACAGCATCATCTAGTTTCTGGGGAAAAGCGAACATGAGTAAATAATTGCAAAAAATAAACACTGGTAGACGAGTTGTTTTTAATCCCAGTCCCTATTAAGAGCAGAAATGTGTAATGCTGGAAAGTTTTAATCTTCTCATAAGTGTACCTACTCTCACTGTATGTTCTCTCAAAGTTGTAATGGAGGAAAACAACGTTCCTCTGCATTTTTTCCACTGTTTTTGCATATCGGCCGCATGAGCACAGAAATAGCAACAATCACCCTAGATTAATTGTCCGACTGCTATTGTCTATATTATACTTGGTCATTTATATATTGAGGAAAATGATCCAGTATTACATATTAGTGAGTGGCAAAAGTATGTGAACCTTTGCTTTCAGTATCTGGTGTGACCCCCCTGTGCAGCAATAACTGCAGCTAAACGTTTCCTGTAGCTGTTGATCAGTCCTGCACACCGGCTTGGAGGAATTTTAGCCCATTCCTCCTTACAGAACAGCTTCAGCTCTGGGATGTTGGTGGGTTTCCTCACATTAGCTGCTCACTTCAGGTCCTTCCACAACATTTCCATTGGATTAAGGTCAGGACTTTGACTTGGCCATTCCAAAACATGAACTTTATTCTTCTGTAACCATTCTTTGGTAGAACGGCTTGTGTGCTTAGGGTCGTTGTCTTGCTGCATGACCCACCTTCTCTTGAGATTCAGTTCATGGACAGATGTCCTGACATTGTCCTTTAGAATTCTCTGATATCATTCAGAATTCATTGTTCCATCAATGATGGCAAGCCGTCCTGCCCAGATGCAGCAAAAACAGTCCCAAACCATGATACTACCACCACCATGTTTCACAGATGGGATAAGGTTCTTATGCTGGAATGCAGTGATTTCCTTTCTCTAAAACATAACGCTTTTCTTTTAACCAAAAAGTTCTATTTTGGTCTCATCCGTCCACAAAACATTCTTCCAGTAGCCTTCTGGCTCGTCCACGTGATCTTTAGCAAACTGCAGATGAGCAGCAATGTTCTTTTTGGAGAGCAGTGGCTTTCTCCTTGCAACCCTGCCATGCACACCATTGTTGTTCAGTGTTCTTCTGATGGTGAACATTAACATTAGCCAATGTGAGAGAGGCCTTCAGTTGCTTAGAAGTTACCCTGGGGTCCTTTGTGACCTCACCAACTATTACACACCTTGCTCTTGGAGGGATCTTTGTTGGTCGGCCACTCCTGGGGAGGGTAACAATGGTCTTGAATTTCCTCCATTTGTACACAATCTGTCTGACTGTGGATTGGTGGAGTCCAAACTCTTTAGAGATGGTTTTGTAACTTTTTCCAACCTTTTTCTGAGGTCCGCAGAAATCTCCTTTGTTCGTACCATGATACACTTCCACAGACGTGTTGTGAAGAGCAGACTTTGATAGATCCCTGTTCTTTAAATAAAACAGGGTGCCCACTCACACCTGATTGGCATCCCATGGATTGAAAACATCTGACTCTAATGTCACCTTCAAATTAGCTGCTAATCCCAGAGGTTCACATACTTTTGCCATTGACTGATATGTAATAGTGGGTCATTTTCCTCAATAAATAAATGACCAAGTATAATATTTTTGTCTCATTTTGTTTAACTGGGTTCTCTTTATCTACTTTTAGGACTTGTGTGAAAATCTGATGATGTTTTAGGTCATATTTATGCAGAAATGTAGAAAATTCTAAAGGGTTCACAAACTTTCAGGCACCACTGTAAGTATTCCTGAATTCTGATGGGGTCTGCAGCATGTGCCTCAGATCAGGGGTTCCTACATCACAGTCCTCTTTGAGTGGACTTTTCCTACAGAGATAATTGCTGCAGCTCTGTGTGTATGACATGCCCATTCCCTGTTCTGTCCACGTTGCAGGATCACCTGATGTTCCCACGGATGCTGATGAAGTTGGTGAGTCTGCGCACCCTCAGCAGTGTGCACTCGGAGCAGGTCTTCGCCTTGCGACTGCAGGACAAGAAACTTCCTCCTCTGCTTTCTGAAATCTGGGACGTCCACGAGTGACCATGACTACAGAATATGGCCAGACCAAACGACAGTAATGCAGGGTCTCATGGCTGAAGGGTGGGAGATCGTAACGTCTGTCAGGCCCCTTAACTGCATCAGTCTTTAGGAGCCTGGTCTCATCTTCCTCTTAACTTATGTTTGTACGTTCCTGTGCAGGATACAGTGGTGTGCTCTTTCAGAATGATGTCTCTATAGAGACTGAGCAACGGAGCCTGGGTGAATGGCTTTGGCAGTACTTGTTTCTTCGGGATTGGAAACTTGCAATGTAGACATTTTGAATACCGATTCTCGCTCGCCGAAATTAATGACTATAAATACAAGAAATCTGTCTTACCGAGTGCTCTGAGCAGGTCTTGGCAATGGTTCCCGGTCTTCAGTTAATCACCCTTATTGCTTTTTCTTGCCGAGTCATACTGCTTTGGATTTTTACTGTCTCAGTTCGGCTGTCAGAACGTGGGAGCCCATTCGAGCTCAGATCCAGGGTTGCAGTCACAGAGTTTGATGATGAAAGCAAGTTTGCTTTATGTTTGCTTTGGTTTAACAAGGCAACTGGAGATTTGGATCTAATATGGGCTTCCTTTGTCCCTTGCCCAAAAGCATGTCAGTTCATACCCGGTCAGGGAGCAGTGCTCTTACGACTCACCTGTGTTAGGCTTCATTTCAGAACCGGCTGCTGTACCTCTTTTACATGACACGGTCTGTGCTGCGGTGTGTTGGTTGCACTAAAGGAACAGTGTGGGCAGAAATTAAATATGCAGCATCAATTTCAATGATCTAGGCTTAGTGGTAATGTCCTCAAAATGCTCATCGGAAATACAGAAAGTCAGGCACTACCCATATTATTGATACCAACATCGTCATTATTACTGACGCCGTTCCAAAAACAACTGTGGATAGCTTTAGGACAGTCGGGTTGCTGATGTGTGAGCGTAATTATCGGGAAAATGAAATCCTCTTAGTTTCACGGCTTACTAAACCACCTGCTGCTGTTTAGTTTGCAGTTTTGTAATGTATTATTTAATATTCTGTTTAAGCACTTACCAAGGAAAATTATTGTTATGCTAAAACAAATGTGCAGAATAAAGTCAGTTTGTGATTTCTGAGCAATAATTACTACTATCAATTATAAATATCAAGCCTTATTGTTAGTAATAACAATAATAGTTTTTGGACCCCTTTCTCCTCATTTTCTAGGATAGTTTTGCTCCCATTATGGTACCCTCACAATTGTCTGGCTGCTTCAGACCAGGGGGTTAAATACCACAGGATGTGATTGGGGAATCGTGGGACAGGAGGGTGTTTGTCAGTAAGAAATACAAACAGAAACAGCAAGTAAAAAACATTTTGGTTCTGGTTTTTGAGCTCGGCGTTCCAAATTTCAGTTTCCGCCATGAACTTTTAGTTTAGTGCGTGGTTGGAATTGTTGTGTTGGTTAAGGATGCAGCAGAATCTTACAGGAAAGGATCAATTTCCTTTATATAGACACCCATTAAACACCCATTACATAATAGGTGTGGGTTTATACTTCTACATTAGGTGATTTACTGCTTATGAACTTTGATGCCATGTCCTTATGTCCTTCTAATCCCCTGCCATATGCAAATAAAGAATACAATCTGCCTGACCAGAGGTTGAACATACACAAGTGTTTAAAGGTTTTAAAACGCAAAGAAATCTAATTTTTAAGGAACTGACACAGTTTTGAAATCAGGTACCACTGAATTGATGATAAAGTTAATATGTCATAAACAGTCCAATTTTTCAGTCGTCCAATTTCCGTTCTTCTGCCCATTTTTAACCTTTTCTGTTAATCTGCCAGCTACACTTGTACTTGGCATGTACACATGCAAGACTGGATCTATATGGTTTCCATTTCTTAAACTACAAATTCTGTCCTGCTGCTGCTTTTCAATATGTAGGAACTATTTTATTACCTGGAAATCGGTGCACAGGGTGGCCAAAAAGTTATACTGATATAACAGTTCTTGACCTCAACCGAAATTTGAATACACTGAGAAATTAAAGGTAATTTTGTGTGTGTGTGTGTGTTTTCTGAATGACATACCTCCCATGAACACTGATTGCAGATCACTTGTCTAAGGTCTCCGATTCCCCAAGGCTGGTGGTTTTACTGTTGATCTGCTGCTGTTCAAACTACATTTGTAGTCACATCAATAATAAGCTATGAATCATACTGGAATCATACAATTATCTATTATACAATACTTTAAAATCAATTTAATGGTACCTTGATTTACAAACAAAGTGGTTTCTTGGTGATTCCGTGCTTCTGAGCCTGAGTGTACACTGAATAATCACTGCTACTATGTCATTGTTGAAGCATTGCATCTCTGTGCAACCGTATGATTCTCTTAAGCACTGCTGTACCAATCAAAAGACCTGCTTGCATCCGTCTGTTTAACTTTAATGACATTTCTGTGGTTGCAGCGATCATTTTAAAGGATCATGTACTTATGACACTTAAGCACTGATCCCATTATTTCCCACTTTCAAACCAAAACTGATGTCACTGCCTCTTTGTCAGCTTCTTATATTAATCCTATACAGACATCACTTTAGGAAGTAGTATCCAGAAACATCACAAACTCGCCTTAAGATTGTTCAATTTACTGTGAATTTGTAATATGGTCCTTTACATAAATATCGACCCTGATATAATACTCCATATCGAATCAGTACACCCCTACCTACACTATACTCAACATAGCTGCTCTACAGCTGCTACAAACAGATTATCAGTGCAGCCTAATCAGCTGTTGTTCATTGGATTAATAGAATAGAAAGGGTTCATGTAATAGTTATTCACTTGAGGCCAATCCAAGTGACCGATGTGGCTAGTCCTTTAAATAATCAGTTAAATAGAAGAACAATAGACCTGTAAATTCAATAAATATATGAAATATATTAAATATAAATATATAAAAGTATAAATTTATAATCTAAAAATATAAAAGTTGCAAACCATGCCAATGTCTGATGTCTACCTTTAAGCCTTGACCAATATTCTGTCACTGATTCAGCCTATGGGTATCTTAAAAATGTTGATTCTCTAAACCGAGCCCTTATTTGAATGTATGGAACATGTAGATCCGGCACAACCCCACTGTGTGGCAGTGTTGAGTTATCCAAAGCCACATTTCACACCCTTTAGTAGTCTGTACTGTAGTTGCAGTCCTGGCTTTGCATTTTCTTTTTCATCTACGTTGCTGCTTGTGTTGGTAATTTTCATTGATGTCCTGCTGGGTGAACCTTTTCCTCATGACTCAGGTGATCTCCTGCGGTGTGAATCAAACAATGGGGGGATAGAAAGGAAAACGTGTTGAAATGCCTTAGGTCTGTGGATAAACTGCTCTTTATGTATAAATTAAAACCTAACAAATTTTATCGTTCTGCCAGAGTCTACATATATATATTTGTTGAAAATGTAGATGACTAAGCACCACAATTATTCTTTATACTGAAATATATTGACCTAAAACACTGAACTGGGTATAGTCTTGTGTTTTTATTCTTTTGTGGATTTTAATAGAACGATCTTACCTTGTAAATAAATTTATTGCAGTGCCACTTTGTCTTCGTTCTTACTAATCTCGTTTTACATTTCTGACTAGTGGAATGAGTAGATATGGTTCTGTCCTAAATGGCATTTTGTTTCTGACACGAGTTTACTAAATGCTGATTGTGTAAACAGTAAAGCACAAACACCAAACTCACCATGAACAAACGAAAAAACACATCACTGGTAGGAGCATCTTGGTTTGTTTCAAAACATTTTACCATTGTGAATCAACAATTCGTTGGGCCACCACCATGGTGACCTGGGTTGAAACTCCGTGGTGCCTTTCAGCCAGGTTGGGCGTCCCAAAGTCACGATTGGCCATGTCTGATGGCACTGCATCAACGACCCCTACTCAGCATTCCAGTGGACTGGTGACCTGCCTCTTTGAATTCTGGGATAGGCTACTTAACTCCCTGCAACCCCTAAATACATGTCTGAAATAAACATACCCACTCAGATATATCCAGATAATATCCACTTAATAATACGTTGCCATTTGATATGTTTCATAATATTTCTTATATTTAAGAACATTTAGCTTAAGTAATATGGATGTTAAATGGCAATTTCGTAATTCAGGTTTAAAGAGACTAGTGCATCTAACGGGAAGGTCCATGGAACAATTTGGGGAGGTATCAATATGTTTGTGCTCCTTTTTTTAAGTATTCGAATGATTTAAATTGTTATATTAGTTAATGCGAGTGGACGTACGTACAACAACTCAAACGCTTTAAATCCGTAATAAACTATCGCCCCATCGGTCTAAATCTGAAACTGTGTGAGATGTTTACACCTCTGGTGGATTTGGTACAGTCCTCCCCGTTGACGGAACTAGTACTTTGTGCTGTATCCCGAATAGAGCCTTATTTTCTATAGAGTGCACTTGATATGGTGTAAGAGGCAGGTGCCGTATACTTTCTAGTGTACATAAGCAGAAGGAAGGGCGATAATTTGGGATGCGGCCTAGCGTACATTGAAAATGAAGAGGACGTAGGTTTCATATAGCGAGCCGTTTCAAAGCAGCTTTACTCCTTCTAGACGTGCACACCGTTTGTCTGTCTTAGAATCATGTCTGAAGGATATAAGTCGACGTTTATGGTGTAGAAACGGACATCTTGCTGGCGGGTTCCTTTTCAGTTGGGCTAACATCACCTTCGACGTTAGCAAGCAGGCGAGCTCGCTAACTGCTGGAGGTCAGTACTGAATGTAAGCTTCATTTTCATCCGTATCATTTTGAAACCGTAAGTTAACCGTTGGAATCTCGCAGCTAATATGGCCGCAGAGAGGCTGGCATGTATTTCTGAACAGGCGGGTTTTTAAATAACCAGAAACATCTGCGTCGTTATCGGTTAGGATGTTGACAGATGCTAATGATGTTCATCTGCGTCTGAAGCCGCATACTACGTACTAAATAGTATGCCAGGTTTAGTACGCAACCTATGAAGTACCGTACTATGTAGTGTACTAGTGTGTAGCTAGCTTTGAATGACATTGCTGTAATTATTTATTTCTTAATGTCGTTAGTTTGTGGCAAGAAACACCTTTTGAGATGTAAATGTGCTTAGACGATGTACAGTGAACCTTTTGCAACGCGAAGCCACCAAATATCCTAAAGCTGTTACCATGCAGTCGGTACATCTTGTGCTGGCGTGGTAAGGACACACTTTTTGGCTTAGGGTATCACAAAGAATGTCACCGTGATATGGTGTGAATGTAAAAAAATGTATTATCTGTTTAAATATAGGCCATAAATATGCAAAAGTCTTAGGATACGATTGTTTTAGAAATTGTTTAATGACCATATGTGGTTATTTCTCAGGCTCTTCATTAGAATACAACCAGAATATATAGGAAATGTGTATGCGATATTAAAAAAAAGAAAAACTTGAGCTTCTATAGGCTACAGGGTATTTCGTGTGACCTCCCCTTACGCAATAGGAGCATCTGGCAGCTTCATCAGGGTACCAAGTTGACCCTGTGGTTTGGAAGTTTGACTGTGGTAGCCTAGCGGTTAAGGTACTGGACTATGGACCAAAAGGTCCAGGGTTCAAATCCCACCTCTGCCAAGCTGCCACAGTTGGGTCCTTGAGCAAAGCCCTTAACCCACAATTGCTTGGATTGTAAATGTAAGTTTGAATTTTTGGGTGAAATCGTTGACAGTGTGTTTTTATATGTAGTTGATCATTATTAAATTGTTTATTACTGCAATGCTTTGTGGAAAAAATCTGAATCACCATACAGCAGCTTAAAAGCTGACAGTGAGGCAAATTATGGCACCTGATCCTGCAGTAGGATGCTAACCGATGGAGAGCCGTCCTCCTCCTTGCCTGTCTTCCTGAAACGAGACACTTGATGAGATAAGGTTTCCATGACACACAATCAGATCATGCACTAAATAAGTTGCATTGTTTGTCATGCGCCTTGTCGGAAAGCTTGACATATGCTTGTGTAGCCTATACTGGTCCTTGTAGTGTTCAGGTCCGAAATTCGGTATGCATGCGGCATTTTCAGTGTGACCTCGTTTTGAGTTAGCATTAGGCTATAGGATGTGCTCTTCCGTGTCTGGCCTCTGGTTTCAATTTGAACTGTTTGTTGATTTTATGCTTCGTTTCCATAAGCACATCCTGCTTTTTCGATGGAATTGTCCGGTGCTTCCCAGATGTTAAGTCTTGATAAGGTTTTTTTTTTAGCTTTGCATCAAGTTAAATCAGCCCAAGCTGTGGCTTTGTAATTTGCATAGACAAAGTTGGTGCTAAAGCTCCATAATCTGTCTGGTGAGTGGTTATGTGGTACCTTTACTTCAGGGGTCTACAGGAAGGCTAAGTGAGTTGTGAAATGAGAGCACAAATCCTCTTTGAGTACAGTTATTTGCAGCACAGCATGGGACCAGTTTCTCTCGCCAATCATGATGGAGGCACTTCCATCTGGCAGAATGTTAGACCATGATATGCTGTGTTGCCAGATTTTGGTGAAAATAATTATTAAATATGCTCAGCTTGCCAAGAAACCATATATGCGAATGCATTACAGGCAAGAAAATGAGAACGTTTCTGCTCGGAAAGCAGTCCTTACCTGCAGGTTTCACCTCTTTATTTCGTGCACTACAAAAGCACAGGACTGGGTAAGAGTCGCTGTTGCGGTGCCAAGGGATGTTTTAGTTGCTACAGCTTTCAAATTCAGTTTTTGGGATGGGGAATGCAGAGAAGAGACCATTGTACATATGTTTTGTTTGCTTGTTTTATGTTAATGTTTAGCCTTGGCAAATCTGGCTGGAGTAGTGCCTTAACCATATGAATTCTGTAAAGCGGTGATGGGGAATGGGGGTGGGAATTGGGCCTCCTGGGCAAGTCACCAAGGCAGCAGATTAGGTGATTGATTGGTTGGATTGATTGATAGATTTTGACGTGGTGGGCCGCCACAGAAACACTGAAACCAGTCAGCAGATGGAGAGAGAAAAGTTCAGAATCAGGATCTTTGCCGTCTGCTCTCTTAAATGTCCTGGGCATGAGTACACCTACATCGCTTACACAATGAACTTCATGGTTGTACCTACTTTGTGGCTTTTTGGAGGTGTTGTGGCTGCGCTGACACACAGCCCTCTCGTACGTCTTATAATATATTTATTGATTATTCAGCCACCCTTGCTGTGTACGTATAATGAGATTTTTAGCTCTCGGCCAGCTGACGTTGTGTTCTGTGCTTGGGCACAGTTAGCGATCACACTACATGCGTACTGTGCCAACTGAACTGCACCCGAACCCACCTTTTGAAACATGCCTGAGCACGGTTCAGCCTACCCCACCCAGGCGAGGTATGGAGGGATCACACTAATCAAACGAACTGGACCTTGGTGGTCAAACATGCTTGGGCTAAGTGTGAGTACACCCTTAAACCTTTACTAACAAGCAAAACAATCACTAGCTGATCGCCAAAAAGGCTTGCTTTTTTCTAATTGAGCTCGGGTTAGGTTTAGTGCACCTAAATGGAGGTTTTTATCAGATTATTGAGTTTAAAGTACGTATAAACAGTTGAAATCCGCCATCGGAGTGTTTCTTTTGTATTTGAGCATAACCCATGCATTCTGCTCTCTGTGGCTTAATTATAATTACCAAATGTCGCATTACTGTCCTATCTTGTCTTTGATCTTTCATACTGACGGATATCCCCTCTCAGAAGAGCTGCCTGCCAGAGAGCGTGTGAGAGGGTGTTCATCTGAATGCTCTCATGTTTAATGCAGTTTCTGATTACGGATCTCACCTTTCAGAAACCTTTTTCTGGTCTCTGTGACAGAAAGAAACTAATCCTTTGCTGCTGTGGCAAATGAACTACAAGCATGCTGATATATCAGAGAATAAATACAAAGACGTTTTACTGAGTGGCATCGTATGTTGGTAGAGCCTCAAATAGGGCTTGACTCATAAAACAAGATCTGGCTACAGATCCACCATTCCGAGTAAACTGGGATTGATTTTCTCTGCTGTTTGTAATCTGTCACTGTGGGGGATGTACCAAATGTTTGGCCCGTGGGAATAAACAAAATAGACTATTAAATACAGCAGTGTCTCAGTGTAACTCTTTACAAATGCATCTTAATGCGATTGCTAATTCAGAAACATCAAGGACGACCACAGCACCACACAAGCTGTGACCCCTGCGTCATCAGACAATCTGCGACCCGTGTCGTCCAGTCTGCGTCCCCCGTGTCATCGTCCCATCTGCCTCCCCGTGTTATCACCCCATCTGCTTATCTCTCGCTGCACGTGCACTTTACGTCAGAGATTCTAGCTAAGGGTGGGCGATGTGGTAAAAATATTGTATTGCGATAATTTCATTTTCGCTATACACGATATTTATGGCGACACGTGATCACAGACAAAACGCATCGGTCGCAACAGATTTTTAAAAACTACTTGTCAAATATGATCTCATACTTAGGGATTTTTATTCAAAATATGCTGCATGTCATCCAATTAAACAGGACGAATTGCGCACTCTGTAACCAAACGTGCAGTTGGTCAGTGTTCTTTACATACTGACGATATCACCCGATGTGCTCAGAAAAGCATATCATCAAAAATTGCCAAAATGTCTCACGATACGATAAAATATCGTCATATTGCCCACCCCTAATTCTGGCTTTTGTTGGCGTTGTCATTTCTGAAACTGACATTGATTGCCAATTGTGCAATCTTGCATGTAAACATGATAAAAGGCCCACCCACTATGCATTCCGGACACAGCACGGTTGATGCTGTTTTTCTGCTTGTTAGCTGAATAATGACAGTGATGTCGTTAACAGAGACAGATATCCTATATTGGCCAGGCTAGCCAAGTCCTATTTATGCATTCCTGGTACTTCAACACTACTTTATTCTCTGCAGCAGGAAATATAGTCTCTAAAAAGAGAGCCAGCTTTAGCCAGGAGCATGTTGACAGGCTAACATTTTTGGCTTGCAATGCAAAGTTTCTAAAGAAAGAGCGTGAATGAGTTTGTATTTAGTGTTTGCACTTATTTTTCTCTATTATTTAATTTGTTGTTTTAATTTATTAATAAATTAAAAGCAATTGAAGGACTTATTTGCTCTGTTATTTAATGTTATATTTCTGAATAAAGACATTGAAAGGTGTTTTTTTTTTTTTTTTTTTTTTTTAAACCCGATTCATCGATTAATCAAAAAAATAATCGACCGATTAATCGATTATTAAAATAATCATTAGTTGCAGCCCTAGTTGCCTCTATTCGTCTTTGATACCGTGTGGGGCAGCAAGGTGTAATTTGCGTTTAAATACACTTGCCCAGTCTGATTAATGAATGGAAATAAGGAAAGAATGGGTGGAGGTTCTATGGCCTTGCGTGTGAATACGTGTGATGAGTCCTCATGCATCTTTCATGGTTAAACAGCGTTGCTTAGTATTTGGATTGAAATGTGAATGTTGGTTACTAGTCTTCCTGTTGGAGGACCACAGAGGTTTTCAGTGAGCATATGTGATGCTGGTGGGTGGGACGACTGTTGGCAACCATACATTTACTTGCCACTGAATTACCCTCGCTATGAGTCATTAAAAGGCCTCAGGTTTACACGCGGTATGGGAGGAGATAAAATGAGGGTGAGGATGCTATTTTAGATTTGTGGACATTAAAAGGGTAGAGCAGTTCGTCTTCATACACGTCGACTGGCCTTAAACTTGATGTGAATAGGAATACAGAAACGGGGGTGATGGTTCTAAAAATGTTATGTTTAATGCATCTTTTGCTCGATCCACTGGTACTGAAGTGTTTTTGATTATCGCAATATTTGGGAGGTTCTCAATCAAATACATAAACGGCAGTTATGAGTTTTATAGGTAGGAATCCAGCATAAGGGGGCTGTGCTTAGTTTTTCATTCCATCCATCCTCACCATGTATCTAAAATGTAAATATCTTTGACTACTGACTTCCCATCCGGAACATGATACTGACCAGTTAAAGGCCGGATTAAAAAGTGGCCAAAAAACATCTATATGACCAAATAACCCTACTATCTCCAAGGCTGTTAGTTTGTGTCAAGTCAAGTCAGATCTATTTATATAGCGCTTTTTGCACATCGACATTAAGTGGCCCGGGTATGATGGGGCTGGAGCTGATGACGGAAGCAGCTTGACTGGAGCTACAGCAGATGAACATCATGTGTGGGACTGGAACTGCCGGAACACAGCTCGGAGAGAAAACAGAAAATGTAATTAGTTATTGGTTAAGAGCACAGTGTCTATTAACAATCACTGATGCCAAGTGTAGCATGAGACCCCGGCAGCATTAGCTATAGCAGCATAGCTAGAAAGAGGAGAACTGGTAGGAAACACAGCCAAGAGGGATCACATGAGACATTGGCAACCCCACGGGAGGCAGAAGACAGCAACCCAATGTCTCTGATCACCATAAGACTCTTTAACTATGAACCCCCAGCTCTGCCCTTAGTCTAAGGGAGGGATGCATGAGTCAAGATCACGAGGACCGAAGCCCAGTTCAGCCAGACCGCTCACTCGACACTCCCGGCTAGCGAACAAGGCAGGCAGGCCAGACATGACTCCAGACTGTGTGTCTCTGTTGTTTAGAAATTTTGGATATGCAAGTGGTGAACTAAATTATCACCTGACTCTCATATGTCTGAAGTATGATTTAGTATAGATGTCTTGTTTTGACCCCACTTATCCTAATCATTTTTGCGGTGCAGGCAAAAGTGCTCCCCTGGAGGACAGTGTCCTGTAATCACACCTCTCAACCTTCTTGTTGGAAGCCCACCTTGGGGTTCGAACTCTGATCCCCATCATGTGGCTTTTGTTGCCGAGCCGCAGGAGCTCCAAGCTAGATGTGCATAGGAATTCAGTGGTCCCCAGTACGTCCGGTTTCTGTTTTTTTTGCTGGGTCCTTTTTGTACAGTAAGTCTATTTAAAAATCACATTTTAGAATTTTCCAATATTTCTGATTGCAGTTGCACGATCTCTTTTAATAATAATAATCTGCTGCTCGTGAGTGACGGGAACGCAGCATGAATGGGAAGTGTGGAGTGTTTTGTGCTTTCTCGCTTTACAGTATTACAAAATGATGTACTTTTATAAGTGTTTCTATCATTATAACCTATCCCTGCTGTTCATAGCAAGCTACAAATTATAGACTGCCAAGGCACCCATTAGTGGTCCCCATGTTCTGACAAATCCATCATAAGCTGAATGTACGATAAACTGAGCAGTTTAATATATACTCTCTATATCGTAAAGTTGCCTACCTTAAACGTGCTTAAAACACGGACATTGGCCTGGAGTTGGGAAAAATTGTTAATACAAGGCCTTTTTTGTAATAAGTGCTGAATGTCTCATGTAAATTGTAGAATAATGTATTGAAAGTAAAAAAAAAACGAGAAAAGATTACTGTCGCAACCACGGTTTTTCCTACATTTGTTCATACTTTATATGATGTGCTGGAAGCTTGCGTCACATTTTAAAACCGCTTATGTTGGTGTTCAAGGAAGCTTGCATGATTTTCGAATCTAAGCCCGTCTCTCTCACTATGTGGGCTGTTTCTAAAGATGAGGAAGTCTATGTGCTGTCAGCAGTAATCCTTTTAAAGTGGCTAATATTGGTAGCCCCTGCAGGTTGTTAAGAGCGTATTTGCTCCATACTGCTCCATAGCACTCTTGGTAATAGGCTGAGAACCTGCCAAATTGAACTTTGAGGCTCGAGATGAGCCTCCACTTCTTCAGCATCTTAAAATGCCATGAGAGTATTCGGAGGCCAGGAGTGTGAAACCATTAACCATGTTACAGCTGTATGTGCATGCTTAATATTTTGAAGAAGGCCAGAGTCCTATGCATACAGCAGGTGCCCCTGACTCGGAAACAAGCTCAATAGGCTTAACAGCTCCACAGCTCTGCATCCCAAGTGGGTTGTTCCATAACAAATCACTAGAACCCGAGCCATCTGCCACAGGGATCTCCTAATTTAATCCACTAGAATCAATAAACACTGAAATTGACTAGAGTAAGCACACCAATAGCATGGACTGTCATCTGATTAAATAAAGAAGCCAACGTTTGTGACCCTGATTAAAATATTTCATTGTGGAGCCTTGGTAACTGTAACAACCCCAAATATTTTATTCGTCTTCTTAAATATTTATGAATTATCCCTAACCCCTAATAGTTGATTTTACCAGTCTGGCATTCGATTCGTCACGAAATCGGGTTATGAAACAAGGGTTGTAAAGCGGATGGCAAACTATAACCATTACAGGCGAGACCATTGAATAGTGGAGGATGTGATTTTGGAAATGCGGTAGAGGTGAGATGATGGAGATGGTAGAGGTGGTGGCAGAAAAGGAATGAGCTCGGGGCGTGTAAGAACATGGAATCCGGATTGCCGGAAATGGAGATTGCAGAGGAAACCGTTTAATGGATGTAAAATGAATTGTCGAAGTCTCACGTTTTTAAAATAATGTCATTGGTAATAAGAACTACAGTGCAATTCAAATCAGCACTCTCCTGTGCTGGTCAGTGCAAGTGTGTTCAGAGACCTTAGACAAGTGATCTGTAATCACTGTTCATAGGAGGTAAAGTAAACTTGTATAATTTGTAAAACACATTTTAAAAAACAACCAAATAAAGCTCACCCTTTGGTTGTGGTTTCATCAGCAAGTGGTGATCATAATTTTTTCAGCCAAGACTATTTATTTCTATAGGATTTTTGACACTGAAGCAGCTCAAAGCAACTTTACCGTATTTTTCGGACCATAAGGCGCACTTAAAATCCTTTAACTTTCTCAAAAATGCGTTGCGTCTAATGTGTGAATTAATTCTGGTTGAGCCTTCTGACCTAGAACCGATTGTAGATGGTACACGGCGCTCATAAATCTGTCAAAATGTTTTAGCACGGCCTTGGTAAGTTACGAAGCTCACGGCCACCGTAGTGCGCAGCATCGCGGAGTAATACGGTATGTGCTTCAGCATTAGGGTACATGCATTCATTCATTTATTTTCGACGCGGATTTCAAACTCAGCGCTATCGGTCACGCAGTTACAACATGGACATAGAGCAGCTGCGGGAGAATTCAACATTAACGAATCAATGGTACGGAAGTGGAGGAAGCAAGAAGACGCCCTGCGCCAGGTAAAGACCAAACTGAGCTTCTGACGGAACTTAAGGGTTTTGTTTCATTTAATGCGCCTTATAACCCGGTGCGCTTTGTAGCCCGGAAAATACGGTACAATTTTGTATTGTCTTCTAATATCTAAGCCCAATCCCAAAAAACCTAGGGTGACAGTGGCAAGGAATAACTCTCTAAACATTATAAGGAAGAAACCTTGGGAAAGCCAAGACTCAAAAAGGGACCCGACCTCCTTGGGCAGCTTGGATGATCAATGTAAATCATAAGCAGTGTGGAGTTAGAGCCACATGGAATATAGTGCAACAAGATGACAGTAACACTGCTTTAATAATTATCATAAAGCACCGACATAAAGACAATGCAAAAATGAAACTATTCATGAAAAAACTACAGACATTTTATGTAATACAGAGAGATTTGAAGTTGCCAGTTGTTGCTGTGAGTGAGATGTTCCACAATTACCTGGTCCCCTGTTCAGTGTGCATTGCCGTTTTGCCTCTGGGATCACCTTGACCCTCTTTTTTGACACGTTTTTGAAGAATGACGAATGATCGTCTGTCTGCTACGCTGTATTGCTCCTGTGAGTTGTGTGTGCATGACAGAGAAGTCTGTTTGCTTTTCTGGGTGGTGGAGCAGATGTATGTTCTTTATTTGCTCTGTGGGGTTTTGTGAACAGCCGTGTATTGTGTCCTGTCATTTAAATCTGCTTTCCTGTCCGCTAAAATTTAATACTAATACAGTGTTATATATCAGGAGGCAGTATAGCCAGAATTATAAATTATTATTATAATAGGTGCTGCTAATAACGGGGGAAACTACTCGCTTCTGTTTTGCTGCTCTAATGTGATTGGGTTTGTTAGGTGGTCTGCGTTATCAGTTTAGTGCGGTCTGTATTTGACACGTGCAACAAATAACATTGCAACTAAGGGTAATCGCTGATAAGCACAGTTTTAGAGATGCACAGAATTTTTGACCACGATGTTTTTGACCATGAAAAGTTTGTTAGACAGAAGGCAGAAGGCGAACACGTGGAGCTTAGGGGGCAAAGGCTTGGACTTTTGAATTTTAAATAGTGTCTACCTGTTTGCTTCACGGTCTTGTTCTGTCGTTTTTAATATTGAGTAGTTTGCTATTTATACAAGAGGTTTAAATAGCAGAGGTTGTGAATAAGGAAATGCAGGGCAGGTGAGGGAATCAGATCTGCACTTTAAATTAAGAAGCTGTTCTTAAGAAGCTGCACAAATGAAGACCCATCTTTGCTGGTGGTGGTGTTTTATTAGTATTCATGCTTGTTACATTCCACTTGAGAGAGAGAGAGAGAGAGAGAGAGAGTGTGTGGTCAAAATATCTGTAACTACTTTTTGATTGCAGCTCCTCCCTCTCTGCTCTTGCCACACTCTGTGCAGAGTGTAAGTCCTATACTGATTGACATATTTGTACTAGTGTATTTGTGCTGGTGTATGGCCTGCTGTACATCACATCTACCTCGGTTGTGTTTATATATTGCTGAATTCATAGTATTCAGCTGTAAAGCATGGAGTCTAACCCACACCTGCTTGGTATTGATGTATTGACTCCATAAGGTCTGTCATGTCACAGCACAGAAATCACTTGGATTTCATTTTTTTTTAAATCTACAAGGCTTTGCAGAGTTTAGATGAGCTTTTATGGAGCACAGTGGTTTTTAAAATGGTCTGCTCTCTGCAGGAGCCCCCGGCAAAAGAGAAAAGTGGAGTGAACATGATGGAACAGCAAGTGAAACCTTCTAAATATGAAAGCTGACGTATTTTAACCTGAAGTTAATTGAACGCCGCCTTCAGAAGCTTCACCCACTAAGTAACCTGTATGAAGACTAAGCTTTTTAGCTGCATCTGTAATCTGGAGCTGCAGAAAGGATCCATTATCCGGCTCATGTTTGGCCGGAAGCCGTTTGTTGTCCTCCTTTGTGATAATTGTCTAGCAAGTAGCAGTTGCAGCTGTGCTGCTGGAGAGAAGCAGGTCAGCCTGCAATCTCATTATACTATCACTGATTGCAGTGTGTGAGATCTGAGCACACAAACATGGAAGTAAATCATGTGACATCACACGTGCAGAGTCTCTAGGGCTCCTGGATTTGTTCCACACGCCATAATTAAGCTGCTGTTGAGCGACACAGGAGGTAAAGGCACACAACTCGGTCCGTCGTTACTGTAGACACCACCTTTTTTCTTTTATCAGATCTTTCACCCAGTAAAAGCTCATGGCATAATTGGTGTGTTCTAATCATGTATGGCTGAAACAAAGTATTTATAGTTACAGTAATTGACCTGATTGTATTTTTCCATAAGCTAATCTAACGGTACTCCTGTGCAGCCTAATGGCTCAGTAGCAAAAGGTGTTCTACTCATTTTTGTTGTTGTCTGAATCAGTGAGTTGTCATATCTTCAAATAAGCATTGTAGCCGTAGCATTTTGCTTCATACAGAGTAGGTACAGAATATATTTTAACCTGAAATTAATTGAAAGTCAGCTTCAGAAGCTTCACTGACTAAATAACCTGGATTGAGACTCGGATTTTCAACTGTATTTCTAATCTGGAGCTAGTTTTCGACTGCAAAGCTCATGCTTGGCCGGAAGAAAAAGGGGTGTGTCTGCATCCAGTATTTGCAATGGTGTGCGATTATGTATAAATATACAACAATCAAGGTATGTTCAGGATAGCAAATAGAAGGTTGTACAGGACAGACAGTCACCACGAGACCGAATCAACAGTGAAGCGCAACAGAGGAACAGTTAAGAATGGAAAATGCATTGTGTTTGTAGTAATCCATGCCACTCATTCCATTCAGCCCAAGATGAAAATGCAGTGCTGATGACAAGGGAACCTGGAACCACAGACAGCAGTGGTCGTATCAGCAAAGTTCGTAAAGTTGATACTGACCTGCATTCTGAAGTTCCTTTGCTGATTTTATACGTTTGCGTAGCGTTGCATGTGCCTTGCACTACAAGAAGTGCTTCATTCAAATGCTACCCATATAAGATCATAATCATAAGCCCTAAAACAGCCTTAACGTGGTGTTTTATATACTTTCTAACAGCCTCATACAGAGAATGTCTGGAGGCTGGATGCTCTGTGGGGACTCGAGCAAGAATAGTAAAGAGGCCCAAGTGCCACAGGAAGATGGAATGGAGGAGTTATTGATGTATTACGAATCAGGCCTGAGGGCAGTGTGCTTTATTTTGGGGTGGTAGGTGGAATGGAAAGTAGAAAGTGCCGTGGCAGCAGAAGAGTTTGCCTATTAATCACAGAGCCTCCAGCAGTGTTAAGCTGCTAGAGAGAAGAATTGATGGTTTTTGGACAGGACTGAGGATACACATTGACCATTTTGCCGGATTTACATCCTTTTTCTGTGATGCATTCTAGAATGTCAGGTATAAGGTATTAATGTGTTGGTTTCTGGCAAGTTTTGCCAAAACTGTCCTTCCAGTCGGTTTGGCTCAGGTGCCGTTTCTATTGGTTAGTTGGGCGTTGAAAAGCCAAACAGTTTCAAGAGGGGTTCTGTCACTTTCCATGCTTGGGTTGAGAAGGTAATATGGACAGTCATGAGAATCCCCCCCAGTTAATGCATACTTGGAGACTTCAATATGTGGATAACAGGCCATTATGCATGCCTGAATAGCTCTGCAGTTTGTGTTTTAGTGGTCACAGCATAATTATTGGGTTCAGTCAAGTCTTCCTCTTGTACGTCTATTGTAGAAATACACTGGCAGATTTTAATATTCAGAAAGCAGAGTGGCACAGCTTCAGAATTCAGTTTTTTTTTTTTCCTTTTGTTATGTAAAGCTGATGGAGTTTGCCCCTGAGATTAAAGATCCCACCACTCCCTTTTCTTCCTCCTCTCTGCAGCTGTAACACTGATGGCAGTTGGATGCTGATTCATGCCCCGAGGCTTCTAAGCCTGAATGTAGAATTGCATAATGCTGGAAATATGTGGCCTAAAAATATCTTAAACCAAGGAATAATGTCTTGACTTGCCAGGTGAAGAGTGGGTGTGAGCTACCTGCACTGCAGAATATACCGGCATAACCTGGGATGGCACTGACCCACTTTTATACAGTATCTGAGAGAAACAAAACAACGCATGAGATCAGTGTAGCAAAATTAAAACATGTGATAGTCAGTGATTAATGGAAAATTGATGTAGAGCTGTTTTGGTGTGGAAGGATGGCAATGCAGTTTTTAGCAAGTGTTTGAACTCTCCTGCCTAAGCCCAGAGACAAACCTAAAGATTGGGCTGGCATGTACGATTATTGGCGCGTCTTGTGCTGATGCCCATCCATGCTGCTGTGCTGTACACAATAATAATCGTTAATATTTATCTAGGGTTTCCATTATACATATTGACATTCTTGTATTTAGTGACATTTTGAGATTGAGCGAAAATAGAAACAGTGCCACCTTCCATAACGTGATGGATTGGCACCCTCTCCAGGGCTGTGCTTATGCCAGTGTCCAGTGAGTACTGGCATAGGCCTTATTCCACCAGTCCTGACAAGGATAAGCAGGGATAAATCCAGGGCAAGGGGGTTTACAGGAGAATGTCATGCTAGTGGTTCATTAATTGAAACTTACCAAATGCAATGGCTCACATGTTTTAACCTGTTCATTTACTAGATTAGTAAAGCCATTAGAAGTGAAGCTGTTTGTATGAAAGGTCACATTTATGATTTCATTAATGCAGAAATCCAGGTAAATCACACCTTTTTGTAAAAAATTGTTCCCTAAATTCAATTCTGTTCTCGTTTATTATGTTAGGTCAGGGTTAGAATGGGTCATTGGACAGTGAACAGGTCTGACATTAGAGTAGACCTGATAATAGACTTGGTTGTGGTGAGAGGTGGTGTGCTAATGATTTCTTCTACTCGCTGAAAAGCACGTATTGTTCGAAAGAGAGGATGGATCTTAAACTCGCACAGCAAACCCACGCAGAATAAATTATGAGATCGCACTGTGGTTATATTTAATGTCCAGAGCCCTGTCATAATGCATTAGGAGAATAGGAGTCGCACACTGCTGCACTTGCTCAGCTGAGTCCATCAGACTGCTTCCAGGGATTGCAGTGTGTGTGTTTCAACTGACCTTTGAGTGCGTTTTGGCAGAGACCAGTGTAAGGTCAGTCTAATGAACAGACTGAAAACCTAGAGTTCCACTCAAGCAGGAGGGAGCGACGGCATCAAGACTGAGACTGACCTGAAATTATTTAATCGCTCGATTTGGGGCACTTCGACTCGCCAGCAAAATCACCAGACCTCAATCCCTTTAGAAAACTTGGAGGATTATTCCTAACAGTATTTGATCCACAGAAAAGGCACGAGTACAGAGATTCAATTCACAGCAACTAGACTAATAAAACAAAGGCTGTTTGACCGTTCAGTTCAGACTAATGTGCCATGGGGTCCTGGTATTATTTCTTCCTTAGAACAGGAGCTACTCTGTGATTTTTATTTCTGTCTGTTCAGCCATGTTGGTGTTTTTTCCCTTCTGTGATGAGAACATGACAGGCAGAACTGCCTTCTGTTTGTCACTCAACTCGGAGGTGCTCTGATAATTTTAGTCCCATCTGGATGCACATCTGAATAATTTTACAGGCAGATGTCGCATTGCGTTGAAATAAATGTCTTGGAGTCGTGCAGCTATAGGAGGTCTTCTGTTGTGCAATCGGAGACCTTGCTCAATCTACAAATTTAGGATTTGGAAGTGTCTTCAATATTTTATTGGACTTGAGGACTTGATTCTCTCATCACTTGAAGAGAGGAGTGGAAGAGAAATAAAAATACATAAGAAAAGGCAGAGGTGCCAGGTGAATAAAGGAATGGTTCTAATGGCTTCAACAGGTGCATTACGTTCTATATACATGCACAATATGCGTTTAGTTTTCTGGAGGTAATGGCCAGTCGTGTCACAGTTATTTGTGATTCAGTCAGCCAGGTTAGTAGAGGAAACCGGATAGAATCTTGCTCATCCTGAGGGAATGTTATTACCTGGCCCAGTGCAAGCGTTGCGTCACACGTGTAGAAATGACATGCCAGGCATCACCCTCTTGGTCTTAAGCCTGCTAGCATTTCAGATTTGTTGGAATAGTCTTGGGCTGTAAAAACATGCTTTCTTTATGGTGCTGCTGAATTTATTAGGGCTGTGCTAAAAAATAGATACAGCAATATGTCATGGTATTTATTTTCGTGATATATTACATTGATTTTCATTTTTTTGAAGGAAGAGCAAACATTTTAAATGGGGTGTGAACAATCTCCGCCCCGTAGATGTTGCAGTACAGCGTTTTGACTCGGTCTGTCTGCTGAATTATCGATGTGATGTATTAAGACGGCTCGGATCGTACACCATACCTTGTGTTTAGCTGTTTTTATATCTTCAGCGAACCATGTGGAATATCACAATATGCATCGTACCGCATGTAGGACCATATCGTGACCCATGTATTGTGAGGTCCTTCCCATTATCCAGCCCTAGGATTTAAGATGTACACACAGACATGCAGGCATTTGTTCTGTATGTTTGAGGTTGTGGCCTAGTTGCTCACCTTTGGACTTTCCCACACTTCGAAACCTGGACTCTTTCTCTATTAGAAGCCTTTCCATGCTTGAGTTTACTATATATTGACTGGTTTCCTATACATATATAATATTCTTCCCACTTCTCATTATCACCTGGAAGTAGGACAGCATAGACTGTTGAAATTTAGTTATTTTAGTTCTGGCCTTTGGAGGAACACTGTTAAAGGCTGTTTCTGAGTGTGATGGATCCTCACGATTTCCTGTCCTTGTTCTGTGTTTTTAGGAGGACCCGACCCTGCATGGCTCTGAACACAATGTTTGGCTGCCACCCTTGTAGCTCCGCCTGCCCGTAGCACCTGCAACCTGATTGGACAGCTTCTGTGAAGAGAGCTTAAAATTGCCGCAGTTGTCATGACTTAGAAGTACTGCTCGTACAGAAATGGAGAAAAAGAAAACCTGTCCCCGTCTGCTGGACTACCTGGTGGTAGTTGGAGCTAGGTAAGTACATTTGTCTCCATGCGTACATTTGTTTTAGGTAGTGTTTGGGTGTAGGCCAGTTGTAATTGTGAGTGAGCGTGAATCAGCGGGAGTGTATGTGCAGTGTTTGTCTGAGGAGCCAGTCAGGCTGGTGTGTTGTGTAGTTAAACTGAGTGGCGTTTGAATGAGCACTATCACTAAGTAAACTGTTTGTATTATGTTATCAGGCTTCTGTTCGCCTAACCAGGCAGGTTCAGCACGGAGTTAAGAGATGATGGAAATGAAATCTGGTCATGCAGGTGTCTCTGGTGGCTTGAATTTAAAAACAAGCTTGAATTATTTTTTTTTATTTTTTTTTTTTTTACTGACAAATGGTGGCTACATTTGCATAAATTGAATATTCTTTTAGGAGATGAGCTTGTGAATATTGAACTACACGTTAACCGATGCCTGTGACAACCTAATGTAAAGCAAAATAGTTTAAATTCTTGTGATCACATTATTTAAAATGTTAAATTTCAAACTTAATTGTTGCTCATTTTTGAGCGAAAATAGAAATTTTTGACAGATCTTTTCTTCGTATCGGTTAATTTAATTTGCGTGCACAAGCCTAGTGATGGGAGAAACAAAGATTTCTGAAGCTTTCAATCATTTGAGCCAATGGCATTGATAAATGATTGTGTTTCAAAACACTTAACCTTGCACCTTAGCGACATCTGCTGGCCAGATTTGCAGAACTGCCTCAGGAAAAAATGAAAAACTGTGCAAATGTGAACATGTATTTTTAAAGTAAAGCATTTCAAGGACTGTTGGCTGTTATCCTTGTACGTTCTCGTTGGTTTAATGAACAAATTTTTTTAAGTAAGAGTAATAAGAGTAACGAAGTAGACTGTGGTAGCCTAGCGGGTAAGGTACTGGATTATGACCTGGAAGGTCCAGGGTTCAAATCCTGGCAAGCTGCCACTGTTGGGTCCTTGAGCAAGACCCTTAACCCACAATTGCTTGGACTGTAAGACTGTATCAGTTGTAAGTCGCTCTGGATAAGGGCGTCTGCTAAATGCTGTAAATGTAAATGTAGCATAAATCCTCATTACATTTTGAACGAAGTAGACCGTGGTAGCCTAGCGGTTAAGATACTGGATTATGACCTGGAAGGTCCAGGGTTCAAATCCAACTGCAACTCTGCCAAACTGCCACTGTTGGGTCCTTGAGCAAGACTCTTAACCCACAATAGCTTCAATTGTAAGAAAATATCAGTTGTAAGTCACTTGACTTAAATGTAAACGCTGTTTTGGAACTGTAGTAGCCTAGCGACTAAGGTACTGGACTGTGGACCAGAAGGTCCAGGGCTCAGATCGCACCTCTACCGAGCTGCCACTGTTGGGTCCTTGAGCAAGACTCTTAACTCTCAGTTGCTTGGACTGTAAGACTGTATCAGTTGATAAGGGCGTCTGCTAAGTGACCTGTAGTTAGTAATACATTACGTTTTTGAATAACAAGCCCAACACTGCATGTGACCCTTTTCATTGCACTTCTGTATTTTTAGTGTCTGTGTTTCACTCCCTGCCTGTCCCCCCCTCAGGCAGCCCAGTAATGACAGCGTGGCCCAGACGCCCCAGCTGCTTCGGCGCTACCCTCTGGAGGACCATGCTGATTTTCCCCTCCCTCCAGACGTGGTGTTCTTTTGCCAGCCCGAGGGCTGCCTGAGCATCCGTCAGCGCCGTGTCAGCCTGCGCGACGACTCGTCCTTCGTTTTCACGCTCACCGACAAGGACTCGGGCGTCACGCGCTACGGCATCTGCCTCAACTTCTACCGCTCCTTCCAGCGGGGCCACCACCGCCCGCGTCCAGAAAACAAAGGTCAGGAATGAACACGAGGTTGCTGTTCATAAAGGATTTGGATTTTGGGATTTCCTGAGGGTTCTGGTAATACAATGAGGCAGTGAAGGTGGAATGTTTATTTGCCATCATGTTGTGTAAGACTCACCAGTTCTGTCTGTGTGGAAGTGGTGATCGGACTCCAGTCCATTTTGCAAGCCCAGATCAGGGTTCGAACGCAGTGCTGTTTTCAGCAGCTGACTCTTACCTTCTAGCCAAGTTGGCTACTAAGGCAGAATAATCTAGTAACATGGACTAGAAACCAGATAGCTTGAGTCACTATGGCAAAATGCAGGGAAGTGCTGGAAACGGAGGGCTTAAATGTTCAAAGTATGGCTCAGATGGGGTACAGGGGGGTGTGTGTTAGTAGGTTGATGGATGGAAATGGTACAGGCTGTTTGCGTAATGGGGGAGTACAGTGCAGTGTGTTATGGGAGTTGGAGTGTTGGAAGCTGTGATCTGATATTCTATCTAATATTGCATTCTTAAGTGATGCCATGGGCCATTAAAATGTGTCCATGGGCCTCATTTGGCTCTATTGCCGAACTTTGGCACTAAATTCTGAATTAAAATTAGTAAAAGCACCGTGTTGTTTGTGTGGCTGTGCTTGTGCCGCTGTGCGCTTTGCAAGTGTACATGTGAGCCGCACAGGTCATTCAGTCCGTTGGCCATCGGGGTCTCCCATATCTAAAACTCGCATCCTGGGTCCTCTTTGTTACAGACAAGGCTCCACGGACAGACCTTGCAGTCGAGGCTACCGAAAAATGCGACCCCTCCTCCTTATCTCTCTCCGGGGACCACACAGCACCCCCTGCTGGAAATGGTGTAGCGGTGCCAGACGAGCAGGGAACCGCGAAGTCGCCCCGGCCCAAACGCAACGTCCGGGCGTCCGCGCGGAATCGGAGCAGCATGCTGACGTCGCTGTGCGTGCTGAGCCACTACCCGTTCTTCTCCACCTTCAGGGAGTGTCTGTACATCCTCAAACGCATGGTGGACTGCTGCAGCCACCGACTCAGTCAGAGAGCGGGCAGTGCCAAGGGCGCTCAGAGGTGAGTGCCGACTAACAGCCGCCGACATCATGTCATGTTTCATTTTTAATCAGTGGCTTGTGAATTTTTAAACGGAGCATATTGTGGACAATAGAATGTAGTCCCAGAGCAGTGGCTAGACCCACAGCAAAAGCAAGCATGCCTAGAGCGGCAGGGACAACCATCCTAGGCGTGATCTTAGCAGATATGAAGTTGTGCGCTGATAGTTTTGGCAGATCTCCCAACCCAAGTAAATGTATTAAGGATTTATTAGGTCGGAAAAGCTGAGCGATTTATTGGAAATGCTTATCGCTAGCGTGGGTTAAACAGTAGTACAAAGGTTTGAATACTCTTTCTGTACGCCGGAGGATGGAGAGGTTACTGCAAGTTTCTGTTTTTTTGTTTTCCATAAACTGCACTAAGTGGCTCGTGGTACGAATCAGCTCCTGCAAAGAGCAGTTCCTCAGGTCCTGGGTTGAAATTTCAAACAGGACTTGCGAAGTGAAGGTCAGGTGGTGTAATTACAAAACCCTGAGAGGGACGGTGTCCTGTTCCGGGTGTCCCTCTGACTGTGGCGAATGCGGCCCTGACCAGGATAAGTGGGATAAAATGGGATCCTTTGATTTGACGTCTGCGTTCACGTTGTAGACGACAAACTTTCAAATTTCTGTTTTCTTTTGATCTGCCTGGTTTGTGGCATCCTGCTCGTGCTCGTCGTAAAGTCCCAGGGTTAACCCATAAATTAGAACAGGGGCCAGATTGTAAAAATGCTACCAGGGTGGAGAAAAATTTTATTTATTTTTTTTTTGTTATTATTATTATTTTTTTCTTCATTAAGAAGTTAAAGTAAGTAGACAAACTGTCTCAATGGCTGAATGACACAGTTCTGGCATATGGGTACTGTGGTAGCCTAGCGGTTAAGGTGCTGGACTATGGACCAGAAGGTCCAGGGTTCAAATCCCCCCTCTGCCAAGCTGCCGCTGTTGGGTCCTTGAGCAAGACCCTTAACCCACAACTGCTTGGATTGTAAGACTGTACCAATTGTAAGTCGCTCTGGATAAGGGCGTCTGCTAAATGCTGTAAATGTAAATATACTAAATAAAATAGACTTATGTGCGTTTAATTTTCTGTTCCAGGCTCCATTTGGTTCACATCATCATATACTGTTAGGACTGTGCTACAAAATTGCTACAGCAATATCACAGTATTTATTTTCGGGATGTACTACATTGACTTTTTAGCTCAAATTAAGCTTTTTGAAGAGAAAAAATGAACAAATAAGGAGTAAAGTACAATCTCCACTCCTGTAGATGTCGCAGTTCAATGTTTTGACTCTTTGTCATTGTGATGTGGTTTAAGACGGCTCGGACCGTACATCATAACTTTGTTTTATATTTTCAGTCAATTATGGAATTTCGTAATATATCATATGCATTGTATCGTGAAGTTCTTTCCAATACCCACCTCTATATACTATTATTCGTAACTTTCTTATGTAATCATTCCTATGGTAAACCATTGACCGTTCCAAATAAAAAGGTGTTCATGCTTTATGGGGCTTTAAGGACAACTGCTAATAAGCTTAAGGGCCCTGTTATAGGGTTTATTAAATGGGAGGCGGACGTGTAATAAACAAATGCTGGCCGTCTTCATTGTGTATCAAGAACACGTATGCAAGTCTCAGCGATAAGTGTACAAGAGAAAACAATCGAGTGCGAGAGGCAGAGCGAGAGCGCCGAAGCCGATGACTATCTGTGCCTCTGAGGATGCTCGTGCAAGTCATTCGCTGTGCAACTGTGCTGCGGTGACGGGCCTCGTCCATCACTCAGCCCTCCAATGTCCATCATTAAACAATCTTCACGAGTACTTTAGCTCTCATCCAGATCAATAAGCATTGTGAGCGGCGGCTCTCACCGTCTCCGCGTTTATTTCCTCCGCACCGGTCGGCCCTTTCTGTTGTAGCCTAGCAACCGCCTCCATGACGAGGCGCAGTCGAGTTTTCAGTCTGCTGTTCTGTCTGCCGTTGAATGGCTCTGCCAGGCGCGCTCGATTTCCTCCCGATGTACACGCAGTACGTTTGGGCAATAAACCACCTGGCATGTTGAGCAGACTGAAATCAAGTTAGTGGAACGCTGCAAAGTCAGCCCTGTTGAGCTCTAAATGGTTCTGCCTTGTCGTGGGTAATCTGGTTACCTTTTTAGGGCTGATTACTTGGTTTGTTTTGACAACAGCACCAACTTGGTTATTTGTCTTGTTTATACACAAGTCCTGTTTGGATTGGTTTCTCAGGCGGCAGTAGACTTTCTACTTTGCGTTCTCTGTAATAAGTCTTTCATCTCCGTGGCAGCTAAACTCAATTTTGGCGCAACGTTCGTTCTGTTACGGTTATCTAACTGAACTGCAGAGGAGAGTTCCCAGTATTCTTATTTCATATGATTTTTAAACCTCAAAATCCGTCCTGATTTTCTGAATTTGTGCTGCTTTTAGAAATACAAACGGCCCTTTGTTGTGGTGGGGCTGCCAGGGACAAACTCCAACAAGATTAGCACTGAGCCGCGTTGTAAGCACTTCGCTCACCGATCACTGCATCTTGCTTGTGACCCGAGCTGGTTTATTTGTCTCTACTCTGAACATCACAAACCCAAACCTGAACATCACAGCTAAAAACAGAGCACCTTGCACCCCAATGCCTGGCAGTACCGTATTTTCCGGGCTATAAAGCGCACCGGGTTATAAGACGCAATATCAATGATCGGCTGCTAACGGATCTATGTTCATACATAAAGCGCACCGGGTTATAAGACGCATTAAATGAAACAAAACTCTTAAGTTCCCTCAGAAGCTCAGTTTGGTCTTTACCTGGCGCAGGGCGTCTTCTTGCTTCCTCCACTTCCGTACCATTGGTTCGTTAATGTTGAATTCTCTCACAGCTGCTCTATGTCCATGTTGTACTGCGTGACTGATAGCGCTGTGTTTGTAATCCGCTTCAAAAATGAATGAATGAATGCACGTACCCTAATGCTGAAGCACATACCGTATTACTCCGCGATGCTGCGCACTACGGTTGCCGTGAGCTTCGTAACTTACCAAGGCCGTGCTAAAACATTTTGACAGATTTATGAGCGCCGTGTACCATCTACAATCGGTTCTAGGTCAGAAAGCACAACCACAACCGCATTTAAAGGCGCACTGTCGATTTTTGAGAAAATTAAAGGATTTTAAGTGCGCCTTATGGTCCGAAAAATACGGTAATTCAGATAGAAGTGATTTTAAGCATGTGAAGTGTCATCACTGGTCAGTTTAACTTCTCAGGTGTTGATTATACAGAATAAATGGATAGAAGCACTGACTGCTTTGTGCCGCCTCTTAAAATCCACCCATTTTCAGTCTTTCGGTTCTAGTCTTTTTAATCTGTTCTGTCCACATAAGCCTCCTGGTGTCTCCCTAATGGTTTTAGCTTAAATTTAAATGTGAACTGCATAGAGTAGATGGCTCGTAAGTGCACTGGATGCCCAGTGCCAATCAAATTTAGAGATGGAAAGTTGGCAACAGAATAAGGTGCAACTTCTGTAGAGGTGTGGAGAGTGAGCTTAAACTGACTACTGATAATGATATAATATCTAATAGGGGTGTGACCATCCACTCTGCTCGTGATTCATGATACAGAATTATTTTCTTTGTATCTTTTTTCTGGAGTGTAAACAATGCAAAACGCCCTTTTCTTGAATAAGTTTTTAAACAAACCAAAAATAATGAGATGAAATTGCAGTTCAGTGAAATGACTAGAAACAGAGGTTTAAACTGGTAAAGAAAATGTTCTATTGCAGCTTCACCATATTAAACAACTGAGTGAAAACATGCCTTTATTTAGGAAGAATGACAAGTGTTTTCTTTTGTAAAATTATCTGAAAATAATCTTTTGGCACTTGCAATTAAATGAAATTTAAGTTTTAAATAATGCTACAGCAAAAAATGTGCCATTATAACAGTTATCAAATTTTTAAACTAAAGTGCTATCATAAATCAAAGTATCCTTTAAAAAATATTTAAAACATCCCCACTGAAATTCCTCTCTACCTCAAGTTTCCAATTGTGGAACGGAAGTTGTTTATGGGAGCATCTGGTGTTCAAAAAATGCATTTGCTCTAGGTGGCATAGTGAACAGAACATGGGACATTGTACATCTCCACAGTGTTTGGTTACACCCCTAATATCTATTGATACTGACTAATTAAAAGAAATCAAGTGCCTACAAGTTAATGCATAAAATAAAAGCATGCTGTGCATCAGATGCATCATTTCTACGCCTTTAAAGCACGACTAATACGACATGTTTCTAATATGTAGCTACTCTGAGAATTAAAATAACACTGTCACACGAGGGCTACACTATTTTAATGTGAGGGACTGAAATGATTAAAAGATGTTTTGTTCACAAGACTGGAACTGTGAGGAAAATGGCGTTAAAATTAACCGTGTGCGTCCGTGGGAGTTCGGTAGTATGCAGATTGTGTAATGACTCCTCTCCATAGAGCGAGTCTGACTCAACATGCTGGCACAGATGAAGTGTGACTTTGTTTCAGCTCTAGCCTTTTGGTGTGCGTGCACAGAACACACACCCACACCCATATTATTCTACGATCCATTGGTTTTCTCAGCTGCTTCCTTAAATTGAATAGTTTTACAGGAACCTTAACTCAGTCAAAGCAAACGGGCTTCAAATCCTTATTGAGGACTTGAAAGTGGTCAGTCATCATGGTTTGCTGTCCATGTTCCGTTCTGATTTGATATGAGGGTTATCATGATGAGAGCTGTAAAGTTCAGCCAGGGAGAACTGCAGCAGCAAAGAGTTCAAACCACAACGCCGTGCTGCCTCCACACTGATTCGAAAGCAATGATTTTCATCGTGTTTGCGTTCTGTTGTAGCGCTGTGCACATCTGAGAAGCAAGTGTATCAGTAAGAGCAAATTTCCTGGTAGATGGAGGACGAGGAGAGGCCGTCAGAGAGCTGATGATGAAACATGAGGGCAGTCCGACTACAGAGAGCAGGAGAATGACTTTTTGTGGAATGGCAAAACAGATTTGTTAACAGATTGAGGTTGTTGACTCTCCTCGGGGACCGGCTGCAGGAGGTGGGAGGCTTTCGCACAACAAATGATGGCCTGGCTGCCTTGATGACACTCCCTCTTTCTCTAGCCTAAGTGCAGCCAGCACAAACCAAGTTTCATTTGTTTGGCAAGTTGAAAAGAAGTTTTAAACACTGCACTTAGTTTATGGTGTTACAGCAGTGCACCATCAACTCTTTCGGTTTGGTTCCATTTATATTTTTTTCCCAAGTCCAGCCCAGAGTTCAAACCCAGGCCTTCACCGTCTACAGATGTCTAGCAGCTGGCTTTTGCCCCTGAACCACAGGACATGCTTTTTTTCTCAGTACCAATACAAGTACGTTATTAAGAGTTGCAGATATTGATTTGACAATTCATTTTTGAAAAGCAAAGGTTGATCAGACAATGGTCTTGTTTTTATACAACTGCATGTCGGTGTTTATACAATAAAATGAATGAAACCAAACCAAAATGGTAAGATGGGCTATATAATGGGATACCGATGCATTAGGAAGAAGTAATAGCTATCCTTTCATAGTTTTATTAGCTCTTAAGAGAGAATAAAACATCCAAAACTGCAAATCTAAATCAAATGATTAAGCAAAATCAGTTTCTGAATAAGATCAGGACGTCCCTAATTATTTCTGAACTCAGTAAAGATCTGCTGTGATCAGTCTGATAACAGATTCTGTGCCGGTCACATTTAGCAATCACTTGTGAACGCATGAACATCACAGTGCTTTGACTACCGTATTTTTCGGACCATAAGGCGCACTTAAAATCCTTTAACTTTCTCAAAAATCGACAGTGCGCCTTAAAATGCGGTGCGTCTAATGTATGAATTAATTCTGGTTGTGCTTTCTGACCTAGAACCGATTGTAGATGGTACACGGCGCTCATAAATCTGTCAAAATCTTTTAGCACGGTCTTGGTAGGTTACAAAGCTTATAGCCACCATAGTGCGCAGCATCACGGAGTAATACGGTATGTGCTTCAGCATTAGGGTGTGTGCATTCATTCATTCATTCATTTTCGAAGCGGATTTCAAACACAACGCTATCAGTCACGCAGTACAACATGGACATAGAGCAGCTGCGAGAGAATTCAACATTAACGAATCAATGGTACGGAAGTGGAGGAAGCAAGAAGACGCCCTGCGCCAGGTAAAGACCAAACTGAGCTTCCGACAGAACTTAAGAGTTTCGTTTAATTTCATGCGCCTTATAACCCGGTGCGCTTTATGTATGAAAATATACCCGTTAGCGGTCGATCATTGATATCGCGCCTTATGGCCCGGAAAATACGGTACCTTTCATTCAGAATTCAGGTCATGTGTGTACGGAGCTTTAAACATATCTCAGCCGCTCGCATGTTTATTCGGTCCCAGCACTGAACGCACGGCTCTGGTCTGTTTATTTCTGGGTTCTTGTGCCTCTGTGATATGTTTTGTGTGCGCATGTATTTTTCTTAGTTAATAAAAGCTCACAACGCGTGTTTTTAATTGTTCTACAGTTTATGCACGGGATTTGGTGCAAAAGTGTGTTTTTAGTGAAGTCGGTGGCTTACAGTAGTGATGTATGAATCTGGGTCGGCTAAGAAAATTGCAGTTGTCGGAGCACTTACTTATTCTGCTTGCTTTGTCAGACGCCTGTCTCCAGTAGCCTCTTTAGCAGAATGCTCACTAACTGAATGGTAATGCAAAGGTTGGTTGGGGATTTCTTTGAGAGGTTGTTATGCAGTGAGGGATCCAGCTCGGTTCAGTTGAGCCAAGACTATTCCAGACACGGACAGAGCTGACTGATTTTTATAATGCATTTATGTTCGCTCTAGAAAGACTGAACCTCAGTGTTTTACCTACATTGCTTTAAAGTGATTAGTCCCATAATCCTTACTCTTAGCCGCCAGATACCACATGTCGCGTGCTATTTCTGGCAGCCACTTCAACGGAGGACTGAAAAGGCTTAAAGGAGCTCATGATAATGCACAAATGCCAGCATTTGAATTTCCTAACTGTAAACAAAGGTCTAAAGGCTTTGAAATAAGTTTCTGGCATTTTGAAATGTCAGCTCTTTATAATCCACACGCATTTCCCTTCTGTAACAGTGATGGTGGCGTTGTGTAGTACAGTCTGACAGTCTGGTTGCACAGGCTTTAAGTGACGCAGATGGTGGAAAGAGACAGAATAACATGGTGAGAGTATGGAACATGTTCAGGGGTTGTCTAAGGGATGCCAGGTGTCACCGGCCATTGTGACTAATGACGCTATTGTGTGACCCGCTTACCATCGTGTCATCACTTCTTACCCATGACTCGTGATGCTCTCTAAATATCGGCATTGGCCATTAAAAAACCCACGTCGGTCGACCACTAATTGGCTGTTTCACAGTGAGATGATGGATGCAGTGATCTGCTCTTCAGCTACAAGAAACGTTGTTGCTAAAACATTTTATATAGTTATTAAATACATGACTGGTCTTGTTCTGATCAGTTATTAGGGCATGAATCGTTCAGCTGTCTGTCAGTAGTTTAGGCAGCATGTCTTTGTCTCTGTTACTGTCCCAATTTGTTAAAAAAAAATCTATTGGCTTTGCAAAACAGAAATGTGGCAACTGTATGTGTAAAAACTGCAGCGAGCAGGAGACTAAAAATAGCAGAACCAGTTCTGGCCAGAATGTCTGTTTGAGCCTGATAATTGCAGGGCATGTTGTTTGGTAGGCTGCAGTGCGAAGTGAATGAAATGTAGCACTTTGCAGTGAGAGCTCTCTTGGTTTTAGGACTGTACGCTGCTGAGATTCTGTGTTTTGTGCTCTGGCCATGGCTTGGGGTTTTAACGTTGTGTATATTGATTGTTCTAAATTATGCAGGAATATTCAGCCTCCGGGGCGTGTGTGTGTGTGTGTGTGTGTGTGTGTGTGTGTGTGTGTGTGTGTGTGTGTGTGTGTGTGTGTGTGTGTGTGTGTGTGTGTTTATCCCCCAGAGATGCCATGTGGCGTGTGCTGGCTGGCGCGCTCTCTGTTGAGGAGAAGGAAAAGGGCACTCAGTTACTCCATGACCTGAAGGAAATTGAGTCCTGGGTGTACAGGCTGCTGCGCTCGCCGGTGCCTATAGCAGGGTCGCGGCGCGTGGACGTGGAGGTGCTGCCCCCAGACCTGCAGCCGGCGCTCACGTTTGCCCTTCCTGACTCCTCCCGATTCTGCCTGGTAGACTTCCCGCTGCATTTGCCCCTGGAGCTTCTGGGTGTGGATGCCTGCCTGCAGGTTCTCAGCTGTATCCTGCTCGAGCACAAGGTGTGAAACTGCTTTCAGATTCTGTAATACCTGCTCCCTCATGCACCTCCTGAGATGAGAAATTCACCCTTTATGATTTTGTCCAGCTCAGAAACCACGTCCTGCAGCTCAGGAACTAGGGATGATTAATTGAGTGCAGGCATGAGGAAACCGATATAGAAGGACAGGTCCTTCTAGTTATGTGACTAGGATTATTTTCTTTATAGATGTACAGAAATTTTGGCAATGGGGAAAAAATAATGGTAAGGGTAGGGTGATGGGATGGTAAGGTAGGGTAATGTCAGGTTAGAGTAGGGAAGACTACAGATGGAGAACAACCAGAGAATGAAACAATCTTAAAGTGTGTGGCTTCACTTGGACAAGGGTATAAATAGCAGAGGACGTGATTAAGGAAACGTGGGGAAAGTGAAAGTAACCAGTAAGTCGTCGAATGGGATCAGGTGCAGCACAGGGCTGGATCAGGGCTGTCTGAGGACGTGAGAAAACCTGGGATGAAATCCTTAAAATTACTTTCGAAATATGGGATTTTCAGAGTTTAATGGTGATAAAGCCTGGGAACAACCATAAAAGTATTTTCTTGGTGCGTGTTATTGAAAATACAAAACTAAAAACCCTGCCTAAAAACAAGCTGTTTGTTGGTTTCAGTTTTCATAATAAAGCTTCAGTTCAAATTAAGCTCAAGTTAAAGGAGACAAAGGAGAGGGCAAAGCTGAAGCTGCTCACAGCCACAGAAACATCTGACTTGCTCGAGGGATCAGCACGAATGTTTAAACCACATGCAGGGAGTCTAAGCCATGTTTATTCGTTTCATGTGCAGACACTTTGTTCTAAAGCTGATTATGAGCGAGTCCAATCCAAGCCTGAGCTGAGCGGCTGCGTGTCAAGCGGCTGTCTGGCAGTCCTGGGTCCTGAACCCATGAGCACCTCCGAGCTCCAGTGATAGCTGTGTGTGAGACATTAATATGGTCTGTAGATCACGCAAGAAATAACATGTTTTTAAAAAGAAATAATATAGTAAATTTAGTTAAGCCTTGTTATCCAGATGTGCCTCTTTCATGGACGGTAAAAGGTAACAGGAGCTCTGTGTCCATTATTTCTTATTGGATAATCCCTACCTCATTCTGGTGTTCTTCAAACAATCCTATCATACTTTGTGATGTAGCTTAATGTACATCTTTGGAGAAAATTAAGATGTTCTTGATGTTCTGAATTCTATAAATTGCTGACAAATTCAAAATAAATTTATTTGCTTTAAATGGCAGCTGATCAAAATAACAACAAAAGATGCAGTTTGTAGACTGTGGCAGCCTAGTGGGTAAGGTACTGGACTATGGACCAGAAGGTCCAGAGTTCAAATCCCACCTCTGCCAAGCTGCCACTGTTGGGTCCTTGAGCAAGGCCCTTAACCCACAATTGCTTGGATTGTAAGACTGTACCAATTGTAAGTCGCTCTGGATAAGTGCGTCTGCTAAATAATGTAAGTGTAGACCTTGATTTTTTTTTTTAAACAAACAATACTAATGTTTGAGCTTACAGGAATGTTTGAAATGTGTTGTAGTTGACTGACTGTCTTTGTAGGTGGTGCTTCAGTCTCGGGATTACAACGCTCTCTCAATGAGTGTGATGGCGTTTGTGGCCATGATCTACCCTTTGGAGTACATGTTCCCTGTCATCCCTCTCCTGCCCACCTGCATGGCTTCAGCTGAACAGGTACTAAAACTTGGATGGTGATATTGGCGTGTCTTTTTAAGCGATAATACACGAGAGGTAGCGCTTTAACGTGAGATACTGGCACAGGTGTGATGCGGTCTTGGGCACGAGGCTGCAGGCCAGTATCTCACATTAAAGCACGAGCTCGAGTGTATTATTGCGATTATACCACAGTTCCAATATCGCCATTTATTGTTAGATTTTAAGATAAAGAGGACAGAAATGATGTTTCTCAATGATGTTTCTTCCACGAGGTAAAATGGTTCCATTCTATCATTCCCTCGCGGCTAAGCCCTTCAGTCACTAAAGCCGAGGAACAGAATGACCAATAACTGTTCATTATACAAACAAACACAAATATACCGATTGGTAAGTTTTAATTTATTCTAAATAAAGTTTATTTACATTCAGCAAATAAAATGGGTGGGGTTTATAAGGCAGGCTGTTACTAAGGTCCACTATTCTACCGACTGAAGCAGATCGGAGGGAGATCCCGGTATTAGAACCAAAGTCTAGGATCCGGTTTGATTAGCGATTATAAATTTGTATGATGAAGCTCTTAATGTGAATCTGATCAGTCAGAAATGTAAGGACAGAGCTACAGAGCATCAGCAGCTTCTCTGGGTTAGAGCTGGACTTACAGATAACAAACCTGTCAGATGAATGAAGCTCCGATCAGCCGCGGATGGTGTTTAATGAAAGAGCCGAGGTTAACTCCAGCAAACGGCGTCTTTGTGAGGGATGAAGCTGATTCAGGTCATTTGTTGGGACTAAAGCTGATCTTCAGTCTCGTTGCTCTTCAGTCAAGCTGTGAATCCATTAAGATTTAAAGTTCTTAACTTCGTTTCGCTTTTCCAGAGCTTTCAAATCCTAATAGCTTCATCTCCCAAATTTAAATCGTTTTCAAAACCAGTATATTTTATAAACTAATTATAGCTTTCATTTTGGCAGTGTTTTACTTGGCTGCTAGGTTCATCATTGCTAGGTTACGTGTGTATGCCGCGGAGTACTACTTATGTAGGGCCATTATCGGAATAAAGTCACTGGAAAATCATCTCTCAGCCAATCAGATTGCGGGGTGGGAACTAACTGTGGTGTAATAAGACGTTACTCTCGGAAGCAGTTTCTGGGTTCTGTCTGGCCTCTGTTTTATACCATCACTCATCCCTGTCTCTTTCACCCACTAGCTCCTGTTAGCCCCAACTCCATACATCATAGGTGTGCCTGCCAGCTTCTTCCTGTACAAATCAGACTTTAAGATGCCCGATGATGTTTGGCTGGTGGATCTAGACTGCAACAAGGTCAGTCATCAAGTTGTCCATAAGTCCTGTTTAGTTTGGTATTAATAATATAATAATACTGCTTGATTAACTGCTTTTAAATGTATGCTTATTGTCACAGAGCCCTGTGCTCTCTTAGACTCTTGTGGCATCCTCAGGGCCTACATTTACAATCTCCAGACTTGATGCTTAGCTGTTCCCCTGTTATGGAGCCACTGTGGTAGTTTTAGCAGTGTTGTTTCTTTGCAGGTCATTGTTCCTAACAATGCAGAAATGCTTCCACCTTTGCCCGAGCCAGAATCTTCTGAGTTAAAGAAACATCTAAAGCAGGTAAAATAAGTACCCATTTTCTTATGTATACAGGCAAAGTACTAGCTTAGCTTTATAACATATTTGGGGTTAGTGAGATGGATTAGGATCCTGTGTATAAGCATCACAGATTTGTGTGTCTCTAATGTACGAGTCTCTGGCTTCTGAATCCAAGCCTTTGGTCACTGACTGATTTTAAGTCCAAGCTAAGCCAGGAATCTCCAGTAGAGGATCATCGTTTAGTCTCAGAATTAGTTAGAGATATTGCTGCTTTTTTACTAAAGTAACCCTGTACTAGAGCTGTCATTTTCAACAAGGCTTTTAAAAATGAGGCATTAATTAAAGAAAAACGTTTAGGCTGAAGGACAGAACTGAAAGTACTAGATGGAAGTCGAGTCATGAGTCAATAAATCGGAAAGTTGTGAGCCTGAGACTCATCTCTCATGCACATTCATTCTTCTGATTGTTGTGAAGGTCTAATTTCTGGTGTACTTGGTTTTTGGTTTATGACTGCTCATTATATCTTAAGTTAAATGTAATATCTGCTCAGTTTGACATAATTCTGTTGCGTTGCAGTACAATAAGTATATTTTTCCTTTCTGTTTTGCTCTAGCTTTTGGAGGTAAAAACAATTCCAGGTTCATCTCCTGTACAGTGTAGTCATACCCAAAGTAGAGATTAGTCTAAACCGAGGACTGATTCAGAATGCAGCTTCTGCCTATTAACAACATTAGCTTTAAACATCTCAGTATCTCAGTTTTCCTAGTAATTTATTATGGAGTACATGAGTCACTACCCATAATATTTTATTTAAGATTTTCATTTATTTCTCCACGTTTTCAGACCAGTTGCTTTGTTCCTTAACCCTGCTTACACCTGGTTACAAACGTGAAGACATTTGTTCATGGATGTGATTAGTTTTACCAGAATGCAATCCATATCCAACGTGCATGAAATGATGGGTGTAAACAGGGTTGTTTGTTATTCTGCAGATTCATCCCAAAACAACAATCAATATCAGCGATAAATCATAAATGAGGCTGGTTCTGAATCATTAATCACATAGCTGGTACACTCTGAATCAGACCTGACCCTAACACCACAGAAATCCATAGTATTATATCTATTCCTTTGATGGTTTCCTTGCTGAACTGTGTTTATGTAGTAATGCAGAAAATGGCTTGTTTGCTTTTTACTTCGCTTTCAGGTATTTCACTCTCACTTGTGCTGTGAGAAGTTATAAAATTATCACCCACAAATGGGAGCAGTGGTTCAATTTCTCTGCAGTGTAAAGTAGGGATGCACTGATATGGGAATTCTGGACTGATGCCAATATTTGATATGTACATACGGTATCTGCCAGTATAAACATTTATAAAATATAGAAAGATCAGATACTCCAGGACTAATGCGGCCCTTATGTAGACTGATCATAGCCTTAAATGATCCCTTTTTAAATTAACAAGTTGAATGGGGGGAAAAAAAAACATATGCTTATGCTAAAGCACATGCTTTATGGTCGCTCACTTTGGATGACTTCCACACTGCTGACATTTTAGCTGTGCTGCTTCACAGCCGGTGTCACCATAACACTGCGGTGCGCTTCCACCTTACAAAAAATGCATGATCAAATGGTTCTATGGTTTTAAGTATTGGCCAGATTAGGTCTGATACAGCGTCTGGTTCCGATATCATCGTGCATCCCTTACGCCAAGTCCTACTGATACTTCCAACAATCCTCTTTTTACCTAGTTGTACCAGATCTGCTCCCCTTGTGATCTCAGCCTGTTCATCACCACTGAAGTTATCACACTGATAACTATGGATGGGCTTATTGATGGCTATCCAGTCTGTCTGAATGTGATGCTAGACTTGTTCTGTGTTCCTTCATACTGTTTGTGTGTTTCTATTGTTTCCCCCCTCCTCCTTTTTTGCTATTATGTGTGAAAATTCAAATCAAGATTTGTCCCACTCTCTTTTTTTTCCCCTCATGCTGTGTCTGAGATCCAAATATGGGAAGAACACCTGTGCTGATCTCTGAAGAGACAACCGATGTGTTCACTCTGTGTTTACAGCGCTACAAATGCTGCAGGAGACGCTTTCCTTCCCGCGAGCGTATAAGATTTGGTCTCATTCTATTTCCAGGATTATGTCCTGGGACTCGAATAGGTTCTGACTTGCAGTGTGTGTAGAACGGGCCAGATTTTTCAGACAGAAGTCTGTTTCCCTTTGAGGCACTTCTGCTTTTTGCACTCGCCAAACATATCTGCCCATGCTCTCACGTTATCCTTTATACACTAAATTGGCCTCAAATGTTGGTTTTCCCAAGTCTAACTGCATTTTAATGTCTAAGAGCTTTCAGCCCTCGCGGATGAGGTGTCTCTCTTTTTATATGTGGAGGATTAAAGGCTGATTCCACTTTCTCCTGTGTGGGCGCTCCAGGTGTGCGTGGAGAAAGCTGTAGTAGAAAGGCCAGAAAGCTTTTTGTTGGTTTGGCTGTTCCTTACAGGTGATAAAACTAGGGATGGCCTATTAATGGAAACCAACATTTGGAGCCATCAACTGATGTACTCTTGCCCATATTGATTATTTATTATTATTATTATTAGTATTATTATTATTATTCTGTTAATACTTTTTTCCCCCAATCTCTTAATGTTTCCCACTGTGTTTACAAACGCTACACAATATGAAAAAGAGTCAAGAAGATGGAAGGAAATAGAACATGCCACATCCTACCAAATCATGAATTATTTCAATTGGTTGAAATATTAAATAAATTAACCATAAATGGGTAATCTGTGTGTTTCCTGCAGTCATGCAGTCTTTCTTTAGAAAAATATCCCCATTTTAATAGTTGAGCATATTTACAGTACAAACCTAAAAAACAAAATCGTTTGTTAATCGTGATGAAATTGTCATGTGACGTGGTCAATTCATTTTGGGTCGTATCGCCCAGCATTAGTTAAATCTATTTATGAACACCTAGGACACTGTGTAGCGGAAGCTTAATGCTGGTTTATGACTAGGGACATGCAGGCCTTAAAGTCAAACCAGTGGCTTGTTAAACTTTGGTTTAGTACTACCAGCTTTACATGTAAACACCATGTTTTGTTCCTTGGAGACCTCTCTAGATCCCCTAGGACTACAGAAATAGTTGGTCCAATTGCTGTGTGCAATTTATGACCCACCCTTTAGTGTCTGTCATGGTCTCGTAAGTGCATTGGGTAATTAAGGGTTGTCTGACTCTATGCAGATCTCAGTCACTGGATAGTTAAAGAGAACAAGTGATTAGCTTAACATGTCTTTGTGACATTGATTGGAAAGCTCCATCAAGCCTGGCCTGCTTGTGTAACTAGATGTGAATGGCTCATCGATAAGAGAGTGACCAGATCCTGTGTGCTTTTGGGCAGGATTGAGCCTCCGACAGCTTTACAGAGGCTTTAAATGTCTCTGTCGAGCCTGGGGTGTTCTACAGAATCGGTACAGATGTCCTGTCTAATGGATCTCACCACATAGATTCGGAGAAATGGATTTAAAATTGGAAGCCTTTTGTCACCCCTGGTCTGCTGTGTGGGACTGACCCAGCTCCTCGTCCTGTAGAGCACTGAAACGCGGGCACCCCAGAACCAAGCCCAGTAATACACACTGTCCTTCAGGACACGCACTCGCTTGACTTCAGGCTCTACAAAGTCACTTCAGAGTGCCTGGTGGGATTTGAATCAGGGAGGTTCAGCCCTGCGTTGGTGTTTCAGTGCTTCTCTGGGTGGGATTGGAGTCTGTGTGACACGACTATGACCAGGGGTGCCCTCATGTTACACCTTTCTTGAAGTTCCTCAATTTCTTTATCTCACTCTTTCTGTTCTCCTTTCTCATACCGTCTGGTCCCATTTTAGTCACATGCCCTACCGATCCTTATCCCTGACTGTCTGGGGTTGGTAGTCATGTGATGCTGCCTCTGTTTGGTCTTGTGTTCCACAGTGTCTTGTTAGGTTGACTGTGATCACCCAAAAGCAGATCTTCGCCTCCGACTCCAAGGTTGCTAAATCTCTGCTTGCGGAATGCATCATGCTCCCTACCTGCACAGACTCTTGATTCCCTCCTCTCCCCATGTTTAATGCATAAATATACTTACGCAGGCTCTGCTTCTACACCACTACACATGCTTAGAAACCTATTCCTCTAGTACTGCCACACAGTCAGACCAGTTCATTACCTGTCCCCCTCTGTCAGATCATTTGCTTCTCACAGAGTTTGGCTTGAGCATGTCCAGGTTTCCCTGCACTCCATGACGTTTAATTGTTATTATCTTTAACATCTAGATGAAATCAATTTGACTTTATGCTGTGGCCAGCCTGATTGTGAACAGTGTGTAAGGGTGCTGGAATGTTGTGAGACGTTGAACGAGCGATAGCGGTTATCCCAGAGCGCTTTGTTAATGGCTTACTGAACCCATCCCCTTTCTAACACTTTGACCTTACGACACACACTCAGCAGCTCATTTCAGGCATTTAGACCAGATGTATGCAAAATAATGTTTATGACTTGATCGATGGACAACATTGGTCACCTGGTTAGCCCGTACTTTTGGGGTCCAAAACCTGTAGCTTAAGTAGGGGTTGACAAATCATGAGGTCTGTATCTAGGTTATCAGGCAGGTAAATACTCCATATGGTTTGCCCAGTCTGTTTGGAAACCCTGGCACACTCAGATTTAGAAGACACTGACCAAGGATTAATTTGTTGCTAAGATGTCAGAACAAGTCAAATTCTTTAGCTACTTAAAATTAACAAGTAACTGCATTTTCTATGTTCAGCCTTGTGGGGCACTCATTCTTCAGCAAGTTTTACACTGAGAGTGTTCAGCTTTCTTAAAGTTTATTACAAGTCACACTGTATGAGGTGATTCCCATAAAACCACGTGTTCCCCTTGTTTGATTGTATGGTGAAGAGTTTATGACGATTACTCCGTGCAGCTTGCCTTATCAAACTGGGAAGCTTTAAATAGTTCACACTGTCATAAAGGTAAATCAGCTGGAGTCTAAACAGTGTTTGCTTTCTGGCTGGCATGTTAAAGCACTGTCAAGCACACATTCTGTCCACTGGCCCAACTCCAGAAACTGCTTTTTCTTCAAAAAACAAAAAAATTCAGGGCTACTGATTTGTCCACCCCAACTTATTATCCTTGGAGGATCTAAAAGCTAACAATGTTAGATGTGTAACATTATTGCCTGAAGTGAGAATGCCTGTCCTCATTTCTGCCCTTCTGACTTTGAGTTCAGGCCTTGTTAAAGTATTGAATGTATTATTTTCACTCTTCCTGTCTGCTTCCCTTTTCTTGCACTCTTTCTCTCTTCACAGGCTCTGACCAGCATGAGTCTGAACACTCAGCCCATTCTAAACCTGGAGAAGTTCCAGGAGGGTCAGGATCTGCCTTTGTTGCCCCCAGGTCGGGACAAGTCCTCGCCCTCCTCCACCGAGTTTAACCCCCTCATCTATGGAAATGACGTCGACTCTGTGGATGTGGCCACAAGGTAAGCGTTCTCTCAGGATCAGGTAGCTCTGTATCACCTGACGTTTGGTTCCGGCAGCTCTTATCGGCTGTGTTGGTCCTCTGCAGAGTGGCGATGGTGAGGTTCTTCAACTCTCCGAACGTGCTGCAGGGCTTCCAGATGCACACGCGCACGCTGCGGCTGTTCCCGCGGCCCGTGGTGGCCTTCCAGGCCACGTCATTCCTGGCCTCTCGTCCACGGCGTACCGGCTTCGCTGAGAAACTCTCACACACGCAGGCTGTAGAGTATTATGGAGAATGGGTCCTGAACCCTACAAACCTGGCCTTCCAGCGGATCCATAACAGTAAGAGAACCGGCGCCGACCAGCGCTGTAGTTCAGAGTAGCTACAGCATTCCAAATGTGAATCCATTGTGAGGTTTTCTGTTCTGATTTATATGGTAATCTGATCCGTGTACAATTCACAGCAATCCCCCCAAATCTCACCATCAGATTCAGATTGAATGAGACGTTAAGTTGAGGCATTTTCACACCGTGATGGATTTATTCGGATGCGATTTTTAATGTGGGCTTTTTATGTATTTTTTTGTCCAATCCCTCTGAAAACTCCGCCCGCTTCTGCTGTCTTTAATTCCCCTTCTTTTTATGTGTCATGGAAATTTCACCGCGTCTTTTTCACATCATCGACTTTAAAAAACATCGGGACTGTGGTGGCCTAGTGGTTAAGGTGCTGGACTATGGACCAGAAGGTCCAGGGTTCAAATCCCACCTCTGCCAAGCTGCCACTGTTGGGTCCTTGAGCAAGACCCTTAACCCACAATTGCTTGGATTGTAAGACTGTATCAATTGTAAGTCGCTCTGGATAAGGGCGTCTGCTGTAAATGTAATGTAAAAAATGTAAAAAAAAATAAAAACTAAGACAAAAGCGAAGATCAGTGCAAGAAGATCTAGTTTGTGTTTTTGTGAGCATGAACAGACTAGAATGCACTTATATAAATAAAAAAACTTGACGCACGTATTGTTCGTCCGGACTCGGTGTGAAAAGGCCTTTAGAGTGGTTAAATTATAATAAAGCTTTTGGATTACATTTACTTAAAGGATCAAGTATTTACTCTTCCTAAGTTTACAACTCTCATGCAGGTAAGCCTTAACAACCGAAGTCTTAACAGTCATAACAAATTATAATAGGAATTGTTACAGTAACGCTTAGGGAGTTTTTCCTTGCCACTGTCGCCCCAGGCTTGCTCAGTTTATTGGCCATAGAAATTCGAAGATGATCAAGTCCGAAACAAATCGGACTTGACTTGTTAATGTGTGCACTGTGTTATGTAGAACGGCGTGTTTCGGCTACTGTGTAGATGGTAGCGTTCCACTCGTGTACCTCTGACACATTTACACATCATCTGCACAGTTTTCTTGTGAAAATGCCCTTTATTTACATTGCAGTAGCCTAAAAAGGTTATTTGACTATTGTCATGTCTGGTCAGTGACCTGTTTCAAGGAACGTGCTGCGGTTGATGAGCAGCGCATACCTGTATGTACAGATTTGCTCACAGGATGTCTTATATTTCCAGGTTAAAAAGGAACTACTAAATTCTCTTTTTTCCTTCATTCTAAAACAATACATAGGGTCTGTGATAGCCTAGCGGGTAAGGTGCAGGACTATGGACCAGAAGGTCCAGGGTTCAAGTCCCACCTCTGCCAAGCTGCCACTGTTGGGTCCTTGAGCAAGACCCTTAACCCACAATTGCTTGGATTGTGAGATTGTATCAATTTTAAGTCGCTCTGGATAAGGGCGTCTGCTAAATGCTGTACATGTAAAAAGCAACAGATCTCTAGAATTTCCCTAGTGCACTAGATGGCCAGTGACTAATGAGCATCTCTTTTATCCCTATTCCGACTGGATTAGTTTCAGTGGGATATCGGTGATTAAATTTTTACTTGCAGCTGGGCAGTAGTAAAATTGAGACCACTATTAGTTTGTTGTGTGGTTGTTAGCTGGGTATTTATTGTAGTCACTCAAGTTCTTGTTTAGGTTGTGTAGAATACACTGTGCTCAATAGTCATAAAGCGATCAAGAAAATTGAACTCTGTGATGAATACGGAATCTAAACTATTTTCCAGTAGTACATGGTGTTGCATCCTATGACATGAGAAACGTCTGTTAAACAAAACTCACGGGTTTATGTTCCTCAGTGCTTTTTTTGCACTACTGAGTGCATGTTTTTGTCTTCGTTTCAGATGTGTTTGACCCCTCTCTAATTGGAGATAAACCTAAGTGGTACGCTCACCAGTTGCAGCCGGTGTTTTATCGGGTGTATGATGGGAACTCGCGGCTCGCTGAAGCCATAAGCGGACCACTGGAGGACGATGCCAACGAGTCCGACCCTACTGATGACAGGTAGGAAAAGACGACAAATTGGAATCCAAAGTCAAACTGACGTTGTGTTGGTTAAGAAACAAAACAATTAAATTAAATGATCAGACATTACCAAGCTTCAGAGAACTTTGTGGGACTGAATTATGAAGAGAATGTTGAATTATGAGCAGAATGTTTATTGTACCTGCGGTTTGTGTTGAACAGTGGCAGTGACAGTGAGGCATATGACGACTCCAGCTCCTCCTACTCCTCTTTGGGAGATTTCGTAAATGAGATGATCAAAGGGGACATCCAAGGCGACACACCAAGTTAGCCTTGATTTCTATTTCTTTTTTAATAACGTCTTCTCATCTCATTTTTCTCTAACCGGTAATCGTTCCCTCATTCTGGATTTCTTTCAGACGTGGATCCTTTGACTCATGCAGCGCTGGAGGATGCTAACGAGGTGGAGATCCATGAATTCCATGAGTATAAGGGCGAGGGTGGCGAAAGTGGGGAGCGAGGGTCTGAGGCCGAATGTCCTCCTGAACCCACGGACGGCCAGCCGCTCCGCTCCAGCTCAAGTACCACAGCCAGCTCCAGCCCGAGCACCATTATCCAGGGAGTGAATCACGTCAGTACCACAGGAGATTGCTTTAAGACTACATGGGGAACCTGGGTTCCCCTTCAGTTTGGATGAAATGCAAAATGAATGTATCTATATTTAAGCCATAATGCGCTCGAGGCTGTTTAATGAAAGACGCCGAGTTTAACTCCAGCAAACGATGAAGCTGATTCAGGTCATTTTTGTTGATGTGACTTAAACTGATCTTCAGTCGAGCTGTGAATCCAGTAAGAGCCCGGGACGTTTGATTTAAAGTTCTGACTTTGTATCGCTTTCGCTTCCAAATCCTAAAGGTGATAAACCTTTGGCTCAGGTTGGTCATTAATAACTTCATTGTCCAAATTGAAATCGTTCTCAAAAGCTGTAATTAGTTTATAGGTTTCATTTTGGCAGTGTTTTACTCTAACTTTACTGCTTGCTAAGTTGTGTGTATGCCACGGAATAATACTTATAGGGCATCGGTCAGTGCCATTATCGCCAATAAAGTCACGTTAAAATCGTCTCTCAGCCAATCAGATTGCAGGGTCGGAACTAACTGTGGTATAATCAGTAATCTGGTGGAGTTACAGTATTTTATTGAATCAAATAATTATAGATCTCACTGCAGTATAGCGCTGTTTGTTCGCTGAACTCAAACTCCTTCTGATGAAAAGCGTAGCCTGGGTTCAAAGCCTCTACACAGAGCTAACAGACACTCACTGAAGCCCATGTGTCTCTGGGTGTCTGTGGCGCATTTGTGTATCTGTTGTTTTGAACAGGAAAGATCATCCCACGGCATTTATTGGACAGCTTCTCTTATAATAATTGGCCAAACTCTGAAAGGGGCGTAACCTCGTAACCAGTTGTCAGTCACAAAATCATGACTGACGTCCTGCTCGGGTCAGGAATTATGTTTGTCTTGCGTACCCACAGTTAGTCATGACATGGCTGTCTTGGTGTTTAGATTAAAAAACATGTTTGGTTTCAGGTATCCATGTGGACTCTTAGACCGTCTCGGATAATGGGGGATACTTGTACCTTCCTCATGTATTTTAAGTTGCATTGCAGCATTTTAAGTATCAGTAAATGTTTCGTTCCTTACAGGACCAGACAGAACCTGTTGAGATGGAGGCTTCAGCTAGTGCTGCTCTGCAGAACTCTGTCCCCGGTATATGTCTCCCGGCATTCGCTAGACCTCCTGTAGAGCCGGCCCCCGCCGACCCTACAAATAAAAAGCGAGACTATGATAACCCCTATTTCGAGCCTCAGTATGGCTTCCCCGCAGAAGAGGAGGCTGACAGTGAGGAGCAGGAAGAGAGCTACACGCCACGCTTCAACCAGAACGTCAACGGAAACAAGTATGGCTACGTTCTGTGGTTTATGGTGGTCGGAGCATTCGGTTTCCTAGAGTTTTTCACGTTAAGGTTTCATGCAGGTCCATGCACGCATGTCTGTTATTAATGAATCGGCTTGGTGTTTTGGCATCGAATCAATTTGCAATCTACTGAGCATGGACCATGAGCTTTTTATGATTTATATGTTTTTTATGAATCAAATTAGTTGGCAGTTGACACTGCACATTTTTATCTGATTTGTAGCTTCTGACATGGAACCTGCATGGATTGGATTTGTTTTTCCAGCACATCCCCACAAATGCTCGATCAGATTAAAATCTGCCAAAGTTGCCAGCCGAGTTAACACGATGTTTTTGCCATGTTCCTCAAAACATTACTGAACAATGCTTGCCGTGTGGAAGGGCGCGTTATGTTACTGAAAGAGAACATTATGGAGTAACGTTGCCATGAAGGTGTGCTTGATCTGCGCCAATGTTTAGGTTGGTATTTGTCAAAGTAATATCCACATGAATGCCGGGACCCAAGGTTTCCCAGCGGAATTTTGTCAGAGCATCACGCTGCCAGTTTTATTCACTTCACCTGTAAGTGGTTTTATGTTCTGGCTGATAGACCGACAGACCATGACACACTTTTCATCTTCCCAGAATGTTTTAAAAGCTCAGACCTAATTAGCATATAAATCCTAGATTAAATGCTCGGTTTCTGATCTGATCTGTGTTTTTCCAGACCGTCTCGCCCATTGAGGCCCAGTAGCCTGAAGCTCCCGGGTGAGTCTGATGGAGAAGGAGACTCTAAGAACAGCTCACCAAATTCCACCATCTCCAACAACAACAATGATGGTTTCGGGGGCCTCATGTCTTTTGCCAGTGAGTGCATTTACAAAGTGAATTCATTAAATTTGTAGCATTGTTCTCTGTAATTTGATTCTCCAGTATTCTATAAAACGTCTCTTAAGTGTGTTGCTCATCTTTTTATTATCTGCTCTCTGAAAGCAAGTTGCGTTTGAGCGAGGCAGATATTCTCCGGGCTGGGAACCACAGAGTATCGCCAAAATACGAATTAGCAAGCAGTGCATCAGACGCTCTGTAACGACCACGATACAATCTGTAGTAGCATTATAGTGTGTGGTCCTGCTGCATGCCACATCTGAACGGCTTTCTACATGTCTGGCACGCTACAGACCCAGCCCCATGACCAAGAACGCTCCAGACAAAAACCAAGGAATAGCCAGACAAAAAGAAACTAGAAATCGGCTCTGACCTGAGATGGAACTCAGAAGGGACCTCGGATGAAGACCTGAACCTTTAACAGAAACCACTATACCATACAAACAGCAAACACCAAGTGCGACTGAAACCCCACCTCATGAGAGGCTGGATGCGGTTGAATGCGACTTTGCAGTGCTGTCTGCATTGCAGTGGGAGGTTCTGCTGTGTTTTGTGCTTTGTTTGTAAGGAATTCCCTTGTTCCACCAGCTTAAGGTCCCGGTTCTGTACGAGTCTGGGCTTAATTCCAGTTCCCAAGCTTCCTGGTGCCAAGGGGCTGGCCCGGTAGCATGCCAGACCAGGAGAACCCAAGTGCATGACATGTAGGAAGCCCATAAGAGCAACAACCAGATCTGCGTCAACTTTTTATAATGAACTTCCAACGTAAATATCACTAAACACTTGTGTGTGCAGGTAACTTGTATAAGAACCACGGTACCAGCTTCAGTCTGTCCAGTCTAACTCTGCCTAACAAAGCAGCCAGAGAGAAGAACACACCGTTCCCCAGCCTTAAAGGTACAGTGTAGTTTGTGCAGCTGCAGCTGCCTTCTCATTCTCCCACGCATTCTGTACCATGCATTCTGTCCGTCTCATCTTCAGTCTAGACTGTGCTGTTCGTTGTGCTTGTAAGCTGTCTGCGTCTTAAGCTCAAAGCTGGGGATGATGCGATGTAAAGTCATGTGACATGAGGAACCGTTCCGGTTGGTTTTTGAGTAATTTGACCGTACCTTTTTCCCTAAATGAGTGAGTGGCACTGGTCCACAAATTCACTCTATGACAAAGCATCCTTACACTTCTACTTATGCTTTAATATTTCTTTTTCCCTTGTTTTCTTCTTCACTGTTGCTTTGATTTTTGACTTTAAAAAGAATATTTCAGTTTTGATTTAAGGGAAGACATGGATGAAGGTTGGTGGGAATGTTGCCTGATTTCTTGTTACTCCCCTCTTGACCATGAAAGTGACCCATGAGTGGAATGTGGTGCCCTCTTTTTTTTTTTTCTTGATCTATATTAAGGATGCCTTTCTCAGAAAAAGGGGTGTATTTAAGAGCATGGTCACTTTACTTGGTTGTTTATGATTTTTGGATGAATTGTTTGTGTTGTTCAGATGGTGGTGATGAGAGTCCTGACAGTCCTGGTATGTTTTATCGCTGTAGTCTGCTCTGATCTTGTGCCGGTTTGCTGTGTTTTTCTTAACCATAGCTCCTTTATCTAAAAGACTGACAACCCTGCCTTCCTTTCCATGAACTAGTCATGTGAATAGCCAGAGGATATACCTGTATTCGTGGTGAAGGTATATCCGTAGTCTGTTAACCCATAACTGTGTGTTGTGTGCACAGACTAATACAGAAGATATGCCCTACTAGTGTCAGTTTTCCCTTTGAGTGCCGTGTTTCATGACTGTAGTTCCTTTGACTTTCCTTTGTAGTGTTGTGTAGTGGGTTGTGCCTTTTGTGTGTTCTCTGAAGATTGAGCGTGTCCAGTTATTGGCTGCTCGGACTGATCTGAGGAGTAAAACTCTGCATTTAGAAGCCACATTTTTATGGGACCTCCTAGATCAGCCGATGATTAAATCCTCTGTTTAAAATGCCTACAATATGGTGTTTTTACCCTACATCTAAACACACTGGCATACATTGCTGGTTTGTTAATGGTTAGTCTGAGCCTGACCTGATACTTTTGGGCATTTGGAAAAATGTGGGGTAATTTTGTCTTTAAGGTGAGTATGAATGTAGATTTCTGAGGTGGAAAATAAATTTTGTTTTGAATTTATAATTCAGTCCAGCAATCTGTTTGCAGTTTCTTTCCTGTGTTTTTAAATGTAAGCAGTAAGTGTCCCATAAGTTCTGCATCGTTCTACTTCACTACACTCCAGGAAGAACATATGGTAGCATCGTGTGGAGAAAAATCCCAATCTTCTCAGCATCTGGGGGGATTTCTGAAGTGTAGACATTGCAAAGCGATGCATATTTTCTTATGTAAGTTTTTAAACAAAAAAGCTTTAGGTCTCTGCAATTTAAAGGAGCAGAGTTTTAAAATTGTAAACAAAATGCTGCTTCAGATCACCCAGTGAAAGCATTATCATTTTTTTATTTCTGAGGAATAGCTATTCAAAAACCCATGTACTTTTCTTGTATAAAAAATGAAACGACTTTAGTCTCCTGCAATTTAAAGAATTGCATGACATAAGATTGCGCCCTCTGGTTTTCAGAAATGCAGTTGCATTAGATGGCGTAACAAACAAGAAGGCGTAATAATTTGGCACGATGCATTGTGACACCCCTAGAAGTTCGTGGATTAATGGTGAACATACTGAGCAAGTTCTAATCGATAAATAAATAAAAGCTTACGTTTTGCCTTTTGTCCTGTGTTGCCGGTCTTATGGGACACCCTGCAGTCCTGTTCCTTCTAATCTACAGTACTAGTGGTGCTGTGTCCAGAGCAGAGCCATTAATGAGGCTTTATTTCTACCTGCTCTTATTAGACATTCACCAATTATGTTGGTTTCTCCTCAGTTAGACTCTGACAGGTTCACACCTGGTCTGCATCACATGCAACAGACTCCGCCCCTCTCCCAGAATGGGCCCTCTAGCTCAGCACCACCTATTAAGGTGAAACGCTGTAACTCGTACCCCCTAGTCCCTAAGGGCACCAGGCCTGCTGTCTTGTCTGTGTTGTCTGGAACCAGGCCTTTTTGTACCTTCCTGGCCACTATCTTTGCCCCATACACTTTTAAGGTCTCGCGAATGTACGTAGAAGACTGCTGAGCTGCTGTGATTTGTAAACCACCTCTGGTGATGTCTGTCGCATATGGAGTTGTGCTTCCGAAGATCTTGTGCCCGAGAATGGCCCGGTCTGAGAACAGAGACCAGGACGGACCTCAAAGATCTGGCATCCAACAGCATGTGGAAAAAAAAAAAAAGAATCTGGGGACCGGGGGAGCAAGTTATAGAGTTACAAGGCCTAATGGTGGGCACAGTCTGAGGCACGCAGAGCAGGAGTGCTCCTGTCAGTTTCGTTAAATGAAAATGGCTCTCCTTCCTTCAGTAGCGAATGAGTTTTGCTAAACCTTTGTGTCCTTTCTCTTGTTTCTCTTTTCTTATACGCTTTCTCTCGCTCTCTCTTTTTGGCTTGCTTTTTCTCGTCCCGCTCTGTCCATGTGTCCGGTGTCTGTGCTTGTGGGTTGATGTTTGGACTGGTTCTGTCTGGGCCGGTGTTGCTCTCTGTCCCTCTTTAACCCCCCTTTTGCACTAATTCTGGCTTCTGTGTCCAGTATTTGGGCTAAATTCTCTAATGGAGATTATAACAGAGGTCGGCCCGGGGAGCGGAGAAGGTGGGTTCTGCCCTTTGCTGCGTGAGCTGCATGCTTCTCCAAAGCCAGTCAACTACATCTCCCAGCATCCTGTTCTTTCACCTTTGCTTCTTGTCATGCTTCAGAGTCACGTTGTAATTTCTTATCGTGGTTATTCCATCTTTGGCCCCACTAATACTGTGTTTAAATTCTGTCATGATTGATGTAGAGTGTCATTATTCTTATGTTATAGACCTTATGTTAAGGGCCTTATTTAATAAATCGATATAGACACACAGTGGTTTGGCACATATTTTGCACATAATGTTTTATTTTTAACAGTGATGTTAGTTAAAACACAGTACGCCTTGTGCCCTGTGCTGCCGGCTCGGCACCGGCATTCCCGCGACCCTGACCCGGATTAAGCGGGTAAGAAAATTAATGAATAAATAAACATTCAGGACAGGACTGTACTGAACAGTAAAGTAATTCTTATTTGTATCTTCGAAAACGAAAAACTTCACCGTGTCATTTCTGCCTTTCAAGGCTGCGATTCTCTTTTCTGACAGCAGGTGTCACAAGGGTTCGCTCGTACTACTTTTGTCATTCAGACATGAATTATATGTACAATATATAAGACGGATTGTCTTTATGACCTCTTGCATTGCTCAGATGGACGTTAAGTGGTGCAGACCTGTATAATTGATGCAATCTCTGTAGATATTATAGTTAATACGGTAAAATGATCCATTGAGTCCCAATGATGCCTTCTAGCCACCCCGGCATCATTCAGGCACAGCTGGCTCTATCAGTGGGAGGAGAGACCAGACAGTGGGATCATCCCCTGCCCAGCCCATTCGGGTTACAGGATTCAACCAACCACAGATTGAAAACTTTCAGAAGCGAGTCCCAAATTTGTTCGTTTGTGAATAATTGATGCATATTCATACCAGGAAGAGAAGGCACAGCATTTAAACCATGCTGTAGATGGTGCACAAATAAATTGACTGGTGTTCCAATTCTGTAGCCTCCTGCAGTTTCACAGAACTTCAGTCCTTCGCCAGCATACGATGTTTGAGCGTTGTTCATCCACAAGCATCTTGTTCGTTCACATGTACGGATTTTTGGCGTGTCATTATCTCATAAACAACAACGATTTACACAGCATTTACTCTGTATTAGGTGTTAAGTAATTCATAGATGATTTAAATCATTTGGAAGGATGTACAGGGGTTGGACAATGAAACTGAAACACCTGGTTTTAGACCACAATACTTCATTAGTATGGTGTAGGGCCCCCTTTTGCAGCCAATACAGCGTCAATTCGTCTTGGAAATGACATTTACAAGTCCTGCACAGTGGTCAGAGGGATTTTAAGCCATTCTTCTTGCAGGATAGTGGCCAGGTCACTACGTGATGCTGGTGGAGGAAAACGTTTCCTGACTCGCTTCTCCAAAACACCCCAAAGTGGCTCAATAATATTTAGATCTGGTGACTGTGCAGGCCATGGGAGATGTTCAACTTCACTTTCATGTTCATCAACCAGTCTTTCACCAGTCTTGCTGTGTGTGTTGGTGCATTGTCATTCTGATACACGGCACTGCCTTCAGGATACAATGTTTGAACCATTGAATGCACATGGTCCTCCAGAATGGTTCGGTAGTCCTTGGCAGTGAATGTGCAATTAATGAAGATTGGCCACCAGACTGGTCCAATTTAGCCATGAAACCTCCAACGCTAAAATGACAGGTGTTTCAGTTTCATTGTCCAACCCCTGTATGTAGGTTCTATGCAAATGCTACCATCTTTATAAGGGACTTAAATATCTGCGCACTAATCCTACGTGGGCTGTGAGTTCCAAATAGGCTCCAGACACCCCTTATTAAATCCTTGTGGATTTGATCACCTAGGCTTATTTTCTTGTTTTTGGTTTTTATTCTTTTTCTGCATGTCCCGCAGAATGTTCCTCACCCGTTTGGCCACTCACTCTTCTCATTCTGTTGACGTCCTGTCTCTGTGCGTGTTTGTGTGTGTGGACTTGACTCGGTCATAATCATATCTGAAGTCTGTTCTTCATTCTCCTGCTCTCCTAACATCCATGCAGTACCACCTGCGACCATAGTACCACTACTGCAGTGTGCAACAGTGGATTTGACAGGAAAAAGAAAGTGAAAACGGAATTTTTGTGCTGCTTTCTGTTTGTTTGTTCTTATCTTGGACCGGATCTTGTTTGTTGCATTCGCTTGATCAGGCACAGGCTTCTAAAACGGCTTCTGTGAAAGCACAGTGACGTGTCTGAATGTGCACGTGTCGGCGTGATTTATGCGTCATGGCCACTTTGTGCTTCGGTTTGCTGCGAATTGATTTTGTGCTTAGCCACGCTTAGTAACGTAAAAATGCCCTTATTCTTGGTCTGTGCGTGTTTGTAGTCGGTGTACGGTGTTAATAATCCGTGCTGTCTCTCAGGTGCCCGTGGTCCTCGTGCACTGGTAGATCAGAAGTCCTCGGTTATAAAGCACAGCCCTACAGTAAAGAGAGAGCCTCCTTCACCACAAGGCCGCGCCAACAACACCAGGTAATCGGACTCTGCCGGGCCTGTCCTCGACTTAATGGTATACTCGAGTATTTTCAACCCTGTTGTAGTCGACTAAATCTTGTGGAGCAACCAGATATGATGCATCATGTCCCGCTGATACACTTCTCCAAACCAGACAGGGCGAGAGCTGTTCAGACATATTCCACTTATATACATTTGTAGCTAGGAGCAGACTTTATGATCCTGAGGTTTTTTAAGCAACGCTCTGGTCTCTGTGCGCAGTGAGAACCAGGTGTTCCTGAAGGAGGTGGTGCAGAGCGTGCTGGACGGACAGGGAGTCGGCTGGCTCAACATGAAGAAAGTGCGCCGCCTGCTGGAGAACGAGCAGCTGCGCGTCTTCATGCTCAGCAAGCTGAACCGCGCCGTGCAGTCTGAAGAGGACGCCCGACAGGAAGTGATCAGAGATGTGGTGAGTCGGCTCATCGAGGAAGGACGGGTTTACCTGGCTGTCTTGTAGTGTGAGGATCCTAAATCAAAGTGTGGGCGTGGCTTTCCTTCATATGCTGAGCAGCCAAAACGTTACACTAAGCACGGACTGAAACGTTACGTTTTCAGCAGCTCATTGAGTTTTATTAGACCATACGTGAACAGGCGGGTGTTGGGTGTGGAAGAATTATTCAGGTAAAGGCCGGAGCAGCTCTAACGTGCGTCGAAGCAATAGCTGCTTTCCCTCCAAACAGTTCAGGGATTAATATGGGGTTCTCTGGTCCAAAAGCACCACAGATGACGCTGATTATCTCGTGTCAACATTCTGTTAAGCTTTATATTAGACGATAAGTGAACAGTCGGTTCTTGTAGTTGATGCTGGATGTGGGAGACCTAAATATCGTTAAGGACAAGGTGGCTTTTGTTTTGGCTGGTCAGTGTATATGTAATTAATGAACTTATTATAATTAATAATAATAAAAGGGTGAGGATCTGTTGTGAGGAAAGGATGACACTTGGTGTAAACTGATGCATTTCCATTTTCCTGTGCTGTAAACAATTCCGTGTGTGTGTGTGTGTGTGTGTGTATATGTGTGTGTGTAGGAGATTAACAGGAAGGTGTATAAGGGCATGCTGGACCTGCTTAAATGCACTGTTTCCAGTCTGGAGCACTCCTACACTAATGCAGGCTTGGGTGGCATGGCCAGCGTGTTCAGTCTGTTAGAAATAGCTCGAACCCACTACCAAACCAAAGGTAACATGCATGAACCAAACAGATATGGCTCCTTTAAATGAAATAAACCTTCAAACAAAGTACTTTAACTGCTTCATTCCCTGAATATATCGTCGTCGTGCTCTGAATGCCGGTTTGGTCTTTTACTGAACATCTGAACGTTGTTTTTATTCCTGCTCTCTCAATAATAACAGCCTCGATCATCTTCTAATCGCTCGTCCTTTCTGCAGCGATCAACCAAACCAACGAGCATCGGTCGAATGCGCTCTGTGAATCCACCTTCTGCTTTTTTCCTCTGATATCTTCTTTGTTCCCTGTCGTTGTTTTGCATGTTATGTCCTTTCACATGGCGCCTCCCTGTGGCACAGAGCCAGAGAAGCGAAAGCGGAGTCCCACTGACGGGGTGAGCAGTCCGGGCAGTAAGGAGAGCCCGTCTGTTCGCATGGAGAGCGCCAGGGCTGCGGGCGTGCTCCTGATGCCCAGAATTCAGCTGCCACCCCCTCCCGCGGGGAAAGGGGCGCACCAGTTTGACACCCGGAGTCTGAACGAAGAGAATTTTATTGCTTCTATTGGTGTGTAGACCTCGGCCCCTTCTGCATGTGCCTCCCTGCTTGTGTATTCCACCTGACCGTAAGGGGTGATGCCTCCCTCAGTCTCGTTTGGGTCTTCAGCTGGATCCTCTATTCCACTGATTGTCTACGCTAAAAATGAGCAAACCAGTGAGGAGTTTAGCCAATACTCCAGCGTTGTTCAACCTAATCTAGCAAAACGGTAAAACCTGGGTATCCTAAATGGGTGAGGCGGTCTGAAGCCAGTCTGAGGTGTAGCGAAGAAATGCCGAGGTCGCGACAATAATCGTTTTCGTCTTTCACTTTCAATACATTATTCAATAAATGACATGAGGTATTCAGTACTGTATTACAACATAAGCTTTACGTTCATGATTTGCCTGACTGCAGTTTAATGCAACTTTTTTAAGCATATGCGAGAAGCAGTTCAATAAAACATCCAGTAAAAAGAAGTAAAATGCTAGACGTTGCATACAAACAGAAATAAACGCACACTACTTATTCTACCCTCTGAGCAAAACAGAATAAAACCTTTACTGGAGGGGAAATTATACCCAGGCCACACCGGAGGGCAGTAACCCTCACCTTCCTCCAGTTTTCTGGGGTCGAAGTGCCGCCAACGGCTTTCCTGCTTAGACTCAGGATCAGGAGACATTTTATTTGAACTATGACTCCATGACTTTAGTTTCATTCTTACATTTATCATCTACGCCGCCCAAGGAGGTTGGGTCCCTTTTTGAGTCTTGGTCCTCCCAAGGTTTGTTCCTCATAACACTCAGGGAGTTTTTCCTTGCCACTGTCGCCCTAGGCTTGCTCAATTTGGGATTGGACGTAGTTATTAGGAGATAATCTAAACTTGTAAAGTTGCTTTGAGACAATGCTCCATTGTAAAAAGCGCTATATAAATAGATCTGACTTGACTTGAAATTATTGAATTATCAACAGGTTCTCGAATAATAACAGAACCAACTCTTAAATGGATACAAGACCTTTTGCGCAGACAACATGAATCCCTAACCCTCTCTTACTCGTACATGTGATTTGGTAGATATAAAGTAGTAAAGCTGGAGTAGCTTCATCAGCTCAATTCTCCTATTGAAGCTGTTACTCTACTGAGCCCAGAGCCAGACCCTGAACTGGCAGCGTAGACTCGTTAGTGGAATACCGGGATGAGTAGCCATGTGCTGAGTTTGTACCACTGGTATGTTAATGTGTTTTTGACTCCCTGTTTGCCAGTCCCGACTCCCCCTGAACCCACTGGTTGCATGTTAGAGTAAGTTTCCTTTAAGCCACAAACCTGCCGCTGTGCGTCATATGAAGGTAGGACTCTGAAGGTCCTGGGCTGTAGCAGTGCTGTGTTTGAAAAGGCCTCTCCTGTCTCGCCTCCCCAGCATGAACAATAGAACAGTCCTCCCCTGTAAACAGCCTCGAGATCAGAGTAATCCCAGAGCTCTTTAGGCTCAGTTTGAGGCCACAGAATAACGTTTCTATCTGGGTCTGCGTACAGGGGAAAGAATTCCTCAATCCCTAACCTTTTCCCCTTTGTCCCTTGGTAAAGATGCACCTTCAATTCTACGGAATGTGTTTGCACATCCTGCTTCTGCGCCACCCCATTTCCACCCAGCAGCTGTGAGGCTGATGGCTCATCCCCATTCCACGCCTTTCGCTCCGCCCGGGCCTCCACCCTGACCCTGGAAAGCCATAGCTGTGAGCATCAAAAACTATGGACTGTGTAGGTCTTGGTGTCTTTCCAGGATCAGGGTCGTGGAACTCGGGCTGCTTTGTAATGTGACCTCACTAGCTATGATGGCACAGGTTTTTCATTTGTATAGCAGTAGTTGCTGTCCTATCTTAACGGTAGCTATGTGTGAACATTACAAATCTACATCATCTTGGAAAGTGAGGCTTTGCCTTTGCATTGTCTAGGATTTTTTTCCTTTACATCATTGTTTTGAGTTTTGTTTCCGAAAAAAAATGCTCATCCTCCAGTCCTCCATATCAGACGACTCAACCAGCTCTCTGACTCTCTCTCTGTCTTTCTCTCCTTGCTTGCAATGCATCTTGGGTAGAATTGTGGAGCAAGCACCAGGATAACAGAAAGCAAAAAGCTATGGAAAAAGAACAGAGTAAGATCACTTCCCTAAGCACCCAGTTAGATTTACCCAAAGTGTAAAACTTCACCAGATGTCCTCTCTTAACCCTCTTTCACAGTAAGGTGAAGTCATCCCTGTTAACCTAGTCAGCAAGACGTCCTACAGACGCCTGTGGGCGTGTCTTAGGCTCACAGTTCTCTGAATTCCAGTAGTTCTGCCCATGTGGGTCCATTACAGAGAATGACCTGTTCAGACAGGTGTTGACCAGATCAAAAAGAGAACGTGAACACCTTGTCAAAAAATCAGATTTCAGCATTAGAGCGGGTTTAGGCCACGAGTGTGAACATACCCTTAGTTCTGATACAATAGAGTAAAAGAGTAACAGGTTTTCAGCACATAATTTGTCATTATTGTAAACCAGCACCCTAACACTGATTAGGTTCTTGGGGCCTTATATGAGCACTATCCCCCTCCCTGGCCCTGGAATGGACTGGTGTCCCATCCAGTGTGCATTTCTGCTTTTGCCCAGTGAATTCCAGGATAGGATCTGGACCTCCTGTGACGACTGGTTTAAAAAAAATCCTTGTTTTGCTTCTGTAATGTGAATTTTGATGATAGTATGAACCTTGAACAAGATGTTTCCATATGACCCGTGGTGTTCTGTTGTCCCGCCGCTATTTTAAGATGATCACACTTTTTTCCCCCAGCGGAAGAAGTCTGCAGTTTATTTAAAATTTATTGGTCTTTCAGTTTTTTTCTTGAACTGACTTTTGCCTTGCATTACTTCTTGTATTAGATGAGCTGAAATGCATATGAGGTACGACATTATCCCGATTAGTTCTGCCATAAAAGGCACCTAACAGCATTTCTTATGTTTGGTGAAAGAGCCATCATGCTAAGGTATAAAACTGCTGTTTTTATGTAACAATACAAGGATGTTTGGCTTAGCAGACTGCCCTAGGAGGTGAAGTATCGGATGATCATTATTACATCCAGTGATGCGTTTCTTTCTTTAGCAGCACATCGAGTGTCAGTGTAATCACAGGGTCACTAGTCAAAACAATAGTGCTGCTCATTTGTAAAGTCCATCTGATTAGCGTGCATTAATGGCAGCCAAGCTTCGTCCCCTTGTCCCTTGTCTGACTGGTTGGTTGTGTGTTTGCCTGCATGTGTGACTGCTTTAGTCCGTGTGGACCTGTGATAAGGGAGCACTATTGTGAACGAACAGCAGACCGGCCTTGTGAAAGCAATTTCTTGTAATGAAGTGAGGTGCCTCTGACCTGACGTGCCAGATTGGGTGCTTGGGAAGGACTTTTGTACTACACGGGTCATCCTGTCATCGGACCCATTGTTTTGTGATGATGCTGATATTGCATTAGCATCGTGGAGTGAGAATGCGTACGCTTGTTATCAGCCATCTGTGCACAAGCAGCGACTTGTTCATTGAAAAATCTGCGTGCATCCTGGGAAAATCTCTCACACGTAGTTGGACTGTCTGAAATGTTGCGAAGATGTTATCACAGGACTGATATTAAACACTATTTACAAGTTGTTAGGCTGTATGGTAATTGTATAACCGTTAGAAGAAGCAGGCTACGCTGTAAGGTCGCGTGGTTCCTCCTCACTGAATTTGATCGCGATAATCCTTCAGAACATAATGGTTCGACGAAGCAAAGACAAACCGGTGAACTAATGACCAATAACGCAGTTGAGATGTTTGATGTTTAATGGGTCAGACTGGCTGAGATCAAGATGAGCTGTCAGCCCTGGTAGGTCGTTGCCATGTAACTACACGAAGCTGTGCTCAGGGAAATGACACTGAAATTAGCTGGAAGGTTTTGATGAAAGCATTCATCTAGTGTGGACAGAGTTGGTCCTTCTCGAGCATCCAATGAGGCTCCTGTTCTCAGCTCTACGTGAAGTCAGGACTTGCCTTTGGTGGTCATTTCTTGTCAGACGAATTGTATGCGAATGCAACAGTGACATTTTATGAGTTTATAAATCGCAGTCCGTTATCAGATTAATAAGTCACTAATTAAATTCATGAGTTTTACTATGCAGCAGGGGTGGCATAATGAGATTCTGAAGTTAACAAAACGGTACCAAGGATGCAGGAAGACCTTGCAGAAAGCAGCTCTTCTGCAAAACACTGTGCTAATCAAACTGCAGCAGCCTGGAAATACTTCAGGTTATTGCATTAAAGTGTAGTCCGATTCTACAGTGATCTGCACTTGTATAATTTTGCACATTTATTTATGTCTTTAAAAGTGTAGCCTAAGGAAGCACTGAAGCTGGAATTATAATTTGGAGCTCGTGTATGTCTGTTATTAAATACGATTTGACGCATTCTTTGTTGTTGCCGTCCACTAATGAAAAAGAAAAAGTAGGGACTTCTCGATCTTTTTTGCTTTAGCTATGGAAAACACGGCTAGTAACAATTTAGTCGTGCAACCCCTACTATTCAGTATGTGGCTGGTTTAAATGTGAATCGCAATTTAAATACAACTTTTGTGCCAGAGTTGTGAACCACTATTAAAGCCTAAACGATTTTGACCAGAACAAACTACTAATATAACATTTTGTGGCTTGTAATCCAAGTGGACAGGCCTTGAAACTAGAGCCTGAAACTAATAAAGCTTAGTACGTGTGGTTTACATTACATTTACAGCATTTAGCAGACACCCTTATCCAGAGCGACGTACAATTGATACAGTCTTACAATCCAAGCAATCGTGGGTTAAGGGCCTTGCTCAAGGACCCAACAGTGGCAGCTTGGCAGAGCTGGGATTTGAACCCTGGACCTTCTGGTCCATAGTCCAGTACCTTACTCGCTAGGCTACCACAGTCCCCCATTCACAGTGTGATTAATGGTTTGTATCATGAGACCATGTACATGTGCTAAAGTGTATTCACAATCAACTATGCATTTGCAGTTCATTAAATTCCAGTATCAGCGTTGCATCCGCATCCAATTTTGACATGGAATTGACCGGCATATGCGTTCTATATCCCAGGATGGAGGTTTTCCATCCACCGGCCAGGTTTCTGACTCTGTGTTTCATGCAGGGGCGGATGGAGCAAAGCAGCGTCCAGAAGGGGGAGACACGGAGGAGAAAAAGTCTCAGATCAGTGCAGACAGTGGAGTCAGCGTGACCTCGGGCTCTCAGGTGTGTATGATGTCAGGGTCGGACGGACGGTTCAGCAGCAGGATGGTTAAAGTGTGATCATGAATGGATATTGATCTCAACGACAACTCTGTGTACAGAAGAGCGATACGGATTCATTGGCAAGTTCAGAGCCTCCGATTCTGACCAGGAGCACCAGTCAGGACTCCGAGGCCAGCACAGTGGTAGGGCACGACCAACCCGGAGTTATAACGCACTCACCAGTAGGGCTGTACCGATACGCTCTGCTCACGATTCCATTCAAGATACTGAGTTGACAACTCCATTTTCTTACGATTGTTTTTATTTCTGAAGTGGAAACAGTACAAAACGATGCACATTAGCCCCCTTTAATTAAAATTTTATTTTATTTTATTTTATTATCTTTGCACAATAATATGAATTACTTTAATTGAATTCTTGCTGATTCATGATCATCAATAAGCATTCGATTGTTTTTTCTTGTGAATCACATTGAACTGTGCATGAAGTGTGCTATATAAGTAAAGGTTATTACTACTAACCTGCAGGTGAGTAACAGCTCAGGTGAGACACTGGGGGCCGACAGCGACCTGAGCAGCACGGCAGGAGATGGCCTGAGCGGTCGCCCATCTCCCCACCTCGCCCTGTCCCGCTCCACTCTCTCAGACAGCGAGATCGAGACCAACCCGGCCACCAGCTCTGTGTTTGTAAGCATCCGTCCCATTAAACTGCTACCTGTTTAATCCAGGATCCAGATCACCTGCCACATTTCACATCTACAGAGCGTTAGAATAAGTGCGTGAATCTGTTCTATGAAGTTAATATATAGTTAATATTTAAGGACACATTTTAACCCATCTACGTGCAGCAGGGGTAAACTTAAGGACCTGGGGCCGAAAGTGCTCTTGATCCTGTTATACCCTGAACACGTTTAGAGATTGAGGGGTGAGATTCTGGCTTTACCTCAATAAAAATCTGTTATATTGTTACTCCCTCAGGGAAAGACGCACAAACTAAAGCCCCCAACAGGTCTGAAGGAACCTGTGGGAGGAGTGGCAATAGGAGCTCCTGCCCCACCCGTTGAAGACATCAGCATGAGGATTTATTTGTGTGAGGGGCTTCTGGGTAAGACCTCTCATCCTCTTCCATGTCATGATATAATCTTTTTCATGATCTTCTCTTGCTTCCATTTGCCTCCACCTTTCTTTTTATTACTCCGTGCCTTATGTGCTTCCTAAATAGCTTTACATTCAGAAATCGTTTGCTTTGTTTGTAACCCAACACTAACATGGGGTGAAGTTTAGTTTTAATGTATCATTTATGAATTTATGGATCCATTGCCACTAAAGTTTTAAAGATCGGCGTAAGATTAACCATACCCTACTGACTCGGTATGAGTAACGCTGGTTAAATGCTCAGTCAGGTTTTGAAAGCTCTCTCGGCTTTCATTATCGTGTTACTTCTTTGTGCTTTAAAGCCGGGAGTACCAGTATTGTACGGGTGTAGAAAGCCGTTAACTGGTTCGGAATCAGAATCGCACTATGAATAGACTGCACATGGGCACCTAAACTGGATGTAGATGAAAGATGAACATCTTTCTCACACTTGCTCTTATCAGGACTTTTCCCAAATGATGGTTGCTGTAATGTTTTATAAGGAAATGTTAAAGCATTTACGTACTGCAACGTTTACATTTCATATTTTAGTCAACTGAAGCTACTGTAGATTGTCGACTGTAATCTTATTATAACTAGGCGACGAAAACTAGACTAAAACTAAAAACAATTCAGATAACTAAATTCTAGATTCCTGCTAGGCTACAGATTAGACGATTCAACATCCAAATGGGGATTTTCTACATTTGAATGTACCTTTTAATCGCTGAAATTGACCTAGATATGAGTTCAAATTTTGTCAACCCCACTCCGGTGTGTATGAGAGCTCTCCGAGTCTGGATGGCGTCGGTGTTCATAACGCACTAATGCACTAACACACTGCTGTGCTGCCGTGTCCTCTCGTCTCTCTTCCCTCTCTGTCCCACTTCTCTTAATGCGGCGTAGGGAGGGATAAGAGCTCAGTGTGGGATCAGCTGGAGGACGCTGCCATGGAAACCTTCTCTCTGAGTAGGGCTTGACTCTGAATAATGACCCGCGATACGCGTGTGTGTTTGTCTGTGCATGAGCTGTGTGTGATGCATGCTGGATGATAGTGTAGGCTTTCTGAAGTGTGAGCGTGTGGAGTGCTTGAAGTGTAATATAGTAGCATGCAGTGCATTTCCTGCTCATAACCAAGACCCATTAGAGCTGCTTTATCGATACTTCTAGTAGAAATTGCAGGCAGGACCGCTTCCACAGCCACGCTCGCCACTCAGACTCGTCCTGAAATGTGCGCAGTGTGTCTTCATCCCAGCTTTATTGCTATTATTAGACAGTGTCTCCACTGGAAGCAGCAGAAATAACCCACCTCTCAGAGACTCTTGCCTCAGGCTTTGACTTTTATTGGCTTAATTGAGTAGATATCACAGAGCAGCGCTGCAGCCTGGTAACATTTACAGCATTTTGCAGACACCCTTACCTAGAGCGACTTGCATATGATACAGATTTAGTGTAGTTTCCAAGCAATTGAGCGCTAAGGGTCTTGCTCAGGGACCCGACAGTGGTAGCTTGGCAGTGCAGGGACTTGAATCCTGGACCTTCTGGTCTCTTGCAGTGTGAATAGAAGAGGTAAAGTGTGACAAACGACTCCAAAAACGATTTTTTTTTAATTGAATTTGTGAGATTTTACTATAGCAGATTCATATCCCACTATTTCAGAACTTGCCTTTCAAACCACCAGGTCCTGCTATGATGGTTGACAATCTGAATGGTCTTTCCAAAATTTGGATTCTATATTGTGGTGGAAGTAGAAGGGACTCTGAATGGTGTCTTGAACAATCTCTTTACTTCCAGGGAAGCCTCTGCCTACACCCTCACCGTAACTCCTACCACCGTTAGAGAACCTTTTGGGTTGTTTTGATTTTTAGAGATTTCCAGTCACGCAAGTCGTGTCTTTTTTCCAATGATGATGTAAGTATGGCGTGTGTAATATGGTAGTTTAACCGTTTAGCCTGCAGACGGCTATGTTGTGTGTGTTTATCTTTTTTTTTTGTGTGTGTAGTTCTGGGTCGGTTGTGTTACATTGTTCTGGAGAAAACACTACCAGACACTTGCATGGTAACGTTTTTAAAGGTTTATAATCAAAAGCTTACCAGAAGAGCCAAAATAGTCTTGAACGTCTGAGGATTAAAACAAGGAACGTTTGTTCGATCTCGTGACATAAAGATTGTACACAAGATAAGAGCCTGGTTTTGTGTAAGCATGAATACTGTGTGAAATCGCACCTCGGGGTTTATATTAAAATGTGTTGCTTTGTGGTCGTTCAACTCTTCTGTGCTGTGTTGGTGTTATTTGTGAGGATGACTGATTTGATGTGTTATGCTCATGGATTTCAGGTAAGGAGCGTTCTACTCTGTGGGACCAGGTGCAGTTCTGGGAGGATGCATTTCTGGATGCTGTCATGCTCGAAAGAGAGGGGATGGGGATGGACCAGGGCCCACAGGAAATGATCGACAGGTGCGCACTTCTGTGTGTTGTCAAGTGCCTGTTATTATCCTTTTAGTGGCTTTATTTTTTTGCAAAAATATATATTTGCAGTCTGGCAAAAAGTGAAGTACTGTATGTTAATGAAAGAAACTTGTACCAGAGATCAATCTGGATCAATCTAATCCATTTTCTTTATAATTGTATTTGGAAATACAAATCTGTCTTGTATAGATCTAGTTCACATCTGAATGACAGAAATCTAGCATGAGCCCTACTGACAAAGGACAATCGCAGTCTTGAAAGACAATTTTTAAAAACATGATCTCGTTCTACTCCTGTTTTTGTTCAGTAAGTGATCCAGGCTTTATACAAAGATGAGAATTACTTGCAAAGTGTCTAAACTACCATGTGACTGCAGTAATGTCCGATATTTATGGCGCATACCTGTATTTTCCTGTATAGAGCAACGTGCAGGCTTGTTCAAAAGGAGGACACTAGTGCGCCAATATTTTTGTTTCTGAATGAATGCCGAGAGCTCTGAAGGCTCTGTAAGGCTCTGAAACAGTCGACTGATTTTCATCCTGATGTCATTCATCACGATGATTCTTTAGGCAACAGTCATTTGTCTAAATTTAATTCTCAACCCAAGTTTAGGACAATGGGTTTGATGATTTGTTTTGCTTTTGGCTATGAAGTGTTTCTCTAAGCTGTACTGCCGGACCTGGCGTGGTTTAATGAGGCAAAGTCAGGATTATGAGATCCCTTCCTGTCCGTGTGGGTTACTCAGGTACCTGTCGCTGGGTGATCCCGACCGGAAGAGACTGGAGGATGATGAAGACAGACTGCTGGCCAATCTGTTGCACAACATGATAGCCTACATGCTAATGATGAAGGTATGGCAAGTGAGAGGCGCTCTCAAAGTTTTACTCAAAATAGTAATGTATTATAATGGAGAACTTTTTCCCCCAGGTGAATAAGAATGACATCAGGAAGAAGGTGCGCCGTTTGATGGGGAAGTCGCATATCGGCTTGACGTACAGTCAGGAGATCAACGAGGTCCTGGACCGTCTGACCAACATGGTGAGAAACAGCCTACGTCAGGGCCATGTGCTGAATTTCTACTTCCTCTGAATTTTCTTTTCCACCTAATTGTGAGGCTGTCGTAAGATTAAGAAAACATTTAAGAACATAACGTTTTGAAGAATACCAGGTGTTCTTATGAGAATAAAAATTCTTAAGTATTTATTTGAAGAATTACAGCTTTTCTTCACTTTTCTTTAAGAATGAAGTTAAGGAAAACACACGATTTTCTTTAAGACACTTTGTGAATCCATTCCACGGAGATTTGGGGGTATCCCAGGATGCTTTGCTTTGCTTATGCTTGTGATGATGGGTATAATTCGAGGGTTTCATCAGCGGTTCTTAGATCGTCTTGCTTCAGGATGAACATATATCCCATGGGTCTGTACTGGTGCAATGATTAATGTCCTGGACGACTGACTGGGAGGCCAAGCAGCCCCTGTCCTCAACAGGGTCCTTGTATTGATCGGTTCGGGTTCTGAAGCTGGGTATATCTGCAGATTGACCTTATCGCTGCGCTGTTTTATAGCAGAGTGGACGAGAACTACCCATAAGGCCGAGCGGCAGCCGGCACATAAAGAAGCAGACCTTTGTGGTGCATGCTGGGACGGATAACACAGGAGACATATTCTTCATGGAGGTGTGTGGGAGAGCAAAGCCATGCTAACATTCAAACTAAAAAGGAGTGTAAAAAGCAAAATCCTCATCCTCTCGTGTCTGTGTGAGCAGGTGTGCGACGACTGCATCGTCCTGCGCAGTAACATCGGGATGGTGTATGAGCGATGGTGGTACGAGAAGCTGATCAATATGACCTACTGCCCCAAGACCAAAGTGTTATGTCTGTGGCGGAGGAACGGACAGGAAACACAGCTTAACAAATTCTACACCAAGAAGGTCAGAACACAGACTTACTATTTGAAAATACTTATTTATTAATCAGACTTGTACTCTTATTAAATGAAACACTATATAGTCAGAGCTATTATAATGTATTACACATTTTAACGTGCGCAGTGTGCACGCAACCAGGTGTTCTTATAATTTCGGAGCTCATGTTTCCCCAAGGTAGGAACATCTGTTATTTTTGACCTTGGATATTTGGCTGGGCCTTACAGCTTTAATTATCTGTTCACAAAAACTGCGACTTTTATTTGGAAAAACAAAAAATGGAGCCAAAGCATTTGCTTTCGGTTACCGAGGTCGGAGTTAGGTGGCATGGGATTGCCTTAATGGCCAAGAACGCGCTCTGGGCCTCCTTAAAATTAGCCGAAGTAAGGTGTCTCCGAGTATTCGGACAGCCTTCTTGACAGGACCTTCAATGCTGTCTGTGTAGAAAGGTTTCAGACAGACCCATTATGTCAGTGGAAAGTTAATAACGTAATAAACATACAATTATTGAGAGTGTATCCTTGTCTTTTTATACGTCTGAGAACTATTTTGTTGTCATAAGAAAAGGAAAATCTGACCGTGGTGGCACGTGAGGGCTGTTGTGCCAGGTGCTGTCCAGTTTAGTCCCCACAAGGATGGAAAGATCTGATTTTTACCCTGTTCAGACAATTTGTCCTTCTGTTTAAAGATTTGCTTTGTGTAACTGAGGTACAGTTTAGGTTATGTGGAGGTGTATCAGTACTAAGCAATAGTGTTCATAATGTCATCGGAAAGTCCTCGTAAACATAGTTACTGAGTGTGAGTGTAAAGGCCATTACACACCCGAACACACACCGAATGAATTCAAGCTCGTATATGAAGACGGTGTCTTCCACGCCAAACTCGATTTTTCCGATGTTGGAAAATGCAATGCAATGCAATTTTATTTTATTCTATTTCACCAGCCACAAAAACTTACTGACGATCGCCTTCGTTTCTGCACTTAATGAGGCAGTTCCTGTATTTTCAGTCTGCCTCTCCGCTGGTAGCCATTTCATACATGGCCTCTGACCTCCTCAGAACCACTGACTGCTTATAAAATGTTCAGATTCTGGACAATGTTAATAAAAATAATAGAAAGATTATTAATAGTGAAATAATACTTTGTTACAGTGTGAAATTGGATAGACTAAAAAAAGTCTCAGCCATTCTTGTTTCCAAAATCGGATGTACCCGATATTTGCGTTTGCATTTTTTTATGAGCAGCAGAGTGATGTCTTCATCAATAAAAGTCTTTTTTTTTTTTTTTCTTTTTAAGTGTCGGGAGCTGTACTACTGTGTCAAAGACAGTATGGAGCGTGCAGCGGCACGACAGCAAAGCATCAAACCAGGTACAGTGTACACGTCATTTTACAAACCGGTGTGTAATGTGAATGTACACGTATAGGAAATCTTATTCGCCTCACAAAATGGAACCCAAAACAGAATATAGGGCTGTTTGGAAAGGAGTAAACTCACTGTAGGTGAGTAAAATCAGCTGTAGGTGGTTGCTTTTTTTATTTCGTGTTGTTGTATGCTTTATTGTATTTAAATGCTGGCATGAGCTGTAAGTGATCACTTTGAATAAGCTCAGGATGGTTTCCGTGTGTGTAGGTCCAGAACTGGGAGGAGAGTTTCCGGTGCAGGATATGAAGACGGGTGAAGGAGGGCTCCTGCAGGTCACCCTCGAGGGGATCAATCTCAAATTCATGCACAGCCAGGTAGGAGGCCATGCCGATGGGTCTGTTTATCACGCATGCGTGTGGTACGTCCGTGCCCACCCCTACGCCCCCTCGGCGTCCCTCCATCACATTGTCGTCCTGTCCTGTCCTCTCACTGCCTCTCCTGCTTTCATGCGTTTTTCCCCATACTGGTTTCCGTTATGTGGCTGTCTTCCTCAAAGAACGTCCTGAGACATGTCAACAACAATAGAGGAAAAATTTAAGGTTAAGAGTTTTGGAACTGAAACATGCATTGTTTGGTTACTATAAAGTTCTTGGAGGAACAGCCCTTCTTCTTTTTTTGCTTTATTTGCCGTGTTTGTCTTTGATTTGCCTAGTCACCAGTAGGTATTGTTTAATTCAAAAAGAGCACATTACACATGAAGTGTGTCAGTACTAACTGTTGTTCACTGTGGTACCAAACCTTGTCTTCACAGTGTGTGGGTGTGTTGGTGTGATTTTTGAAATGTTTTGGTATGAGGTAAGATCTAGAACCGTGAGTAAGACATTATGCAATAACCGAGTGTGAGGCTCTGTAGTGTTTAGAATTTGACATGTTTTTGGAAGTGACAGAGCAGTTACCTTTTGCAATTAGTATGTATTAATTATTCATAAATAAGGCAGAGATAACGCTTCATTTGTACAAACTTCTAAATCTACAAGTGTCCGTACCGTCCTCTAGTTGGTCTGCTTTCTCATCACCAGACACACTGTCACTCTGTCATATTTTTGGAGGCTCAGGTGATTCCTGATTGGGAGTACATTGTAGGGGCGTAACAATGCACTCTGCTCACGATTCGATCTGGTACGGAGTTTACAGTTCGTTTTCTTACGAGTTTTTTATTTCTGGATTGTAAACAATGCAAAACTGCGTATTTTCCTGAGTAAGTAAAAAAAAATTCTCTACAATTAAAATAAATTACTAGAAGCAGAGGTTCCAGATGGTAAAATGTTTTATTGTAGCGTCGACATGTATTAAATAACACAAGTGAAATCATTCCATTTGAATTCATTTCTTAATAATTTAAATTTACAATAATGTGTCAATTTTAACAGGAAATTTAAAGAATCTTTAATCTGCCACAATTAAGCCAAATTAGGAGTCTTTTGTGTGTGGGAGCATGACCAATGAGTCAGCAAATTGCAATTGTATTTGATGGCATAGAGAACCGAATACATAAGATGCATCTGCGGCACGCCTCACAGCAACAAGATCCTGAGTTCAATCCCAGGGTGGAGCGGCCTGGGTGTAATAAATAAATATATATATATATATATATATATATGACTTGTCTTGATGAACATTTGTGTCGCTGAAATGGCCACTGATAAATAAATGGCCAGGTCAAACAAACATGTTGGGTTGGAAGGATAAGAGAACAATTTGGATAGGGGGAACAAACAAGGCTATGGAAACTTTAAAGCATGTGCTTAAGAAAGAGTGTTTAAATATCCGAGTATCTGATGTGGAAAATATGAGACAGCGGTATCAATATGGCGGAGATTGCAGGGCTTGGTCAGGGACGAGCGAGAGAGAGTTTGGGATGGAATCTGGAGCGCCGTAAGCAGAGGTAGCAGGTGGAACTGTTAAATAGATCATTTTAAAATGGTGTCTAAATGTAACACTTTACAACAAAACACCCAGAACTAACTAAAAAACAAACACCTTTTGGTTTGGGTCTCTGCTTAGTCTGTCCAAAATAAATTTGTATGTTGGTGCGTCAGTAATGAACCACCATCCTTTTATAAAATTTACATGTACAGTTTCCCTCAGACCATGTCTCCTCCATGGAGATTCTCTAGAGGGGAAATTTTGGTAAGCCAACAGTGAATGTTCTTGTACTGTATGTACAGGTAGGGCGACGGCATTTCAATATTCTATAACCAATCAGATTTGGATTCATCGTTCAACGATGAACACGTTCTTTCTCACACAGCACACTTCAGACATCTTGGTCCGAATGTTTCCCAGCCCAAGCCATTAAGAAGCAGGCCTCATCTCAGCAGTTCTAGCTCAGTAGTGTTATTGGACCAGTTGTAGCACGAACGCACATTTCATGGTCGAAAAAAGTGCTCTATTAGAAAGTCGCTGGCTGTTTTCCTCTGAAATAGCGCTGACCTTTTGTGGTGCTGCAGCAGCCTCCGTGCCCTGCTTCCATTCCATCGCTTCCATAAAACTTTCGAATTGCAGACGTCTCTCGGCCGGTTGGCGCTTCAGGTGACGGGTGAATGTCATGTGGGCGTTGGCGCTGCTTCATCTGTGCTGTAGTTTGTTTCCCTGAGGTTGCCAGTCCGCACTGGTGGCGGAGGAGGCATGGAGGGCAATGGAGTGGGATTACAGCAAGCACTCAAAAACCACTGAACACAATGGTCCAGAAATGTTACCTATACCTTTTTTTTTCCTTTGCATTTCTGCATTGTTTACCGATTGGAGGGTGGGGACGTAGCCCAGCAGGTGGTTTATTTTTCTGCTCTATTGTACGATAATAATCCAAAGCGTTTCTCTCCCATGCTCTCTCTCCCTGCAAGGAGCGGAAGGTACACCACCTCTGCTGTCTTTGCTTTTTAGCAAATCTTTTTTTTTTTATCCCATCAGCTTTCCTTTCTTTCTTTTCTCCATTTGTAGCAGACCTTGGTTCTGTTGGGTTTTTCCTTCCTTTTTTGGTATCTGCTTTGTTTTTGTTCAGTAGATGGAATTTTTCATCTGAGTTTCTACATGGGCCTTTTTAGCACATCAAGCACTTATTCGCAGAACATCATTTACCTCAAATTGATTTTAATAAACATGTTCTTAATAGATTTAAGGTGCTTCATTTGTGTACTGGGATATGATGGGCTCTGTTTTATGACCTTCATATTTAATGGCATCTCAGATTTTCCAATTCATTATCATTTTCAAAGTGGTTGCATTCGTTTTCACAGCAGATATCAGTGTGTAAATATTAAGTAACACCTTTGTTTACTATGAACTAAAGTTTGTAGTACTTTAATAAGTAAATCTAGTTATTTGTCAAGCCATCATCCATTTGGCCTGGAAAGCTTCTCAGCATGGAAACGTCCTCTCTTTGTCTTTCTGTAGTTTGTTTTGAGTTTTTGTAGCTTTTACAGAGCTGGCTTATTACGTGCTGTCTTTGTTTCTCCCTGTTTTGCTGTGTCCTGACTGCCCAGGTTTCTTTAAATCGGATTTATTTTCCTTGGTTGTTTCCATGAGTGTGATTGAGTTGCTAACCTGTTTTCTTTTTCTTTTTGTTTTTTCATTTTAGGTTTTCATAGAGCTGAATCACATTAAAAAGTGCAATACAGTGAAGGGAGTCTTTGTCCTGGAGGAATTTGGTAATTACCCACATTTTGATTCTCGGCCTGTACGCGACACGGCAGTAAACCAAACCAGGCAGTGCCAAGTCAGATCGGATTGTGATGTTTATGGCATGGCGACTTTAGACGACACAGAGTGATTTTAGTCTGTAACAGTGTGAGATGTTCAGGTTCTTGTTCTTACTCAGAGTGAAATCATTCGTGTTAATCTAGGTGGGCTTTTTTTTTTTAATTGTCTTTTATGTAGGCCCTGATTTGCTAAGGCTTTGCTGACTATAAAAGGCTTCACTATATTTTCTAAAGAGATAAATTGCATGTGCCTGTGCTCTTCACTGTACCTTGCTTCTACTTACTGAAATAAGCATTCAGTACTAATGTCAGATGTACTCAGTTTGGTTTTCATCCTTCCACATGCACAGATGCAGTCAGAACCCGGTGTATTAGTGGACCTGTTTCTTGGATAACAGGAGCTCTAAATCCATTATTTCTTTGGGGGAAGTCCCTACCTTTGTTTCTGGTTCGATCCCGACCTCGGACTCCGTCTGTGTGGAGTTTGCTTGTGCTGCCCGTGTCCGCGTGGGTGTACTCCAGGTGCCTCGGTTTCCTCCCACATTCCAAAGGCATGCTTTAGGTCAATTGTTTACGCTAAATTGGCCCGGTGTGAGGGTCTCTCTCACTCAATCTCTCCCTCTCTCTCTCTCTCTCTCTCTCTCTCTCTCTCTCGTCTGTCTGTCTGTCTGTCTGTCTGTCTGCCTGCCTCTCTTTCTCTCTTTTGTCTGTCTCTCTCTCTCTCTCTCTTTTGTCTGTGTGTCTCTCTCTTTCGCTTTGTGTCTCTCTCTCTCTTTTTCTCTGTCTGTTTCTCTCGTCTCTCTCTCTCTCTCTCTCTCGTCTGTCTCTCTCTTTGTCTGTTTCTCTCTTGTCTGTCTGTCTCTCTCTTTTGTCTGTCTGTGTGTCTCTCTCTCGTCTGTCTGTCTCTCTCTCGTCTGTCTGTCTCTCTCTTTCGTCTGTCTGTGTGTCTCTCTCTTTTGCTCTGTCTCTTTCTCTATTTTGTCTGTCTCTCTCTCTCGTCTGTCTGTTTCTCTCTCTTTCTCTCTTTTGTCTGTCTGTGTGTGTCTCTCTCTTTCGCTTTGTCTCTCTCTCTGTGTCTCTCTCTTTCTCTATTTTGTGTGTCTCTCTTGGTCTGTTTCTCTCTTTTGTCTGTCTGTGTCTGTTTCTCTCTCTCTCTCTCTCTCTCTCTCTCTCTCTCTCTCTCTCTCTCTCTCTCTCTCTCTCTCTCTCTCTTTGTCTGTTTCACTCTTTCTCTCTCTCTCTCTTTCTCACTCTCTCTCTCTCTGTCTCTCTCTCTCTTTCTCTCTCTCTCTCTTTGTCTGTTTCACTCCTTTCTCTCTCTCTCTCTCTCTCTCTCTCTCTCTCTCTCTCTCTCTCTCTCTCTCTCTCTCTCTCTCTCTCTCATCTGTCTGTCTCTCTGTCTGTTTCTCTCTTTTGTCTGTCTCTCTCTCTTGTCTCTCCCTCTTTCGTCTGTCTGTGTGTCTCTCTCTTTTGCTCTGTCTCTCTCTGTCGCTTTCTCTATTTTGTGTGTCTCTCTCTGGGTCTGTTTCTCTCTTTTGTCTCTCTGTCTCTCTCTGTCTCTCTCTGTCTCTCTCTGTCTCTCTCTGTCTCTCTCTGTCTCTCTCTGTCTCTCTCTCTCTCTCTCTCTCTCTCTCTCTCTCTCTCTCTCTCTCTCGATTCAATGAGCTTCATTAGCATGACTGTCATTATTTTTGTACAGATGTCAAAAAAAGATACAGATTATGGCAGGCTGAGCTTGAGCACCCCTAAATTGAGTTCCAGCACCCCTAAAATAGTGTTAATGTTAAAACCTTACAAAGTATATGTCGTAAACTTAATATTTGAACATGGATCATATCATTTACTGTTTCAAAGTGATGGCTTTGTAGCTCATAGGCTCACTCGGTACCGAATTTGATCTCTCAGATTTCTTTTACAGATCATCATTCGTTAGAGCAGGAAATCGGATACCGAAATCAGATACCGGGTTTGACTGTAGCCCACGAGTGTCTTCATCTGTTAACAACAACAAAGTTTCTTGCACGCAGGCACCAATTGTTTATTTCAATGTTTTTATTGTAATTCCCAGTTGTCAGCTGCACATGAGGTCTTAGTAGCTAACTAAACCTGCTACCTATAGGACCGGATAAACATTATTACTGTTTGTGGGATCTTAGTAAATCAGGGCCGTGGCCTCGTCCTATTTGTGTGCGTGTTTATAGTCAGTCTCATGTTATTTAGTGTAGCCTGTAAACTGAGACGGGTAATATTTACTTGGCTGTAATTCTTTTATTAGGCTTTATTTCCAGATTTTAGGGTGTCGTTTGTAGGGTGAGGGCTAGGCAGGGTTACTGCCGTGTCTCTGTGCTTCCTTTTTGTAACGCGCCCCCTCATCTTTGCTGCTATGAAAACCTTCATTCTCCAGCAGGTAAAGTGCTGTCACCTTTATCTTTATCTCTCCTCTGTCGTCTCTTCTTCTTTTATTCGTCCCCCTCCCCTCTCTTTCCCGCACTGACCAGTATCCGCCTGTGTCTCATCCTCACTGCCCTGGCTGTCCAGCATCTCGCTACGCTCACGTCGTCCAAGCTTGTAGCAGTAACCATTCCATAAGCTGTAACCATTCCGTAAGCCTGGCAGTCCCTGGATCACGTCTGTTACTCGGAGGCTGCCGGTTCATCTCTGATGGAGTACTTGTATTCTGCTGAGGTTCCGCTAGAGGGCCCTGTGCACTTAGCTTAGGAGTTCATGTTGCCTCTGAAATCTCCAGCCTGTAGAGAATCATTGGGTTGTTGGGACTGTTGATGGTGTAACTGATCTTTTTATCAGGACAGCACTGTGTGTTTGATTTGTGATGAGTAATGGATGCGCTATGGAGATGAAAAGCTATTTCTTTTATTTTATTCTTTCGTATTGCCCAGCTCTGTGAGTTCTTAATGATGGACCCAAAGATTATACTGGGTCACTCCTTATTTCATATTATGATTTACACCGTACTGCCCCTCTATCTTTCTCACTCTATATCTCTGTCACTCTCTCTGCCTTTCTTACCTCTTCCAAACTTTGTTTTTGCACCTGTGATTGCAGTTCCTGAAACTAAAGAAGTGGTGATCCATAAGTACAAAACGCCCATGGTAAGATAAGCAGGCGACCGATTTCTATGCTGTGAATCTGTTTCTCTATTCGGAGCTGAATTCTGACATGATCTCATGAACACGTTCGTCTTCTGGTCTTCGTTCCTTTCTTTTTCCCCTCAGGCTCATCAGATCTGCTACTCCGTGCTCTGTCTCTTCTCCTACATGGCCGCAGTGAAGGGGAAAGAGACGGAAGGCAAACCCAAGATGCTGTCTCCTCGCCCACTGCCCAGCTAGTGCACGCTTCAGCCTGCTGTACTTAATCCTGGCCGCGTCCCAAACCTCACCTCTCGGTCGGAGCTACACCGCATCCTATTCTCCGGCTGGTCCACACAGCCTGGCCATGTGCTGCTTTTATGGCCGTCCCGAGCTTATACTCATTATACCGAAATGGCGTATTTACTCCAGGTCATAAAATGAGGTCGTCATCCAGGTACAGATTCCTTACATCCACATAACGAGCCTTCGTACCATGGAAGAACAGCAAACAAGCCACGCCCACTGTATTATTGTAACTACACCCATAGAATCTTCTAGTGCTAGCACTGAATCATGACCACAATGTTCCTTAATCATTACTCTGACCACACCCACATTTTAACCGGTTTTACCTGAAGCACTTTCACCTGACTCTTACTCTTACACGCCACCAGTGTTTTCACTGGAGGTACTATTAACTGTAGGCATGATTTCCCGTGCCCCCAGTACCCTGACTACTACCAAACCCACTGCAGACTGTTCCCCTACTACCAATGCTGTAACCACGCCCACAGCAGACTTTTCCTCGACTACTATTACTGTAACCACCTACAGTTAAGATTTTAGCCTGACTGCATATACAGTAAACGGACCACACCCACTATAGACTCTTCCTTGCCCCCCTCATAGTTTTCGGTTTCCTCCTTTAGCGACTCTCAACACAACTCTGAACCCACAGAATAATAATAACAATAATAAGAAGAAGAAGAATTCTATGTACTCGGTGGTACCAACCTCCAGTCTGTCCTTTCCATGGGGCCACCGTGTGTGACTGAGTGTGTGTGGCACCCTAGCAGGTGACTATGGAGTGCAAATGTAAGTCTGTTTCCTCTGCTGCAATAGTCCATGCTGAGTGACGCTTTCTCTTTGCCTTGAGCCTACTGTACTAGTTCTACTGTAAAGCCCTGTCTGTGAACAGCTGCTGTGATCAACTGCATGTCGCTGTAGGAAAAAACAAAGCAAACACTGAATAATGTTAAGAAAACATGTGCTGTACATTTCACTGGAGCAACGTTTAAAAAAATCATCTTCTAAAGCAAACTGTGGTTTATTAAGTAGATGTGCAATACCCTAGTGGGTCTGAAGAACAAGCTGTTGAACTGTTCTCCATCGTCCCCTGTCTGAGGGAATGCACGCGTTCCGTGTGTGTGTGTGTGTGTGTGTGAAACCTGAAACAGCTGTGTTTGGAGAGCTCGGAGTTCAGATGTAGGTCTGTAAATGTACTGCTGTCAAATAACTGTTTGAGAGAATCTAAATATTAAGAAGTTGGAGAGATGACAAATTTAAACTTTCTTTTTTTGGATGGTGTGTACGTGTGTATTAAAGCGTCTCTGGTATCCATTTTAATGTCCTTTTATGTGGTGTTCTGGTTTTAAACCTGGGTCCATGTCGGAACGTGTGTGTAGGCACGGCGTCACGGTCTCCATGAAGAGCAGTCGGTTTCCGGTGGTCACTCAGGCCCGCTGTCTCTGAGCTTAATTGTAAATAGCACAAGATTGATTCTCCAGGTCAGAAAGGGTCTCCAAAGACAGATGTTTTGATTCGCTGAATGTTGAGTGACTGAGAGAAAGACACTGTAGCATCTGCGCTGGCTTGGTCTTTGACCTTTAGGCTTATTGCTGAGACGAAGAGAGGATGGAAATATGTTGGATGTAAATATTTCAGTGTTTAAAGAGTATTTATAGAACCTGTACAGCTTTGGCAATATGACAATAAAAGATGTCCAACCCAAGTAACTGCCTGGTGTCCCACCTGCTTCCTTGTCAGTGTGATGAGTTTGTGTTTTTAATGATCCCTCATCCACTTCCGTGTACTCGTTACTAATTTTGTCCCACTAGTCGAGTCTCCCTTCTCACACAACAGGCAGTTTTCTTGGAGGTTCTGGGTCTGGACCAGCTCCCCCAACACACTTGAGGCCAGCAATCGCATCTCCCAACTACAGCTACAGAATGCATGTGGAGAAGAGGACCGGGTGCGTCCTTGGTGCTGAAAATGGGTGCATTTCTTCTGGAGAGGTAACAGTGTTGTTTTATAAAGTACTTCTATTAGTAAATCAGATATCTGCCTTTGTTAGCTAGTTTTAGTGCGAGAGAATGCAGCTTGGCCACTCGTGATGCCTTTGTTTTAGGCATCAATAGACCATGTTTTTAGCAAATGGACAAACTGACCTGTAAAGACTTGCAGATTACAGTGGTCCCCAGTTCTGGTCATTAATTCGTTCCAGAAGGCTCGTCGAGAACCGAAAACGAAGAGTACAGAGCAAATGTTTCCCATAAGGAATAATGTAAATGGAATGAATGGGTTCCAGATCTCCAGAAAATCCCCCCTGTATTAGGAATTATATGCATTAATGGAGCTGTACTGTACAGGTGCTCCCTGATTTATGATGGGGATATGTTCAACCAATCCATCATAAGATAAATAGATCATGAACTGATGAGTTTAATATAATCTATACTATATCCTAGTGGAGCCGATTCCACATTAACACTTACATTAACATTGGCCAAAATCATTAACACAGTGTATTCTGTAATAGTGTTAAAATGTCATGTCATTTAGTGAGACATGGATTGAAAGTGAAAAGTAAAAGCAAAACACTTACTCTATTGATGACTTATTTGCACTAGGACTACTGTGGATGTAAAAACACTGATATAAACAGCAGAGATCTTCCCTGTGCAAGGGCTACTGTGAATCTGAATCACTATACTGAATCGTGAATCGAGTTCCGCTGAAACGAGTCGTGCGGTTCGACTCGTACACGTTTAAGCAAGAGCGTCGAGTCCCGAGCAAACAAGAATCGAGAAACTTTTCTAAAATATGCGTTGAGAACCGAATTCGACGCGTCCCGAGGTGGTCAAGACCCGAGATGCCACTGTGTTAGGCTTTAATACTATGAAAAGTTTGTGCACCCCGGTCAAATCTCATAAAAACCCAGAAACCGAACTCCTGGTATCTGATTTCCCAACATTATGTGTAAGCTGTTAATATCCCTTCCCCCTTTGTTCAAACCAGCAACACTCGAACGAATCTGAAAATGAAACCTGAGAATAATCTTTACAAATGATACCAACCTTTATTTATGAAAATACATTGAAAATAGAAATCAAAACAGAATTAGGAATCAAAATACCAGTCAACGCTAACTATAAGGAAAATAGGTTATAGTAAATACATTTTAAACTTCCAAAATGATAGTCACAAAAGAATAGCGACTCATCAACCTGAGCTCTGCAATTAACTGCAGTGGCACTGCCTGGGACAAGGCGGGCCAGCGACCGAGACGGAGTCTCTCTTCTCCCGTACTGGCATGTAGATGATTCGGCCTGTGTCGGATTTGTCCGACAGAGAATTTACCACATATGCCATGTCCAAGAGGACATTGAAGGCTCTGTCGGGAAAATATTAAAGCCTAACATGTAGAGAAATCAAATCCTGCGAGGGTGTGCATCAGTGTAACGGGCCTTTTGCTTCTACCTGCACCTTCCACTTCCTACCTGGAAGAAGCTGCACTTCGGGTCTATAGGGTGATTTATTACAATAAGATCAATTGGTGAACAAGGCCTTTTCTCACAGTCTGATTTTTATGGACAAAAAAACCAAACACGTCAACTTGTGAAAAAGAGCTGCGTAAAATCTCTAATCGGAGCCTGTTCTAATTTCTGCATTGTTAAAATCAGGCTGACCAATCAGAGCTCTGTTGTCGGGCAGAACAGCTGATCAAGAGCTTATAGGACGAGCAACAGGCTGCCTCTAAAAACATGGATATTAAAGAAAAGATCTGTTGGAATAGAACTAAAAGGTTGGAGAATGATGGTGATAAAGCTCACAGGGACTGGATGGAACCGTTCCTATCTGTTCATGCTCCCAAAAACACAAACTAGAGCTGGAGTGTTCAGAGAGTTTAGATAAAAACATCCCTTTTTTTTCGTGTGTCAATCAGCCTTCAGAATGCATTTAAACTTCTGCAGCAACAACCATTTACGAGGACGTAACCTGGGAGGAGAGAACACTGATCTGCAGACTCAAACTTGGCACGGGGAGAGAAGGAAACGGTGTTTTCATCACTTTCTCATTTTTATCGGCATTAATGTTGAAACTTTCTTCACACTTTTTCACTCCCTCGAAGGCCCTGGCACCTTCCTGCCCACAATCCCATTGCCTAAAGTATGAAGCCGTGTGTATGGCATTTAAAAACATTACACGCTTCTCTGGTCTGTGATGCTATTTAAATGTCATACACCTGCATCTGATTCCCTAATGCCTGTTTGTTCTCACGCTGTCCCAGCTTCACAAATGCCTCTCTGTTGGCCATAACTTCTGGACATCTCTAACCCTAGATTTTATATTGTGGTGTTTAGCACTAAAGGAAACACAACAAAGGATAGACAGACAGCCAGGAGAACTAAACTATTATTGTGTGTTCATTTATTGAGCTGAATATGCATTGTGCATTTCTGGAACGAGATACATGAGGTTAAGACTTGATTGCGTCACTTCATTCAAACTAGCTCAAGCGTCTGTAAACAAAGGTAAATAATGGTGTGGTGTTAAATAGGATCAGGAAGAATCTTCCAAATGGAGTAAGAGTATTTGACCTTTCCTAGCTAGAAACACAAAGGCAGCTTGGGTACTGGCAGTGAGACGAACAAACTTGACAACAGTCTAAGGTTAATGAAGGTTCTCTACATTTTCCTTTCTTTGTGTACTCGTCACTCGGTGCTAAGGAGCAGTGCTTGTTTGATTGATTTGATTTTAATTTGCTCAATTTAAATAGGTGCTCAAAAGTTTATCCCAACATGCCCTATATGCTAGAGATCTTTTTAGGTGTCTAATTGGCCATCATGAGCAAAGTGCTTCCATTTCCATTCCATTTTTAGTATTTGTTCAAAAGCAAAACAAAATATCAGACTGGTCTGAATATCGATGGACAGCCAAAGCGAAGGTATCAGTAGTGAAAAGGCCATCTGTAGAAAATACCTGAAGCTCCTAGTTGAATAAGTAAAAGCTTTTAGATAAAAACAAACATTTGTCAGAGTTGCATTGCTTTAAACAAAAAAAAAAAAAACAATTCTTAAAACAACTTTACACACGAGTCAGTTGCTGTTAATGCACTGCATGTTTATATTCATAACATAATGAAACATTTCTAAAAATGAAAACGAACCTGCTCTGCCTGCTTTTCATTCCACTCAACATAGTCAATTTAAAGAACTAGCTATATGAAATATTTACAAGCCGCAAGGAAGGCACTCGAGTCTACAAACGAACTGGTTGGTGATTTTTAAATTGTATTAGATTGTATTTCCTAATGTTGGCACTCACACCCTTCAGACCTATATGTTCACCAAAGGACCTGCTGTAATGCACGTCTAGTTTTATGGCACGTAATTAATTAAATAAACGGTGAACGCTGACTGACTTGCAGGGCAAGATCAATAAGAGAACGTGTGCTTTTATTCTACTGACAAACCAACGTGTCTCAACCCAAATTTCATCTCCTGCACCTGCAGAGCAGTATTATGAACGAATTATTTTCTGTACTAAAAAAACTGAGCTTTCTCAATTTACTCCGTGTGAAACCTGGTCCTGTCTAGTTGAATACAAAGCTGATATCTTACTGCCCTCTAGTGGAAGAGAATGTAATTGTTCTGCCTTTCACTACACGCTGCTAGCTTGGGCTACCAATCAGATGAGATTGGATCATCTTCCACAGCACACCTGATGATGCGTCTGCAGTCGTTCCCTGGCAATCAGACGGTTCTATACAGATACATTATGTAGAGCACTAGTGAGGGAGACGACAGAAATAAATTCAGACAAAACAAATTTACGCCAAAGTTGCGTCACGTCACCGAGACTGATGCATAAACAAAGGTCTCTACGCTTTTTAAGTTAGCTAGCAATAATTGTTTTACAGGATAAAAAAACTAAAACATTTCCTGATGAAATCCTTGTTCAATATAAAAGGAATATCTGCTTACAATATCTGCTTTCATGCCAAAGTCGTGCCTTATTTTTTCTTCTCTTTACCAATATGACATCCAAATGCATTACAGTCCAGGGTACATGAGATTCAGGGAGTCTATACCTTGATGAAGAGAAGACCACCTCAAGCTCTACTTTCCATGGTTTAGGGGTTTTGAGGTGACCGAGTGTTCCGTTATGAGATTTTGACGGCCTTGCGGAGGATGCGCAGCCGGGACATGATCTCGTCCCAGTCCAAATACGCTCCCTCCAGATGTCTCAGGGGCCCAGAGCCAGAGCTGTAGCTCCTCCGGCCGTGCAGAAGGCGCCAGTTGTCAAAGGTTACCAGATCACCTGCACAGAACGGAAGACGGGCAAATCTCAGTATGGATTAGAAATGCTCTGCAGACCCTAATCTGTTTGAATCATATGGACTAAGGTGCATGACTGATGTCGGAAGCAATGCTGCAAAAACCAGACGCCTTATGTGATCAGAAACCGCCTGGTCAGACCGAGTTCAGGACAAAAGCTGAGCTCAGGATGGGAATACACTCCGTCTCTCTGTCCCTCTCCTACACACTCAGAACCAGGGGCAGATTAGAGCATGAAGTCCACCTAGTGGATTGTTCTTGCAAGTTGTCTACCTAGTTCACCTTCCATTAGATGTTCTCAGTTCTCATCACTGCCATGATACGCTAGTCCAACAGCACACAGACCCGGGTTCAAGTCCTGGCCGTGCATTCCAGTTGGGTTGAATGTCAAGTAGCCATAATTGGCTGTGTCTGAGGGAGGTGAGGCCAAATAGTGGATCATACCCAGGTTGCTATCTCAAACGGAGCATGCTTATACATTACATTTACTTTTTTTTTTTTTTTTTTTACACATTTACAGATTTTAGCAGACGCCCTTATCCAGAGCGACTTGCAATTGATACAGTCTTACAATCCAAGCAGTTGTGGAAGCTTGGCAGATGTTGGATTTGAACCCTGGACCTTCTGGTCCAGAGTCCAGTACCTTAACCACTAGGCTACCACAGTCCCGTTCTCACGAATTCCATCCCAGGCTTTGTCACACAGCCTGCTGTCAAGCCCATTCCTTTCACCTCTTCCATATTTCCTTTAAAACATCCTCTGCTATTTAAACCCCTTGTCTGAAGTCTTCGGAGGTCCAGAGTCTGTGCGCCAAGTTCAAGCTTTTGTTCCCTAATCTTGGCTCGTCTCTGCTCCGCTCCCCAGTCAGCAGTGCAGGGCTAAACTACCAGAAAGTGACAGTGTGAGTCCATCAAATGTTAACCCCTGTCCAACATCAAAAGCACCAGTGGGTATTTAAGTGTCGGACCTGGGAGCAAAGGAAGAAGGTCGTCTGAGAAGAGTCCCATTTTCCATCACAACCCTTTCCAGGTCGAGTCGGTGGAGGGACACTCTGGTGGGTTCATGTGAACGTTAATTAACCCTAATCAGTAACCCCGATCTGAACGTCGTTCCGCTCCAGGTGGTTTTAATGTTGTGGCTGATGGGTGCGTTACCAAATCGGCAGTATTAATAAGGAACAGGAAAGTGAATCGAAGTCAATATTTTCTGTTTACATAATGCTACAGTGTGGTTCTGCCAGCTGGCCCCTACAGCAGGTCACACAGCCAAACAGGACCGGGAACTTTCCATACGATTAAGTCAATAAAACTTTGAAGCATCATGCATAACAAAATATACAGCCAAGTTCTGAATCTGGTCCTGATTTGCAGGTCAGTATGAAGGCCAGAGCGCAGTGATTTCTGCCAGGCTTAATTAACAGTCCTGAACCGTGAGGTTTGTGGGACGGCTTTGAACCGGGACCGGCTCATCGCTCTGGATTACGTGTTTGAGCAGACTGACCCGGTTCCATCATGTAGGTGACCACGTGCTCCGGCTGACTCATCAGCTCCACAAAGCTCTTGAGGGAAGAGTAGAACGGCTGCACCCGGTCCAGAGGCAGGTCCAGAACGGAGTCTCGCGTAGCGTTGTTATAGTTTATCCTCACCACACGACCCTCGCCGTCCACGCTGCACGTACACAGACACAGGGCAAACATGAGCTTCTACCGGCTGGGCAAAAGATGGCGCTGTTTGTACACTGGCAGGGATTAAGTGGACAAATGGAGCTTATGTAATGTCAGCTTGTTTTTATGGCATGAGATTTATGATGTGCTTTATGAGGCAAGCAGCTGGGAAGATGAATGACATCGAGGTCCGCTCTATAAATTCTATGACCTCAGCATCTCAAGGATTTTCCAAGCATAATAAATAAATGCTCGGGTGGTGCAGCGAAACTTCACTAGTCCACCACGGCAGTGCCTTCCTGCTGGCTGAGGGAGGGAATCCTGGATAGGTGAGACAAACCCACGTCCCCCGTCCACCCGGAGCAAAGGAATTAAAACAGGAAGAACGCCAATGATACTCTGAAAATACTGTCCTAAACAGAAAGCCCAACGTGATTCCCAGATTCCCACCTTCTGCACTGTGATCCCTGCGACCCTGCGTTGGATTAAGCAAGTATGAAAATGGATTAATAAATGTTTACATTAAGGGCACGGACAGCCAATTGTTTTAAAGCGATACAATACAAATCCGAGCACCAGCTCGTTCGTGAGATCGATGCAGATGTGACATTAAATAAACAAGCAACTGTCGCCACCTAGTGACAATTGGGTAACATTTAGAATAAATGGAGGTACGCTCCATTTAATGACACTGCATGGCCGAAAGAAGCAAATTGGCTCAAAAAAGGCGACCAATGTGACAGTTAAATGTGACAATTTGATCAGTTAAAATAATAGCAATACTTTATAGTATTATTATAGTAATACATTTAGAGTTTGAGCAAAATCCAACTGTATCTGTTCTGTACAAGCTGTGTGTAAGACATCATCAGTATGTAAGTGTGTGTGTGTGTGTGTTTGTCTCACTCTATGATGCGGTTCTTGGACTGCACACTGAAGTCGCAGTAGTCGGCCCCAGTGTCGGTGAAGTCGATGCAGAGTGATGACAGCGTGTTAAAAGCCTCGAGATCCTGTCTCCTGAGCAGCTCTGCCATGTGGAACCCGTCCACCACCTCGCTCTCGCCGCCCTGCTGGGCCTGGTGCAGACAATGAAGGAATTGCACCTGCAGATTCACACACACGCAGAAAGTTATTCTATCTTTATGGGGCACAAGCGCAAAACTAACAAAACATGTATCTCAAGCATAATTGGATGATGTGGTCATTAGCTGACAGACGGATACACTTAATCCAGGCTGGGTCGTTAATGATTAATCAGCGGCTTAAACAAAAACATGAACAGAGTGCATAATCTGTTCTGCTCTATTAGCAGTTCGTGTTTGTGAATCGCCGTCTCTTGTATAACAAACCCAGACGGCTCGATCAGTCCGACATGTACCATGTGCTTGCAAGCTGATCTAATCCGAGTTTATCTCAGAAAGGTGAAGCGGATGTAAACAGGCATCTCTGCCAGCTCAGCTTTTTCATGTTTACTGGGATCTGCTGTGAGGAATCTTGCAAAACAAAATCAAATCAGGTCAAGAATGAAGTGCTACAGCAAATCCGGGCTGTGGCTTGTCTGTGTGGATTATTAAAGCGACGGGAAGAAAGAAATTAACAGTAATTTAAAGCAGATCTCGCCCTCATCTCATAACGAAGCCTACAGCCAGTGAGCGAGTCTCTCCTGCCTCGCTCCACTTCTTCACAATTACTGCAAAACAGCAGCGGGTTTTAATCGAATGTCGACCAAACTAGAAATAAAAGCCTAACCAAAACAAAAAGCCACAACTCTACAGTCTTGTGCAAAATTGACATAACATACCCTAGAAGAAACATTAATAGCTGCAGGGAACAATATGATAGGAGTCTGCTTTAATAGTATCCAAAGTTGCAGTGACCCTGAATACTATGGCAGCATAGAGCACAAGGCAAGAACCACACATAAGGACACTTTAGAGACTTCAAGTGACCGAACACGTCTTTGGACGGGGGGCGAGGTAGGACCTTTCTCATAGTAAATAACTTAAATAAGCTTCTGCTGTTCTATGGAATCTTCTGGAAGGACGTACGTGTAGGCTGTTCATGACGAGCGAGGTTACACTGATACTAGTCTGACACATTCATACTGGGCCAATTTAGTGCAACCAATTAACCGAATTCATGACTTTGGAATGTCAGAGGAAAACCGGAGTACCCGGAGTAAACCCACAGAGACACAAGGAGGACGTGCAAACTCCATACAGGCGTCGTCTGAGGCTGGGATCGAACCAGGGATCTCTGGATCTGTGAGATCCACACGATAACCATTTGGGGCCGCCCACTACATGTAGATAAGGAGGTAAGACCTTATTTACGTTACATGTCTATCATTTAGCAGATGCCCTTATCCAGAGCGACTTACGACTGATACAGTCTTACAACCCAAGCAATTGTGGGTTAAGGACTTTGCTCTAGGACTCTAGGACTGTGACAGAATGGCAGAGGTGGGATTTGAACCTTGGACCTTCTGGTCCAGAGTCCAGTCAAATAGTTCAGTATAGTCATATAGTACCCATTTCATATTTTCACTGCAAGAGGAGCTTCCATCTTTTGCATCATTTTACATTTCGGCAGGTCCATCTGTATTCCTGAACACATGCTGCACCTTGAGGAGTGATTACAGCAGGATCGGCTTCGATCACCTGATTACCGATTCTATAACGCTCCTTAATAACGCAGCGACTTTCCGCTAGACGCCGCGTCATGATCCGTTCCTGTCACGTTTCAATTAAAAAGTCATCGAGTTCAGTGTAGAAGCTAAAACCAAGGAATTGTTGACAGTACTTGTGCAAATGTTTGTATGCGAGACTCGATGTTTGACATGTTTTTGATTCCATCTGGACTGAGAGCACGATTTGGGAATTGAACGTGAGCGCACGAGGAACGCCTGACTGATAATTAGACAGTTGGCTTTGCTTACCATTGAGGGATTGTGTTTGCGAGTGGCTCAGATGTTTGGCAGCATTACTCCGTCATTAATCAGCCCAAGGTGAAGCGTGACATGTAATCAACGTCTGTCCTGCTTACAGAACATGACGTCTTCTAGGGAAGGTCAACCACTGGGACGACGAGCCAGATGATCTAACGGAACCATCTTCCCTCGTTCCAGCTAAGAGTTCAGACGCATGAACGAGCGTTTTAGCCCTGATAGGCCGAGCGCTGCTGCTCCACGCCATTACTGCCCTGATAATAGTTACATCCGTGAGGGATTGTGATTCGATACTTACAGACATGTCCAAAGAACAAAGGGTTCATCTTAGCAATCGGTACCACATGGGAAGTACTCGTTTCTGACCGGCATTCCTCCTTTATTAGAAGCTTAAATAAATCCTTTTTTAAATTAGTGGAGAGAGGACTGACAGAATAATCTGATAAAAGGATTACATATTTGAGCAAATCACATTTGTCATTTGTCATCTAAGCCACCCACGGAGGATGGGTCCCCTTTTTTAGGTTCCTTGCCACTGTCGCCCTAGGCTTCCTCAATTTGTAATTGGCCTTGGATATTAGAAGATGATCAAAAATTGTAAAGCAGCTTTGAGACAATTCTCTATTGTAAAAAGCACTATAGAAATAAATCAAACTTGACTGTACTACGCCCAACTCGCCCAGGTCCCTGTGTTGGTAGGCTAGCATATTAGACCACGACTCCAGTCTGGACACTGGATTGCCCCCCACAGAGCGGTAACAGCTACCCCTACCCGGTCCAGCGCTCAGTTTTCTCCCGGATAGGCTGCACAGCACGTCATTAAAATATATTTATCCCTTGTAGGACGGACTACATTTGTTAGCAGACCTGTTATACCTCACGTCCTTGATCAAGGTTTCCATATTTATTAAACATGCAGCATTTCTGAAGTGTGACGTATTGGAAAAACTCTAGTATTTATTTCGCAGTCAGGTTTAGTCCTGCTTGTTTGATTATAACGTTATGCATTTGCAAACAGCTCGGTCTGTTCCCGTGTCGTGTTTTGTATCTGCCGAGCATGTGCGTGTTAGTGTGTGCATTCCCCCGTGTGTGTTAGCGTGTACTCACCCCTGGAGGATGGTGCAGAGCAGGGTAATCGGTGTGTAGACTCAGCTTTCCTGACGTATATGCTACGTTGTTGGCCATGGGCTTGTCCTGCACTTGCCAAGTGTGTCTGAAGGAGAAAGCGAATGTGTACCATGTCTCTAATTCAGTGGAGAAACCCACAGCTGTAGAACACTTGGAGGAAATGGCTATAATGGGCATAACAGATGTGCTATGGCAACAGGAGGTCAGGTAATGGGAGACTGGAATCCTGTGATTACAGCCTTTCATTTGACCCTCACCATGACCGGTACAGAATGTGAGCAAGTTGAAAACAGGCTGGCAAGTTACTGGCAAGAAACTAATAACACTGTAAAGATTATGGTATTAAGATATTAAACACTCGTGATTAAAAATAAAGTGTACATAAATAAAGTACTGCGCAAAAGTCATGGGTCACCATTAGATTAGATAGTTTTAGCAATAGTATAATGACCATATATAATTTTCTCAGTCTCTTTAGTAGAATACAACCAGATATTGGGAATTGGTATGCAGTATCAAAAAGGTTTTTTGCATAAATATGACCTAAAACATCATCAGATTTTCTCACAAGTCCTAAAAGTGGATAAAGAGAACCCAGTTAAACAAATGAGACACAAATATTATACTTGGTCATTTCTGTATTGAGGAAAATGATCCAACATTACATATTAGTGAGTGGCAAAAGTATGTGACCCTTTGCTTTCAGTATCTGGTGTGACCCCCCTGTGCAGCAATAACTGTAACTAAACGTTTCCTGTAGCTGTTGATCAGTCCTGCACACCGGCTTGGAGGAATTTTAGTCCATTCCTCCGTACAGAACAGCTTCAGCTCTGGGCTGTTGGTGGGTTTCCTCACAGTAACTGCTCAGTTTCAGTTCATGGACAGATGTCCTGACATTTTCCTTTAGAATTCTCTGATAGAATTCATTGTTCCATCAATGATGGCAAGCTGTCCTGGCCCAGATGCAGCAAAACAGGCCCAAACCATGATACTACCACCACCATGTTTCACAGATGGGATAAGGGTTCTTATGCTGGAATGCAGTGTTTTCCTTTCTCCAAACATAACGCTTTTCTTTTCAACCAAAAACTTCTATTTTGGTCTCATCCATCCACAAAACATTCCTCCAATAGCCTTCTGTCTCGTCCACATGATCTTTAGCAAACTGCAGACGAGCAGCAATGTTCTTTTTGGAGAGCAGTGGCTTTCTCCTTGCAGCCCTGCCATGCACATCAAGTCAAAGTCAAAAAAGGATTTATTGTCATTATATAGATCATATAATGAAATTTCAAGCTAAAACCCAAGTGCACACACAACACAACATAAAACCAATACTTATTACAGTACACATAAGGACAACAGATAACACACATTTAAACAATCCTTCCAGACATCATTGTTGTTCAGTGTTCTTCTGATGGTGGACTCATGAACATTAACATTAGCCAATCAGAGAGAGGCCTTCAGTTGCTTAGAAGTTACCCTGGGCTCCTTTGACCTCACCAACTATTACACGCCTTGCTCTTGGAGGGATCTTTGTTGGTCGGCCACTCCTGGGGAGGGTATCAGTGGTCTTCAATTTCCTCCATTTGTACCCAATCTGTCTGACTGTGGATTGGTGGAGTCCAAACTCTTTAGAGATGGTTCTGTAACCTTTTCCAGCCTCGTTTGAACACCTAAACATGACATGTGCTGAACATTGCTGCCTCTTTACAAGCAGCAAGACTTGTGCTTCATTCTGTTGCTCTTCTTTTCATAAAAATACACCTCTTGGACTCGGTGCAGAAAGATCGTATGTTGTCTGAGAAGTGTGAAATGAAAAACTGTAATAACGTCTCATCGATGGTGTAATATAAACAGTTCTAAGGAGGGGCTTTGCAGGAGTAACGGCCCTCAGAGGGAAGGAGCAGACTGGAAAAAACAGAAGGCCGAGAGCAGATTAACTAAGGCATTTCAATTCGCTGATGTGAATCGAGACAAAGTCCAGATCTGCTGGGCTCTCTATCATCCAGGCCACCACCTGCCTCCGTCCCGGCAGTAGCTCTGGACGCTCTGAGCTCATCCTGGGTCCTGTGTGTTTCAGTGTGGGTGGGTTGTGATCAGATTAAACTGGGTCCAGCTGCTCTCTATGCACCGTCCCTCGACGTGTCGGGTCACAGAGCCGCTCTGGAGAGCATCAACAGTCTGGAACTGCAGCTGGGCGACTGTTCTCCATGTTCTCGTATCAACTCTCCACGTTATCCCAGTCATGTCCTCCTGTTTTGTCTTATCGCTGCTTCACTTCTTCCCGTCTCGCCCTTGTTTTTGCAGGTCTGCCTTTTCACATTTCGCTTCAATCTTGAAGTGTATGAAAAGTTCAGTGCTAATCAGATGAGCGATCGTTTGTAAAGCCCAGGTTCTCGAAGCTCATCATTAAGGACATTAAGAACATCTCAGAATACCTCATTAATGAGACTGATAGACTGCAAGTGTCAAACAGAGCACGTCTGATTCATTACATCTCAGTTTAAATGGAGGTCAGTAGCTGTGGAACTCGTGTGACTGAAACGGTTCGTTTGATTTGGCTACACTATGCTTTCATCCAGGAACCCGCGGTGTGCCACTGTTATCTTTTCAGTTTTCTACTGAGGACAAGAGGGAAGCCACTGGAAGCAAAACTGCTTAGTCAAAATGTAATATTTATGTTGTTTTCCTTTAAATAAACACATCTGGATTTGTATAGTGCATTAATCTATTTCCAGTGCTACTGATGTGTACCACTGTGTGAACATCCTCAGCAATTAATTGATTCGATCCTGGAAAGACTGTGCATGAGACAGGAACATCATGAGCTCAGTTAGAGGCAGTTTAAAGTAGCCACCTCACCAACTGGTGTGTTTTTGGGGAGGTGGGAGGAAGAAACTCACACAGGCAGTGAGAAAAACCAACTCTATAGCCTTAGTAGCTGGAAAAGACAATCAAACTGGCTTTAAGGAGCTGTGTGGCACAAATAATGTACAACCTGCACTTACACAACACTGCTTCACAATTACAAACCTCTAAATATTGCATGCATACACTGCTGTGCAAAAATCTTAGGCCACCATTAGTTTATATATATTATTTATATAATGACCATATTTTTTCTCGGTCTCCTTATTAGAAAGCAACCAGAAAATACAGGAAATTTGTACGCAGAATTAAAAAAAAACATAAACAGCTTCTAAAGGCCACAGCGGCAAGTATTTAAGGCCGGAAATGGTCTTTTTGGAAGGGTAGCAGCCAAGAAACCACTTTTTCAGAAGGTGAACAGGGTGAAAAGTCTAAGATATTCTAAAACTTACAAAGATTGGAATGAAGATCAGTGGAAAAGAGGATTATGGAGTGACGAACCCAAGTTTGAGATTTTGGTGTCCAATCATTGACAATGTGTTATATATGGTAATTATATCTCTGCTAAAAGAACAAATCTAATGATGGCCTAAGACTTTTGGGTATTTCTTTAAACATTCCATTAGGGCATGTCCACACCTAAAAAAAATTCGTACGCACGTCTTACCCATAGAAGGTGAGTCGCAGGTAGCCGATTCTCTGGCTGAGCCTAGCCACTTGGCCCTGCTCCTGAGGCGCCCCCTTTAGGTAGACGATGCCAACGCGCCTCAGAGCTGTAAGCCAGGCCAGAGCAGCTTTGTCATCGTGCAGGACCTCCTCAAAATCTGCTGTGGGGATCCGCAAACCTGAGTCCCAGAACTCCCGCTCTAAAACCACACAACAGGAGATTTTGCTCTGAATCACTTTACCTCCCCATGAGCGCACAGAACAACGGCACCCATTCAGGTACAAGAAAGTCTTATCCTGTACTACAGTACTGTGCAAAAGTCTTAGGCCACCATTAGTAGTTTTAGCAACGGTATAATGACCATATATTACATATTGTTGAAACTGGATTCGTCACTCCACAATCCTCTTTTCCACTGATCTCCATTCCAATCTTGGTTTCTGGGCTGCTACACTATCCTCATGAAGCTGCCAGACGCTGCTATTGCTCAAGAGTAAGGGGAGATCACACTAAATACTTACCACTGTAGCCTACAGAAGCTTTTTTATTTTCAGTTTTTAATACTACATATACATTTGCTGTATTTTATGGTTGTATTGTAATAACTATAATGAGAAATAATGTTACATGGTCATTATATAATTCCTAAAACAATGGTATACCTGACCTAATGGTGACCTAAGACTTTTGCACCCACAACCACAGAGGAACTTGTTCGAGTCTCATTAGAGATAGGTCTGACTCTCGCCCATAAAAGTCCACCACTTGCCGGTGAAAATAAGCGCTCAGCAGCTGCGAGTCGTGAGGAGGCCCTCCTCCCTCAGCGGGAGATCGTGCATGCAGTGGGAAATGTCGAAATGGCCGGGGGAATTGGATGTGCCTAATTGTGGAAAAGTGGGGGAACTAAACTCTTTGAGTTGTTTGCAAAGGGCAGAGTCCTTTGGTCACACCATATAACATGTATATAGCCCATGAGAAAGCAGTTCCTGTACATTAAACAAATGCAGAACACATGGCTGCATCGGGATCTCATCTGGACTCCGTGCAAGTGCTGTAATAAAGATTTTCGAAGAAATAACATATGCTAGCGGAAAATCTAGAACTGCGAAAAGGCTGTAACACACTACCTAAAGGAATCTTCCATGTGTACCGACATTTAGCACTGCTGAGCTACTAAATGTACCATCGGAGTGCATTTACACAAAATTACAACGGAAATCAAACTGAATAAAGCTGAAGGTCCCGCTGCAGGTTGTGGGACGATCTTTCTGTTTGTCTCATGTCTGGAACGATGCAGGAGACTGACAGCTGCACACGGCAGTCAGTAAAGACTGTGGTAGCCTAGCGGGTAAGGTACTGGACTATGGACCACAAGGTCCAGGGTTCAAATCCCACCTCTGCCAAGCTGCCACTGTTGGTCCATGAGCAAGACCCTTAACCCACAATAGCTTGGATTGTAAGACTGTATCAATTGTAAGTCGCTCTGGATAAGGGCGTCTGCTAAATGCTGTAAATGTCAACGTAAGTAAAGAAAACGAAGCTATGTCACGGAGCTTTAGACCCATGCCTGTTAGCTGGTTAAGGTTTCGTTTGAGATTGCGTTAGTGTGTCTGTGTTGTGTGTGTGTGTACAGGCCCTGACAGGCAGCGGTCAGACTGCGAGTCACTGTGGGACCAATCACAGTGGAAAAAAAGATATTTCAGTTTGGCTTTTCAAACTGTTTCCACAACAGTGTGTGTGTGTGAGTTTAGTAGACTATGCAAGCTTGATTTAATTGGACTATTTTGACATTTTCACAAGTCTACTTCATGTCGTGTCTTTTTCATTGTGAGTGACTGGATTATGTCCAGACAGAACCACTGTGCTTTTTAACCAGGTGTAAACACACCATGGCTTCATTTAAAACTGATTACAGACTGACTATCTAAGTCACGTCAGGTTTGACGCATTTCAAACAGATGCTAGACTTGTGTAAACACATCGATTCCCCCAAGCCACAATTCACTTCCAAACCCATTCCAATCAAAGAAGGACATTAAAAATGGCATTTGATGCTAGTTAAATTAATTTTATCATTTTCAAAACCGCAGTTTCCTCCCAAAAAGTCTTCCCCACACGGCACAGAGCGTGAGGGCTAAAGATAAAGTTCATTTGAATGCTGAGTAGAACGCGAGATTTTATCTCCCATATGGAGATGTTTTTCTAGTAGCAGAGACATCACTGGGTAAAATATGAATAATAGACCTTGTAGCCAGCTTTAGCTCATCGCAGAACTGGATAACACATTAATGCTTATGTCATGAAGGCTGCTGTGTGATGAATTACAGAAATTTGGTTACATAAGCAGGGGAAAAGTTAACATATTTCCAGTAGTTGGAATATGGTGGTGACATGCAAAATGTCCATGCTGGCCTACACAGTCAAACCCCGGTATTTGTGCTGCCTGTATCTACATTTCCACCATAATGCATGAGATATTAACCCCAATCCTCTCTACGCACACCATTAACCCACGATAACAAATGAAAATGAGTCCAGGAAGTCCAGGACGTCAAATTCACCACTGTGTAAGAGTGTAGCTTAAGTGAGATATGCACAGTACTGTGCAAAAGTCTTACACCACCATTAAATGGCAATGTTTTAGCAATGGTATAATGACCATATATAGTTATTTCCCAGCCTCTTCACTGCAATACATCCAGAAATAGAGGAAATTTGTATGCATTATTAAACTGGAAAAAAAAATCCTAAGCCTACAGTGCTAAGTATTTAATGTGACCTCTCTGTACGCTTGAGCAATAGCAGCACCATCGAGATGCAGTCACTTTGGAAGAGCAGCTGCCAAGAAACCAATTTTTCCAAAAGGGAACAGGGTGAACAGGATAAAATATACTAAACCTCACAAAGATTGGAACAACGATCAGTGGAAAACAGGATTATATGGAGTGATGAATCCAAGTTTGAGATTTCTGGGTCCAGTTATTGACAATATGATATATATGGTCATTATAGCATTGCTAAAACAACAAATCTAATGGTGTCCTAAGACTTTTGAACAGTACTGAAGATGGAGTCTCTGCATGGTGTACCTGCACCTCCTCTTCCTTCCTATCCATAAGAAACTCTCCGTTGCAAGACTATATTAGTGAAGTTGACTACTCTTATTTAAACTCCTAACCTTACAGTTCTCTGTTCATACATGCAGTGTTTACAAAGTTTTGTTTCCTCAACCAATGCACACTATTTGCAGGTCCCTTTCATGCTCCTCTAGAGACACGCAGATAAACCACTTGTGCATAAGCTGGAGGCCATGAATGAAAACACCGAAGAGGTAGTCCCCATAAAACAGTCAACATTAGTGATATGGAACTGAGAGGTTACCTGGGCAAGAACTTGGTTCCTTTCGAAACACTGGGGGCTTCGAAAAATCTAAATTAGTTGATCCGTGGTGTGAGTTGCCCAGCCACAAATACTTTTCCAACACCGCCACATTAAAATCTGTTCAAGAAGGTACTCTGGCCTAAATGGTTTGTTAGTTTTTTCTTTTTTCTCTAGTGCTATATTTCAATTGGGGAGATTAGTTTGGCTGTACTGTTTAGTAACTTGCAAAATGGTATTAAAAATCAACATGAAAAAGAATTGTGATCAAATCATGACATGATCCTGCAATAAAAAAAATTGTGATATATTTTTGCCATATTGCACACCAATACTTGTAACACACACACACAGCACAATACCCAGGGAGAAGCTACTATGTTCTGCACAGTGCACAGATGTACAGATTCATACCTTTGAAGTCAGCACCAGCAGCCAGCGAATGCATGACCAAACAATCCGAGCCAAATATCAATACCATGTTAATCAGATTTTAATAGCGCTTACATATATGTAACCAAAACCTACAGATTTCTGCCCATTCAAACAGAAAGGACCTTGGTCCTGCCTGGAAATAACTGCTTTTATTGCGGTTACTGCCAGTGTTTCGGTGTTGGAAAATGGAAAATGTCCTCGATCTAGAACACCAAATTCTGTCAGATCCTGTCTGGGCGAGTTTATTGAATGCACGGTGGAAAATCGCCTGACGCCTTTTCCCTCTGGAAACGACTGATGAAACCAGTTATTCATGCTAATTATCAGACCCTTCAGAAATGAATCACAATTTCCTTCTTTATTAGTTATTTGGCAGATACTCCTATCCAGCATAACTTACAAAAAGTGTTAACAGATGAAGCCGCAATGGCTTGAATAATCTGCCTCTGTATAAAAGCAATAATCTGCATACAATAACTAAAAATGTGTAGGAACAGAAATTGAAGGTTAGCTGTAAATAATCTCATAGAGAGAGACGGAAGACAAATTAACTATGTATTCAGTCTTTCTTGGCCAGGTCCATACAAGTGCTGTGACGAGATCTTAAGATTAGGAAATAAACATATGCCTTATATACATTTAACGCCTGAATGACAGAAAACTAGTACGAGCCATCCCTGTGACACCTACTGACAGAAAGGAGAACTGCAGTCTTGAAAGGCAGAAAATGATAGAGTATTATTGCTTAACATAAAACACTATGCGCAGAGTATTTAAACTGCTATCGGACTATGGCAATGTCCGATCAACGTCCTGTTTCACAGAATGTAATGTGCAGACCTGTATATTTAAAAACTGCTACACACAGAGTCTGATTTTTATGGATGGAAAAAATGCACATCCAGTTTCGAAAAAGAGCACAAGTGTATTAAGGCCATCCTTCACACTAACTAAATTAAAACAAACTACATTTTGTAATCGAAGTCTGTTCTAATTTCTGTGTTGTTGGGATGCGTTAAAATCAGGCTGGCCAATCAGAGCTCTGTTGTCGGGCAGAACAGCTCATCGAGAGCTTATAGGACGAGCAACAGGCTGCCTCTAAAAACATGGATATTAAAGAGAAGATCTGGTGGAACAGAACTGAAAGGCTGGAGAATGATGGTGATAAAGCCCACAGGGACTGGATGGAAGCGTCTGATTATTTATCTGAGTGCGTTCTGATCTGTTCATGATCATAAAAACACAAACTAGGGCTTCCTGCACTCATCTCAGCTCATGTCTTTGTTTTTATTTTTTTTAAGTTGACGTTCTGAAAAAGACACGGTGAGACACATTAAGAGAACTGTGGTAGCCTAGCGATTAAGGTACTAGACTATGGACCAGAAAGTCCAGGGTTCAAATCCCATCTCTGTCAAGCTGCCACTGTTGGGTCCTTGAGCAAGACCCTTAACCCACAACTGCTTGGATTGTAAGACTGTACCAATTGTAAGTCACTTTGGATAAGGGCATCTGCTAAATGCTGTAAATGTAAATGTAAGAGAAGGGAAATTAAAGAAAGCAAAAGTGGACAGGGAGTTTTCAGAGTGTTTAGACAAAAAGACACGTCAGACTTGGTGCGAAGGTCGCACTACGTTAAAAATCAAAGCCCTCAAACCATACACTGGGTCCCAAACTGGATCTTGAATACTAAATTCAAAATATCAGCAAGACTATTGGTGATGGATCAATGTACCGTCCCCATTACTCCTATGAAGCTTCGTCAGAAAGAAGTAAACACTACAGGAAATGAATTCTTCTTCTAGTTATGAAGTAAAAGTCTGCCAGGCTACAATTAAAGAACTTTGTGGCAGGCAGAGGTAAATGAACAGGAAATGACAAAACATTAGCATTAAAGAGAAATAAAGACAGAGTGAGAGCCTGGCAGTGTGCCCAGGGCGAGGAGGTTCACTTGGTGCCACTCTACCATGAAACAATGCTTCGCATTTTCTCTTACGCTGACACACTGCTGCTCGGATTTCCTGGCGAGCGGCACACCGGCATTAAAGTGAATCGGAAATTAGTCTCACTTTGTCATAGTTTCCAGCTAAGATTTCCAAAGTACTCAGATGGCTGGACGGGCTGTTCAGAAAAGTCACATTCCAAAGCCGCCCATAACCACCGCTCAACCACTGTGACATTACAGCGTGTGGGGTAAGAGTCTGAACGGTGGCGAGACGAGATTAGTGCACGGAATAGCATGTTTTAGTTCAGCGTTCCACTGATTGCTGAGCTGTTTGTGAGAACAGCCTAATTTTGCGTTACCCTTCTTGGGTTCCTCTCTTCAGTGCTCAGACTGTACTGAAGATCATCAAGTGACTTTGATCTAATCAATCTAGAAATTCAAATATATATATATATATATATATATATATATATATAAATAAAACACTGCAGTTAATGACACACTATACAGACTCATTAAACTTTGAACCAAACGGACGCAGAGAGGCACTGGATGATAACACTCCATGCTGTCTGTGCTGAGGGACTTCACTCAATCACAACTTCACAATCGTGGAAAGTGAGACAGCATTTAGCAGACGCCCTTATCCAGAGCGACTTACAATTGATACAGTCTTACAATCCAAGCTATTGTGGGTTAAGGGTCTTGCTCAAGGACCCAACAGTGGCAGCTTGGCAGAGGTGGGATTTGAACCCTGGACGTTTTGGTCCATAGTCCAGTACCTTAACCGCTAGGCTACCCCAGTCCCAGGATTTACTCGCTGGAGTAACAGCTGATGAACGGGGGGAAAATAGGGAATAAAATGAGAAGACGTTGAAATGAACAGTGAGGGCCATTTTGAAATTTGACTTTCTGAGAAAAATCGATCTTGTTGACTTTTAAAGAGTCACGTAAACAGAGCTAAAGTGGATAAGTGGATAGTAAGAACTACCCAAGTATGGATTTAAGCAGTAAGCCACTCGTGGCTGTGCTTTACCATGATTTTATCACAGATAAGAGGCTTTAGGCTGTCCACTGCACGTTATACATCATTTCTTGTACAGTTTAACCACAACAGTTAACTGAGTTCAGTTAATATAGCCATCATTCTAAATAATCATGTGAAATTAGAAGCTATCCCAAATCCGGTAATTATATAACCACCGGAGAAACAAAACACACGCTACGCTTTAAGTTAAATGTGGTTCATCCAACTCAACTCGGATATCATCTGAGAAATGTTCACTGCCAGCCTAAAACCAGGAGAGCTGATCAGAAAGTCTAATGGGATTTGTTCCACGTCAGACACCACTAAAACATTCTGGGTACAGAATGACGAACGACGAAATTGCCCATGCCGTCATTCAGAAAGTAGAAAATCTCCATTCCTACGAGACACACGCCCTACAGTACAGTGTTTCTGTGACACAAAGTCATCTATGAATGACACACCCTTGGGAAGGCCTGCATTTGCACAAACACAGAGCAAAGTTAAAAGCCAACACACATGTGGCTCTGTGCAAAGAACGTTCCGCTTGTAAAGACCACAACACTGAATTAAAGGCACTGCACAAGTTTCTGAACCCATTACCCATCAGCATAATGAGCAGTTTCCTGGCCGCTCATATCTGAATGGGAAAAACTCTGCTGGCTTATTGGGAGCACGTCTGCATCCAGTGATCAGCGAACAAACCTCGCTGTCTATTGCTGCATCAAATTCACGTATGAAGCTACATCAGTCGGCCTCTTTCATGTGCACTACAAATCTGGAACTGTTTTGTTCCAAGTCCAGTACCAAACGCTCCAATAACTGGTAGTGATTCACTCTCTAACAGTAGTACATGGTGTTATTATACACTGTTTCTTGCTAATTAGTATCATTTTCCTTGTTATGCAGCATTTATATTTATTATATTCCTTATTTATTATGTATGCCATTTTAGAATATTCTTCATAACATTACTCAATATTATGATATTTTTTTTTATTCCTCCACGTGTCCGCGTGGGTTTACTCAAGGCACTCTGGTTTCTTCCCACAGTCCAAAGACATGTGTTTTAGGTAAATTGGTGTATCTAAAGTGCGCCTAGTCTATGCGTGTGTGAGTGTATGCCCTACGATGGATTAGCACCCTAGCTAGAGTTGTTCCTGCTGGTAGTGGCTGACCCATGACCGTGTTCAGGATCAAGCGGATAAGAAAGTAAATGAATGAATATTCTCCATTACAATTATTCTGTTTAGCTTATGAGCATTTAAACAATTTACATTTACAGCATTTAGCAGACAGCCTCATCCAGAGTGGCTTACAATTGATACAGTCTTACAATCCAAGCAACTGTGGGTTAAGGGTCTTGCTCAGGGACCCAACAGTGGCAGTTTGGCAGAGGTGGGATTTGAACCAGTGCAGTACCTTAAGCACTAGACCACCACAGTCCCAATGTCACAAGGCTTAGGCCGCCTAAGGAGGTTGAGTCCCTTGAGTAGCTTGTATTGCAGCTGTTTATACACAGTGGTGCTTGAAAGTTTGTGAACCCTTTAGAATTTTTTATATTTCTCCATAAATATGACCTAAAACATCATCAGATTTTCACACAAGTCCTAAAAGTAGATAAAGAGAACCCAGTTAAACAAATGAGACAAAAATATTATACTTGGCATTTCGTATTGAGGGAAAATGATCACTATTTACATATTAGTGAGTGGCAAAAGTTGTGAAACCTTTGCTTTCCAGTATCTTGTGTGGGAACCCCCTGTGCAGACACAATACAGCAGCTTAAAGTTTCCGTAGCTGGTTGATAGTCTGGCACCACCGGCTTGGAGGAATTTTAGGCCATTCCTCCGTACAAAAACCAGCTTCCAGCTCTGGGGAGTGGTGAGTTCCTCACATTAAGCTGCATCGCTTCAGGTCCCTTCCTCAAACATCCATTGGATTAGGTCAAGGGACTTTGCCTTGGCCATTCCAAAAACAGAACTTTATTCTTTCATTTAACCATTCTTTGGTAGACGGGCTGTGTGATTAGGGTCGTTGTCTTGTTGCATGGGACCCAACCTTTCCTTGAGATCAGTTCCAATGGGACAGAGCTTTGTCAATGGGACCCGATATTTCCTTTCGAACGTCTGCTGATAACTCATTCACATAGAACTCATTGTTCCAGTCAATGATGGGCACCCGTTACCTGGCCCAAGTCGAAATGCAGCAAAAAACAGGCCACTCAAACCATGAACTACCACCACATTGTTCACAGATGGAGAATAGGGTTCTTTTGCTGAGGAATGCAGAGTTTTCCATTTCGCCAAACAACATAAACGCTTCTTTTAAACACTAAAGAACCACGACACAAGATAGTGCGGATAGCTAGATGAACATGTAGGGTGGTCTCATCCCTCCAACAAAACCATTCCTCCAATAGCCTGTCCTGGCTCGTCCAAGTGATCTTTCGCACAAAATGTAGACGAGAAGCAATGTTCTTTTGGAGGGCAATGGCTTGTCTCCTTGCAACCCTTGCCATGCAACTCTTTGTTGTTCAGTGTTGCTTCTTGATGGTGAACTCGATGAACATTACCTTAGGCCAATGTGGGAGAGAGCCTGCCGTTGCTTAGAAGCTAGTATCCCTGGGGGGGTCTTTGCTGCCGCCCTAGAAGGGATGAGACGCTTGAAGGCCAGCCGTGAGGAAATGAACAACGGACCAATTCCGGTCTTGGAGGAGATCGACTCATTTGTTGGGGACGAGCCAGGAAGCTCGGAGCCAACATCGCCGGGGGAGGTGGAACAATGTGGGAGAGGCCTTCAGTTGCTTAGAAGTTACCTGGGGTCCTTTGTGACCTTGCCAACTATTACACGCCTTGGTCTTGGAGTGATCTTTGTTGGTCGACCACTCCTGGGGAGGGTAACAATGGTCTTGAATTCCCTCCATTTGTACACAATCTGTCTGACTGTGGATTGGTGGAGTCCAAACTCTTTAGACATGGTTTTGTAACCTTTTCCAGCCTCATGAGCATCAACAACTCTTTTTCTGAGGTCCTCAGAAATCTCCTTTGTTCATGCCATGATACACTTCCACAAACGTGTGCTGTGAAGAGCAGACTTTGATAGATCCCTGTTCTTTAAATAAAACAGATTGCCCACTCACACCTGATTGTCATCCCAGTGATTGGAAACACCTGCCTCTAATTTCACCTTCAAATTATCTGTTAATCCTAGAGGTTCACATACTTTTGCCACTCACTAATATGTAATACTGCATGATTTTCTGGTGGTCGTAGGAACAATGGCCGCAAGGCACCACACACCCATACTTTTCTTAATGCATTAAGTATTCATTAAGATGATTTAACATATACGGGAGGATGGGTATACAGGTAGGCTATATGCAAACACTGAAACATTTATATAAGGGACTTGAGCATCTGGGATTTTAGCATCTGCACAGTCCTGCAATCTCCCACGGACACGAGGGCTGACTGGACTCATTGCAGTCTGGTTCAACGTTGCCAACAAAAGCAGCATCGAGCCATTTTACATCTTAACCTTCACAAGCTTTTTAATTTTCAAAACCTGAAGAATATTAACTGCCAAAATGTTTTAGAAGGGGTTCCAACATTACAAGGTCTTTGTTTATCACAGCCTTATGAAACGTTCTGTGTTTTTCTTGGCCTTTATGGATGACATTGTTATAGAAGTGAAATAAGACTTTGAGACAATTATTTCTGTTGTCACGAATGAGCAATGTGTATCCAACTAACTTATGAAAAATAGACTCGACCGACATGATGTTGGCTCCTGTTGGGTCCAGGTTTTGTGTAATTAGAAAAATCGAAAATGAATTGCCAAAAGAAAACCTCCCAGTAAAACAACCCAAACGAGCTGTAATTACAACAGAGACCAGTGAACGAGCTCCACACCTTCAGACAGCGAGAGAGAGAGGAATCCATGACCCCTTCACCACCCTGTTACAAATGAGCTCCTACACAGAGTTCTTTCGAGGGAATACCAGCATGAGGTCACTGGCAGTCCTTCAAGATGCAGAACCTCCCGTAGCTTCACTTTGAACAAACAGAAAAATAAACACCAGCTTCGACACGCGGCTCAAAACAAAAGGCAAGCGGGCGGAAAGCACTAACGCTACACTGCTGACAGGCAGAAGCATTACCGGCCGCATTTAACCAGCTCTTCCAGACGTCTTAAGTGGGTTTTATGAGGAGGGGTAAGTCTTAAAGGGGGGTAATGGTTGACCTTTCAGGTCAGCTGCATGTGTAGGAGCTTGTGTCTCGAGGATGTGTTTAAGCCTCCGTCTAGAGCTGGATGTCCACGGAGATATTTTGTAGAGCTTTTAGAGACAGAGATTGAGCTGTTTTGCTCCATTTAACGTTTTAAGAGGCTACTTAAAACGCGGTCACGCTGTTCCGGATGTCGAAATGAGCCATGCTATAACTTACACCACTAGTATACAACACATCAGAGAGCAGACGTTTACAACCTCAGTCAGCATGGCTCAATGTCGCCATCAATAAAGGCTTGGTTTAGTTATTTCAGGCCAAATGACTCGTTTTCTATGTGGTGCAGTTGCAATTCGCTAAACAACCCAGGTTCTAGCCCCGGCGATGCCTTCCGGATATGTGGCCGGATATGGTATGGTCCGCCCTTTTAAACCTAGGTATGCATGGTTAAAGACATCAGGAAACATATAAATATATTTAACTCAGGTATGCGCCATTTAATGTCCACATTACACTCTGTGAAACAGGAAGCTGCCCGAAATGGATGTGGATCGTCTCATAGTAGTTTAGATACTTTCCACAGGGTTTTATTTAACAACCTTAACTAAAACACAACTTGAAAACATTTAGTGCACTACTGTACTCTACAACACAGGAATTCTTATCTTCGTATCTTTTATAAAAAGCTAAAGCAGAGTTGTTTTAGGCCTTTCAAGACTGCGATTCTCTTTTCTGTCAGCAGGTGTCACGAGGGTTTGCTCATATTAGTCTTCTGTCATTCAGACGTGAATAAGATATATAAATGACAGATCATTTCTTATTTTAAGCCTTAAGAGCTCGTTCAATGATAGAATGGATACCTGTAATTAAATTTGTTCCCTGCCAAGTTTGTATTAAGAACTCTATTTTTTCTCCCACCACTGAGATCTCTGCACTGATTATATATTTATTCTTCTTTTTTTATATATTTATTTTTTAACCCTCTGTTTTTTTTGGTCAGGATCAATAGGGCTCCAAAGCCTATCCCATCAAGGGTTGCCAGTCTAGCGCAGGGCTGGGATATTCCCTGTAAAGTCTAATAACATTTGTCTTATTTGTGGCATGAATACAAATAACAGACCACTCCTGAGAAGGCCCGTCTCAGGTTGTGTGCCTCTTTAAAGAACACAGCGTCCCTACAACCCACACCACTGCTCTTACTAGTCTTTACAAAAGATGCCCTGCTGTGGCCTGACACCAGGTCACCGGACCGTTAGACCTCACTTCAGACACACACAGGTTTGTTTGGAGCTGCAATTTTCTTGAGTTGCCTTAGATTACAATTCCATATGACAGGAAGCAGGGGGAGAGTTTCCACTCAGGGGTGATCCTTTGGACGTGTCAGCTCGCAGACGCATGCTTCAGCAGTGAGGTTGGCGCTCGCAGCAACCGCACATGGAAACTACTACACTGATAGAGTCATTACTTCTGAATTCATCAAGGGCTTTTTATTTCAAATTATTCATACATCGAAATCACACACTAACGGTCATTTTTAATACTCCTTGCAGTTTGAGCTTCTGCTCCAAATCTGAAGTCATGTAAAATGATCTGCCTTGCTTTCAAAGACTAAATGTTTCCCTGTAGAGACGTTTCAGGTCTGCACTAGCAGATGAATATCAGCCAAACGTCCAGCATGGTGGAAGTCGAACGAAATATAACGCAGCAGCGGATATACTTACAATAAGATAAAGTACATTGTCGTTTCTAGTTGGGGGAGAGAAAAGTATAAAACCTGAAGTAAGAAAACACAGGAAGGCAAGAAGCTTGTCTGAGGAGCCCTATGTTCAAGGATAGAGAGAAGGTCGGAAAATGAATGTACAGATAGCAAGCACTCCATTTCCATTGTTTCACATGGGTTAAATTAGATTTATCCACTTCTTTAACTAACACACACACTTTATTTCATGTTATTCTGATATACGTGTAAAGTTAAGAACAATTGCATAATAATTACCCACTGAATAAAATGTTTAGGTTACATGTAAGCACTGTTTAATGACCATTATAGGTATAACAACAAGGTTATATTAAAATATAATAGGAAATAAAAAATTCTTTCAACTCAGGATGGTGCGGCCATAAATGGCCAATCAATGCTGCAGATCCACGAGAAGAGGCGGGAATTTAAGAGTGGAAATCCTTCATTCGTGGCGTGCGTGTAGCTACTTCACCGATCGTGTGCTCGCGATTTGGACTACAGACTGTTCTAACTCGGTTGATGTGTTTAGAGACTTTTTAAGTTCCTCGTGTTTGTGTGGATGACTTTCCTCTACTTATTTGTACCAAGTTGTAAGTGGTGTTTGTAGGTATACAGTGGGGCAAAAAAGTATTTAGTCGAACACTGATTGTGCAAGTTCTCCTACGTAGAAAGATGAAAGAAGTTTGTAATTTTCATCATAGGTACACTTCAACTATGAGAGACAAAATGAGAAAAAAATCCAGGAAATCACATTGTAGGATTTTTAAAGAATTTAATTGTAGATCATGGTGGAAAATAAGTATATGGACAATAACAAAAGTTCAACTCAATACTTCGTAACATAACCTTTCTTAGCAATGACAGAGGTCAGACGTTTCCTGTAAGTCTTCACCAGGTTGGCATACACTGTAGCTGGTATTTTGACCCATTCCTCCATGCAGATCTCCTCTAGAGCAGTGATGTTTTGGAGCAACACGGACTTTCAACTCCCTCCACAAATTTTCTATGGAATTGAGGTCTGGAGACTGGCTAGGCCACTGCAGGATCTTGAAATACTTTTTACGGAGCCACTCCTTCGTTGCCCAAGCGGTGGCTGACTAAATACTTTTTTGCCCCACTGTATGTACCTGTCCTATGGTAAGTAGTACTCCTTTGTTTGTTTCCCCCATTACCTGTATATTCTCTCTAACCTAGAACTATGCAGTTCTCTGGTGAAAATACCCTTTCTATTTACCTTACAGTAACCTAAAAAGATTGTTACTATGGTAATGTCCAGTTAACAACCATTTTGGTAAATGACCTGTTTCACAGAACGTAATGCAATCAAACTGTGCATGCCTATAATCACTGAAAGCAGGAACGCGAAGGCGTAGGTAGAAGCAAGGGTGGCAGTCACATCAACGTTCAAGATTGAACACAAACAAAATATCTGGTTATAGATTACCCACCAGAATGAATTACCGGCCCTGTCATGACTTTGACCCCCTAATCGCTTGGCCTGTACCTTATAAGACTACATCAGTCACAAGTCGCTCTGGATCTGAACAAGGAAAAAGTAAATGTACATATAAAATCCAGACAGTACAGAATCACTGGATAATCAAAGCCTCTTAGCATAACTTATAGCGTTTCGCGGGTAGCCAAACCATAACAGCTTAGAATAAATACTGGTGCTGATTTAGTTTTGCAATTTTTTACGATGAACGAAAGGCCTTGCTCAGGCACGTTCCTACTATGTGATGTAATTGCTGTTGGGAGACACAACCTAATCCAAACACAAAGCTCTGTACCCTGCCAAGATCCATCCCCAGACCTCTTCCTCTTTTAGCAGGGGAAGTCATTTTCAGCATGGCCTCTGGAAAGACCTGATTAAATCCAGAACGAAGCACTCGCTCTACCAACACACACTGACAGCCATATCCTACACACCAAAATCATTTAAAAGCCTCATCTCTTTGTGCTCTTGTTGTCTCACGTGCCGAAATCAGACAGTGTTAGTAACTCTTATAAGCCCTGAACAACCCTGGGCAACTTCTGTAAATGTGGGACAGATGATGTGAGTGTGAAAGTGCTTCGATGTCAGGGTATGACTCTACCAACTATGACCTACCATCTTAAGAGTCCTAAAGGAGAATTATGACGTGCTTCGGTAATGATTCTCCATTTACCCCTCCCAAAATACATCATTATTATTATTATTATTATTATTATTATTATTATTATTATATAGCACTGTACGTCTTCTGCATTTTCTAAACAATCAGTGCTTCATATAAAGAATCTACAAGTTACAAGTCAGTGTTGATTTTGGCAGTTCATTTTGATTTAGTTTTAGTCTTTTGATTAGAATTTATATCAATTTTAGTCACTTAATGTTAGTTTTAGTTTTAGTTTTACTTGACAAAAACTAAAAACATTTTAGTCTAGTTTTAGTGAATTAAATTTCAAAAATATTTAGCCTACTTTTAGTCATGCGTTTATAAAAGGTTTACTATTAGACCCATTACTTATTACTAACTTTCATAAACAATAGCTTAAAACCTGTTACATTTAATATCATGTTCATTCATTCATTCATTCATTTTCTTATCCTCTTCCTAACATTTTAACATTTACACTTACAGCATTTAGCAGACGCCCTTATCCAGAGCGACTTACAATTGGTACAGTCTTACAATCCAAGCAATTGTGGGTTAAGAGCCTTGCTCAAGGACCCAACAGTGGCAGCTTGGCAGAGGTGGGATTTGAACCCTGGACCTTTTGGTCCATAGTCCAGTACCTTAAGCACTGGGCTACCACAATTTTAACATCCAAAATTATGGAAGCGATATGGCAAAACATGCCAACAACTTTACCAAGATGACAATTTGTATAATTAGACAGTGCCGCACAACTCAGACATAAGCAACACCTAAACCCCAGAATTATGACTCACCGTTGAGGAAGAGCTCTTCCTGCCGTGCCTGTCGTGCCGCAGATGAGAAACACCTTTTCTTCAGCCAGTCAGGCTCAAACTCACTGCTATGCTGATCCGGCCAAGTGACGGAGATCTGCAGATCAGATCCAACACTAGAGAGCAATCTAGAATAGAGCTATAGAGTACTAACCATGGACATATGATTATGGTAACATGTTAAAGATCTGCTGTGCTCAAAGAAGAGACCACAGACTATCAGTATCACATAGTCATGCACCAGAATAAACATTCTTGGCCAAAAAAAAAACGTACAGCGCCAAAATTACGGACGCAATACGGCTACTTTTTCCTTCAAATACATTTTGCATTTACTTAAGATTAACATCCTGACAATTTTACCGAGATGTCTCACAAGTCGTCCCTGGCATCAAGCCAAATCAGTAATCTGCTTGTTGTTCATGCTTGTGAGAATCACGAGAGACAACACACAGAAGTACCTTATTATTCTCCGACAGCTGCACCTGGTCCATCCCTGTGTGCACATCGAGGTCAGTAAGGAGCAGTTTCCGCGCCTGTGCCGACTGCAGGGTGCACAGAGGGCACTGGCAGTTATCCCGAAGCCAGGTAAATGGGTAGAAACTACGGCTCCCATCATCCCACTCCACCTGCAGCAGCCTCTCATGGTCCAGTGCCTGTGCCCGTCTAACCACTGCACTCCCTCCAGCAGTGGGTACAGGCATTGCTGCCAGTGTCTGATGCCCAAAACGAGGCGCTATAGCTGGCCTGGATGAACAGCGGGCACCGCTGAGCGCCTGCAGAGCCACTCTGGAAGTGCAGCGAGCCAGACCGGAGAACATCCTGACCTGGAAAGCAAGGAGTCTTTGAAGAGACGACAACAGGGTGGTTAAAAAAGTGATTTATTAGAATGTGACTGGAAATTTCAGGCAAAACAACTTTGAGATGTTAAGCTGTTTTAACACCTTAAACACACTGTTGGGAAACTGCTCTAAGATAAAACCGAAAGAAAAGCACTAAAGGGTGTGATTACTGAAAAGACCAGACCCTAAATAGGTTTATTGTTTAATTACACTACTATAGACCTTGTAAAAATGCAATAAAATAATATATCTCGTAAAGTTCATATAGATTATGTTGACTGAAGTGACAATGACCGGACCTATTTCATACAGTCTAAAGTTAAACTGCTGCTGGACTCTGATCTTTGCAACATATGACGCTGGATATGGACTCAGTAAATATTTCTTTTCACCCAGTTGTTGACTTGTTAGACTCTTTAGGCCAGTCGTTTGTTCTGCCTTTGCCACAGCAGAGGTCATGGGGCTTCAGTGTCTACACCCAGATCCACAGGCCTTAGATAGACCGGCCTCACATCCCTTAGAAGCAGCCAGTCTTCTCTGCAATAAGTAACAGGACTGGTGGTGCAGTGGTTAATGTACTGGATTACTAATCATAAGTTAAGGAGCTGAACTCCAAGCACTGCCAAGCTGAAACTGTCAGGCCCTTAAACAAGGTCCTAAACAAACTGCTTGGGTTTGTAAGTTGTCCTGAATAAAGTTTTACTTCAAATCTGACTCGCAATCAGTCGATTTCAATAATACACTGCTCACAAAATAAAGGGAACACTCAAAAAACACATCCTAGATCTGAATGAATGAAATATTCTCATTGAATACTTTGTTCTGTACAAAGTTGTATGTGCTGACAACAAAATCACACAAAAATCATCAATGGAAATCAAATTTATTAACCAATGGAGGCCTGGATTTGGAGTCACACACAAAAATTAAAGTGGAAAAAAAACACACTACAGGCTGATCCACCTTTGATGTAATGTCCTTAAACAAGTCAAAATGAGGCTCTCAGTATTGTGTGTGGCCTCCACGTGCCTGTATGACCTCCCTACAACGCCTGGGCATGCTCCTGATGAGGTGGCCAACTCGAGACATGAGTTGTCCCAGATGTGCCTCAATCGGATTCAGGTCTGGGGAACAAGCGGGGCCATGTCCATAGCTTCAATGCCTTCATCTTGCAGGAACTGCTTTGCACAACACTCCAGCCACATGAGGTCTAGCATTGTCCTGCATTAGGAGGAACCCAGGGCCAACCGCCACCAGCATATGGTTTACAAGGGGTCTGAGGATCTCATCTCGGTACCTAATGGCAGTCAGGCTACCAAAGAAGCGGCTGTGCGGCCCTCCAAAGAAAATGCCACCCCACACCATTACTGACCCACCTGCCAAAACCGGTCATGGCTGAAGGATGTTGCAGGCAGCAGATCGCTCTCGACGGCATCTCCAGGACTCTGTCACGTCTGTCACATGTGCTCAGTGTGAACCTGCTTTCATCTGTGAAGAGCACAGGGCGCCAGTTGCGAATTTGCCAATCCTGATGTTCTCTGGCAAATGCCAAGCATCCTGCACGATGTTCGGCTGTGCGAGCACAACAACCCCCATCTTGTGGACGTCGGGCCCTCATACGAGTCCTCCATGGAGTCGGTTTCTAACTGTTTGTGCAGACATGCACATTTGTGGCCTGCTGGAGGTCATTTTGCAGGGCTCTGGCAGTGCTCCTCCTGTTCCTCCTTGCACAAAGGCGGAGGTAGCAGTCCTGCTGCTGGGTTGTTGCCCTCCTACGGCCTCCTCCACGTCTCCTGGTGTACTGGCCTGTCTCCTGGTAGCGCATCCAGCCTCGGGACACTACGCTGACAGACACAGCAAACCTTCTTGCCACAGCTCGCATTGATGTGCCATCATGGATGAGCTGCACTACCTGAGCCACTTGTGTGGGTTGTAGAGTCCGTCTCATGCTACCACGAGTGTGAAAGCACCACCAACATTCAAATTGACCAAAACATCAGCCAGAAAGCATAGGTACTGAGAAGTGGTCTGTGGGCCCCGCCTGCAGAACCACTCCTTTATTGAGTGTGTCTTGCTAATTGCCAATAATTTTCACCTGTTGTCTATTCCATTTGTACAACAGCATGTGAAATTGATTGTCAATCAGTGTTGCTTCCTAAGTGGACAGTTTGATTTCACAGAAGTTTGATTTACTTGGAGTTATATTGTGTTGTTTAAGTGTTCACTTTATTTTTTTGAGCAGTGTATTACAAGTGCAAACATCAGCTGTAATCCAGCTCAACAACCTGCTGCACCACCCTCCTAGTTAGGTGGAAGGTGCCGTAGCGTTAATCAGTAGCGTTAACAAGTTCACAATTGCGGAGTCGACTCTAAATCTGATTCCAGGTGTTGTGAAACGACTCCATTGAAGATTATGATAATAATATGCTTAAAAACATCACGGTATTAGTGTTACTGCATTTAAGTGATTATGTGTTAACAATGTTGACAGTATAATGACTCAACACTGCATTAAATACATAATGCATATCACTTACTATTTATACTATGAATGACGTGACAACCCGCAATTTAGTCTGATAAAAGAAGTACGTTCACAAAACAAAACACCTAAAGCCAGAACCAAAATATGTTTCGTCGAAAATGGATATTACACCCTATACTACATTATATTTTACTCTATTTTGCTAATTTAGGATTTACGCTTTGGAATCGACTCTCAATTCATAATGTGTATAACCGTAGAATCGACTCCTTTCCTGGGACCCGACTCCCTGTCCTATTAACCAGGTGTTTGAAAACAACCGGCTTCAAAACAATGGTTTCAGACATGTATATTTCAGTCATGCATAATAAGAGCCGTTTTAAAATAACATCTGCTTTATAGGTCGCCTTTCATGATACTTTGTGTAAATACGTTGTTATTGGGATTAACTCTGCCTAGTTATCTGCTTGATTGGAAGTCGATTGCTATACACTACTAGCTAACAGCCGGTTAGCTGCCTTGCGAGACATAATAGTATATAGTATGTTATATAACAGTTAACATTAAACAAGCAAAGGTCTATTTTTCAGTGCTATCTGCTGTGATAATAAACTTACCGTTAGAGAAGTGAAGTGAATAAATCCTGCGTTATTTACAGAGCTGAAGAAAGAGGACGTTATTCTGCAGGGTAACCTGAGACTCGGTTTATTAGCATGAGGGTGGAAGTAGGTGAAAGGTCGCGGTGGTTCATGTGCGCCTACTCTTTACTTCTGCGTTCGTTCAAAACAAAACTAAATATAACAAATTACTTAGATATATGTAAGAGTTCATAATAAATCTTATACAGACCCCTATATATCAAACATTACATCCAAAACAAAGGTATTATGATGAGTTAATTTGTCACCTTTGCTGCAACAGCAACCTTCGTGCTTTGTACTCGACTTTGGAACATAACTCTGAGGTCAGGTGCTGATGTTAGATTGGCCTTGGCTAGACCTGGCTCTCGGTTGATATCCCAATTCATCTCAAAGTTGACTGATGTAGTTAAGGTCACGGTTCTGTGCAAGTCAGTGTCGTGGTTTTTTGACAGAATGCATGCTGCTCACTTAATCAAAAATCACACTCAAGCCGAATTAAAGTTTCAGTGGAGAAGCAGACAATTTTATTGCAAGCAATAAATACATCCTCACACGACAGCAGCGGTGCAAAGAAGCCGAAGAGCCACAAATCTCTGGCCCTTATATACAACTCAGTCAAGGTCAAACATTATGTTATGGTTATTTCCCAAGTTTTAGAACACCTGCTGCCCAGGCGCCCCACCCTTATCTCCCCTCAGGTCATCCTGACCTGGCATGTGTGAAGACAAGCTTTATCTCAAATTTTAGTTTCAGCATCTAGCCTCTAACTGCTACATATAAATTGTATTCAGTTGTTGCATAATTATATTAAATCCAGATCATGATTACTCTCTGTGACCATGTAAAAGCTTTAAACAAACACTGTACCGTCAAAAATATAGTTATTCATCATATGCACTTACAGAATAAAAGGATCACATGGAATAAATTTGCTTATTAATCAAATTACAAATGATTATACACATGAACATGTGAAATAACCCAAATTGCTGGAGTTTATAGCAAGTCTCTGTTTAAAAAATCTTACGCACACACATACCCACACTTCGCAAAACTGGTGAACACTTTGAAGGCCAAAGAACATTCTGTACTTTCCCAGTTAGACTGAGACGCATATGCAAAATCATGTCTTAAAGAGACTTAGTCTGAACGAGTGACATCACCACAATTAGAAATGCAAATATATAAGATGTAAATAATTATATGGGTGCAAAAATTTGTGGCCCCCACCGCCACAAAGGCACATGTGTCCAACAAATCCTCAACATCAGCCACGTTGTCACTTTGAGCAATCCATACATTGGGGTACTGAGGTAGTGGGGGCTGGTTCTGCAGCGCAAAACACAGAGCAGGGTGACCCTGTTACAATTTCCTACTGTTATTTTGTCTGTTGATTCATTTCTCTAAGTATTTTGTTGGTTAAACATTAATTTGTTCACAACTGTGGACAATACAAAATTCAACGGTTTGTGTGTTACACAGAATAAAAATAAACAAGTCTCACAGTTTATTCTGTATATTCTGTTCCTTGTTTTTTTTATATTCTATACCTTTTGTTATAATAGCTATTGGATGCCTTGAATTTCCCTTTGGGATCAATAAATTATCTATCTCTATCTACATCAGCTCATGTGTGAAGGGTCTCGTATGTAACATACAGTCTGAAGGCTGCAGGAGTGAATGACATAAAACAAGGACTTTCCAGTAAAGTTCACATTTGTTATACATGATTATATAACAACATTATTTTTTGACAGAATACATGCTGCTCACTTAATCAAAAATCACACTCAAGCCAAAGTAAAGTTTCAATGGAGAAGCAGACAATTTTATTGCATCTACTCATGAGCACAGGCAACAGGACAACCACACATCATAACAGCGACGCAAAGATGCCAGAGATCCACAGTTCTGTGTGTCCTTATATTCAAGATCTATGCATTACGTCATGGTTTTTTCCAACGTTTAGAAAAACTCCTCCTATGGCACCACTATTGTGCCCTCCTTCAGGTCTGTAGCTCACTGTGCCCATGCATTCCTTAACAGGTGCAAGAGTGAAGACGACCTTTAGCCCAGATTTAAGCGTCTGGTTTCTAGCTCTTATATATAAATTGTATTCAATTCTTACTTAAATTTGATTAAATCCAGATTATGCTTCATCTCAGTGACCATGAGAAGGCCTTAAACTAACACGTTAACGTCAAAAATATAATTATCATATGATTTCAAATGATTGCGTACCAGATACTAACTATACACATGAACATGTGAAATAACCCAAATCACTGGAGTTTACAGCATGTCCACATACAACATATTTGACACACACAGATACCCACATTCTGCAAAACTGATAAACACTTTCAAGGCCAAAGAACATCCTGTGCTTTCTCAGCTCGGGGTGAGAAACAGCTACAAATTCAGGCCTTAAAGAGACTTAGCCTGAACAAGTGACTTTTCCACAATTAGAAAAACAAATATATAAGATGTAAGTGATTACATGGTTATATAAATGTGTAGCTCACGTGGTTACAAGGACACATGTTTCCAACAAATCTTCAACATTATTCCACATACAAATGATCTACCCTCCATTTTCTTACCAACATATCTTTATCAGTTGCATCATCGCTCTACTTACCGCCGAATTTTGCCCGCGGCGCCAGTGGATCACGGCTTCTTCATTTCCTAATTGCTCCGGTTTGCAGACAGGTTTTTCATATTTGGTGTGGTAATTCATTAATATAGCATGTAAATATTGTAATGTTTATTAACTGCACTGTTAGACTTCTTATCACTTCTTAACTGTGAAATAATGGGAGCACAACTGTTTAAGCTTAGTGCGGCTGTTATGGCAATTTACTGATTATTGTATTCGGAGCTGATATGGTACTGTATATTTTACAGACTAACTATAATTATATCCCATGCCAAGATTTTTAGAGTTTTAAAGACTGTCTAAAGTATAGACACACCCTTGTCTTCCAAGGAACTGTATTGTTATAATTTGTTTGATTAATATTTACATTTAAATATTTACAATCAAAATTTTTTTAATTTGTATTGGCTCCCCTAAACAAACCTACTGCTTTAATATTGTCACATGACACAAGGGCAAGACAAGGCAGACAGACAGCGTGCATAAATGGTACATCGAGGACTCTTGCCAAGGGAGTCCAATGAACCAAGGAATCTTGCCCAGTTCAGGGTGAAAGAGAGGATCCATGAACTCCTGCCTGGTGGAACCAACATGCAATCACCTCTCCAGAGGTGTTATACGAACCAGAGTGGCTCATTCGGTGCTGAACCTGCTTGGTTCATATAGATTTGTCTGCCTTCCATCTTGCCAGGGGGCGTTCAATCCTTCTGAGTTACTCAAAGTCAAATGTCAGAAACATTGGCACAGTGAATGGAAGGGAATTTGCACAGAGGAACTGACTAAACTCACTGTGTCCGTCCACCACCTTCAATCTTTAGTGGTCGGGAGATGATTCCCATCCTCAGTTATGACCAATGGCCTGCGTATTGTCCAGGCACCCGATGTAGCTCCTGCTGACCCTCGTTGTACACATTCACACATAAACAGTGTATAATAAAGCAGTAGCTGCACAGAACACAGACACAGCACAGGCTCTCAGAATTCTCCTGCTTTAGGGTTACACAATCATTTCCCACCCTGTTATTAGCTGAAGGTGTGGTTTTGTTGTATTGTAATTATGACAGCCTTTGATAACAGGTTGCTCTGCCTGTAATATTGTTCTCTCAGTTCCTCGGTGTCCTGCTGCGCCGAAATGGAGAGATCAGAGAATTGAGAAATCACACAGAACATTGGCAATTTCCACTTTACAACTGTCCTAAAACTACATGTTTGTGGGGGGAAACACCCAGTGCGTCTGGGGAAGCAAAGCAAGTCCCTAACAGCTGTTTGAACGACTGTGCAAAAGAAATGTTGCAGTCAAGAATCCACATCTTTCAACCCTTCACATTCAAAACTTGATCACGGGCTTTGCTGGTAATCCCTTGGCTCTGTTTACAAACGGTGCCTTGGCACAAGTTCTCTCACACTACATACACATGCATGTGGGAGGGCCAACGTTAAAGCCCATAAAATTCCTACATAAAGACTAATTCCACAGGCTTTGGAGGATTATTTGTAGTATGCTCACAAATGATGACAGTGAACACGCTGCTATCAAAGTTAATCCCTGTCTGTTAATCCCTATCCGCCTCATTTATATAAATAAATTGGATCTGTCATCTGTTTTCTGTGAGCTACGCACAGCAGTGATGATGTGACCTGGATTTTGTGAGTTTATGCCCCTTGCTCTCTGCGTTTGGTCTGAGCAGCCTCAGTTCCAGCGTTGCCCAACAGCCTGAGCCAGTATGTCTTTTCAACAGATTTCTTCATACAACTGGAAGCCTGCCTGCCTGTCTTCACTTTATGGCTCTGGATTCCACATTGAATCTGTCCGCGAGTTGCGTTTAAAATATGACGTGTAGCATTCCAGCACCAAAACACACGCAACTTCCATCTTTAAAGTTTTCTTTTATTACAAAGTGGAACAAACACAACTTCTCAGGAATGCAACTACACATGGTAGAAGCTTTGAAGTCCAATAATCCTGCCCGCAGTTATCTTGGTTGGTCTGAGGATATGTCAGCCCAGTCTCTTTTCCCTTTCTGCATATAATTACTCAAATATATTCATACTGCAAGAACACCTATAATGAATGACCTATAAATGCTTCTTTTGCCCAAAAATAATATATATAGACACTCACAGTATGACATTAGAAAAGCTCATATTAACATTTTCAAACTCCTCATGGAAAGTAAAGCCCTTACAAATATATTTCCTCCTTTTAATAATAATAATAATAATATTCATGCTATTTTACACATCAAGCAGTATGTATTTAGGAGGATAGTCAGACTGCATGTTTAGCAAGACACAACCAAATCCCCAGTGCTGAATAAAAAAACAGATGAACATTCGTTCAAAGCTGGGAATTTTTTCTGGCAATGTTACGAAGAACTTCATGTGAATATGATTTTCAGATAGAATGTGCACGCTGGAAAGCTCCTTGTCGGTTTTCCGTGGCTTTGCAAAACATTCAAGTAATGATAAATCTCTTGGAATATTAATAAAAAGAAAAAACAACACCAATATTATTAGTAATATTATTATTATTATCACCAGTTGAATATAAATACCTAGACATTATTTCAATGCTGGGACAGTTGTTCAAACCCTGGTTCAGTTTATTATGTCGCAATGCCTGAGTACCATAACCTAATGGACCCTTAATAGTAGGCTAAAAAGGAATGGTTTCATTCTATCCAGTCTTCTGTAGCTCATCTGTATGGTCACTCTCAGAAATAAAGCTACAATAAAATAACATACATGAAAGTGAAGTTACTGTTTTTATCCCACTTATCCTGGTCCAGAGCCTGTCCCAGATTTCATAAGGCCCAGGTGAAAGTGCTCCCTGGATGGGTCTCCACTCATAACCACACCACAAGACCTTGACGTTGCAAGTCTAGCCCGGGGTTTGAACCCAGGTTCTCAGGAACTGCTATTTCCAGCAGCTGACTCTTACCTCCGCACCACAGAAGCTGAGAGTATTTATATGTATTTATTTCTTTTCACGCTTTATCCTCACTTTTCCTAGTCCAGGTTGCAGGACTTCGGCGCCTATCCCTGGAGAACACAGGGCACAGGCGTGTGCATGCCATGGACAGGGCTGCAGCGCTGGGAGATCGCTACTTGGCCACGCCTCCCTCACAGACAGCCGGTCATGTCTACAGGTGATGCAGAAAGAAGGCATCGCAGGTACTCGAACCTGGGTCCATGTGCAGGTGGGCTAGCGTATTAGACTGCCGCAACACCTGAGCATCTCCAATAAACTAAACCTAAGCTATATGTTCAGGAGAAAAAAACAGAAAAACAGGAGATATAACAAATGGAAGCAATATCTACACATATATCCTGAAATATCCTTTGCATAAAATGCCGCCCATACAAATATACAAAATCTGTCTGACAATTTGTCGGACTCTTTATTTCTGAGAGTGAGTAGGGTAGCCTGCGTACAGTTGAATCAGTACATATCGTATATTCACTCTACACGCTTGATATTGCGATCACTGATCTGTTTGCAGCAGGGCCAAGTGATACATTTCGCTACCTACTTGTGCACTATATTTAGCAGGGGACAGTTGTAACACACAGAACTCTCATTCAGTTAAAAGAAGCTTGGCAAACAGGACTACATTCATTCAGATGAATGAGTGGGGAAATGCAAAATCAGTTCAATTTCCCTAGAGAAGTGAAATGCGACTGGGAATGAAATCAGCAGCACAGTTGGAGTTTAGGCGAATTCTGAGTTAAGAGTATTTCTGATCTCAAACTAGTGATCCATTTCAAAATCTATGGCCACAAAAAATACTCAACTGACTATTAATAGAATATGCATTTCTATACCCGGGGTCTTGGGTGGTGCATCGTGAAAATGTTAAAAATACATGATTTATAACGTGTGCACATTTAAACCCCACTTTCCCTTGGGTAGGGTTGTGGGAGCTCTGTAGAAAACAGCCAAGAAGGGCTGGACAGGGGTCGCTGTTGCAGCAGCTGGGGATGATCCCCTGACTGGCCTTCTGTTCCTTCAAACAGGGCCAATTGTGTTTGCTTGTGATGCCCGACCTGGCTGGAAAGCACCACTGAGATTTGAACTCAGGTCCCTGCAGTAGACGCTGCGCTACCATATATACATACAGTACTGTGCAAAAGTCTTAGGCCACCATTAGATATGCCATTTTGTAAGCAATGGTATAATTACCATATAGCAATATTTCTTGGTCTCTGTTAGTAGAATACAACCAGAAAGTATTAAAAAAACTTTCTTTAAAAGCTGTAAAAAACAGCTTCTATGGGCTACATTGGAAACTATTTAGTGTCCACTTCAGTAATAGCAGCATCTGGCAGTTTCATCGGAATGCTAAGTTGACCCTTCTACAGTCCAAGGAAGCTTCATCGGGAATGGTGTTTTTGGAAGGGTAGCAGCCAAGAAACCACTTTCAGAAGGAGAACAGGGTGAATGGGCTAACACTGGAATGAAGATCAGTGGAAAAGTGTATTATGGAGTGACAAATCCAGGTTTGACATTTTTGGGTTGACAGTACGTTACATATGGCCATTATACCATTGCTAAAACAACACATCTGATCGTGGCCTAAGACTTTTGCACATATATTGTGCAAAAGTCGTATATATGGGCACCCATTGGGCAGCCCTGCTCCTTTTCTAAGATCAGGCGTGTAATGAACCACAAACCATTCCTGTTGCTATACAGTTTTCACATACACAGCTCTAACAAACGACTGTTGCAACTGTCCCTAGTCTGAGTAACAAATGTACACTTTGTGTTTCAACACTTGCTCTATTAAAAAAAAACTCTATAGCTAAGTTTTTGACCCTGCTTTTGTTGGTACGTAGATAAAAAAGTGGACGAGTGGAAAACGAAGATGTTTCCCCTCTACAGTTGTTGCGTGGTGATGCAAAAAACAAGACGTGTTAGTAGAATTATCCTCAGTCTACCCTATAGATGTGTGGTAGAAAAGTAATGCTACCGTATTGTATTGCACATAATAGCTGCATTGTGTTGGCTGAACGCCTGAGTGTTGCACTTAGCGAAGGCACCTCAGTCTCCACGTCCCGTCTCGGTAACGCGCGCTCTCCACACTCACACCTTCAGGTACTCGTTCTTCAGGCGGCTCAGGCGCGTGCCGTGGCTGCGGATGATGAGCGACAGCAGCTCGTGCTTGTCCTTGAGCGCGAGCGCGACGTCCAGTGTCTCGCGCATGGAGTCGCGCGCGTGCGCCACCATGGCGAGGAAGTCGTCTCCCACCCGGTGATCGTCGCGCAGCTCCTGCTCCTGGCTCTGCTTGAACTTCACCTCCAGCTCGAGCAGCGATTTCTCCGAAGTGGCGAATGCCTCGCTGATCTGAGTGCTCTCGCGCCGCAGGAACTCGCCGTAGCTGCCCTCGCCGTCCAGGTCGAGCGCCACGCTCCGGCCGATGCCTTCCAGGACGCGCGCCGCATCCTCCACATGGCGCTTGAGGATGGTGAAGTCATCGTGTATCACCGAGTCTGTGTCCTCTTCCGGACCGCAGCGGGTCTCGTCGGTGACGCGGAAGAGCATCTGACAGTGCTCGGGGTCGTCGTTTTCCTCGTAGTAGCCATCCGGGACGAAGTAGTGGTGGAAGGTGCCGTTGGACATCTCCGGGTGGAGGGGACCCATATACGCACCTCCGAGGCGCAGATGAACCAGACAGAGCGCCACGAGTAACTCAAGCGACAGCATCGTATTCACTTCTCATTCAGCAAAACGTCCTTGAAGAGTTCCCCTAAACTCGGAATTCAAACTGATTTTGCTCCTTCATAGCAAACATATTAGCAATCATAAATCCAGACCTGCTGATGGTGTCCAGAGCTGATGACCCGATATCCTCCTGTCGCTCGGTCTTTGCTGAAGGAGAACTCATCAGAGCTGAAATGATAGTCCTTGCATGCAGTCCTCCCTGCTAGCGTCGTGCGTCTGTCTCCACATCTGGCTTGCCCAGGCAGTACTAGCTTTAGACTAATGATCCCCCTCTCCACTCTCAAATTACAAGGCCGTCACTGCTTCACTTAGAAGGCAGCACGTAGCTGGCAGCAGGACTATTTCAGGCAGGACTTTGTTATTAGAGCAGTGGGAGCTATTAGGACCTTTTAGTACTGGGAAATGACACAAAAATATACAATAGAGATGTGAGTGGTTTGTTTTAGCAGACATGTGTGTGGAAGCAGGTTAATTAGAGTAGGATTGTGATGATGGATTCATTCTTGTCATATCATAAAGTCCATTTTAAATACCCTTAGTACCTTTACTTCAACCAGTGATTATAGAATTTCACTGGTTAGACAAAAAAGGGATGTATAATTATTTATTTATTTATTTATTTATTTATAAAATCCGCAGGCTGTGCTGTTTTGTACTGACATCATGTAAACTGGCAGCAATTCCAGGACTGGAACCTGGGTTCCGACAGCGCAGGGCGTAAGATAGTAACCTACGCATGGGCAGGTCATACTCACGCATTCACACTGGGACACTTTAGAGACTCCAATTGCCTTTGGAACGTGGGAGGAAACCCACACCATACAAGATATCAAGAAAACTACATTATAGCAACAAATCATTAAATATCATGAAACTAACACAGTTAACCAGGGCATGTGCCCTACGATGGGTTAGTGCCCTGTCTAGGGTTGGGTATTCCCGACACTCTACATATTACAAGTGTATAACTAATACCCAGTGGGGAACAGAATTGGTGACTGTGTTAAACAACTTTCATTTACATTTACATTTACATTTACAGCATTTAGCAGACGCCCTTATCCAGAGCGACTTACAATTGGTACAGTCTTACAATCCAAGCAATTGTGGGTTAAGGGCCTTGCTCAAGGACTCTGGCAGTTTGACAGAGGTGGGATTTGAACCCTGGACCTTCTGGTCCATAGTCCAGTACCTTACCCGCTAGGCTACCACAGTCCCACAGTCCCCTTTCAGACACTTCTGTATGCGCTTTGCTCATTAATATGTGACAACAGGTTCCGACTTATAAATACATCAACAAACATTCTGTCACATGGCAGAGCATGCTTGGACATGCTGTTTTTACCCAATTCAATTAATATTTTCGAATGAAAAGGTCGTTCCGTTAATCGCAACACCTTGGCAGCCCTCCATCAGAGATGTCATGCTGTGAAACAAAAAAGAAAGGACTTATTGAATAAATAAAATAATAAATGTTGAATGGCTGTGTATGGCTTTTTAATGTGCTTGGCCTTTATGTTATTTAACGTCGCTCTTGGCATCAATGGCTATTCGCCACAAGAACAAAGCTGCATCAATACTAGTCAGTCACAATCACACGGGCCAATTTTAGAGCGGCCAATTAACCTAATGCATGTCATTGGGATTTGGGAGAAAACCTGTGCACCAGGAGTAAACCCACACAGACACAGGGAGAACATGCAAACTCCACACAGGCGACTGCACTAACTAAAATATTTTTTTAGGTTAGAAATATGAGCAAGCAAAAGATGTGATTAAGCACAATGAAATATATTAAAGTAAATACTGTATATTAATCTTTTAATGTTACTACAATTAACTAGTTCTTTAGTGCTTCTATAGTTTTGTTAACATGTCATAAATATTCTTAACTGTAAAAAATACCACAACATCCACTTCTGATTTAGGAATCTCCCTCTCTCACACTCCCTAGCTCATGGACTGGCATCCTGTTCAGGGTACATGCTTGTCTGTGTCCTGTCACTTCCATGGTAGATTCTAGACTCCTCTGGGACCCTGGCTCAGATAAGAAGGGACAAAAACAGAAGATAAGAAAACAGGAAGACCCCAGTAAACTTGGACTCCCAGCTTTATGGAAGTATTCTCCAACAGGTCTTTATATATGTAAGCATTCACAGACTTCTCACAGAGATAAAGCCAGTGTTCTATTTATCTTTGTTTGATAGTATAAGTTTGTATGTAGCTTCAACGTTTTGACACTGGATGCGTTTTTCCACTTGCCTGTCTCGACAGAGCCAGGTGGTTTCAAAAAACAAGCAGCTGTCTGTACGCCTCCATTTGAACAGATGAGTTCCTCTTAAGGCTCCTGCTGACAATTACCACCCCTCCCCAAAAAAGCCATTAAGTGATGACAAACGACCTCTGCAAAGCAAGAGATCACGCAGGAGCTGCTTTGGCAATGACATCATGAGGAAAGCGAGAGAAAGGCCTTGGCAGGTGTGTTTGAACACACACACACACATTTGCTGTAAAGTCCTTGCTCTAATTGAGATAGTGGTGAAGTTTGATATAAGGCAGACATCAGTGAAACATGGAAAGAGAGGAAGGAAAAAAGTCTTTAATAATAAATACATGAAGCAAAAGATATTTGTGTTTCGTAAGTATTTATAATATGCACTATTTGCTCGGGTGACACAACAGGATGTTGGGTCACTTCCGCACGGGCAACAGGTTCGGATCCTTGTCCTTGTAGGATTCACTGTGAGTGAGGGAGTTGGTCAGTCATGGGAATCATCCCTGGCCAGCCCTGCGATGAACTGACGGCCCGAACAGGATACGTGTACGCCAGCACCCTCTGAGCTCTGGGAATGGGTGCCAGAGCCCCTAAAAGGACCAATAAAATGGTTCTGGAGCGGTGCAGCTCCATGATGACCCGTGTTCGACCCCCAGTGGTATGTCACACAGGCGCTTTTGGGATTTATCTGTGGGAAGACGGGCCAGACAGGAGAGATCATCTCCAAGCACATCAGCGGTGCAACCCCTGCTCATCCCTGTGGTGGACTGGGTACCCCCTCCCCCAGCAAACCTGACCAGGAAAAGGAGAACTAAAGCATGAAACAATGTTAACAACAAGTTTCCCAACAGACAACAAATCCATTTCCAAAGCATTTAACCCACACACAGAAATAAATAGATGCTTTAACTAAAGAAGTTTCACTGTTTACTGTGTAGATGCACACAACAACAAGGTTGTATTGCATTCTTAAGGGCATCCTCCAACTTTTACGATGTTGCAAAGCATCCAAAGAACCTCAAACATCTCAAACCCCATTTGAACCCTGTTCCCCTGAGGATCCTCCCTAGACATCTACAGTGTCTGACTCTTCTATCAGTCCTGCTTTCAAATCAGCTCTGACAGGTCTAAATGCACTGCATCCTTCGCTTTGGGAGTAGCGTATTTGCTTACTTGGTTTTCTCTGAAGTCGTTCAAGTCTTTATTAGAACAAACTTAAACAAGGGTCTCGATTTTCGCTTGGCCAGCTGTTCGTGTGGCTGAACTGATACGTTTTTGTAATCACCGAGCGTGTGTAATTCATGCGTAAACACGAGCAAACAAATGGGTTTCCAGATTGTGGACAGGGGATACGATTTCTAACTTAAAAAGATCTTTTAGCCTTGGAAATATACGGAAATAAGTGTTGATACGGAGATGAAGAAGACGATGACGCAAAACGGAGTCTGAAATCTGCCAATTCTGTCATTTCTTATAACAGCACTATTCGATGGGTCTTACAGTACCTTGCTTCCACCAGGGTCATTTTGGGAATGTTATGCTTTCTCTTAACTAAATAATAAGAAACAGAAAACTCATTATTATAAGTTATTTCTTGCCGGCTTTAATCTGGTAACTGTGGTTGCTATTTTATTTCCACATACATTTTGTTCAACACAACCAAGCTAATATGAACTAAATAAATCTTACATCATCAGAAAAAGACACGACAACCTCAGCTCAGTGTGCACAGAATTCACTGGACGCAAGAAGAGGTACACCCTGCACTGGACACCAGTCCATCACAGGGCCATCTCAGGTCCTCAGGTACTCTGTCCCACAGGAGCTGCCACCTGCAGCCCGTCAGAAACAAGTCATTATCGAATAATAATAAATAAAAAAACAAATATTGTAATATTATAGTTACAGTATAAGTAGCTAGAACCTTATGTATTTCCCATCATTTGGGATCGAGCTGAAATCAGGACATCCACTTCAGAGAAATGGGTAGTTGAAGCCTGCCATGAGTCTCATATGAACTGAGCTTATTGGGTCTGAAAGCGCAGGATTTACGCAAGAGATGCTCATTCATCATCAATCCAACATAGTTTCTGGACACGCAGTACTTTCCGTGCAGTGCGAGTTCTCAGTTATTCAATAAAGTGTTCAAGCAATAAAAGATGCAGGTGCTTTGGCAGATTCATGAGGGAAAAGAAGAAGATGTTGTGTTTCCTCATTGTGTGCGCTTCATGCTACGATGTGGCAAGCTGGAATCCAAAGAAGAGAGACCTGAAGTGGGATTAGTGTATGACAAAGCTAGGAAATACTTTACAAAAATAGATCTGATTTTAAATCTATAACAAACGATATGCAGACTTAAAATGTAGCCTGATCTTCATCTATCTTGTAATAATAGACAGGTTGTTTTGGCATATTTTAACCCCATGTTTCCCTGGTCAGGATCCCGGGTGCTCCAGTGCCTATCCCCGGACAGCACAGGGTGCAAAGGTAAGCAAGTCCTGGACAGGACACCAGTCCATCACAGCGTTAGACACATTGAACATAAACTAATACCAAGCACATAGGCGTAGTTTTGGGTTAAAATGTCACGTCATCTAGCCCAGAGTGTTGAGATCTACACCACTGCCCACACAAATCATTTTTCTTTTCTCTGTACTTGGCATGTCAACAAACGCTGCATGCATGACCCTCTGCTGAAGGAGGAATCCCTTAGCATGCCAACCTTTCCCTTTCACCCGACACTTCAAGTGAATTCACACAGAGCTCTGTCCACCTCCATCAGCCAAATGGGGCCAAGGTTGCACCGGCAGGGAGATGATCCCCATCTGACCTTCCCTCACTCAGATATGGCCAGCTGTATCCGTCTGGCACCTGGCACCTACTCGAACATAGGTCTCCACGATAGTGGGCTAGCGCATTTGAAATCTGCGCCACCCGAGTACTACAAAAAAAGAACCGATTTTAAACAAAATCCTTTTCATAGCTTTATTGTTATCACATTAGTCTGTGCACCTCTGGTCTAAGGTCTTCTCTAAATGTCTGCTGTTCCAAGAAAGACACGAGATTGGAGGTGTGGGTGGTAGACGTGACCAGCTGCTGTGTATAAAGAGGCAAATGAGGTCTGAGTTGACTGCAAACAAGCGAGGCAAACACTCATTTACCCATTTAGCTACACTGGCCATATAAAGTCTGGTCAAACTGATATTAATGTTTCTCTCATGCATGAAAAGAAAGAGTACAAAGCACCATAGTTGCTTTATTATAAGATACAATAACAGTAAAGTGCAAAATCAAGTCTCTGCACCTGTGTTATCAACTCGCAAAATCTTTCCATCATTCCCCACCTACAGCAAGTGATGTCATACGTGATAGATGATACAAAGACTCAAAGGTGCACAGCAGTAAATCTGTCTGTTACAAACAGGTGTTGTGTGTCTTATAGCTGCAGGGTGCAAAGATTTCTTCCTTGCCTCTGGGTGTGCAGGTTTACATGTTCCAACTCATGCTTCTTATCTGATTCGATACAAATTCCTGACAGAGATCAAGCAACGTACTTAGGGTGACATCGTTGGATATGTTTAACTTCTTAATCAAACATGTTTGGCCCGACACCAGGTTTAGTTTTTGTATTTGACCCCTACTATGAACTTAATGATGAAGTCTGGTTAAATCCCACACACTTTCCATACCAATCCAATCCAGGGTCATGTGGAGGCTGAGGCGTAACCGGCAGCACAAGGAACCATCCCTAGACAAAGTGCAAAAGCACACTAACACAATATGGAGAAGTCAGAAGGAAACCTACGCAGACAAAAACAAAACCTGCACAGGCAACGTCCAAAACTCAAACGCATGTCTCTGGAGCTGTGAGGCATCAGCACTAACCACTGTGCCACTATGCCAATATTACAGCTATGTTAAAATATGCTTTAATTCTATAAAGACTGATTCATGGGAAAGGTCACCAGCCAATCACAAACGGGTCCTAAGTTAAGTCAGCGATAAGTCTGGTCTAGTATCCGCCATGAGCTTTTAAGAATCTGAAGCCGGACTCGGATCAGATGTCATGGAGCATATCAGACCTCCGTCTTCCTTTAGGGGATCACTGAAAATAGCGCTGGATTACTCTAAGTCAGCGGTGCTCAGACTCAAATAACCTGGGAGCTGCATGACATAATCTTGGAGAGCCACATGTTTTTTATTTAAGAGCTCACAAAGTTTTGTCTTTTCATTTGACACCAGGTCCATTTTCTCAGGGATAGAAAATCACAGTCAATGTTCAGACCAGAAAGTCTGTCAACAAACGGTTGCCCTCAGTAAGTGGTTTCAGGAGTTTGTATGAAATCAAATATGAAGTGATTGTAACCTTTTGTGGGAAACCACATGAATAAGGTGAAATCGGTACACAGTCTGGTCCAGGGAGCTGTGAGGCACCAGCCTTATATCATTTCTCAAGTCCATCATCACAACGTACCTTGGTGAATTAGCATTTAAGGTACTGGACTATGGACCAGAAGGTCCAGGGTTCAAATCCCACCTCTGCCAAGCTGCTACTGCTGGGTCCTTGAGCAAGACTCTTAACCCACAGTTACTTGGATTCTAACACTTGCAATTGCTAGGCTTGTATCTGTTGTAAGTCGCTCTGGATAAATGCCTAGACGTTCAATTCATGGCTACGGCCTTGTTATTCATACATGATATTATTTTGTTATAGTTTGTTATTATGTTAACTGTTGTAACCCTCTGAACAGACAGGCAACTGTAGAGCCACATAAGGGCTTGGTCTTACCACGAGAAACTACAGTAGCAAAAAGATTGATCACCATTTCCCTCCTCCCTCCTAATCTCTGCTGAGCCTGTATCTACATGTAACGGCCAATGGATATTTTGTTAGACAGAAATCCCATGCACAATTACTCAAACCAGGAGGAGCCACTGGTCTTTTGAAGTGATGCAGTAGAGAGGAAGATGAAGGCTTCAGTCACACAGCAGATTTACCACTTTATCACACATGTTCCCAATGCTCGGGCCAACGGTGACCTCAGAAAGCTTCGAGATAGCTCGGCTGCGTGCTCATGTAAAGCTGGTTTTACTTATCCTGCAATTAAACTTCCTCATGAAACAATACCCTGAAAGCCACGATGGCTGAGGTTATAAATCCGGCCACTCAGAGATATCAGCTAGAAAGTAGATAACAGCAATATGCAGAAATTTGAAGCCAAGTGAGTAACGTCGCCATAATTATGTGGACTTTTGTTTTTATGACGCGAGTTATTTATGATCATAATACCACCATTAAAGCAAATGAGGCAACTGCACGGGAGCACTCCAGAATTAAGGAGGACATACTGTTAAATAATCATCGAGCCTCAGTAAACGTTTAGTCAGCAGGATCGCAGGTAGAGTGTAGGTGTGCTCCCGTCTCAGCGCTCACAAGAGCACGCAGTGAAAAGACAGAAGAGGAAACACGGGGGTGACCTCGACAGGGAGAGCCCAGAGATGCTGGAGCTGTTCATACTGAAGTGCTTATGAGATTTTTCCAGTGGATTTGTGGTCGGGTGCCTCTCGCCAACCCCTGGGCTGCCTTACAGCTTGTCAGTCTTCAGAACTTTTTTCCCATATGGAAACATACTGAAGCCAGATTGACTTGGTCAGACACTGCCTCCGCAACACACACATACAGTGCAGGCTCCAAAATACATGGACGTCAGGATGTTTAAAAACCTGCAAAGTCTTGCTTTTGTGAGCTTAAACAGCCTGTCATCACGTCTTACACTTTATTTGGACTTGTTCTTGCACAAAATGTGTAACGATTCGAACCAGCCAGGGTGATGTGACGGGATTGCATCAGAAATCATATAAATTCAATTGTACAGCAAGGAACAAATGGTACTAACCTTAATGCCCTGTGTAGTCAGGAGACTCCAAGAGAACCTTCACAAACAATTTTCAAGGGGAATAAAAACAGTTCAAGGCAGAAGGCCCAGAATTTGTATCAGCTGCCCTGTTCTGGATTAAAAGCTTTGTAGGTTTTTATACAAATTGAGTTCTGCAAGCCATTTTATTTTTTCAAGGTGACGGGATGTCCTGTAAGATAAAGGAATGACATTTTGAAGGCAAAAACAAGACAGGTGCTCAGATGGCACAGTGGCAAATCATTTGCCTACATTTAAATGATTTAGCAGACGCTCTTACCCAGAGTGACTAACAACTTAAACAGTCTTAAAATCCAAGCAATTATGGGTTAAGGGTCTTGTTCAAAGAGCCAACAGTGGTGGCTTGGCAGAGATGGGATTTGAACCCTAGGCGTTCTGGTCCAGAGTCCAGTACCTTAACTGCTAGGCCACCACAGTCCCACAGTCCCATAGCCTATCACCAGAGTGACCTGGGTTGTAAAAATGTGTTGTAAAATGTGGACAGCCCTGGCCGGTGCCAGGTAACACAAACAAATCTGCCAATCTCTGTACTGAACTGTGGGACTGTGGTAGCCTAGCGGTTAAGGTACTGGAGTTCAAATCCCACCAGAGTTCAAATCCCACCTCCAGGCTCCCACCTCAGGGTTCAGGTCCACGGTTCAAATCCCACCTCTGCCAAGCTGCCACTGTTGGGTCCTTGAGCAAGACCCTTAACCCACAATTGCTTGGACTGTACGACTGTACCAGTTGTAAGTTGCTCTGGATAAGGGCGTCTGCTAAATGCTGTAAATGTAAATGTAAATGTAAAATGAGCTTACCAACAGTGCCCCGAGTCTGGAACCTGAACCAAACCGGTTCCAAGGAACTAAAAGCTTGGCTTTACAGTGTCAGTTAACCGAATCGCTCTCCGTACAGGTCTGTGGAAATGTGAGTGATAAAAAAATGTTGTGTGTCATTACCTGCAAAATTCCACTGTATAAAAGATTCAAACCATCCTCTGAAGATGCATCAAGCATGGCCTGTTGTTCTTCATTCCTCAAATTACAGAAACATGAACATTACCTGTATTCGTTATCCTGTTATTGATATCAAATGCAATTTTTAACACATTTGAAGAGCCAAAATTTGAATCAAACAGCCGCATCACATCACAGTCTAGACAGACAGGCTGTGTCTTCATAGCTAACAATAGAAACTGACTCAGAGAGGTTTGCGGTAAAAATATAAAGGCAGAAAATACGAAAATTCTTTAGATGAACTGTTCTTGAAGCGTGACTTTCTCCCTGGAGTGCTATTTACTAGTTTTGAAGGCTGGCACCATATTGATGAGATCAGAGGCTGCAGTGGTGTGAGCGCAAGCCACCATTGTTAAACCATAATGTTCAACACATGCGGTTTATGGAACAGCAGTCGCACTTCTGTGCTTTCATTTTGACATTCATTAGCCCGTGATGGCTTAATTGTGAAAATGGAACTGAAGGACAAAAAAAATCGTAATCTGTGAGAGGTGGTGTGAATAAAACACAGCGACATCTGATTTGAATCTGCTTGCTCAAACCATTTCAGGAGGAGGCTTTGGACGCATTGTAGCCACATACTAGCCGGGCGTAAATACATCCGTCTCTAGAATAGAACGCGAGGGGGGGCTGCAATTATATATAGTCATTTTCACCAAAGGTGAGTGCCATAGATAATCGCAGCCATGATATTATTTGCATAACTCACAACCTCGGGCATTTTAATGCTTTTATCCAAGCTGTTTTTTTACAACAGAATAAAGAAACAACATAAATCAAAGAAGTCCTGAAATTCAGAATATCCTTTAATGCTGACAATACCTGACACCAAATAGCAGGACCGAATTTCCTACCCTGCCTTAACACAGTACACTGCAAAATGGTTTATATAACACTACCAAGTAACACGATAGTATGAGACAAAGGGATAAAGGACTAAAACTAAAATTCAGAAAGAATGAAACGATTATTCCATTATTTATATGTCATATGTTTGTGTGCATAAAGCTTGTTGTTACTTGGCAGCATGTCAGCGGAGTGATATCATTTTGGTGTGAAAAAGCAGTGCTGTTATCACAAATATCATCATGGTGAGAACTCTCCACCAATCAGATTCTAAGGTCAAAGCTAACTGTTGTATAATGTGCATCGCAGCATTATTCCCAGGCCAGTAGAACACATCCTGCTTTGAAATATTTTGCCTGTGCTGATTGGTTGTTATTTTGTGTGCTTCCTCCAGTTTTCCTTCTGTTTATGAAGGCTGAGCCACAGAAACGTGAATATATATTTTATTTGTACCTCTGGAATGTGAGGAGAGCATTTTAATGAACAATGTTGTAAATAGCAGGTAATTCAAGAGCCCTGAAATATTGGTCTGTGTTATTTCTCACTGAGCCACTTCTTTTCAAATGTGATTATATGACAGAGGACTGCAGCTTCCAGTCTTGTTATTATATGCCTTGCGTATAGTGAGATTATAATAATTTTAATTTCTGTGCGACTGGTTGCAAAACCTGTAGTTCCAGGTAGAACCAGTCGTGTTCTTCTTATGATAGAGATCTACTATGTAATGGGACAAAGTATAGTTTACCTTTCCAGGAAAAATGCTATGAACAATAGAAAAAAGGGGTCAGTTACAACAGGTCTTTGAATCATTTGTGAGGTACTGTAGATGCCCTGCCAGTAACATAATTATTCCGTGATATTTTCACATTGGACCTGATTTTTCATATATTAAATAAAGCTCCTCGTTAAACCATTCCTGCTCCTGGTTTTTATTGAAAATGTCCCTATAAGTTTTTTATGAGCTTCAACTAAGTAAAGCAGGTTTTATAACTATGAGGCAGGGCGGCTCTGTGCCAAAGCAATTGCTAAACAGCAGAGCAATCTATCTGTCAGTCAGTGAGGTTTAAAGATGGATCCCTCTATGAACTGCTGATCCTCGTGGAAAAACTAAAAGCACAGGGGCAAAAATAAATTTCTGCTTTAATTACTCATAAAATGTGGTCTGAGCGTCATCCAAGTCATAATACCAGAAAAAAACACATTCTCCATAAACTAATATCACACAAACTTTATTGAACACCCTGTCTTTATTGATCATGCTGATTAAGCCCATGCTGGAAATAGTATGAGCACTTTGTACTTGTCCTAGTTTAGCAGCAGCAACATTTCCTGTTTCTGCTGTTTCTGTGATGGACTGGGTCCACAGTGCTATCTCTTATGCAGAGGTACAATGCTGTGCAAAAGTCTTAGGCCACCATCAGATTTGTTGTTGTAGCAATGGCATAAGGTCCACATATAATTGTTTCTCTGTGTCTTTATTGAGATACAAACAGAAAATACAGGAACTGTGTACACACACAAAAAACACAGTTTTCTGAGCAAAATGGCTTCTGCAGGCAAAAGTCAAAATTTTGTGTGACCTCCCTGGAAAAGTGTTTCTTGGCTGCTACCCTTCCAAAAAGACCATTCCTGATCAAGCTTCTTCAGACTGTAGAAGGGTCAGCTTGGCATCCCGATGAAGCTGCCATATGCTGCTGTTGCTCAAGTGTAACAGGAGGTCACACTACACATTTGCCACTGTAGCCTATAGCCCTTTTTTCAGTTTTTAATACTGCACAGAAATTTCCTGTATTTTCTGGTTATATTTTAATAAAATCATTATAAATGGTCATTATTCCATTGCTAAAACAACAAATCTAATGGTGGCATGGTGGCCTAAGACGTTTGCACTGTACTGTATACAAATAAGGAAGACCTGAAAACCAGACCTCTCTTAACTGAGCCTCTCTGGTTCATATACAGCCCCTGATGAGGTGAGTGCCATCTTTGTCAGCAGGAGGCTCTGGTGCCTGAGAGATCAAGAAAGCTCTGGTGCGAGAACAGGGGTCAAGAAGGTTTGAAAGGGCCCAGCACTTGAAAGCAAAGGAAAAAGTTGAGGGTCTGGCACATAAGGGACCATGAGCAATGAGCCTCGGAGGTCTGCCCCGTCTAAGGCTACCGAGTCACAGGGTCCTCTCGTTGACAGGGGCACCGTCTATGGCATGTGATACAGACCAAGAGTGTCCCATCACACATACTTGTCTTTTCAAAACTCAATCCTTAATGTCACAGTGAGCACACATTGAGGTTAACAGAACACCCTGATGACACAGAGAGCGCTTTCAATGGACAGAAATCTGAAAACAGTCATGTGGAAAGAATGGGATTAAACTGGCATGTGGTAAAGTTGGGTAAAAACATTAGAAAGTAAAATAGAAAGTATGTAATTGTAATTGCATTGTGTTTCATACCACAGTGCCACTGAGAACAGTCAACAAAGCCACATCCTCACAATGGCACAATGGCTGGAACCAAGCTGGGGTGTGTCTGTATCTACAAACACACGAATACACACTCAGCACAGTATCCAGCCATTGTACCAATGCCAGGATGTGGATGGTGGCCCATACTAATAGCCCAGCTGGTACAGTTATATACACCACCATAATACACAACAAATTCCAAAGTATACCCCCATATAGGTCATTCTAGCAAACTGGTTAGAGCTGAAAGCATGTGGAAACCTGTTTGGTTGTTTTCCCCAAATCTTTGTTGGTATGTATAGGATGTCCCACTTTAACATTGTTAGGACGAACTTTGGTCTACTTGTCGCTGACCTTTCCAAAACACAGCCAATGAGAAGACTGGAGAGTATGATGACAAAATTGTCAGTGAGTGCGTTTGCATGCACTTAATAATCCAACCATAGTCGAATTTCTGCAGTTATCTGATTATTCAAGTGGTCATGTAAACAGCAAACTCTGGTCTAGAAATCAGATTAAGAAACCGATAATGAGAGCTGGAATTTATCCCAGTAATCAGATTACTCATAGCATATCTTCCAGCTACCCAGTTTCAAATCGTTTTTCTCAGTCTGTAATCGGTACAGTTCCCAGGTGCACTTATTCATTGAGTATAGCAGTTTTTCTCATGGGATCTGGCAACCCATGGAATTAAAGGCAGTGAAATGGCTATCGAACACTTTGTGGAGACTCTGAAACGCAGTATATACTTGAGAAAAAGAAGAAATCCGATTATTGCTGGAGTCATGTAAACCTGCAGATTTCCCATCATTTCAATACTCAAGTGCAAGTTTACTCGTTGATCGTATTACTGGCAAAATCTCATTTTCTGCAGTTATTGGATTATTAAGTGCAAGTAAACGCACTCGCTGTTTTGCAGTACCCAGAGCTCTATAATTCCACTTTAAAAGTACATCACAAAATAGTGAGGAAAAACACAGCCTGCCGACTTGTTAGCAGTCAGACAGCTTACCAGGTTCACCCCAGATAACAATTTCACATTTTCAAGACCTTTGATTGACCAGTCAATAACGTCTCATGAACTCACTTTCTTTTTATTTGAGTCTTATTCTTCTCATGTCTTCGCCGAATGAATGAGAAATTCATTTTTTTTTTTTACAAATGTGAGGGCACAGGCAGGTGTTTTTTAAAATTCAAATGCCAACAGTAAACATGTGCTGTAAAAAATGCATTAAAGTGCGACGTACTTTATAGAAACCCTGTATATTGGACCATATCTAGGGTTTGTGTATCTAAAAAAAGTGCAGTCAGTTTTTATATTGCATTTTTGTAGTGACAATGTTAGGTAACGCAAAAAAGCTAGTCAGTACATGGCTAGCAAACAACTTTGAACAGTTGTACTGGTGCACTGGTGATTACCTGAATATTAAAATACAATACTGAAATGTTTATGATTCTTAATTCTCTCGCTTAGCCAGAAGGTCCGACTCTCGACGTTAAGAACTGGAGACCGAGTGACATAATCGGCGACAACCAGCATGAGAGTGGAGGAAAGAGCAGAACCGCGATCGGCCTGGCGAGGTGCTCATTTTCCGTTCGTGAGGATATAAGGGGCCTCTTTGTTTCCCATCATTCTGGTCTGTTGAAGAAACCCTTAAACAGAGGAACATTCTGTTTAACAAGCACTGCTCCAAATACCTGTAACAACTTCTGCTGTTTATTTCCAGGAAGGCAACATTTCATCACAAGAAGACAAATTGGATTTAAAAGTTCAAAAACCTTTATTTCAATAATGCATAGCTTCACAGACTAGGTTCATCCGGAGCAGAGTAAACAGGGTGCTTCCTTGTATACAGCCCAAATGTCTAACAGTAAAACCAGGCAAAAATGTGAGGGACTTCTTATAAAAGCATTTTCGAGCCTCAGATATTAAATTCAGTACATCAACAAACTATCATCGCAGTAATTAAATCATGGTATGAAGGAAACAGCTTCATGTTCATGGAAAAATTCGGACCCTGTCTAATCCTTTTTGTAAATTATAGCCACGCAGGAGTTCATGCCAAACATAAATACCGTTGCTACAGCAATGATCTCACCATAACAACAACCAGAAGCAACTGCTGTCAGCGGGATTTATGGTACAAACCAGTTTGATGGTATCTGTTTCCAGCGTTGCGGTGTGTTCACATGTGTGGAAAATATTTCATATATTGTTCCAGGGAGGTATTTCTAGGGAAACATTCGAGGCCAAATCAGCAAAATGATGACCTTTAATGTTCTTTCCATATGCTAACGTTCGACTGCAGTATTTCTCCCTGATCGTGAATCTTGATGGTTATTCCTGCGTATGCTCCTTTCTGCTGAGCTGGAATTGCACTAACTGAACAGATTTTTTTTTTCTTAACCACTGAATCGTTCACTCTCACCAGTGCGCTTGTGTCTGGATCTGTGGTTTTTGTGTTTGTTTTAGTAAATAAACACAAGCAATCCAGTTACCAAAAAAATAAGTGTACTGGAAATGGATGGCAAAGAAAGTTCCTGCTTTGCTCTAGCCTGGTCAGGGTTGTGTGGGGGTGAAAGCACTCCCTGGATGGGACACGAGTCCCTTGTAGGGCCCTGTAGCCGATATAACCAACCGACTCTAAGATTGTATCCATTGGTCTGGATAAATGTAAACCTTCTCATAACATGCTACGACCAACCACCTAAACATGTTATAAACAGGACTATTTACTACTTTTTTTTTTTTACAATGCGCTATTTTTATATTTTTTCCTCTTTTCCACCAGTTTGGCATGTCCAGTTCCCCAGACACCTTTGACATGAGAAAATTATGTCTTCAGGCTGATGACTCTGCAGGTCATGGATTCCTCAAATTGGGGCATATTCCTTCCAACTAATCTGTCTTTCCCATTTCAGACGATACAAATTCTGTCCAAAATGAGAGAACACACTGCTGAACACACTGAGAACACTCTTCCGTGGCACACACAAACCGAAACATCAGGGCTGTAGTCCAGCAACAGTGTCTGTGTAGCACATGACCATACTGGAGGCACCATGGAGACTCATGTTGAAGTCTTGGCAGTGCTTCTAGCCTGGCCAGGCACTCCACTAGTTTTGCAGTATTTGAGTCACTGTCTGGTCTCCGTCTCGGGGGAAGGTGAAGACCAGCCGATTCATTATTGAATACCAACAATTCATTCAAAACATCCTCTATATGCCTAAATAAAATCTGCACTTGTTTAGCATCCAATCAAGGAACATGTTTTATTTTTGAACAATCTGACATTAAGATTGTGAGTGTGTATTTCTGCCTGCTCGCTTTACTTGGTTTATAGTTTACGAGGGTTTGGTTTGAGGGCAAACTCAAATGTTATTATTATATCTTCACATTTGATATTATAAATGGATAGAATGGATGTTGATTATATTCAGGTGACTTTGTGGTGATTCTGATTAAGTTTGAGAGAAAAAGGGAAACCAGGGGGGCCTGACTTTCTGGGACATTTTACAGGGGGTGTCATCAGACCCAGAGTACATCATCAGACAGCTGACACCCCTGATTCTGTCGCTTTGGTCATGCTTATTTGAAGAAATCCATTTGAAAAAATTTAAACACTAATTCAGTTTCTGTTTCAAATGGGAAAAACATATCTGCACGGTGGTGATTAATTTAAACTCAAATCCCATCTAAACATATAGAACCAGAATCAGCATTCAATAGGTTTTATTCCTTCGTCTTACACCATCTCCAAATCTGTGTGCATTTTCTGTGCTACGAGATGCAAACTATAATGAAAGCAGTAGGTTTCCTCTCTTTGGGAAAAATCTGCATTGTCTGAGACAATGAAACATTCGTTGGAAGGAGTGCAGCAATTCAGAGAATCAATGACCTTAGTAGACTTTAGCCTTAAGATGTAATTTTCTCATGAACCACAGGGAGAACAGTGAGATGAAGCGAAAATCTAACTGATCCACTGAAAAGCTGTGTGTCTGTTGCCTAAATGGGACACTATGCAAATAAAACTGAATTTAATTGAACAATAACCATACTTTTATGCAATAAATATAACACAGAAGTCTGGTTTCTAGCAGAACAAGCAGCCCACCATGCTGATAAACAGCTCTTATTATTTATGAGTGCAAATCTGTAGGATTTCAATGTCAGAGTCTTGATTTGCCTCGTCATATTTAAGAATACATATGTATATAAATGTAGAGAAAATTGACCATAATCATGATTCTATGCAGGAAAAATTAAAACACAGCTAACAGACTGAAGCTAAGAGCGTAAATAACTAGCTCTGATTTCCAAGTAACTTTTCATTATCTTTTACCGAAATACATAACTCTGTTTTAAATGGGAAACGTATTTCCGTATGCTAATGATTAATTCAATCCAAAATACATTGACAAATGTAGAACCAGAAACAACATTCAAAAGGTTTTACCCTCAGTCTTGCTTCTCTGCACGTGTGTGTGCATTTTCCTTTTCTCCATCTTTGCTACAGGATGCAGGGTTAGGAAAAAGCAGTACCGGTATGTTCTCTGGTTTCGGACAGAATCCGTATTGTCTGAAACAACCAGACAGATTAGCTGGAAGGAGTGTGCACCAATTCGAGGAATCAATGACCTGAGTACACTCCAGCCTGAAGACATAATTTTCTCATGTACAGCAGGGAGAACAGTGGAATGAAGCCAAAGTCTGCTGAGGTAATGGTGAGGAATTAGGTGCAGAATTAAGGATTTTATTATAGACTAATTTGTTTTACATTAGTTTTATATAACCTATAAATAACCACAAGTAGGAGAAACAGACTAAGGCTACCAAAGTTAACAGGGTTCATAGGGTAAAAAAAGGTTTAGACTGGCAAAGCTAGGAACATAAGCTAAGAAGATTCATAAGGATAACACTACTAACAAGAAACATGGGCTAACAGGGCTCACAAGGCTAATAGGAAAACAAAGTAAACAGCGCACACATGGAAACTAAGGCTTACGGGCCAACACGGTAAACAAGATACAGGAGTGGGGCAGAGACACAGTTACAGGAACACAACACAGGAAGGAAACAGGGACATGGCCTCAAACCAATGAAGCAAGGTCTTAGCAGGGAGTAGCAAGACCTCACAAAATCACACTGGGAAAAGAGTATATAGAATATATACTAGGCTATGATAAGGATTTACAAGGACTACAGAGGCAAAAGGCAACGTGACTAAGGAGAGAAACAAGGGACAAATAAAACATGGAAGAGAAACATGGAATCATAACCGATATCCATGCTAATAAAACTAACTACAATTTTAGTTCACCAGCTATACCAGTGGGGGGCGCCGAGCTGTTACATAGGGGGCGCAGCAAGGCAAATGAATGAGACATGTTTAAGAAACAGAATGCACGTCACTTTTAATGATTCCACTGTGAAGGTGACACGTTTTGTTTTGACCAATAAGAACGGTTTTGCGGTTTTGTACGAAGTGCAACGTTTAAAATACAGCCCCAAATCAGAAAAACCTGGCACAAAAACAAGTGTAAAAAGCACTGTGTCTTTAAGCAAAGATGGGCAGAGGATCTCCAGTTTGTCGACAAATGCATGAGAAAATTATTGAGCAGTTTAAAAACAATGTTCCTCAAAGAAAGACTGGAACAGATTTGCATATTTCTCCCACTACAGTGCATATCATTAAACGACTGAAGGAAACTGGAGGAACTTGTGCACAAAGGGTAAGGGCACAAGCCTAAACTGAAGAGGTGTGATCTCCGATCTCCGACCACAGATGGCACTGCATCAAGAAACGTCATTTATCAATAGCTGATAGAACCACATGGGCTTTCTCAAACCTTTATCACGTACTACAGTACAGAGTTACATTCACAAACGCCAGTTAAAATGTTAAAGAAGCCTTATGTTAACCATGTCCAAAAGTGGCTCCAACTTCTCTGGGCTGTGGGATGGACCATTACACAGTGGAAATGTGTATTGAGGTCAGATAAATTAGTATCACAGATCTTTTTTTTTGGAAATGGAAGCCAAGTATAGAACTATGACCCAGGAAAATATGAGTGTTGATGTAGAAAATGTTTTTAACGAAGTGCAGGAGAGATATGAAGTGTGCATTTGAAATCCTCTGAGAAATGCGGCATGACGTACAAGTAATCTTTCATTCATATGCTTGTTTGACTTATTTCAGAGACGGTATTTCATTTAAATGGTAATATGCTATTTGGAACATATATGGCTGTTACTAAGCAATTTAGAAAGAGCCAGGCCTGTTTGTATCCATCTACCTGTGTGTGTATACCTCAAGCAGCTTCCATCAGCCCACCAGTGAGAGACGCATCTAAACAATGAAGCTGTTGAGAGCATCTCGGTTTCGGAGCCTCACTGCTTGCATTTTGAGCCAGAGGAGGAGGAGGACTTCACATGCCTTCCGTATGCAGTAAGTGCTGGGAGTTAGCGCCTGCACTGGTGCGCTAATGGTTGGAGCGTGCTCAGCCAGAATAGCTGTGGTCGAGTTCGAATCTCCAGCCGCCTGCCAGCAGTGCCGCTGTTGGACTGAAGCTGTCTGCCTCATCATCTGCAGCCCACAGAGCCCGCATTGTGCCCAGCACAGTGCCAGATTCATGGATGCTTTAGCCAATATGTTTAGTTAAAGCAAAGACGCTAATTAAAATGGGACAAATTTCTCCTGGTTTTAGATGTCAGGGTGGAAATGAACGGCTGGTGCCCGGGTGGGAGATTGTTCCAAAATTAAGATGTACTTCAGGGAAGCAAAGAGAGACAGGAGTTTATTTTAGAAGTGTGAATAAAGTTGCTGGTTTGTGTAAGGTTTTAGACGGTCTGTGCTAAAGTCCAGGAACTTTCATAATGGTTTCCACTGTACGTTTGGTTACATATGTAATGGTTGGAATGTTTTACATGTTTCATTAGAGACATTGGGATTGATATGATTACGAAATCAATCTACTGATTGCCTTAAGAGATTTATCCATTAGATTCGATTTGTCCATTGTATTGTTTGGGTAATTTATATTAGAATGACTGCTCATGAACAGAAAGCATCAGCTGTATGAGAGCTCCGACACTTACCAGTTTAACATGTGACTGCTACTAACAGGGTTTCAATGAGGGGTGCGATTTAAAGAGGTAGGCTGGTGTTTAAACGATGCTCAGTTAGTAATAAGGGGCCCAAAGTGTGCTTAGATATACCCCCTACACCATTACACCACCAGAAGCCTGAACCGTTGATCCAAGGCAGGATGGTGTCCAATTTTGGTGAGTCCGTGTGAATTGTAGCCTCAGTTCCCTCTTCTTAGCTGACAGGAGTGGCACCAGATGTGGTCTTCTGCTGCTGTAGCCCATTTGCTTCAAGGCTTGTTTGATCAGAGATGCCCCTATGCATACCTCGGCTGTACCAAGTGGTTATTTGAGTTATTGGTGCCTTCCGTCAACTCGAACCAGTCTGCATTCTCCTGCCCTCACTGGATAGTTTCTCTTTTTTAGATCATTCTCTGTAAACCCTAGAGATGCCGGTGTGTGAAAATCCCAGGAGATCCCGTCTAGCACCAACAACCATGCCACATTCAAAGTCACTTAAATCCTGTCTTCCCCATTCTGATGCTCGGTTTGAACTTCACCAGCTTGTCTTGATCATGTCTACATTCCTAAATGCATTGAGCTGCTGCCATGTGATTGGCTGATTAGATATTTGTGTTAACAAGCAGTTAAACAGAAAGCTGGGCTGCACTTGCAGGGTGAAAGTGGTGCGGTTACAAAAACTGAACCTCATACTGTGCCAGTGAGTCAGTGTAGGTGGAGGATTACGCCGCATTGTCAATGGCATTAACATTAGTCCTGGCAGTCTACTACCATATCTTGCCAAAAAAGCTCTACCATAGAGTCAACACCAACTGATGAGGAACAAAGTGTGTGTATACAGTTTTAATGCTATTATAAACTTAAAATTTAATGTTCAGTTAAAAACCCATTCTGTTTATTCTCCCTGCAAACCACAGTTTGAATATAAAGTCATGGAAAAGACAAAGCACCACACCTAACCATTAACAAATTAATTTCAGAACCGCAAAGGACTAAACAAATCCTGTAATGCTTTCTGTGAGCCCTGAAGCAGTGATACAGGCATTTATCAAACCGAGTCTACGGGGAATTATTCTTGCCATTGTCCTACACGTCCTCTCATGTGAGTAATACTGCACGCATGCTGCGCTGTCACATCTGTAAATGGTTTCACTGCGATTACGTAAACCAGATCTGTTAGTCACGTATTAATGGTCCAATTTTAAGCTTGTTAGTCAGAGATGAATGATCTGCTTACTGTCATGTGATCAAAGCACCCAGGAATAATCGTGCATTCTTAGCAGCTGTGAGTCGTAATCAACAACAGATGTGTATTTTTTTCACATTTACATTAGTCATTTGGCAGACGCTCTCATCCAGAACAGCTTATGACTGGTACAATCTTACAACAAAGAATCCAAGAAATTGTCGGTTGAGGACCTTGTAACAGCTTGACATTGCTGGGATTGAACCCTGGACTTTCTGGTCCAGAGTCCAGCATGGTACGCAGATGCCCCACCATAGTATGCGTTTTAGTTTGGGCTGTGCATGATGCCATTCTAAAAGCCAAACGCATGTGTTATTAGCAATATGAGCTCCTTGTCAAGACCTGGGCTGCTCCATATATCCGTGTCTCACAATCCAAAAACAGACTAAACTATTTATTTAAAGTCTTTGAAAAAGAACAGTGAGTTCGTATTTATTTAGCAGGTTTCTGGTCTTCTACGCTTTACTGTTGGAGCACCCAATTGAGCAAAGCACGTCCAAACATTTAGCAAATCTTATAAACATTGTCATAACACTTAACTATGGAAGGGTATGCACTGCACCATGGACTAGTTTTGGGCAATAGCAAAGACCAGATGGAACAAACCATGAAAATCTATTTAGGAATCCAAATAACAACTTAAGCATCAGAAAATGGCTTTTATATCCAAACAAGAAAAATCCACAAACCAACCAAGCAAAAAAATACTGACTAGTTCTAATTAGTAGGAGTTTCTTTAAGTTAAATGAAATTACTTAGTATTTTGTACACAATACAAGCCAAACAAGTATATCCCAGTGATCAAACATAAAAATCCACTCCTTAACCAAGCAAAATAAATATCCCAAAATACTGCAATGCTGAAACGCGACTGGATTTTCCTCCTTGGGGCATCATCAAGTCACTGTGGGGAGTCCATCATGTCAGCGTTACCAGTTCCAGACAGGTGACTCACTATGACAAATGAGCTGCGCATAGACTAATGCTGAAGAAGCTTCCAGCCAGAAGTTAGCCATGGATTTAGAAAATGGATAAAACCATCTGTTTAATCAAGCATTTCTGGCCAGATGTGAATGCTAATGTGCATGTCCTGTGCACTCATGTGTGACATTTTTTCAGCAACTTGTTCCAGGGCTATGGCTTTCTCAGTTTAAAATGCAAAATGCACAAAGTCCCGACTGCATCTCTGCTCCAAATGACCCACTTTCTGCATCTGTGTGTCAGGTTCTATTCAGAAATTCGATCACCGTCTCCATTTGCACTCCTCCAAATGTTCTTTTCCTCCTACTCTGTACATGGCTTTGTTCCTCATTCCATTAGTGTATGAGGGCCAAAGTGATAATGTGCTGAAATCTCACTTTACTGTTCACTCTTTTCTTTGTCCAACTTGTCTGGAGAGTCTTCTTCTCAAAGAGTGGAAGTAAATGTTCCTGAATCCTTCCATCCTTGTCACTCTCCTGGAGCTGTGCTCTCTGTGGCTCCATATGGTTTACACATCCACGTGTAGGGTTTGTTCAGAGATATTTTCACTCAGTAGATGAGACAGCGACAGTGTGTGAAGTGGAACATGGTTATGATTCATTACGATCAGTTTAATATATACAGTACCATGAGCAAAGTTATGAGTTGCATTCTGATTTATTGCTTGTTGACTATGTGTTCATGCATCGGAAAATGATGGTTATACCCATATAGGTCAAGGAAATTGTATATTTTTGTGTCTAGAGGCTGTAGATTTACCAAAGTTTACATCTTCAGGTTTGCTACATTCACACAAAGCCAATAATTACATTGCTTAATGCAAGACTTTATATAGTCGCCAAACCATTCATATGCTTTCATTCACAAGCACTCACTGACAGGGGAAATCCGGACACCAAAAGAACCAGATATTATTTTTGAGGTTAGGTGGGAATGTTCTGATCCAAAATTGCCTCAGTTTTGCCTCTCAAATAGTGCTTGACAGAAGAACTCTCAGCTACCACATTTTCCAGACTTTATGTAAGACGGGGATAAATGGAAAAAACAGTCTTGTTTCGAATACAGAGCGCTGGAAATTGAGGAAAGCCTTCCTGTTCTTGAAGACTTCATTTTTTATGAGAATCCAGGGGATCTGCCTGGCTAGCAGACTGTGGACCAGTTATTGTCCGTTCTTCATAAAATAAACATGTTGCCCTTTACAAGTACGCTTGAATGATTTTCATTCCAGATTAATGTCTTTGTTGGACTGAGGCTCTGTAAGCATGTCACATCCTCTTAAATGTTTAATGTACTTTCAAATGCATTGTATTGTTGTGTTGTCAAGATGACGTCTTGGACTCACTTCCTTCATCCTGTTTTACTGGAAAGCCATTCAGTCAGAGCCTAGGCAGAGCCTATTTCTATAACTCATAGTCTTGTCTGGAAAGCATCACTATGATCACTGTGGAAACCTGGTGAACCAATAATAATATATTAATAACAGGGATCTAATAAGGATTCAGGCCAACCTTTGCCCCCAGAATGGATTTAATCCTTCTTGGGATGCTGACATACACATTTTGGAGGGTTTGTGGCTGGAGGTTGGACGATTCATCTTAAAATTCAGACCTACTTCATAGTCTGTGCACTACAACTTCCCATTACATTACTGAGGTCTAAATCTGGTGATTGAACCCATGGAAGGAGCTTGTTGTCATCAGTGTCATCTTAAATCATTTTTATCATAGGGTTTGCATCATAGGGAGAAATCAGAGGTGATAAAACGCACACATCTAGGAAAAGTCAAGAAAGGAGGGTCGTGGATTTTGACCAAGCGCAAAGATAAAATGTTTTTTTAATCACTTCGGTCACATGACCGCTACTCGGTGCTTATAGGTATAAGTAGGTCAAATAGGCACGGCGATTCTAGTAAGATGTCACTAGTTGGCTTCTAGCTTCTGTTAAGAGGTAATATTGCATTGCCTGTTCTAGAAATTAGTGTTTCTTCAAGTGGACTCATTCCCTCTCGGTTGTGTGCTGCCAGTGAGTTATGTTTATTTATGTTTATTTTGCATCGTGTGTTTATATTTTAGTTCCACAGTGTGCATGTTAATGTGTGCTTGTAACTGTTTAGACTTTGGATGCTGTGTAGATGGTAGCGTTCCACTTCAGCGTCATCTCTGATGCATTTACGCATCATTTGCATACCATTTTCTTGTGAAAATGTATATTACAGTAGCATAAAAAGATTGTGACTACAGTAATGTCTATTCAGTGACCATTTTGATCAACGACATGTTTCACAGAAGTTCATGCGGTCATTAATCAACACACACCTTTAATCTTTATGCACTCACTCGTGTAGTTGTGTTGTGCATGAGGTTTAGTCGCTTCAGATTTTATACAGCACCTTAATACTGTTTGTGAATAATAATGAAAGTATGCATAGTGTCTTGCCTGGTAAACATTTATCAGTGTCTAAACATGAGGGCAGTGAACGCCCCAGATGTCTGATTTTCCTCTGCATTCCAGAGCACTCCTAGATCTCCCAAAAGTAATGAATGTCCGAATGATACACTGGCTCTGTCAGGTCAGGGTCGTGCAGCATTCAATAAATCAATCAATAATAGAAATGTGATTTAGGGATGTTTTATTGTCTACCAGCGCTGAACAAGCACTAAGTTTCCGTACCAAATACAATATCAGTTATTAAAGCGCTCCTGAACTCAAAACCATGATTTTTCACATTTAACTCATTTTCACATTTAATCCCTGCTGTCCTGCTGAAGGCTGGAGTCGGGCACCTATTCCAAATACACAGGGCGCAGACATAAGTGTGCCCTGGGTGGGATGCCAGTCCATTGCAGGGACAGCAGGGGTCAATGTTATTTGCCCAACCTGCCTCCCTTCCCTCAAACAGTCAATCGTGAATGTATGCGATCTGGCCGAAAAGCACAAACCATGTAAAGGTACTTGAGTTAAAGCAGAGATACAGTGGTTCTTGAAAGTTTGTGAACCCTTTAGAATTTTCTATTTTTCTGCATAAATATGACCTAAAACAGCATCAGATTTTCACACAAGTCCTAAAAGTAAATAAAGAGAACCCAGTTAAACAAATGAGACAAAAATATTATAATTGGTCATTTATTTATTGAGGAAAATGATCCAATATTACATATTAGTGAGTGGCAAAAGTATGTGACCCTCTAGGATTAGCAGTTCATTTGAAGGTGAAATTAGAGTCAGGTGTTTTCAGTCAATGGGATGACAATCAGGTGTGAGTGGGCACCCTATTTTATTTAAAGAACAGGGATCTATCTGGAAGTGTATCATGGTACGAACAAAGGAGATTTCTGATTATCTCAGAAAAAGAGTTGTTGATGCTCATCAGGCTGGAAAAGGTTACAAAACCATCTCTAAAGTGTTTGGACTCCACCAATCCACAGTCAGACAAATTGTGTACAAATGGAGGAAATTCAAGACCACTGTTACCCTCCCCAGGAGTGGTCGACCAACAAAGATCACTCCAAGAGCAAGGTGTGTAATAGTTTGTGAGGTCACAAAGGACCCCAGGGTGGTGGTAGTATCATGGTTTGGGCCTGTTTTGCTGCATCTGGACAGGAAGGCTTGCCATCATTGATGGAACGATGAATTCTGAATGATAGAGAATTCTAAAGGAAAATGTCAGGACATCTGTCCATGAACTGAATCTCAAGAGAAGGTGGGTCATGCAGCAAGACAACGCCTCTAAGCACACAAGTCGTTCTACCAAAGAATGGTTAAAGAAGAATAAAGTTCATGTTTTGGAATGGCCAAGTCAAAGTCCTGACCTTAATCCAATGGAAATGTTGTGGAAGGACATGAAGTGAGCAGCTAATGTAAGGAAACCCACCAACATCCCAGAGCTGAAGCTGTTCTGTACGGAGGAATGGGCTAAAATTCCTCCAAGCCGGTGTGCAGGACTGATCAACAGCTACAGGAAACGTTTAGTTGCAGTTATTGCTGCACAGGGGGGTCACACCAGATACTGAACAAAGGGTCACATACTTTAGCCACTCACTAATATGTAATATTGGATCATTTTCCTCAATAAATAAATGACCAAGTATAATATGTTTGTCTTATTTGTGTAACTGGGTTCTCTTTATCTACTTTTAGGACTTGTGTGAAAATCTGATGATGTTTTAGGTCATATTTATGGAGAAATACAGAAAATTCTAAAGAGTTCACAAACTTTCAAGCACCACTGTACCCTAGATAAAATATTACTCCAGTAAAAGTACAAAAGTATCAATATTTATTACGGCTCTAAATGTCCTATTATCATTTCTGTAACAAGACCCTTGCTTAATCAACTAATTTTAGGTGAAACGACTCTAGCGTCACACTTGGTACACCAATATCTTAACAGAATGTCATTAATTAGTCCAGATCTAAACAAGTTGAAAACAAATTGCGCCCCATACCCTGATTGGAGTGCTTGCTTCTCGCTTCTTTCGTTCTGATTATGTCACGTTTCAGTGCACACATGAATTCATAACATTCATTATTAACACACACTGATTTCACATAATTTAAAGAAGTAAGATATGTAAGATATTTGACTTTGAAATGTTAACCATACGAATCCCACTCACTTGTAACCATAAGAAATGCACGTTTATTAGCATTTAGCCTGAAAGTCCCCTGCCTGCTGCATGCAGATTTGGCAGAACTGGCTGGATATCACAACTGTGTGCTACATCTTATGATTAGAGTACATCTTTCTATTTTTGGCTCTTAAATAAACCTTTAACTTTAAATTTACTGATGTAAATTGGAATCCAGAATTACATAAAATTGCTGTTTATATTTTTATGTACAAGTGAATATTGGTGCTACAGTCTACTAGTAAGAAAAACTAAGAATATAACGCCCTGCTAAAATCCAGCAAAGACCAGCATATGATGTGTTTTGGGCACTGGTATGCTGGACCTGTGCCATGCTGAGGCAACCAGACCACCTACCAGCATAAACCAACTTGGACCAGCATAGCAGTGTTCAGAACATATCCTATGCTGGTCTTTGATGATTTTTAAAGATGTGTAAACGGAGACTTCTGCAAAACTGCTAAGCTAAGTTGGTACTGTCCTTCTTGTGCCTCAACGAAAAAATTGTGCTATATTACTTAATTTTTTACCGAGCACTTTTAAATATGCCTGTACACGACCAACATATTTTTCAAAGCCAGGTTTGGTTTTATGGGTGTGTTTGGAGCAGAACGTTTATCTAACACCAGCATATAGCCTCATCTGAAGCCAGGCACTAAATAATTCTGTGCTTGGGCTGGACGTCATGATGGAAAACGAAAATGGAGCTTGGAAAAGCGTGTGCGTGTGTGACGAATTGTTTATGACTGAAGGAGAAGAAGATTAAGAACACCAGGAGAAAATAGTGGCAGACTTCATGGGCCACCACGGATTTAAAAAGAACATTCTGACTTTGCGTTTTCAGTGAAAGTCTTGCGTTGAAGGTCAGTTCCTCTTTCCTTAGAGCGCATGGTTTGGGAACCCACAGCCAAATTTCCTAATAATTCAGTTGTTTGGTTCTTTCAAGTGTAATTAAAACAAGTTTTTATGGCTTGCATTGCTTTAGTGTGTTGCCTCGCTGAAGTTTTAAAGACATTTTAAATCCTCGTTCTTAGAACTCCTGGAATGCTGCATCCGCTCAATTAATGTGTTTTTTACAAACTCATATGGCCGACCTGCCCAATGAATAAAAAACTTACGAAAACAACATAAAAACAACTTCTAATCCAAGGATTCTTTTTTAAATATGCTGTTGCCATGTGCTGTTTAACAGATCTTTCAGCCTCAATCTTTATTGGTGCTTTCTGAGCAATCAACCATTCATATTCTTTGCTGAACTGCTGCCGTTTTATAGCACACAGGCCCCTAGTTTGCTTCTCGGATCATGAGCTTTGGCTTTATACAATTAATTTTATTAATTTGAGCCTCATCCCTCTGGAATCAACGAGTCTCCCTGCACCTATATAGTGTTTAACAGTGTTGATGGACGAGTCAGTAGCCAACGCAACTCTAGGAAGTCAAGAAAATGACGTAGTTTGGCCTTTTAAAATAATATTTCCAACAGCCATTACCATACAGACTCTGTTGCATAAGCACTGGCCAGGATTTTTATACGTTCATATTGTTCTAGTGTGCAGGCTGGCACCATGTTTCACCCTTATAAAGCCCAGCTGCTTATTACTCCTGCCAATAGTGTCAAAGCTTTGGACTCACTTCTATGTTTCTATATACTCATCATATACAGGGCTTATCCCACACACACAGACTAAAATAGCTTTTGTTTTAATTCACTATGTTAAAACTCCAGAACACCAGGACAAAACACCACCAACCTCCATCCAGACCATCCCTACCACATATTAACATTCTGCATGTTTAGCCACAAGCATTTTACTTTTTATCTGTGGTGCTCGGGTGGTGTAGCGGCACTTTGTTAGCCTACCGCCGCTGTGACCCCGGTTCAAGTCTTGGTGGAGCCTTATAATTGGCCTTGTCTGAGGAGAGGAAGAAGGATGAGGGAAGATTCCCCTGCACTACAGCAGCGACCCCCTTCTGCACCCTGAGTGATGAACTGGCATATCGTTCTGGGAACCACTTCAACCCTGACCTGAAAAACTGTGATCATTTTTATCTGGATTTACTATTTACTGTCACCGGGGCGGAAATCCTTCCTTGGAGAAAGAGATGCCCCCCCCCCAATATAATCATTATAAACAATTATATAATTATTAAAATATTAAAATATATAAAATATTTCTGTATAATACTTGGCTTGGTTTAGTTTGGCTAGTCATTGAGGTATTCCTTCTGCTTTTATAACTGTACTTAAATCTCTAAATATGTTATTGTAAAGCTAATGTAGCAGACTCTCAGATTACAGTCTGAGAATATAGGGTGCCATCTACAGGTCATACTTGGTATTACTAAACCTGTAGCCCCATATATACATTTAATACAACAATACTTTTGGTAGCACCTTTCGCATTTCTCTTGAGAAATTTTACTGTTAGTTGTCCCTGCAACACTGAAATTTACACCCTTGAGTGTCACACTACATTTTGTGGTATGCAAGTGTAAGGACAATAAAGATTTCTTATCTCAGTTTGCGTTTTGTCACATGAACACAGGATTTTTGAGGGAAACATGTCTCACCATAAAAGTGGCTTTCTGTCTCAACGTTTCAGTATTTTACCATTTACAGATTGGGTTTGGAGAACACGGAGTAGTATAAATCGTACAGTGTATGCCCAAAAATATTTGGACACCCGAATATGAAATCCACATGTGCTTGCTGAGCACATCATTCCAAATAAATATGGAGCTTTTTTCTATTTGGAAGGCTTTGCACTAGATTTTGGAACGTCAGTGCTGTGATTCACTTCCATTCAGCCACTAGAGCATTTGTGAAGGCACTAATGCTGGGGTGTTGGACGAGGTTCAGGTCAGGCTTACACAAGTTCATTGACACAGAGTTCTATAAATCAGTACTTTATGGAGCTCGTTTTGTGCACATTAAGATTTCCCTCCAATCTAAGCATCAAAAGAAGCCTCGGCCCTTTATTTCTCTTCCACCAAACTTTACATTCATTCATTTTCCATACTTGTTTAATCGAATTCCGGGCAGTGGGGAGCCTGGGTTTAATAGCATAGGTCACAAAGCAGGAACCCATGCTAGACAGGGCGCCAATCCATCACACAGACACTTCAAACAGACCAGTTGACCTAATATATGTCTTTGGAATGTGTGAGGAGTACCCAGAGAAAACTCACAGGGACACAGGAAGAACATGCAAACTCCACAAAGACGAATGAATCAGGAAACTCTGGAGCTGTGAGGTAACCACTTACAATTTGTGCTATTCCTCCTGTGGGTGGAGTTCTCCTGGTATTTACCAAACCCAGATTCATCCATCAGACTGCCAGTGAAGCATGATTCATCACTTTAGTTATTTACATTTAGTCATTTGATTGACGCTCTTATTCAGAGCCGCTTACAACTGACACGATCTTAGGTTCAACTCCAGCAGTTGTTGCTTAAGGGCCTTGCCCATCAGTGGAAGCTTGCCAGTGCTGAGACCTTCTGGTCATTAACTCCTGCACCATCGCATTCACCACAGTCACACATTTTGGAGAATTTATTTCCATTGTCTCCAGGATTCAACGTCATTGCACACTGACAAGCTGAGGCTTGTGTTTTTGCTTGGCCATGGAAGTCCAAAAAGCCTCTAACAAACACTTTTTGTATTGATGATGCTTCTAGATGTAGTTTGGAATCTGCAGCGAAACAAAGACTACTTTTTATGTGGAACATGCTTTAGCACCTGGCTGTTAGTTACTTTGAGCTTCTGTGGTTTTGCAGTTGAGTCATGGTCACTCCGGGAGGTTTATCCTTCATAATAACAGCACAGGGCAGGTCTATCAGAGCAGAAATTTGTACTGACTTGTTGGAAAGGTGCTTCCTATCACAGCAGCACATTATTATTATTATTATTATTATATGCACCTGTTAGCAACGGGTTTAACTGAAATGGCCAAACCCATTCATTGGAAGGTGTGTCCACATGCCCGTTTATTTTCGTTGGGAGCATCTCATTCAAGATTTTATTGTTTTATTATACATACATGACAATCAATCAATGCTTCACATCAAACCCCAAATCTTATGATATAACAATGCAATTTAATGGCAAACAGCACAACTCAGAACTGTGCTGGTGCAGTGATTAAGGTACCTGACTATTGACCAGAATGGCCAGGGTTCAGACCTCATCACTGTCAAGCTACCACTGTTGGGGCCTTGAGCAAAGCCCTTGACCCATAACTGCTTTGATTGCATGCTGAAAACTGTACTAGGTGTAAGTCACTCTGGATAAGGGCGTCTCCTAAATGCTGTAACTGTTACTCTAAATGACAGGACTGTTCAAAAGTATATCAGGTTTTGTCAGTCACAAGCAAGACCTGATAGAAAAGGTCAAATCTATCTAACAGACAGTAGCAACCATAAACACACTCTGCCCTCTGCTGTGGAATCCTGAAAGCACAACTAGGGTGTTTTAAAAGGCATCCCCTACACGTGTAGGTTTCACAACAAGGGTCTGAACACAATTCGGGTCATTTCCTGCTCAACATATTCATTAGCTGATATGTTGAACCTGGAATGGAAGCAATGGGATTATGAATGTGTGCCACCATCTGGCCTGACAGATGTTTTCTAAAGTTAATGTTTATAAACACTGAAAGAGTTTGAGAACAAGCCAATTAGGATCATGTTTTGGCCTGTTCTGAGCTCAGATTTAAACCCTTAGAGAATACTTGGTCTCATTAAAAACAAACTAGCTGGGCAAAGGCAATCACTCATAACCGTGTAAATCCATCTTTGCTTAGTGGAGCAATATTGAAAGATACTGTCTGCAGCTTTACCCACTCGGCTTCAACTATTTAAGAAGTCAAAAGGATTGGGCTTTTCCTTATTTAGGCTTTCGGCATCAGTGGCTGTTCGCGACAGGAACAAGATTACGTCGACACTAGTCAGTCACATTCACAGGGGCAATTTAGAGTGACTACACCAGAATAAACCCACATGGACATGGGGAGGACATGCAACATCCAAGCAGGTGGAGTCTGAGATCGGGTTCGAACCGGGGATCTCTAGAGCTGTGCCGCCCCCCTAAAAAGCCTCCCTCAGAGTAAGCAACCCCAAACTACATTTCTTGATGATGATTGTTTATTTAAGGCCATTTGGGGCTTAATATAGTATAACATTCTAAACCATTAACACACACACAATATTAGAACAGCCCCTCTTCAAAATAAACATTTCCTGTACAAACACACACATATTTACACACACATACAATCTTGCATTACTATATCTGTAGGCTATTTCCATAACTTGGTGTATTATTAGTATAACAGCTAAGCGTCCTGTGTAGGGTTGTTCCTGCCTTGTGCTGACAGCTGACCAGGATTAAGCAGAATAGAAAATGAATGAATGAATGTGTATTATTATTTTACATCTAAAAACATGCTTTGTCTGCACCTAAACCCAATGCTGCCCACAAGTTCAGAATTCTATAACATTCTGTTGGTTGTTTTTGGCATAGAGGTCAAATTAAAAGTCAAGTACTATATTTTGTAAACAGGCTGAAAGCTGACTTGTGTGGCTTTTTAATTGCTCTAACCCTGGGTAATTTCAGTGTAGTTGCATGTTGTTTTTGGGTGCTCTAAAATAGAAAACATGATGTCAGAGTCTACGTCGACGGCTGATAAAGCCCAAAAATGAGCGTCACTAGTGGCTACTGTACAAAGACACATGCCCACACACACATTTCATTACTCTTGACGTACCTTGGATCCTCCACCTATTAGAGCGATTGTTGTGCTTACTTTGATGCTCAGTTTATTTAGGGTGGAGATTTCATAGAAACCTGGTTCCTGACCGCCCAACCCTGGAGTGTAACAATAACAAAACACGTGAGGCACGGCATCATCTGCTTAAAAATAACCTTCTGCTTTTTGTTATCCGATACAGTTACAAGCATGAGGAAAGACGATCCGCATGGCCCCGGTGCTGCCATGGAGACAGGGCAAGGCTGTAATGCCTCAGAGACCTGTTAGGCAGGCAGAACCTCCCCGAGTTGAATTATGTGGTCAGAAAGCCGGTACAGCGTGTCTGCAAATGGGACACAGACATAAATTTGCATGCTAAAGGCACATGGGAGGTAGTTTTTGTCCTTAGTGTCATGTCTAACGTGAGGTCGGGGAGATGGAGGTGTGGCCAGCAAGCGCTTACTCAGGTGACACAGGATCCTCCCGCACTCTTTCAGTTTGAGTCCTGAACATACACCTGTACTCAGCTTTACCCATCAACGACTGCAGGTAGGACGCCATTTGTTTACTTTTAATAGGAAAATTATCTTCAGGAATTGGGTGTACTTATGAAATACATGAAGATCTCTTCAATATTATCATATTATATACCAAAACCTATCAGCATTGACACTGGGACTGTGTTATCCAATATATAAATATGCAATACTGAATATATGTGTGTCACTGGCTAGAGTGGAAAACCCAGTTTATTGTGGCTATATTATCTTCTAACAACATCAACACTGGTTGACCACGAGTCATGTTAGATTTCCATATATTCAAACAGGTTTAAATTTTAATAGTTCCCCCTTCAGAAGATCTAAGCAGTTCTCTGTTTTTTTTAGTTCCCATTTTCAGTTGTTTATTAAATTAAATTTGAGCTGAAATGTATTGTTTATTCTTACAACAAGTAAACAGGTAAATGTGGTTATGTGCCATCTCAAAGCTAAATATGCTTTATCACTACACATACACATCAACTACTATTATAACAAATCTACCTACAATTGATTGTTAAGCCGGTTTGGTTTGGTCTGCATTAGTATCACTTTGTTCAGTTAATGCTACAATTCCTGATTTACCTGAATTTGAACTGAACAAGAGCATGTTCAGGTGTGTGCAACATCTTAGACAGGTTGCTCTCGAAACCTGACATATCAGAAAACCCAAGGTGTGTCTTTATTTCTGTTTAGAAACAATTGTATTGTATTGATTGTATGAAATATGCTTTTTGGCTTCACTGAGATCAGATTGCTTAGGCCTCTTTTATCATACTCCTGCTGTAGATTACGGTTCCCACCTACATACTATACAAACAAGGTTTGACATCATTTGTGTTAAATGTAATACTGGGTTAGAGCTAGGATTAGGGACATGAACACAGCCACGTCATCAATGCTCCTGTAAATTGTACACATCATCATGGGATGGGGTTTCACTGATATTTGTAATGTGTAATAAACAACAACAATAATAAATTCATCTTGTTGGTCAAGTACTTGTGTTTCTTAGCTTGTGATTGGAGTTTATTACTTTACATTAAGACATTATCCAATTAAACAAGTGTATGGTGACTGGCAAAAGTGGAGCAGCAAATCCTAAAACAAAGTTTAAAGATGCTGTAAACATCAGCTGGGGGTAATCTAACTCTGAATTTAGTCCAATTTGTTTGACTTCACACACAGACAACAAAAGTGTTAAACAAAGTGATAAAACTGGCATAACGACAATGACAGTTTGTTTTCATAACTGATTCCGGGAGTGCCAAATGATAAATGAAACTTAAAAGGAGCCTATAAACCTACAGCACTATTAACTAAGAAATATAAATACAGGACTGTGCTAGCCTTGTGTTTAAGGTACCTGACAATGCCCCAGAAGGTCCTGGGTTCAAATTCCACCACTGGCAAGCTACATCTGTCTGTGAGCAAGACCCTTATCCAACAATTGCTTGGATTGCAAGACTGCACTCAGGATAAAGCCTGCTAAATATTAATATGAAAAGTTACTAAAGCAATAACTCTATTAATTCCAACACTATAGATATCTTGTGGTTGTGATGTATTGTGTCATTTTATGTACGTATTATTTATACGTTGTATACATGGACGAAGCAGGAAGCAATACATTAAATACAGGCCTTCTGGCTTCATTGCCAGCAATGTGTGACCGGATTCTTCATCGTTCAAAATCTGCGTTCTTAAGACGAGTGCACTAAAGTTCACTGATTTAATGCACACACTCTGGCAAGCTCTTCCCGGACGAGGGCGGGGTGGAAGTTTTGACGTGGCTGCCCTCAGGCCTGCAGTATTTATACCAACAGCCGGCTTAATAAACTAATGTTTAAACAACACTGGTTAGTGTCAGAATTCAATCAATGAGTGACAAAATGTGTTAAAAAGAAAGAGTTAAAATAGCTTCTGGAGAGTGGATCCATACACTAGGCTTGGGCTGATAATGGAATATATAGAATATAAGAATTAATTTGGAGCACTATAAAATGATATTATAGTGCTCCAAATTCAATTAGGAGGAACAGTGTGACTGTTACAGTCCAACAACATAACGTATTGTTTGATAGCTTTAAAAATGCCATATTGCCAATTTCCTTCTGATATAGCTTCCAGTATCAGAATTATTCATAATGATAGCTATACTCATGAATTAATTTTATTCAGTAATTGTTGTAGCTAATTGTTGTGGGTCTGTCCACTGGCAAAACAAGCTCACACTGTCTTTAATGTGAGAGATACACTTATGAGAAGCTAATGGCCATATAACAGTGAAGACCATATCTTTCCGTCAACTAACTGCCACAAATTTATACAACAAATCTCTGGTCTGACCTGCTGTTTGTAACACAGACAAAAAATACATTCAAGTATATCAGTAATCCACCAGCAACATATCATTGCGTTGTCTTTGGTTTTAAAAAAAAAAAAGAGAAGAATGAATTTCTCATTTGTTTTCAGTAGTCTCTTTTTGTTTATGGTTAAAACTCGATCATAGCTAGAACAATCCAAAGTCAAGATCTCATATTTCTCTCTCCATACGTATTTGTTTATTTAGGTGAAGGACGCAGCCATGAAGCTGTCTCTAGGCTTTGCCTTTGCTCTTCTGCTGAACCTGAACAGCCTCCAACTGGTGTCTACTCAGACAGAAGCACCTTTGGTTAACGCGATGCCTGACGAGTGGAAACGAGGAAATACTGGAGAACCAGAAGCCACAAACCAGACTACACCAGTTGCAGCTATGACACCAGTACCAAGTCTAGCAGCCGACAACTTCAACATGACTGTTACCACAGCCCCAACACCTAAACTTCTCAACGACACTAAAAACACAACAATCCAAACTAACCAAACCGCCATCTCGAACAACAATGCCACCAGCCTGGTACCACCTAATACACCAGTCACAAATAGCACCCTGCAAAACCAGACACACACTGACATGAACGGCACAACTCCCAGTCCTGAAAGCTTTACCACCAACTCCACGACCGCTCCTGCTGCGAACTTCACAACCACACGTCCATCAACGGATATTAATTCTACAACATCTGATAAAAACGTGACCAATACAACTTTCCCTACACCAACCACCACGTTATCCACTTTCAGTAACGTGACCAACATGACGTCTCCAACAAATACCACCGTGTTACCCACGAATGAAACTCAAACCACATCAGTAACCACTGATGTGTCCACCACTACAGTAAACATAACTGGGGATCCATTTGATGCACAAGAAAACTCAGATACAGGTGAGTTACAAAGCATTTGAGTATGAACTCTCTATTCATTTCGGGTTCACATTTCTACATAAGTAAGACTTTAAGCACCAATATATATACTTCACAATGGGTCAGGCACTAAATGGTCTCACAGAGGGAGAAAAGTAATGATCAAAATGGAACCTCACTCATTTTGTTACTCAACAAGATGCGTTAAAATGCCAGTACTGTCTGAGAACATGGGTAGGACAGAAAGTTTGATTCCGACTGGTTTAGCAGGGTTGCCTGGAGTAATGAATTCTGATTTGAGCTGTCTGGAGATGCTTCAAAGACCTGCTGAGAAGTGACTGCATCACTATCACTGTTTAACATGGAGAAAGAAGTGTGATGGTGTGGGCCTACTGAGCTGCTTCACTGTGAAAAGTTAATTAATGATTTGAAGTACAGGAAAATATTACCTCAATTCAAAAGTCGTTTTCTAAAGAGACTGACCTGACATCATTTTTCAACTAAACAAAGCTCCTGAATACAATGCAAACACCCGATTGAAAAACGTGTTTTGGCCTGGTCCCAAGTCCAACCCTAAAATATGAGAGAACATACTCATCAACTGTTTGAAGCCATCAGCTGCATGTAGCGATGAGTCTTCTTTCTGTAAAAAGATATCTGCATATTTTCCCCATATGGCTTCAACAAAGAATTCAAAGGGAAAATCTATCTCATACTAAGTTTCTTGCTAATGATTTTTAGTTAAGACTGTTAAAGCCTAAAGTTTTGCCATTTTGGCGCTTGGCCCATTTTCGCCCAGGAGTGTAGAATGCATCTCAGCATGTTTATCTCATGCTTTTATCGTTTTGATGGAAACAGTTAAGTGGGTGTGGAGCCCAGAAGAGCAATGTAACACTAATATGCTTAAAAGAACACTAGACACTGGATATGTAGCATGGGACTTACCATGATCTAGTATTTTGTTCTGAAAGTTGTATAGAAAACGTCTAAGCTCATTTATAATAGAATCCTAAGGGAATTTGGTTATTCATTTAATACTGTGCATGGTATTAAGATGAGTCAGGCAGGCAAGGCTTCTTAAATATGTTTTATGTAATTTTCCAGGACTTTATAAGTTTTGTGATATTGAGATATAACCGGACCATGAGGTAGGCTTGGACTTTGGATTACCAAAATGTGAAAACCATTATGTTGTCAAACAATAATTGCAATTCGTCAACATTGTAGATCTTTTCCCATATTTCGACCTTGTGTAAACCTTTTTTGGAAAGGTTCTTAAAATGTCACGTTGCCTCAAAAAATAAAACACGTCCATTACCAATGTTCCCTAGATTTCTACTTCAACAGGACAATGCTCCGGTGAGCAAACCTCACTCGTTACATATAGAGATCAGGCTGAAATAACACAAGTGTACATGATATGTAATTGATGTGGGTCAGGTATCTTGTTATAATGTAATTAACGGATTCTAGTTTTTACTTTAGCTCAGTCTTGAAACTGGGCATTGGATTTACGGTAGGTTGGAATTCCTTTTATTAGCTGTTACTGAAAGCAACTTGTGGAAGAACCTGTTACACGCCTTTCGCTAGAAGTAACAATCATTAGAATAGTCTCCAAAATAATAATGATGAATGCACTAATTATACGTCCATTATTAGTGTTGAATGTGATATGGGACCTAGGTTGTGTTTTAATGATGTGCTAATCACAGTCTCTGTAATATTATAATTTATAACGACAATAAAAACTAGATTGTGCACTTCCTCCTGAGAGTTATGATTGCCCAGAACTAACTGAACATGTTTCTTCTTGAACAAGTTTGGGTGGTAACTAGTAGGCTACAGTGCTATCGTTCACGTCTGGTGTTTCTTGCAGTTCAATGACTCCACAAAATATCACACAACACCTAAAAATGTCTAAAAGCCCTTCCTTTTTGGAGAAACGATTCACTTTATACTGAGCCCTCTATGCTTCCACATGCTGATATGTAAAGCTATAAAACTGGGCTATATGTAGCTCACTGACTTAAGTAGAGTAGAAAATACACAGCCTGTAACATCTGGTGTAGTATAGCATCCTATAATTTTTCCTCCAACATTTCTGATATTTTCTGTATATTTTGTGAATCCAATTGAATTTTTCCCACTGTGTTTTAGGGAATTGGCTAATATTAACTGGCTAGCTTGTGCTTTCAAATTTCTGTGCTGTTGTGAGGAAATGGAAAGCTGCAGGAACATATGAAGTAACAGTTAAACCTGATTAGAGCTTGAAGAAACAGAATACAACACTAAACATTTATTTATGTTATATTTGTAGCTAAACTAGTTCCCAACAGCACCGGCTACCGTTTTGGTAGTCGTCTAGATCTGCTTTCTTGACATGGAGCGTGAAGGTGTGAGGGGAATCCTCACGATGCATGATGTTTACACTGCAAAACTTTGGGATCATTTCTTTGTCTCCAGTTCATCAAATCCTGCAAACCATAGGGTGTGTGACTCATTCAGCAACATTGATATCATTTTGTAAGGCGTCAAACGCATTGTTTCTCCATAGTCAAGCAAAACATCTTCTCATTTCCACCTGTAAGCTGTCCCACATTAAGAGTGTCTCATTTCTGTTACACAGCTCCCACCGGCTCGAAGCGTGGGGTTTGGTTTCAGGGCCAGTTTGTTTCTTGAGCTGGGCTGAGCACTCCGGTTACTGACACCTAACCTTCAAGAACAATGAGTGCTGTGTTCCCTCATCAAGCCTTGGGAAGGGCTGTGTTCCCAGATCAGGAGCACACCTAACCTCTGAGCAGACATTATTATAGTCAATCTGAAAAAGAAGGAACTTAATATAGGCCTATGAAGACAGGACTATGATCATTACAGGCAAAGTAACACATCAATGGGAAAAGTTGGGCTTAGGATTAAAATGATTAATTATTATAGAACATGAACATCTTCCTCATCCTATCTGTTCGGTTTGCATTATTTGGCATCATCTAATCATTCATTATGGCTTTACAGATGCAGCCTCGGATCTTAAAAAGGAAATCAGAGGTCAGGCATGGGGAGCGCTGCTGGGTATCATCATCGCTGTGGCAATTGTGCTCCTGGTGATATACATCATCAAGAAACGAAGGAGCTACAGAGATTTCTCACACAGGAAACTGGTGGAGGAGATGCCACAAGATCCAGGTAAAAACAAACCGAACCTCGTTCTCATCCATCTCACCAATGGCTTTGCAGCTTTGTGTCCGAATGCGTTCTTTTTAAAGCACAAAAACGTTTTTTAATGTAGTTTTGTATTCCAAAGTAAAACAGATAAATAAATAAAGCTAGTAAAAATAAGAACTTGGGAATATATCATAGTGTAAGATGATGTCGCAAAACAGGGCAGTTTTAAACGTATTCCAACGAAAACAATTGGGTGTGTACTCCAGGATTATGTGGCACAGCCCAAAAATGCTATTTACTTTGGATAACAGCTTCCTCATGCTCTTTGTAAAAAAAAAAAAAATGAACAAAATTAATATTTTCAAGTTAAAATGCGTTACTAACTTCCTAATTTCAGCTATTAGCAAGCATCTGCGTCCATTTTATCGTCAGGTTAAGCACAAACGTTGTGTTTTTGCATTTATTGCATAGCAAGAGTTCAGAACACAGCAGGAACGTGTTTTTTAGTTAATGTTGTTGTTTTAGGGTCAGTCAGTTTATTACGTACTTACATTACCTAACAATGATGATGATGTAAAGCTGTTGCTCAATCACTTTTAGTATTTTCCCACGAACAACTTAATAACAAATGTTATAAATGAATTAAATGGTGTACATCCTTCTTAGAATCTGATAAAGAAGAAGCTCTATTAATCGTTCCCTGATCTTTAAGCTCATTAGCATCACACGTTCTACCTGATATTAATTCATGCATGTCCCTTTTCGTAGTTCTCAGGCTGGACAATGGGGAGCCGCTGGATTTGAAACGTGACGGATCTGCATACTACAATCCTGGAGCACAAGGAGACAGCATCCAAATGACCAGCTTTCCACGAGGCCAGAGTCATGGCTGATTCGTCTAACATGCCAAAGAGACTAATAGCACACACTGGAACTTGTCCTTAAACCTTGAATTTTATTCTGTGATTCCAATGATGTTTTTTGAAGCACCTTCAACAAGACCAAGAGAAACAACTTGCCAAATGAACTTCACAAAGGCCCTTTATATGTACAAGAAAATCTAGAGCTATTTTTTTCTTTTAAGCAGGTGAACAGCTGGATGGAACAGATTGTCTTTTTTGTTTGAATGAGAATGTTTTAATTTTATACGTTTTATTTGAATATTGAACAGCATTGTAGACCTTTCACATAATATTAAAATCTGGTTGGATATTTGATGTTTTTAGGTTTCATTTCAGGTTTATTATCCATGTTAAAAGACCAGCACATGTTGTTGGACACTGGTTGCTGGACGCCACTGTAAGAAAACCATGTATTGCTGTTTTTTTTGGCCAGCAAACTGCCACCAATCAGCTGGCAGCTGGCATGCTTCCTATCATGGCATGCATGGCCATACCCATGTCCAAAACTCAGCATACGCTGGTCTTTTCTGTTTTGGCAGGTATCTGATTACTGGCATACTGTTGGGTAGCACTGTCTCACAACTGCAGGTCATGTTTTCCTTCTCCTTGCTTTCCTTCCATGTCCCAAAAACAAGCCTCACTAATTTGCCCCTAGGAGCGAGCGAGTGAGTATATGACACACTCCGATGGACTATCGGGATAGGCTCCGGACCCACCGCGACCCTGATCAGGATAAAGCGGTTACAGAAGATTAACGAATGTATGATTGGATGAATGATTGGATGGATGGATGCAATATTACCTAAATAGTTATGCAGAAATAATGTTATGACACAGTGTTTAAAACGTATTAACGAAGATTACACCTTTAAAGTCTGTTAGAATAAATTTCATTTGAGTTGGTAATCTAATAGATAACACACACTGTATGACACAATTGAAGGGAAATCACTTACCATGCCCTAAAAGTGTACAAATGTTCAGGTCATTATTTCCTCCAGTAGTATAATGTTAATGAATAAACTTGTTAAGGTACTTTTTTTTTCTTTTGTGTGAAGTGTCACTGCATTTTTGTTTTATGTACACAGTGCTGACAATCATATTCAGAAAGTACTGTACACCTTCATGGAAATTGGTCACGTATTTGCTGTACTATTGATCATCTATCAAAAACACCAAACGTATCAGTGACGCTGCTTATTGCAGACATAATTTCTGTCTACATATTTACGGTCATTGATTTATTTAACGTCGCTATCAGCAAGTTGTAGCAATGGTCTACTGTTAATATTTGTAGTAGTAGTAGTAATTGCAGCAGTAGTTGTAGTTATAGCAGTACTACTAACAGTGCCAGCAGTAGTCTTAGTATTAATATTAATATCCATAGTAATAGTAGCATTAGTATTCTACTGTCTAATAGTAGTAGCACCCTGCTAAAACCTACTACTACTCCAATTACTATCTGCTTAATTACTTAACTAATCCTGCTCAGTCAGCTTTACCAGCAAGATCACCAAGAGCAGTCAAGTTCACCTAAACCATCATCAGATCGACACCAACCAACCAATAAACTAGTATGGACAGATATGGAAGATCTGGTCTTGCTAAGAGAAGAGTAAACCAGGATCAAAAATGCAACATATGCTGGTCTTTGCTTTTTTTTCTACATTGTAGTTATAGTAAAACTATTAGTAAATGTAGCAAAGGTAGTTACAGGAGTAGTAGTTATAGTAGTTGTTGTAATAATACTATTAGTTATCGCAGTAGTAGAAGTAATTATTAGTACTAGCAGTGGTAATGGTACAGTTGTAGTATTACTATCACAGCAGTAGTAGCAGCACTAATTGTATTATAGTAGTACTACCCTGCTTAAAAAAAATACCACTTACTTTACTGAAAAAGCAGCAAAGACCAACATATGTTGTGTTTCAGATACTACTATCCTGACCAACCAGCTTTACCAGCAAGTCCATCAAGGCCATTAGAGATCACCAGCTAAACCACTGTATTTCATTGGCTCTGTACTAGTACTCTGTATAATGACAATAAAGTTGAATCTAATCTAATCTAATCTAATCTAATCAAATCAAAGCCAACACCAATAAACTAGCTTGGACGAATGTGGAACATATTTGGTCTTGCTGTGAAGACCAAACGAGCAACCAAAACACAACATATGCTTGGCGTTTTTGTTCTGCAGTAGTAGTGATACTATCAGTAATTGTAGTAGAGGTAGTAATAGGAGTAGTAGTTATTGTATACTATCACTTATTGTAGTAGTTTTATTAACACACATAGATAATGTATCATCGAGGAGCTGTAGTAATGCTAGCAATGATCGCAGTACACTTCATTTAGGATGCTTGGAGGCGCCACATTAACTTTTGCTCTCACAGTCTGCCGTGTTATGTACCTGAAGAAGAAAAGCGGAAGTTGACGCTGCTACTTGTTGTTATTATTTAGACCAATGCATTAAAGGCGTTTTAAAGCTCGGAAATGTTTAAAACTGAAAAAGTATTGCATTTAAAGAGCTCTCGAGGACGGAAGGTTCGTGTGGTTAGAGAACATTATTTAAGAGAGCACGTACCGTGTGGCAGCGCGCTGTGTCAGGCGGGATGTGATAATGGTGAGTCGGGTACATCCTAAATAACCTCTTACAGCCTATGTAGGCTCACTAAGTAGTGTGCGAGGTAATGCTTGTAAATGTAGTATGTAGTACACTCTACTAATGAGTGCTTGGTTATTTGGTACCCAGGCGTATTTAGTACACTGCTTCTGCAGTGTGATTTAATGGTTTGGTTTTGTTTGTGATTAAAATCAAGGGCAAAAACAATAGAAGTGGTATTGTTTTGTTTTTGAGCACAGTTTCCAGAAAGTTTAATGTATTATGAAATGGGATATTAATTGTTATAACAGTCTGTCTGAACTATTGGCACTCATATATTTGTAATTTCCGTGTGTCTGTTGCCTATGGCAGTACGAGCAGGGGAAAGTGTATGAACCCTTGTATTCAAAACAGCTTTTAAAACATAAAAAACATCGTATTTAAACTCCATGCAAACGCTTTCAGAGTGCGCCTAGTACAAACTTTTGTTTCCAGAGCTCCATATGTTTGCTCTCTGCGTTTTCCTCTGCCTGACATGAGTCAAATATTTCGGTATTTTTTTCTTTCTTCCTAAAACCAAAAGTGCAAATTTCATTTTCGTATATCTCTGCTGAAATGCTAACTAAAAAGAGCTAGTGTCCTAGATTCAATTACTCAATACCTAGACATAACTAAACTGAACGTAAAGCACATAAGAATTCACTATAAAGAGAATCAACAAAAGCAATTATAAAACCTGAATAAATATAACTGAAAACTGCACAAATAATTTTTTTATTACATCAAACATCAAGTTATTCCTCTTAATGCCCACAATGCACATCCAGGCAGAAAGTAACCAGCCCTTCTAACATAGCCACTGTCCCCAATCTTTTCGTCCATAACTCCATGTGTTCACGTAGATGGCAAGCTGCTCTCTGGAGACTTGACGCACTACGTGGTGCCGGATGCTGGAGTGGTGAGGGACTTCTTGGAGGTTCTGGAGTTCAGAGAATTATGTGGCATCATATTCACTCAGACAGCTTGCCAGGCTTTACAGAACACTCGGGGACGCAGGTACACCTCTGACATAACCTTATTAACGAGTTACACTAATATTGTCAGGTTTATATCCTTACTGTCACATCTTGTTGTGTGCAGGCACTATAACAGGTTACGTGGTCTCCTGAAGGACCCTCGCCATGACTGCATCCTGTTTGCTAATGAGTTCCAGCGCTATTCCTACTGTGCCCGTGAGAAAGGAGAAACTCCGGAGAAATGGCAGACGAAGTGAGATATGGTGTTTTTTTTTAAGTAGAACGTTGTCGCAAAGCAGCTTTGTAGAGATCCTGGTCCAAAACCTATAATGAGCAAAGGTGAGAGTGGCTAGAAAAAAAAATCACATGTATCAAGGGGAGAGGGCTTTGCATCACACAAATACAGCCAGTCATGCCTCTATGTTAAGCATGACCTGGCCGGAAGGAACCACCAGGACTAGATCATTTTATTTTATTATTGTTAGTTTTCTCTCAGTTTGTCACATCTATTCCTTCAGTCTTTTTTTATGTCTCCTGTACACAACAGCTGAAAGAGTAGAGTCATAGGCCAGCAAGTGCCTCCGAATAAGCTGCAGGCAGTGTGCTCTTGTTTTCACTTGTTTAAGAGAATCTGCGATGAGGAACTAACTATGTTGTCTGTGGGCATATACCATCTTTGCCAATCAACCAATGAGGCTGCATTTGCACTCTCGCCTACCTCAGAAACAATCAGGCCAGTAGCACCACTGAGACCTGTACATGGGTCCGCATGCTTTATCAGTTTATCAGTCCATGATAGAATAAAGTGTATTCTGATGATATGGAAGTTGGTAGGAGTAAACAATTCAAACAGACTTTGTATCTGATAAAATACACAAAGCATGTGATTTAATATATATCATGTTAGTGTGACTAAAGCATTCTTCATACATAATAAGACATAAGTTCATTCCTGTTTGTTTCAGGTGTGTCTACCAATCTGCTGTGTGGTATTATAACCATATGGCTGGAATGATGTCTGTAGTTATGATCACAGAGGACCAAGAAGCCATTAAGGAATACAGCACTCTGAATAGTGGTGTTTATGTCATCTCCACTCAAGTAAGTGTGTATAGTATTGTTTCTCTCATGTTTTAGGAACATGCCTGGAGCAGGCTGTGAAGTTGCCATGGTCCAGACCTCGTTTTTAGAGCCCAATACTACTCTTACACAAAAAAATCAGCGGTTGAGAACGAGTGTATGCTTAATTCAGTTTAGATTTGTTATTTGGTGTCTGCTGTGCATGACCAAATTATGTTCTGTGAAACAGATTGATGATTGAAATGGTCATTGACCAGACATTACCCCTTACCACAACAGGCAATGCAGTATCACCTTTCAAACACTTTAAACCTTTAAGTAGGTAAAGTCACAGCGGTCAAATGGCATGGTTCTAGTAGTGTTAAGCAGAGTACAGACTTTTCCGTTTCCCATCTCTGCTCGTGTTCGTGTCTTAAAATGGCCCGTGTGCACCACAGACTATTTACACAAGTAGCTAATGCAAAGTAAATCCATATGGCATTGGCAGATGACCCAATTTCACCTGATTGGTACTTGAAGCCAGCAGCTTATAGTTATAGGCAGAACAATTACATTCTCTTCCACTAGAGGGCAGTAAGGTATCAGCTTTGTATTCAACTAGACAGGCCCAGGTTTCACACTAAGAGACTACATTTTCATTATATTATATTATATACTTTTTGTGACATTTTTGTTTGGTGGTGTGCCTTGTAATTTTTCTAACATGACATATAGGCCTTGCTTAATTTGACCAGCTGTTTACAGATGCTACGTCCGGAGTTAAGACAGATTTTTATTTCATATAATGATTTGTTATAATAGTTAAGACGGGCGTTAAAGTGAACGAAAGTTGATCAGGTAATCATTAGGTGGTGCTTACATATAGTAGAATTTATCAAAAGAATATTTTTAAATGATTGTTTTTCACTCATTTTGATGCTGATTATATGATTTGTAATAAATGTATTTGCTTATCAAATTGGTTCTACCAGTTACACAAAAGACAAGCATACAGAGTCACTAGAGACAGCTCCCTATAGACTACACAGTATCTATACAGATATAAAAAGCCTGTGGTATTTTATGGCAGTATTATGAGTGCTGGTCCATGTGCTGGTCTGTAGGAATATCTGCAGAGTTTCTGGCCGGACCTGCAGGCGGCGCAGGAGCTGTACGGCTCCATTGTTCAGGCACTACAAGAGAAAGAGAGTGAAGGAACGGAGAAGGAGTACTCTGAGCACCTACCCGCCGAGATTCTGGAAGCAGGGATCAAATCTGGCCGGTACATTCAGGTGAGACACCTCCCCATCAGACCAGTGAAGCTCAACAAAGCGCTGTTCTGTATGAGAATAATTCCTTTAGTTCTTAAAGCTAATCTCAGTCCTGCCTCTCAAGGGTGTTCTCAGTGTGAACAAGCATCGCTCTCAGCATGAGGCCTTCATGCGTTTTGAGGGTTCTACGAGCAAGAGTGCAGGTTAGCAAACAAGCCACCTGGCCTTTTCAACATGAGCCAGACTTGCTGTGGGTCCCTGACCTCTGGTACTGTGTGATTCTGTGTTCAGAGCTGAACAGTGACGTGCTGATCAGCGGGAATAAGCATCGTAACCGGGCCTTGCACGGGGATGTGGTCGCTGTGGAATTGCTGCCACGTGGCGAGTGGAAGGGCCGAGACACGGCTTTGACGGAGGCACGAGGAGAGGACAGAGGAGAGGACACACAGAGTCAGCCCATGCCAACCGGTAAGCGCACCCACCTTACCAGTGTGACGTTGGTTCACATGTCAGGCATGTATTTTTGAGCGGGTTCCCTTAAGAGGATGCGTTCAGAAGGCCTGTCATTTGACCAGGGTGAGGAAATAATCAAAAGTCTTAGGCCACCATTAGATTAGATATACCATTGTTTTAGAGGTCTCTTTTCAGTTTGTTTCTCAGTCTATTTATTAGAATACAACCGGAAAATGTAGCAAATCTGTATACAGTATTACAAAATCAGAAAAACAGCATTGGCTACAGAGGCAAGTATTTAGTGTGACCTCCCCTCACACGTGAGCAATAGCTGCATTGGAGGCAAGAAGAAGCTTGATCAGGAATGGTCTTTTTTGAAGGACAGCTGCCAAGAAACCACTTATTCGAAAGGGGAACAGGGTGAAAAGGCAAAGATATACTAACGCTCACAAAGATTGGAATGAAGATCAGTGGAAAAGAGGATTATAGAGTGAGTTCGTAAGTTGAAAACCAGACATGCTGCTGCATTCTGAAACAGCTACAGGGGTCTGGTTGTACACATGTGAATACCAGACAGAAGAGCAGTGGAACATGATGTAAAACTGGGAGATAAAGTTGATATAAAGACTGTGGGTAGTTGTAATACAAGCTATCCTCCGTTCCTCTTCAGGCAGGGTTGTGGGCATCGTGCTGAGGAACTGGAGGGACTATGTGGTAACGTTTCCCCCTCGGGAGGAGCTGCAGTCCCAGTCCCGGAACTCTCAGAAGATTCTGACGATTCCTTGGGACTGTCGCATCCCCAAGATCAGGATCAGCACGCAGCAGGCTGAAGCACTGCAGGTAGGAACTGAGGCGCTCTTAGCATTTCAGCATGTTTATGATGAATGGGCGTCTTTTTTGACTCTCTGCAAACCAGACATGACTCAGTGGTAGGTGTTTCGATGCTGCATGTAGGACCACAGAGTGATTGTGCGAGTGGACTCTTGGGAGAGCAACTCTCTCTACCCCAACGGCCACAGCGTGAGGGTCCTGGGCAAGGCCGGTGAGGTGGAGACTGAAATTCAGACCATACTGATTGAGAACTGCATCCACGTTGCACCGTTCTCTGAAGCCCAGGTAAGCAGAGCGCCCCCACATGGCCCCGGTAATGTGCTGCCATTCAAATTATTGAATTGATTATTAAAATCAGCTTTATATATACAGTGCTGTGCAAAAGTCTTGGGCCACCGTTAGATTTGTTGTTTTAGCAATGGTGTAAGCCATGATTGGACCCAAATATTCCAAACTTGAATTTCAAACACCCTTCCAAGAAGACCATTCCTGATCAAGCTTCTTCAGACTGTAGAAGGGTGGCATCCCGATGAAGCTTCCAGATGCTGCTGTTGCTCAAGTGTTCACACTAAATACTCACCACTGTAGCCTATAGAAGCTGATTTTTTATACTGCATGCTAGTGTCCTGTATTTTCTAGTTGTGTCCTAACAAAGAGACTGAGATAAAAAAATGGTCTTCATACCATTGCTTAAACAGTGATATATCTAGCCTAATGGTGGTCTTTGCACAGAACTGTATAAATATCCCTAATATAATTCCCAGACTTTCTTGAACTGGTCTCTAGTTGCGAGAGATGCCTGTGAACTCTAAGGAGCAGCCGTGGCAGATGGACCAAGCTGAGGTGAGCTCCCGGCGGGACCTGCGCCACACGCACCTGGTGTTCAGCATCGACCCGCTGGGCTGCGAAGATGTGGACGACACCTTGTCTATCCGCACCCTGCCGGGCGGGGAGCGCCTGGAGCTCGGAGTTCACATCGCAGACGTCACGCACTTCGTTAAAGAGGGCTCACTGACCGATCTGGAGGCTCGCTCGAGGTGAGGCAATGAAGGTGTAGATTGCTGTACAATAAATACATCACCTAAAATAATAAAATAATACTTCCAGGGCTACCACGTATTACCTGGCTGACCGGAGGTACGACATGCTGCCGGGGGTGCTGAGTGCTGACCTCTGCTCACTGCTGGGAGGAGTGGACAGGTGAGCCATGAGCCGTTTTTTGACGTTTTCTACGTTAGTTTCCCTTCTCTTAATGTGTCTCGCCGTGTCTTTTTCACATCGTCATCTTAAAAAAACAAAAACGCGATCGGAGATCAGTGGAGGAAGCCCTAGTTTGTGTTTTTTACGATCATGAATCATCACTTAGAGAAATGATCAAACGCTTCCATCCAGTCCCTGTGAGCTTTATCTCCATCATTCTCCAGCCTTTCAGTTCTATTCCACCTGATCTCTTCTTTAATATCCATGTTTTTAGAGCTCTATAAGCTCTTGATGAGCTGTTCTGCCTGACAACCGAGCTCTGATTGGTCAGCCTGATTTGTAACGCATCCCAGCAAGGCAGAAATTAAAACAGCGTTGATTCGTTCCAGATGTCACGTCAAGTGCCAAAAACGGGTACTGAGAGTATTTTTCCCATTAAGCGTAATGTAAACTGCATTACTCCATTCCAGACTCCCAGAAAATCCACTGTATATGGTATAATTGCCTTATGTGCATTAATGGCGTTGTATTTTATACTTAAACACGATATACAGGGTGTCTATGAAGTAAGTCCCACTTTAATATTGTAAATATGTGTGTTGCGAATCGATATAATAGGCTTTTTTCCGGTTCTAATGCAGGTTTTATCCACTTTGTCCTTCAGACAAAGTCTGAAGTACAAAAACAAGGAAAGATAAGGTTTTAAGACTCATTTACAGGGAAGAATAAAATAGGTATATCAGAAGTATCAAATCAAAGCCACAAAGGTTGCGTCAGCACTCGTGAGAATAAATTTTATATAAAAAGGCAGTGATAAATCATTTCTGTAAATCTTTACACTTTCATGGCGCAATCGTGTTTTGTTTTATTAATCCCTTTTGCGTCCTTTCTAGACCTGAGCTTAGTAAAGTCATTTTAAATCTCATTTAGAAGTAAAATCTACTGGAATGTATCAGAATCCGAGGATTACTAACATGTCGAAATCATTTTTTTCATGTTTTCCACAGATATGCCATGAGTGTCCTGTGGGAGCTGGACGCCCAGTCTCTGGACGTTTGTAGCGTGTGGTATGGCCGCACCGTGATCCGCTCCTCCTACCAGCTTCACTACGAGCTGGCCCAGAGCCTGTTAAATGGGGAGGAGGTGGAGGTGCCGGAGCTGACCCGCCTTAAGAGTTCCGATCGGGACCAGAAACTGGCCGAGCTCCTGCATGCCCTGGACATGCTGACTCGAGTGGCCAGACACCTGCGCTCTCAGAGGGACGAGGGCGGCGCTCTGGAGCTGGAAGGCGTGGAAGTGAGGGCGCAGCTGGATGAAGACAAGAACATTGCCGCTCTGGTGCCCAAGCAGCCGCTGGAGGTGCATGAGACGGTGGCAGAGTGCATGATCTACGCCAACCACTGGGTGGCTCGCAAGATCCAGGAGATTTTCCCACATCAGGCTCTGCTGAGGCGACACCCGCCCCCGAGACAGGAGTTCTTCAACCAGCTGATAGACAGCGCCAAGTGCCGCGGCTTTGCCATCGATACACGGTGAGGAGTTGATCTTGATTGGGTGTGTGGTCAGACGCGGTAATAATAATTGTCAAGGTTAATTCTTCAGATGGTGATCATTTGTCGAAAAAAGACATTGTTTGTTTTTTGCGCTTGCAGCTCAAACAAGGCTCTGGCTGATTCTCTGGACCGGGCGGTAGATTCCCGGGACCCCCTGGTAAACCGGCTGCTGAGGGTGATGGCCACCCAGGCCATGTCTAATGCCCTGTACTTTTCTACTGGAGCCTGTCCAGAGGATCAGTACTACCACTATGGTAAAGCACAGTGTTTTAAAAGTCTGTCTGCTTTGACCAGCATCCATTATATAATTATAAGTATTCTAAATCAGTGTCAAATTCAACTTAGGATGGACTTGTCAGATCGTATCGGCATCCTAAATCGGGGACTTTCCGTACAAGAAAATGTGCATTGTTTTGCATCGTTTACACTTCATATAAAAAGGAATGTATTTTATTGACTGTACAATCAATAATCATAAGAAAATCTAATTGTGAACATCAAATCATGATGTATCGCGAGTCGTGAGCAGAGCGTATCGTTACACCCCTGGCTTAACTCCGTAACGTCTCTGGCTTCTGATGAACAGGTCTCGCTCTGGACCGGTACACTCATTTCACGTCTCCAATCAGGCGCTATGCTGACATCATCGTGCACCGCCTTCTCATAGCCGCTGTCCAATCAGAGAAAGAGGAGGGCTTTCACTTGCACTTAGCTAGCAACAAGGAGCTGGAGGAAATGGCTCAGCAAATCAACAACAAAAACCGGGTAAGTAGGTTATAGACTGGATTCTTAATAATGATGGGGTGTGGATTACAAGAACAAAAAAGCAGTTTAAAGTCATGTACCTAATTTGGTAACTTGTTGGGGGATCATTCCTCAGCACTGCCACAGTGCACCCTTGCGCAAGTGTCCTGTGTTCTCTGGGTAAAAACATTGAGCCGATATTTCTTCTGTCTGCAGGCAGCCCAGCATACCCAGAAGCAGTCCACAGAGCTTTTCCAGTGCCTCTACTTCCGAGATAAGGATCCGCTCACGGACGAGCGCTGTGTGGCTGATGGGATTATCTACAGCATCAGGGCTAATGGTGTGCTGGTCTTCATCCCACGGTAAAGGCTTGTGTAACACCTCTGTGAGGGTTCACCTTCTCAGCGAGAAGGTCCTGGGTTCAGTCCCAGGGTGTAGTGACCGGGGTCCCGTGTCTGCATGGGTTTACTCCGGGTACTCCGGTTTCCTCCCACAGTCCAAAGATGCGTGTTAGGTTAATAACTCTAAATTGGAATTGCCTTTATTGTGTATATAAGACTGGTCATGATAAGATAAGAGATGAGATAATCCTTTATTTGTCCCACAATGGGGACATTTACAGCTTACAGCAGCAAAGAGATAGGAGTAATATAAACAAAAGTATAAAATCATTTTCTTATGTACATGTACAGGTGGTGTGAAAAAGTGTTTGCCCCCTTCCTGATTTTTTTTTGCATGTTTGTCACACTTAAGTGTTTCGGAACATCACACCAATTTAAATATTAGTCAAAGTAAACACAAAATGCAGTTTTTAAATGGAGGTGTTCATAATTAAGGAAGAAAAAAATCCAAACTGACATGGCCCTGTGTGAAAAAGTGATTGCCCTCTAATCCTAACTTGCTGGTGTGTTTTGGATCATTGTCCTGCTGCAGAACCCAAGTTCGTTTCAGCTTGAGGTCACCAACAGATGCCCGGACGTTCTCCTTCAGGATTTTGGTAGACAGCAGAATTCATAGTTCCATTTATCAGAGCAAGTCTTCCAGGTCCTGAAGCAGCAAAACAGCCCCAGACCATCACAGTACCACCACCATGTTTTACTGTTGCTATAATGTTCTCTTTCTGAAATGCTGTGTTACTTTACGCCAGGTGTAATGGGACACACACCTTCCAAAGAGTTCAACTTTTGTCTCGTCAGTCCACAGAATGTTTTCCCAGAAGTCTTGGGGATCATCGAGATGTGTTCTGGAAAAATTGAGACAAGCTTTAATGTTCTTTTTGCTCAGCAGTGGTTTTCGTCTTGGAACTCTGCCATGCAGGCCATTTTTGCCCAGTCTCTTTCTTATGCTGGAGGCATGAGCACTGACCTTAACTGAGCCAAGTGAGGCCTGCAGTTCTTTGGATGTTGTTGTGGGGTCTTTTGTGACCTCTTGGATGAGTCGTCGCTGTGCTCTTGGGGTAATTTTGGTCGGCTGGCCACTCCTGGGAAGGTTCACCACTGTTCCATGTCTTCACCATTTGTGGATAATGGCTCTTACTGTGGTTCCCTAGAGTCCCAAAGCTTTAGAAATGGCTTTATAACCCTTTCCAGACTGATAGATCTCAGTGACTTTTTTTTCTCAAATGTTCCTGAATTGAACTGAAATATGTAGCTTTTAAGGATCTTTTGGTGTACTTCACTTTGTCAGGCAGGTCCTATTTAAGTGATGTCCTGATTGAGAACAGGTGTGGCAATAATCAGGCCTGGGTGTGGCTAGAGAGAGTGACCTCAGGTGTGATAAACCATAGTTATGTTTTAACAAGGGGGGGCAATCAGTTTTTCACACATGGCCATGTAGGTTTGGATTTTTTTCTCTGTTAATAATAAAAACCTTAATTTAAAAACTAATTTAAATTATTGTTGATGGTTTGATGATGTAACCTTGCGTGTGTTGCTGAAATGGCCACTGACGTTAAATACACCAAATAAACAAACATTTAGAATTGGACCTGTGTGTGTGTGTGTGTGTGTGTGTGTGTGTGTGTGTGTGTGTGTGTGTGTGTGTGTGTGTGCACACGTAGGTATGGTTTGAAGGGTGCAGTATACCTGAAGAATCGGGAGAACCAGGTGGTGAGCGTGGGGGATGATGGGAAATGTGCTTGGCACGTCGGGACACTACAGAGATACCCGGACAGAATCAGCTCCTGCACCAGCACAGGGATGCTGAGCTTCCACCTGTTCGACCATGTTACTGTGAGTACACACGGTGCTGCTGTCTAATAAGAAAAGAACCGTGCAGGTTTAGAGCTGATGCTGTGCAGACACTAACTGCCACATACTGATTACCAGCTATGCTTTGAATTGGGAATTGTTGATAAAAAGACAAAAAACATTTGAAATTTACCCAAAAAAAACCTTTAATAAAGCAGTACAGCGGTACCTCGGTTCTCGACCACCTCGGAACTCGTCTAATTCGGTTCTCGGCGCATTTTGACTAGAAAAATTTGTCTCGGTTCTCGTCGTTCGCTCAGTGCTCTCGCTTAAACTTGTACGAGTCGAGCTGTGCGACTCATTTCAGCTGAATCATGATTCGGTACTCAATGATTCAGATTCACGATAGCCCTTGATCAGTCCAGATCTCGGCTGTGTTTGTCATGTTATAGTGCTGTATTCTTAGTGCAAATAAATCTCCATGGGTCCTAAAAAGGTTAGTTATATAGTTATTATATAAATCAGGAACTGAATCCGCCGGAGCACAGGCTTCAGTTCACCAGTAGAGTAAGTGTTTTGCTTTTACTTTTCCCTTTGACTCCATTACTCACTAAAGACTATATTAAACTCATCGGTTCAGGACATTTATCTTATGATGGATTTGTTGAACGACTGCATTAATGCATATAATGCCTTATACAGGGGCATTTCCTGGGGTCTGGAACAGAGTTATTCAGTTTACATTATTCCTTATGCGAAATTTGCTCGGTTCTTGTCATTTAAAGTACTTGATAAGCCTTCTGGAAGGAATTAACAATGAGAACCGAGGTCCCACTGTACGAACAAACAAGTTTTCATCATAATCACTCGTAAGCTATAAATTCAGTAACCATGGATTTACGTTGAAAGATTCTATTTTTTAAGTACTAGTATTTAAAGATATTAGTTTCCGATTAAAGATAAGTATTCGTTTAGCCTGAGGCTGATCATTAAAGTTCCCGTCTGTTGCTTAGGTACGTATCTCTGTGGAACCGTCCCGATGCCATTCCGACAAACTGCACCTGGAGCTCATCACTAACAAGCCGCATCAGACCCCGGTGCCGGAGTCTCGGCAGAACGGACGCGTCCAGCCGTCGGAGCTCATAGAAGAGGTGGTGCGCAGGGAGGAGGCCTCGCTCCAGGCAGAGCAGAAGATGAGGAAACCCAAACTGAGCCGGGACGAGAGAGAGTTCAGACAGAGCAAGTTACCGAATCTGTACTCGCTCCTGCAGGAGATCAGTGAGCTGGCCCTGCTCGACCTTCCGTCCTGCCACGTACCCGACCCCGAGGCACAGGCCTGCCCCAGCTCGGTTTAACCCACGATCTGATCTGATAACCTTCCCAGAAGTATTACAGGATTACGGATTTTATTGCAAAGCTCCACTTTCTTACTGTGGCTCTGCTTATTTGTTAACACTGGAGGCTTTTGCTCAGGGTTTTAATCACAATTCGAGTATTAGTAATAAACTGCACTGAGGATGTTTGAGCAGAGGGCAGCTTCTGGCATATTTTTTACCAGATTGTATAAACTGTATTGTAGCCTCGGATATTCTGCACTGAGTCCTTCTACAATCTTTTTGTATTCATGAGTTTTTCTGCACAATTCCCCTGGTCACCAGTCCCTGACGTGTGCCGCCCACTCTGCAGAGGAACGTGGGCCGTACGCCAGCGGGTGCCTTCGTACATCTAAGGCTTCTACTTTTCACTGGCAGGGACAGGATTGTAACCATCCATCTTTGACAGCGCCTTCATGGTACAGCTGTTGCACCAGCAAGAGTGTGATCCCTGTCTGACCTCCCCTCCCTCGACCGTGCCCTTTAGTGTATGTGGAACAGCCAGGCAGCTCTGAGGCACTACCATGATTTGAACTTGTTTCCACAGTGACTGCTGAGTCCATTTATAATCTTATTACAGATGTTTTCATAACCTGAATACAACGGCTTGCGTCCATTTAGGCTATAAAACGTTTAACACTTTGTAAGGTTTTATAGAAATAAACATTACCTCATGATGAACCACAAAATCAAATATATGGGTTCCTTACAGATAGGAGGGAAGTGGAGGTTGTGTGGTACAGGATTTGATTTCATACAGTTTTTATTGTTATAGCAAGCTGCTTTGTAGAGCAAGGGTGTTAAGATACTTGTACAGTGTAGCCAGGTCATCGCAGAGCACAGATAAACATTTTTAATAGTCCAAGAAGCTTACTTACGTCCTTAATTAACTATTGTGAATGATTTATCAGTGTGTTTAATAAAGATGTACAGTATCTAGGGTGAATTGTTTGTCATTATAACCTGAATGAACAGAGTTTGAAACATTTGAAATTAATAGTAGGAATAATAGTAATAATCTGGAATAAAGTTGCAAATTCATGGATTTTTCCATAGAAGGACAGAACTTCTTATTAGTACTGGAATAACAAATGAGCAGTGGTAAGAGCTGGACAGTTCCTGAGGGCCTGGACTCGAATTCCTTCCGACATCAAGGTTGTTTGGTGTTTATTTATAGCCCGATCGTCCTCATGCAACGCCATCTGCAGGACCTTGAAGTTATTACCACCTTAAACACAACAGGTGACTTTTTCGTCTGGTGAGATTACTATTTCTCATTTATCACATCTTTTCTCCTTGCTGTAGTCATGTTTTAAGGATGTTTGGTGCAAGACTGCGCTTGAAGTTGCTTGGGAATACAGTCTCTTAAGTAAGGCTTATATAAATATTCAGTCTTTTCTGTCCTTGTAGCACCATAGTATATGACTATGGGACTGTGGTAGCCTAGCGGTTAAGGCAATAGACTGAACATTTACATTTACACTTACAGCATTTTGCAGATTTAACACTTACACCTTATCCAGAGTGACTTACAATTGTTACAGTACATTCTTACAATCCAATTGTGGGTTAAGGGCCTTGCTCAAGGACCCAACAGTGGCAACTTGGCAGAGGTGGGATTTGACCATCTGGTCCATAGTCCAGTACCTTACCCACTAGGCTACCACAGTCCTGAACCAGGAGGTGCAGGATTCACTTCCAATCCTACTTCTGCCAAGCTTCCACTGTTGGGTCCTTGAGCAAGGCCCTTAACCCACAATTGCTTGGATTGTACGATTGAATAAGTTATAAGAGCGTCTGCTAGATGACATAAATGTAAATACTGCAAACATACTGATTAGAGTCAGAACACTTTAAGGCCTTTTCACACCGAGTCCGTTTTATACACATGTAAGTTACGCACGTCAAGTTTTGAAAAAAGGGGAAAAAACACGTATATTAACGCCCTTTCACATTCACACCGAGTCCGAAACTGACAGACTGAGATGTGTAATCGGAACCTGTTCTAATTTCTGCGCTGGTCGAATGGGTTAAAATCAGGCTGACCAATCAGAGCTCGGTTGCCGGGCAGAACAGCTGATCAAGAGCTTATAGGGCGAGCAACAGGCTGCCTCTAAAAACATGGATATTAAAGAAACGATCTGGTGTAATAGAACTGAAAGGGTGGAGAATGACGGCGATAAAGCTCACAGGGACTGGATGGAAGCGATTGATTATTTATCTAAGTGCATTCTAATCTATTCAAGCTTCCTGCACTAATCTTCGCTCGTGTTTTTTAAGTTGACGACGTGAAAAAGACACGGCGGAATCTCCAACACATTAAGAGAGGGAAAACTAAAAGAATGCAAAGGGAGTTTTCAGAGTGTTTAGACAAAAAAGACTCGGTGTGAAAAGGGCTTTATTAGAACAAATAGGTACACACATATATGGAAAGTAATCATTTAAACACGCTGGAAAATTAGTACAAAGTACACAAAGGCTTGAACGATGCACATTTATTCACGCATATCTAACGAGATTTTAAAATAATTTCCTCTCACTCAGAGACCCATTGGTAGTGAAAAGGGAGAAAGGACATCAAGAGCTTTAATTCGATTTTCTGCCGAACTGTTTCTTTAAACCATGTTTAAAAACTGGAACAAAAACAATAAAATGCTGGTCCACTACAGCTGTGGTTACTCATTTCAGACAAAAGCATCAGCTGATACTAAAGTCCTCACAAAGGATAACGCTCCAGCCACCTCACTCCCTGAACCGTCTGTGAAGCTGTAACAGTGATCTGTGTAGTGATCAGAACACAATCACAGTGTAAAGGATGGCTACGGATGGAAAACATTTATAAAACTGAAGGCTTTGTCTTCTAGTCAGGCTGATCAGTCACCATCTCCGCCCGTTGCTTGCTCTGGACCTGGGCTGCCACTCTTATGCCGATCAGAGTTTGGACTCATGGCAGTGTTCTGGCCTGACGTAGCGTCCGTTTCTCCTGTGTTTTCATCCTGGTGCTCTTGGCTCAGGCGAGGTGCTGTGGGACTTTGCGCAGGATCTTCAGGAAAAGCAGGCTGAGAGAATTCTGTGAAGGTTCAACACCAAGGATGAACTCAAATTACTCCAAATGAACCTGAATTGGGGTAGATGACTATTATAGGATTATTATATTTATTTAATCATCCTACTACTCAAAGGTACTGGATTGTGGACGAAAATGTTCCTGGGTGCATGTCCCACTACTGCTGCTGCTACTCTTGGACCCTTGAGCAGGGTCCTTAGCGCCACAATTGCTCGGACTGTATGTTCCAAGATTATATCAAATGCTTTCGGTAAGAACATCTGCTTAATGTAAATATACACAACACATTTTGTTTAAAACACTACTCAGGAACACTTGGAACTCGTTTCCACATGAGCAGTCACCTTGCTGTTGTTGTCGTGCGAGCCTCCTCTCCAGAGCCAGCTGTTTGTTCCGTTCGATGCGCCGCTGCTGCTCTTCTGTGAGAGATGCCGGGGCCGGAGCTGGAGTGGAATGGATGAACGGATCCTCGGGGAAGCCTGCCTCTGCAAACGGGTCTGCATCGTCCTGCGCAGGGACCTCGGCTTCATCTGAACACAAAATCCAAAGACGATCACAAAACCACACTCTGTTCTATTAGGAATCTCTGCATTCATGAAATAGGGTCACTGGTTTCTCACCACGTTCATCGGGTCCGGTGAAATCGTCGTGTGTCAGAGGCATGTCCAGACGGATCCGTTTAAGACACGTCTAAAGGGAAAGACGGTTCTTGTATGACGTACTGGCTCAAAGTCGCACTTCTGTAATGTCACTTCATAAAAGTGAAAGGACTTCCTGTCGGTGGGTAGCCTGAACTTTTATTTTATTTAGTTGTTATCAATGAGATTAAATGCTAGAAGAAATCTTCTGTGAGTTGGAATTAGATGGGTTTACTAGAACAGTGTTTCCCAACCTTTTTGAGCCACGGCACATATTTCCCATTAGAAAAATCACAAGGCACACCACCAAACAAAAATGTCACACAAAGTATATTTATTGAAATGTAATGAAAAGCTAGCCTCAATTTACTTACTCAGCGTGAAACATTGGCCTGTTTAGTTGAATACAAGCTGATACCTTACTGCCCTCTAGTGGAAGAGAATGTAATCGTTCTGCCTTTCACTAACAATTGTAACAGAAACGCTTCTACTATCCGAATACTCTTCGTTTTCCACAAAAATTCTTTTAGACAACGGAATTTGTTCAATATCTGAATTACGAAGTTTTTCATGTCAAATCCACATGAATGCCTTCACCCAGAATTCCGAGCAGAACGTTACCCAGAGCATCACAATCCCTCCACAGGCTCATCATCTTCCCATAGTGCATCCTGGTGCCATCATGTCCCCATGTAAACGATGCGGATTTTCCAGACCATCCTCCCAAAACAAAAGGAGACTCATCAGACCAGATGACCTTCTTCCATCATTCTAAAGTCCAGTGCTTTTGACGGAGTGCTTTTAGAGTTGGGAGACTCAAGTAAGACTCGAGTTGCAAATTTCAGGACATATGACCAGCTTGACTAGCGCTGATAAAAGACTCGACTTTGACTTGGTATTCATGGCTTGAGGCTTGACCTAGAATTGAGACAGATGACTCGAAATGACTTGTTTTTTATTAAATATGTGCATTTCTAGGCATTGGAAAGTTAGGCATTTTTAGGGGGTCTTTTTCAACCCTGGCAACCTATCAGAACGTGGAAACCAGCAGAGACAAACGTGTGAAGAAGCTTGTAACATGGAAGCGTCCATTCCAAAAAAGGAGATGTTTGGGTTTAAGGATTTCGCTGATTGTTAGTAAAAAGACAACAGCGATAATTCAGGGTCTGAGGACCCAAAAACAGACACAACCACCACGACATCCAACTTCAGTTTTTACTGCTGAACATCCAACATATCAACTATGAGAACAGACTTAACTGTCTAATATATCCCAAAGCTTAACATGTGAGGTTTTAACATGAAAATCAACGTCATTTGTTCACATGACCAATACATGACACTCCTCCGTACGAGTCCCTCACCTGTACGTCCTTCTTGCCTCCCAGAACCTCCAGTCTGTCGATGAAGTCCTCAAACTGGAGTTTAGGGAACAGTCTGTGGGCCCAGTTCTCCATTTTCTGCATGAGAACTTTAAGATCCTCAGCCTGGTGTAGACAGAGGGGGAGGATGATCGTTTGTCCTTGGACTGTCATTTAAATAATAAATGAGTCCGAATAATTAAAGTCACAGCACAGATTCAGTCACCTCATGTCCTTTGCCTTTAAATTTGACGTCATCAAATAACGTCCGTAATGCTGGAAGCCCTCTGTCAGACAGCAGCCTGGACAAGAGGACGGAGGAAAAACAGACGTTGCACATCATGGATGTGTTTAAGTCGTGCCGATTTCCGGGAAATGCCTCAAAATTAATGGCAACTTTAAGCGACATGGCGAGTCAAAAGCACAGCTTCGATGGCGTATCCAAGTGAATAAAGAATACTGAGGTTACACTGTTTAGGCTGTGTTGAAAAAATTACCTCTGAGAGTCGAGTTTAGGCTGGGGTCTCTTGACCGTTCGCCGTTTAGCGACTGGAACATCTGGTAACTTTGACATTTCTCCCTCTTCCCCTACACACACAGTACATCAATGAATTCAGGGCCGAAATTATAAACAGTCATCTAAGCAGTATCAAGCTGTGAGCAGACTTTACCCTCTCCATCGGCCAAAGGGTCATCATCAAAGTTCCCTTCTCCAGGGGACAGCGGCGGTGGAAGAGGGGGAAAGGACTCGTCCTCTATTTGGTCATAGTCAGGGGTTCCAAACAGACCATTTTCTGATGGATCATGCATAATGGATGGATCCTGGACAGAAGCATCACAGTGTAATCAATGAGATGCTCTGATAACGTTTTAGCAACAAAGATCCTGATCCACTCACTCACTATCCATACCTGCTTAATTCAGGACTCAGACTCGGGTCTCTGGAGCTGTTATGTGAAACAATACATGCCACAAAAACAATGTGTGAAAATACAAAATCATATTTCAATGTATTGCAGGGATCAACTTCAGTAGCTGTAATAAATTGTATTAGCACAGGGCATTTTGGCGTTTAAATTGATTTAAAAACAATGAAATGTCAGAATTTTTAACCATTTAAATAGCACTATATAAAATGTTAACACAGAAAAGCATTTCACATCCATTTTTATTTCGACTTTTACGTAGTTTATTTGTTGAAACTCTTCTTATTCGCCGTCATGTCACCACATCGTTTGGGAAGATGTGGAATGGAAGCATAAGGAATATAAATGACAACTAAAAGCTTTTATTCGGGTGAAATCCAAGATAAACTCAAATCTGTAACTCGATTATAACTTTCATTAAACCTATCCGTGACTGAACATTTTTCCCACCCGTATTCCCCTTTCTACGCTTGGATTGGCCAGTAGCATATACCGCCAGTAGTTCCATCCAATCAGCGAACTCCTTGTGATAACGGTCCAATCACTGTGCGGGGGAACGACCAATCAGAATACGGGTAGGAAGGTAAATACGTCTACTACCAGAATCACAAACGTTTTTACTTTATTAGCAGCGATTAGCAAATACTGTAAGAATAAAAACAACTCTGGAATAACAAGTTCATTCGTAATTGTTATCTGAAAAGTTAAGTATATCATCAGTCAAACAAAAAATAAGTTGTAATTACCTTGAGGCAAAGCTTCGTTCTTGTTTTTGCCGGCTTTTTCTCCGCGCCAATCAAACAGAAGCACGTCCTAAACCACACCTTAGCCACTACGGAGGGCACTAATTATACAGTTTATCGCATTAGTCTTATTTAAACAATAGACCCCCAAAATCTGGAAATAAACTGCGGTAAATAGATTTGAAAATTATATTGAAAGGACATGGACTGCACCCACAGCACGGTCTACACTCTGTAGGGAGTAGGGAGTGTGTACTGTTGCGGACACAGCCTGTTAAAAAAAAAATTCTATTGAAACGCTTTGCGTCTTTCTATTGCGTATGACGCCACCTAGTGAGCCAACTGTGCAAATATCCCATGCAGTGGGGATTAATTCTGCTGATTATTATTATTATTATTATTATTATTATTATTGGTGATTGAGAGAAAAAGAGAAATAAACAGAAGTATCACAAATAATAAGAACGAATTGGAAAGACAGTAATAATCTATTCCCCAGATTAATTAATAAATTATAGTGTGGTTGAAGACAAATATAAGTAAAAACAAAATATAAATGGTTAAGACCTTTACTGAAGATATGAATGTTACACCTCCACATTATAGCTCATTCACCTCTTGCTGATCTTCACTGTGCATCAAGTAACACTTACAAACTATTTAAAATAAAGAAATACTAATCCAAACTCTCCACAGTCAAGCCGAGGTTTCAGAAATCCACCCTTTTCACCTCAAACATCAAGCCTCATTTTATCCACTGAGAATCTGGCTTTCTAACAAATGGCCTCCTGTCACTGTTCTGCCATCGATCATAATATGGAACGACATGGATCATTGGTCTTCAGGGATCTGTGGGTCCAGAGTGTGGCGTCAGGAGCACGTATTTGAGATTTGGGGTGTCAGAGGCGACCTCTCAGGAGAAACATGAGGAAGATGGCACTCAGGAGAATACAGAGGGTGAACACGGTGGGAACCACAATCTCCGTTACCATCTCCATGTGGCTAGTCAGTGGATCTGGAATGGATTCGGAGGTAGGTAAACGCAAGGAAAGGGAATAAACAAAAAATGCATGTAAATAAAACAATCCCTGCAATAAGGAATAACCTAGTACCTAAACTTCATCATGCACCTGCCAAACCTTTGGCTTTTCTGCATGTCCCTTATTTTCCTTGGATTTTCTTCTAGCTGAGGAGCAAACAAAAGAAAGTTCCTGTTAGAAATGCTACTCTTTTTTGAAGGTAATTTAAGTTTTTTGAATAAAGTTAAAATAATGTATAATATAAGTTTAATAAGTGTGATGCACAGCGTCTGCAGAGTTTTAACTCCGGGGTTCACTCAATTAGTGAAAGCTTCCAAATCTTCTCGGTTAAGGAAAGGTTTTCTTTTGTTTGCCCCAGTTACAGTTTAAGAAATAATGTGATCCGATGTTAATCCAAGTCATAATAATGCACAAAGAATTCTACCTAAACTAATAACACACAATTTTAGGCCTGCAGGGAAATCATTTACAGATCCAGCCAGAAAAAAGAGAGAACCTGTAGATTAACGACTTCATACATTGGTTTGAGTTAATGAGATGAGATTGGATTTGGTGCTAGACTGGATAAAATGACACGTAACACCTATATGTACTCCCCAGGAAAGAGTTTTTATGTGAACCACACCCTGATCAAACCACATTCTCTGAATTGGACCAGGAAAATGGGGTTAAAACACAAAAAAATAGGTCAAATAGGCGCTTGGGTGGTGCAGTGGTGGTGCCTTCTGACTGGGTCGGGCATCATGCAGGCATGTGTAGGGAAGAGAAGGCAGATGTGGGATCATCCCAGGGTATTACTGTCCCTAACAATCCTTATGCAGCTCTGCCATGGACTGGCGTAAGGTTAGGAGTGAATTCAGGATGGGCTCCGAACCCCTTGTGACCCTGGCATGGATAAGTAGGCTTAGAAATGGACAGCATGTGTAGGGGACCTGAGACGTACAACTTCTTGTGTGTTAACAGCTGAGGTAGAATGCAAACTCAACGATTAGCCAAATATTTGTGGACACACAAATATTCCATTCAGAAACATTGGTATTAGCTTGGAGTTTGTCCCTCCTTGCTGCTATGACTGCCTTCACTCTTTTGAGAAACCTTCTAGTAGATTTTGGAACATGCCTGTGAGGTCGGGCGCTGATGTTGGACAATAAGCCTTGGCTCACAGTTAGCATTGTAATTAATCTCAAAGGTATATGATGGGGTTAAGGACAGGGCTTGGTACAATCCATCCACGTTCTCTTGCAGTGGTGCCAACCAATTTGGCACCAACCAATGTTGCAAATCAATTTGGGACTGTGGTGGCCTAGCAGTTAATGTACTGGACTATCGACCAGAAGGTCCAGGGTTCAAAACCAATCTATACCAGGCTGCCACTGTTAGGTTCTTGAGCAAGGCCTGTAACCCACAAGTGCTTGTATTGTAAGCTCGTATCAATTGTAAGTCGCTCTGGATAAGGTCTGCTAAATGGTCTGCTAAGTGTTTAGTATTATGAACGTGTTAAGCAGTTAGTGCGGGTGACATAACAGAGATCACAAATTAGAACAGTTGTCCACATAGTTTTGGACATATGGTCTATATCAGATGGAAGTTGTTTCAAAATAAAGCATCTAATGGACTCTAACCTGCTGCTAGAAGCTGGTTACTGGAGCTGCAGGTTTCAATCGCCTTCCGTTTCCAGCTCTCAATCTGTACAACAATATAAACACACAATGTTATAAAGCAGAAGAAACACAGGGTTCTAGTCATTGTTGGTGTCTTGAATGAAAAAGATGTAGATAGAAATGTGAAGTTATTGAGATTTAGACTTGTCCTACACAGGCATGCAAGTTGTTTCAGGTTTTTTTTAGGTTGCTTGTTTTTTCCTACAGAGCTTTATTCAATAAAGCCCAGTGTGGAACAGCTATATAGCCACAGTAATTCAACTTCGATACACCATTGTAGGCCAAACTTTTTTTCATGTTAAAGAATTATTTCATGCTGTAGGTGATATTTATTTATCTTTTTTAATGGGGGATATGGATATTGTATATGTTTACATTCCCTTGTTGACATTCCCTTGGGTACCACCTTTGCCGGGGCCACGGGCTGCTGTTGCAGTAGAAGAGAGACAATCCCTGTGTGATCTTTCCTCCCTCAGACACGGCCAATTGTGTCTGTAGAGCGTCAGGCCATGCTGAATTCACTATTGAGGCTCGAGCTCAGGTGTAGCGCTAATGGCCTTGCATATTTGACTGCTGAGATAGCTTTTAAGATTGTTTTTTTGAGATAAGAGACGAAACCTAAAATATACAGCACTGTGCAAAAGTCTTAGGCCACCACTGGATTTGATAGAGCTGCCAGATGCCGCTATTGGTCAAGTGTAAGGGGAGGTCACACTAAATACTTACCATTGTAGCCTGAAGAAGCTTTTCTTCTGATTGTTTTCGGTTTTTAATACTGCATATTGTTTTCTAATAAAGAGACTGAGAAATAATTATATAGGATCATTATACCATATCAAAACACACTCTAATGGTGGCATGGTGGCCTAAGACTTTTGCACAGTTCTGTAAAACAGAGGCTATAATCGATCTATAATTGATCTATCTTTGATCTATCTATCTATTTCACAAGTAAACTTATGTAAAGTCTACTTCTAATCTATTAGTGTTAATACTAAATACTATTCTATTTAAGGACTGTTTCTATTCATCCCTGATCGCAGTACTATCCTAGCATTAGCAACACGTCATTGTACAGACCCGGACCTCTCTCTGATTGGGGAAGCCGTTGGAGCTGATGATCCGTTTGTAGAAGTGAACCGAAGCCTTTGGGTAGCGCTGTTTGTTTTTGCTCATGAAGTCCACGTAGTACAGTCCGAATCTTTCCGAGTAACCTTCATCCCATTCAAACTTATCAAGCAGGGACCAGGAAGTGTAGGCTTTCACATGAACCCCATCATTCACCGCTGACAGCATCAAAGAAAGAATCGCACAGACTTGAATCAGGAACTTATTCAAATACAGCATTTGAAACACTTAAAGTTTACTAGATCTTCTCTGACCTTTAAGCATTTCATTGACATAATCCTTGAGGTACTGGATTCTCCATTCGTCACACAGATCAGTGCAGATCATCTTCTCAGAGACGCCGTTCTCTGTCACGTATATCATCGGGCTTCCATATTGTGTCTGAAAAACAAAAATTAAGCTCATGTTTGGGGTGCACGAGTGGCGCAGCAGTCCAAATGGCTAACCCACTACCACGGGACTCTGAGGTCTGAGGAAGGGACTGCTGGTCTGGGGATGGGTTTATGTCATGGCATGTGTTAAAAATGCTCTACCATAACATTATGGTCAAATTATACACGCTATATGAGTTACTGAACATACCATTCTTCAGAAATGTGTACCTTCACATAGTTGAGCAGTCGGCGGAAGCCCCACGGAACTGAGTAGAGCCATTCAGAGCCAGGATCGGGCCAGACAGGGTCCACCAGCTCTGCTAGGTCCCGGTCGCTGAAGTAACTGCTTCCTCGGGTGGAAGGAAAGTTCTTCTGCGTGATATACCGCGTGGTGAAGTGGCCGATGCCTAGGAAGTCACAGGTCCCTCTGACGTAGCTTTTCTCTTGTGGGCTGAAGGTGGGCAGACGGGAGCTACCCAGGCCCTGCTGTGCACTCTTCCTGCCTGGAGAAACGAAACCGAGGATGACTTGAGCCGGGTAAAAAGTCAGTGAAACAGCATTGTTTGTAGGTTCTTGCTTGTTGCACTTGCCTACATAATCCCTCATCACTTGAGGATAGTCTCCGCTGAAGAGTGGTGCAGCAAACCAGCCCAGGTAAAACTGAACGTATCTGTCTGCAGCTTCAATGTCCCGCTGATTTGAGACGTCCACGGGTTCTCCCCAGTCAGAAGACAGAGAGATGCCCACCATTCCTGCAGGTAATCAGGTAAATATTCACTCTCTAGAGAATGTATTTCTCCGGATAACAGTCCTAAAGGAAACATTTAAGAGTAGGATTGCTTTTTAAGGAATACACCAGCTCCTCAAAACCGATCAATGAGTACTAGATCTTCAGCCTTTGAAGGATAAAAGGCAGAGATTTCAGTATCTGAGAAAATAATGGAAAACAGGTTCACTCTACATTCACTTCTAAAGACAGTTGTCAGGGCCATAACAGTTTCCAAAACCAATAACATAATGTGCATTCTGTGTCCAAGCCCATTGTTTTCCTTTCAAATAAATCAGAAAATGGGTGGCGTGGTGGCATCATTGATTCACAACACAAACTATACCTTTACTAGTTGGTGGAAAATTGTTCAGAGTTTGGTGTTGATTCTTACCATTCTGTTTGCTTCGCCAGTGGATGTCGTAAGTGTGCCAAACTTTAGCATGTGCCTGCAGGTTTCATGTGTAGAAAGACTTGAGTTAAGCTTATAGCACTGAATTTTAATATCACAGTATGGTCATAATATGTTCTGTATATGTTGCTTGACTGTATTGCTATAGGTAATTGATAATGGTATTGGATCTTATGGCTTCTATAAAGAAAATGAGATCTTATGGGATGTTGTTTACCTTAATAATGTTGTGGGCAGCCTTGTAGGCACCAGTGCCCTTCAGTTTCAGTCCAGGAGCATGCTCGCCAGTTTCATAGCCCTCCACAGCAACTGACTGGGAAGAAAACAGCCAAACAGACTCGCATCACAGAGGATTTTGTACTGTCTAGTTTGATAAACAAAATAAATGCTGGTTAGTCAATTTTTATGACATACATCCCCTTGCTCTTGTTTACCATAGGTTATTAGACGTATGGTGCAGATTTTATTTATTAGGGTGTACCTTTTAACCAAATCGGAAGATTTTAAAGTGAATGTTGGCTTGTCTGAAGCAAGGATTTCACAGTGTGGGATTCTGGGTGAAGGGGCATTTGATTGTGTGGAGGAATTTGGAGTCATTTGGCTTTATGTACTTGTTCTGGGCATATTTATGTGGTTGAGGTCAATAGCTATATGTGCATTTAATGTTTATAATTTTTGTCTATTGAGTCTGAATGCTCCAAAAAGCACTAACACATCTTTGGTATATATAGCACTGCTAACTTGAGCGATGAGGGAGGAGTTAGTGTGACCAAACAGAAGAGAATAAGAAGAAAAATAAAAAAGATTAATTCATATAATATATTAAGCTTATGGTATATGATGTGCCTCCTCATATCTTACCCACGGATTTTTGAAGGTGATCCAGTGCTTCACCCGATTGCCAAATCTCTCAAAGCACAAGTTGGCGTAGTCATTAAATAAATCAACCATGCTGCTGTTCTGCCAGCCGCCATATCTCTCCTGAAGAACCTGGAAAAATGCAGGAGAATGTCCTGTTTATCCAATGAACAGTGATGAAGAGAGCTAAGTTATGTCTATCTCCAGACCAAACAGAATACAAGCATAGGTTAACAAGCTTTCTCTTGTATTCGGGCTTTTTCAGGATAAATTAAAGTCACCCAAACCTTTATACTATCAACATTAGGTTGCCTAAACCTCCTGTGATACTCACTTGAGGTAAATCCCAGTGATACAGGGTCACAATGGGGGTGATATGATTCTCCAGGAGGATGTTAATGAGATTATCATAGTGCTGGATTCCTTTCTCGTTGATCTGGGCAGCTGTCAAACAAAACAGGAACTCAGTATTGGCTCTTTTCTCACTGTTGACTGTCAAGTCAATTTTGACAGCGTGTTTCCTCTTACCTTTAATCCCGCCGGGTAGAATCCGTGGCCAGGAAATGGAAAAACTATAGTGATTCAGCTTCATATCTTTCATTAGCATGATGTCATCCTGTAAGAAACAAAGAAGTAGAAATACAGCGTATACAGTTCTCAGGCTAATGGCTGAGATAAATATAAGTAAATATATAAATATAAATACACAAGTTTGTCATTGCAAAATGATTATCCAAAACAAAGGTTGTCATTGAGAAACAAACCTTTACAAAATCAACATCCCAGTTTTGTGGAAACAAATGAAGCAAATGCAAAATGGAAAATTAAGAAGAAATGGCCAAGTTCAGTGCAGATACTTTTTCAGCCTGGATCTTCAATAATTAATGAATGAATGTGATCAATTAGACCTGAAATCTGCAAATGTTTGTGTATTAATATTTAGGCAGAAGTGAAGGTTTATCATCATAGTCTGGATGAAGATTTAATAATTCACAGATCAATAGTTAATACAGAAATTACGTTAACTGAAAAGGGTTTACAAACTTTTTTTTTCTATAATATATGGTCTAAAGTTTACCTTGAGTTTGTAGTAGCCTTCACCGGAAGAGTCTCCAGTATCGTTCAGATATATTTTGCCTTTCTTATGGGAGAACACGTCCCAGATGCTCATCCCTTTGCCGTCTTTGTCCCAGGCTCCTTCTGTCTGATACGCTGAGCTGCCAGCACCCCAAGAGAATGCTATAACAGTATTACATATAAAATACATCAATTGATCAGTGTAACAGGCTGTAAATAAGAGTGTTGAGAGAAGTAAAATGGTTTAAGCTGATATATGAATATGAATACTCTGCCCCCTGTGGTTTTCGGATGCCCCACTCATTTCTTAGTTCTGATGCTGCGTCTGGTCAAGGGGGAGCCGAAACTTAATTGGCAGCACAGTGCTCAAGGTGAAAACCGAACCAGGGATCTCAGGAGCTGTGAGCCAACATTTGTCAGCTCACTTTCACCCATTCATTAGAGCTCACTTTGATGTACAGAGTATTTAAAATGAGATAGACTGTAGATTGTTAATGGCATCAGTCAGTGAGATCTCATTAGACTATGAAATGTTACCAGTGGGGAATGTGCCGTAGTGAAACGATCCCTTCTCATTCTTGGTCCAGTCAAAATCCTCAGCTGCAGATATGTACAGTACCAACGTGAGAACATGGCACAGTCTCAACAGTCTGCACTGTGCCATCCTGTTCTTCTCGTGTGAGTTAGTCCCTGACCAGTTACACCAGTTAAACCTACAGAAATGACACCATCAAATCAATAAGTAAATCATTACAATTAGGACAGGAAATCAACCACTGACCATTTCCATCTGCATGGGTTTCTGGCCACTCAATACATGCAAAACAGTTTTTTTTTTTCTATAAGCTATTAGTAATGATATTTGCTAACAGAACATGTCCACATTTGTGCCCTAAATGTTCCCCAATGGATATAAAGCAGGTTATCTTTACAGGCAAGTTAAATGGCATGGCTGATTTTGTTATGTAACCAAACATCTCCTAAAATAAAATAACTGGCCCTCTTGGACTGGCCCTATGTGCTACTAAAAATGGGTGCAAGGTGAAAATACACCTTTCACATTGAGTCAACCAAATATTCATACCTAGGGGCAATATGCCACTTACTGGCACATTGTATGGATATGACAGCGTACTAGACATCAGTCTAGTGCAGGGCCAGCATGTGTCAGTGTTGCCCCCAAGACACAGCCAGTCTTACCTGTGTGACCTTGCCGGTCAAACAGCCAGCTGGATAGCCATACCTGCCCCATGCCTTGCATTTATCATTGCTGGATTGTACTCCAAAATGCCATGAGCTTATCCACACTCCTGGACATAACTCATCCTTGCAATGCTCTACAGAGGCACCTAAAACTCAGAAGTGCTACTCTGGAGCCTCGTGTCCCTTGAACTGAAACAAATAACCCTATTTACACATAGTGGGGTGATGGAGAAAAGTGCTGGTGGCACCATCAGGATTTGGAGGAGGATTTAATTCAATTAGTAAGTAATTAATTTCCTCTCCTGGACTTCATTCACTATCTCCCTGTTTATTGTAGAAATACAAAAGCAGCACTTAGACTAGGAATAATGAATTATCATCACGTTGTAAAAAAACAAAACAATCAATAACTTACTCAGAATGGTCCAGGCTTCTGTAGGTGTAACCACAGGTGGAGCATCACAGCAAATCTGCACCACTTCTTATATGTAATCAGTCATAAATGTAAAAGAGGCATGCATATTAGCCGAGTGTTCATTTCATCCAGCTGTACGACACGCTGACACACAGTGCTATCAGAGAGAGGAAGTAAGTCAGCTTTTCTAGCATCACCAAAAAGAAAGACATCTCCAAGGATGTTAGAGAATATCTGCTTTTGCACAATATCTAAAAGCTGAACCCTGTGTGAAAGACAGATCAGTGAATCTTTCCTCTCCTTCCTCCCGTCTAACCTTCTCTCTCTCCGACTTGGGCCAGATTGAACCCATGTACAGTCATACCTGCTCCACACCTTGCATTTGTCCCTGCTGGAAACTACTCCAAATTGCCAGAAGGTTATCCCAGCTCCCGGATCTAATTCATCCTCACAATGCTCTTCGGTGGCAGCGCTCTGCACCCACAGTACAGAAGCGAAGCATCCACCAGGTGCCTGTGTTATTCAGGAGCCTCGTGACCCACGTGCTAGCACAAATAACCCTCATTCACGCTCAGTGGGATGACAGAGGAAAGTGCAGATGCAAGCAGGTTCGATTGAAACATGGATTTGACTCTGTAAGCAAAGCTAATGTTAATGAGGATGATGCAGCAACCTGTGGAACCCTGACTGAGATGCTGAGAAATAACAGAAAGTGAATACTTGCCAAGAATAACTATTAGGGTAATATGAGTGTAAAAGCCAGGCCAAGTTCAATTTATTTATGCAGCATAATGTTTACAGTACACTGTCTCTAATCAGCTTTATAAACGTCTAGGCCCACAGCACCAGTGCGCAAGCCTAGGGCGACAGCGGAAAGGAAAAACTACCCAAAAGTGATGAGGAAGAAAAATTGGAAGGACCCTTTCTGAGTCTGGAAAACCAAGAGTCAAAAGCAGACTTATCCTCCTTGGTGATGTAATAAGTCAAATAAATTACACAAATATAAGTTTTATAAACAATTATCAATAGAATTAATACTTTTCAATGGTTATTTAGTCACCACAGATTCTTCTGTAATGTAGACTTTCATTTGTATTACAGACTTAAGCAAAAGTTTGAGCATTTTTTGTAATTCTAATTGTTGCAAAGAATCTTTTCTCTTCGGACGCTAATGTAATTTGTGCGTGGTCCCGGACAAAATAAACATAATAAACTAAAAAACTAAACTAAACACACTACATCCAACACAGTACAAGCACACATATATAGTAAAAAATATAAGAATTAAATATATGTGTGAACATAAAATACATGCATAGAATATTTATAGCTCATTGAAGACTCTGTTAGTGGCTGGCAGGAAAGACTTCCTGTAACATTCAGGCCTGCACCTTGGAGGGATGACCCTGCTTATCCTGGTCAGGGTCATCCCAAAATTCTTTGGGCACACACGAAATGTAGCAGCACTCAGAAACTGGTTTGTGTCTTTACAATCCTCGACTGGTATGACTGCCATGTGGTCTTTGATGGCATTTAAATAATTTGCAGTCCTGTTTTCCCAATTCTGGCCCTGTCATTTTTCAAATATCCCATGTATGTTTTGGAGTGTGTGTATGTATGTATGTATATAGTGGAATAATATATATAAATTATTTGGTTTGGAAGCTCCATCTCTTACGTTTATTTGCTTTTAAGTAATTTTGCCTATTTACTCTTCCTTTTAAACGTGCTTACCCTACTCAGGGGCATGGAGGGTGGCAAGAATCTCTGGAACTTACATGGCGCAGAGCATGTACCCTGAACAGGGTGCCAGTACAGTGAAGGGCTGGGTATGGGGGACGCTGTTGCAGCACTGTTGGCATGGTGGGCTAGATTAGACCGCCACGCCTTCCTGAACACCGATCTACTTACCGCCAGGTAAATCCATTCACATTGGTCTGGCGACATCTGCTGGTATTGTGGTCGAACTTTCTTCATGAACTTTAAATTCACAAGCTATGCCTTTTCCGACATGGAGCAGTTTGTGTTACCAAAAAATCAGAGAAGATTTAGGAATATTTTGGCACTATACAAAGACCCAAACATATGTCATAATAAATATTTAATTATATTATGTGTAGTCTGTGTCCAATTTGCAAATTTAGGCTATACAAATTGTTTTGCAATCACATAATAGCCTAATGTTAATACGGAGTGTTTCGCGAATTCTATATTCTTATTTAATGCTTTCATGCTTCACCTGTGTGTGTGTGTGTGTGTGTGTGTGTGTGTGTGTGTGTGTTTTGTTCATATAAGTTCGGACACAAACATAGTTCTCTCTATGTGTTGTGCTCTGTGTTTAGCATATCAATGCAGAGACAGGCTGCAGAGAGACTGAACGAAAAAGAGTGCGGGTTCTGGTGCTCTCTTATTCTCTTAAACCTCTGTATTTAAGGGCCATTTTTGTGCTCTGCACGAGCTGAAATGAACATATTTACTAAGGTCCCTAGAATTGGCCAACAAACCAGGTATGTGGACACTGTGTGAGAGGCAGCACCAAGAGAGCTGGGCTTGTGCTGATAGTTTTATTGGAAAGACACATTTATATGTGTTATGGCTCTGTCTGTGGGATTTGAGTGGATTACAAATACAGTATGTCCTGTAATGAAGTAATCAATGGAGACAAAACCAGTGGTGTAAAAACGTACTGTATTAGCTCCTCAGTTCTGAGCTGGTCCTCGTGTGGTCATACTGACCATCAACCGATATATCTAACGGCTCAATGCAGCTCTATCGCACATTTTAAACTCATTTTCACACATCTGTTGAAATTGAATGTCGCATATGTGCTTGTGTACATGTTGCTGTATTGTGTGTAAATCTGTTTTGGTGCTAATTTCCTTAATATCCTTGCTTTTGTATTTTGTAGCAAGCTGGGTTCTGTGCTCCAACGTGCCTTTTACGGGTCCACCGGGAAGGTGAGTGGATAGAGCCTCAACACAAACAGTCAATACTTTATTTGTTTTTTATTTAACGTCACATCAGATTCAGTGTCAATTCACGACAGGAGCAAAGTTACATCAATACTAGTCATACACTTTCACACTGATCAAATTTAGAGTGACCAGTTAACCTAATGCATGTCTTTGGAATGTGGGAGGAAACCGGAGGACCCGGAGTAAACTCTTGCTGACACGGGGAGGACATGCAAACCCCAAGTTTGGGATCGGACCGACGATCTCTGGAGCTGTGTTGCAACCGAATTTCTGTAGATAAATGTCAAACTGTATTGAGAAAACATGTGTTATCATGAAGGGGAAAGATGATTTTATGCTCTGTGTCAGGTGACCCTTTTTGAGCAGAGGAACTTCGCCGGCCGGCGACTGGACCTCAACACGGACTGTCAGAAACTGAGTGACAAGAACTTCTCTGAAAGATGCAACTCTGTGCAGGTGGAGAGTGGAGCGTGAGTGTACACTGCTTACTAATGTTCTAGTACTCAAGTCTCAAGACCATAAGTCTGTCTCGATCTCATTTGGACTCGTCTCAGTCTCAGAGTCTCTGTCTGAGGTAACGTTAATTCTAAACTGAACTTTCTTTTCTATCATTATTGAATATCAACAATCTGCTCTCTGATTGACTAACAGAGAAAAACAAGTTTCTGCTCTTCACCTTCATCCAATCAATGATCACGTTTTATTTTGAATAGTCTAACAGTAAGATTGCTAGTGTGCATTTTCACCTGCTCGCTTTACTTTAACATGTCCATGTATTTAATATTATATTTTACAGAATACATGAGGAAATATAATGAATGAAAAGTTAATTTTTTACATTTATACTTTATATGCTTGTTTGAATCAAATCTTAATCTGGTCTCAGTCTTGGCTCAGATTACTAAAAGTTTTGATCTTGACTTAGACTCGGCTCTTACAACAATACCGCTTACACACCAGGGTATAGAGTGACAGACTGGTGCCCACTCTAGGGTCTGTTCACACCTTGCACCCTGTGCAACCGGTTAGCACCCGGCCTTTACCTGGTTCATGTCAGGCAATGCCTTCCAGTTGGGTTTAGCATCACACAGGCACGACTGGCTGTGTCTAAGGCTTTTCAGGCTGGACATGGGAATAGTCTGTCTCTAGATTTCACTGTTTTGAGTATCAGAGAGTTTTCCCTTGCCACTGTCTCCTCTGGCTGCTTGTTTTGTTTATATATTCAGATTTCTGTACAGTTGCTGTTTGACTCTGTCTGATGTTGGTGTGTTTGTGAGCAGCTGGGTGGGCTACGAGCACGAGCACTTCCGAGGACGCCAGTACTTGTGGGACATGTCTGACCGGGGTGAATATAACTGCACAGACAGGTGGTGTGGGCAGGGCGACCGCATCTGCTCTGTACGCGCCGTGAAGCAGGTGAGAGCCTCACACACAACGCTAAAGATGATCAGAAGTAGTGTATTATTGAGAAGTAGTTCCTCTGTAGATTGGTATGGATACATGTTCTAATCAGAATTATAAATGTATGCGATGTTTCTTGTCCCTGATGTATTTGTGTGCAGGATACAAACCCTGCCCGTGCACAGCTGTTTGAAAGACCCGGTTTCTCAGGCAGAAAAACCGAGCTGCAGGATGACATCCCCAACCTGCTGACTCGATATAACCTAAACAGAGCCGCCTCGATCCGGGTGCTAGGTGGAGCGTGAGTGTCTAACCAGATCCATTCTCTTTATAACATAAAATGAAACGTGAAGTTTTTATTTGATGCACTAAGTCTTAGAGTACATACAGTACATTTGCTGCTTAGGGATAAACTTAAAAAGGTTCAAAACAAGTGTTATAGAAGATTTCAGAAACTGATGTAAAAACTTTTACTTATAAGCCAATGGACATAATTTGTTGCTGCTATCACTGGTGTTTATTTGTCCTTATATCTTCATACATTCTTATACATGGATCATGAGTAGCTGAAACTCGCTGTGTTGCATTATCAATAAATCTATAAGTATGTCAGAATGCCAAAAAGAACTCGAAAAAGCCATCAAGTTAATACAGAAGTAAAATAGAAAATCCATTATGCTGTGCAAGCACACGTTTCTCCACCAAAAACCTGCATCGTGATGACATAAGCATGCCCGGGCCCAGAACATTTAAGTGCAATGTGAGCGCAGGCCATTGAAGGAGTGGAGAGGGCAGACAGTGCTCTGGTATGGTACAAGGCAACTGGGCATAGTGTGAGTACACCCTCAATTCTGTTACCTTAACATCATGTTGGCTATGTTCATGACAGCAATAAGCTTACAACTGCACTTGTCAAACGCATTCACACTGGGGAAATTTAGAGACACAAATTGTCCTAACGCATGTCTCTGGAATGTGAGACGGAACTGGAGTACTGGATGAAAACCCACATGGGAGAACATGCAAACTCCTGTCTCTGTAGCAATCAAGTGACAGTGATAACCACTTGCACCAATTCCATTATCTTATATGAGTACTTACCTCATTGAGGGCTGATACTAGCAGCATGCTATGATCTTAAGTCAGTGAAGTTGTTGCCAGATTCCACACCTACCCGGATTTTAGCCCAATTACTTAAATATCTCCTAGTAAAATTGTCGGAAAATAAAAGCACTGGTTGAACAGGAAATGCTATAGTCACTTGTAGGTGTGCGTGGACAAGAGCACAATTATTTATGATCTCTCTCTTTCTTAACACTTGTGTTTGTGTAGCTGGGTGGTGTATCAGGAGCCCAACTACAGAGGAGCCCACTACATCCTGGACAGGAAAGACTACAACAACTTCACAGACTGGGGAGCTCAGAGCAGCACCATGGGTTCCATGCGCAGAGTTCGCTTCAGCTGATCCCTGCAATCAAAAGTCCCTCCAAACTCGCTCTTTCTGAGGTTTTTACATTCGGCACGTCAGCCACAAGAAATCCATATCCCAGCAGAAACACTATTTTGGTAATAAACTTCTGAAAAAGACTAACACTGTCGTCTTATGGTTCATTTTAACGAAATGACACATGATAAGATATATAGCAAATGCAGTGATCCGTTATTTAATGTTGAGGTGTTGAGGAAACTAGAAACTTCTTGGAGTCGGCAAGGCAGTCTCTGTGTTTAAGGTTTTGGCGCCCCCTTGTGTTGTGTGTCGTTTTTTAGTGTTATAAAACTGAGAAATATGATACCAAACGCGAGAAGTTACGGCATTCTAACTCTAAACTACAGCTTGTTACAGTTGTACGGTTATTTGGCTCATTGTGGATCGACACAGATTTTCTGAAATGCTTGTGTGCTGTCCCAACTTCACGCCTCTCTACAGCTCTTCTTCTGAGGTAAACGGAAGCCATGATGGTTTGAAAAGTCATTAGCTATACTTTTTAAACTTAGCACCACGAATGATGAATTAATGAGTTCAGTAGATACATTAAAATAGCAATGTTGTGTGTTAGATAGGGCTGAGTGGATTTATCAGAAATTAAATTCAAACCACACTATATGAGTAATTAGCCTACTGCAAAAGTCCTGTGACTGGATTCACGAAAGTGTCTCAAGAAAGAAAATCTCCTTAAATGTGTGTTTTTTCCCTTAATTTCATTCCTAAGAAAAAAAAATACCACAATTTGCTATTCTTCAAATAACTTCTTAAGAATTATCTTAGTTTTTAACTATAAGAACAAGTAATCTTGAAAACATCATGTTCTTGTGTCTTCTTAACCTTATAGAATCACGTGTCTTAGTCTGTAAGAGTCCACATGGTAAGCAAATAAATCAAACTTTAAACAGTTTAGTTACTGGAAATAAGGCCAGTATTATTTTCCCGTTTGCTATTTGTTCCACCATCACCTTTCTTGCAAATTTTTTTAATGTTGTTGGAATGTTTTTCTTCCTTTTTGCTGCCCTTTGAGCAGATTAAATGAAATAATGGGAAAAACAGTAGATACATATTCAAAATCTGTCTTGTGCTGTATATTATAAGCTGTAAAATAGCCTACATAAGAAAACAATGAAGATTTTCTTAAGTATTTGCCTTCTTAAGAAAGCTTTCGTGAATCCGACCCCGGTTATTCCAAAATGCTCACAAGCCTCTCAGCATTTTTTAATTCTGTAAGTGATCCATCCACTGTGATGCACAAAAAGTTAAAGAATTCATATGTGCCAGCGTATCAGAGTTCATCGGTATTGTATCTTGCTGACCGTGATCTTAAGAGCATCAGTTGTTAGGGTCCCTTAGCTCATGCTATGAGAGCTTAAGCCCTCAATGCCCTAAACGCTTTCGAGCACAGCTGTAATCCTTTCTGTGCACATGAGAGCATATGATAAGGAATTCACACGGGTTTAGCGCCGGCTCCTGGCTCCTACGCACATGCTAGGTCCTGCTCCATGTAGACTGGGTAAGGGGTATTTCCGTGAGCCGTGGGAGCAGCAGTTGCTCGCCTCCTGTCGGCCTGATGACACCGAAATCCAACTCTCTCAGAGCCACTCAGTCAGTGTTCAGCGCTGGTGCTGAGATACAGGCTCACGCCAGCTGATGCCTCTATTATTGCAGGTCTGGCACACAGACAATGTGGCACGTTACGGCACTCGCAGTTTTGTAGTTAAAATTCCAGTCCTCCAGGGAGGGGAGGCAGGATCGGCATTTAATGATCTCATCCAAAAATATATAGTCGCAAAATAAGTAATCATGTACTCATTGCTCATAAAACGCACTAAGCACACACAATTGTACATATATACCGTAGCCAGTGGAACTGCAGTGCTCTGAGATATGAGTTCAAGTTCCGGAAGTGCCTTCTGACTGGTTTGGACATCATGCAGTCATCACTCAAGCAGTGAACCAGCCTGTGTCTTACCCCTGTGCTTTTTGGTAAAAGTGCTGGATAAAACATGAAACAGTCCAAGCAGTCGAGGGTTAAGGGCCTTGCTAAAGGACCCAACTGTGACTTGGCAGTGCTGGGACTTCAACCTTCTGGTCAGCACACCACCACATATTGTGCAAAGGTTGAGCACACATGTTGGTAAAAGGTGACAAAATTCAAATCAAATCAAATCAAATTATTTCTATAGCGCTTTTTACAGTGGAGCATTGTCTCAAGATAGCTTTACAAATATCTAGGCTCAAAGCTGAAACTGAGCGAGCCTAGGGCAACAGTGGCAAGGAAAAATGGCAAGGAAAAAAAACCCTAAATAGTATAAGGAAGAAACCTTGGAAGGGCCAAGACTCAAAAAAGAGACCCAACCTCATTGGACAGCCTATATGTTATATGTAAGAATGAAACAAAATCACCTAAGAAATAAGTTGAAAGCAAATATAATACATAAACTAGAATCTAATATCTAGACAATGATGATTTAAACAGAATATAATATTATGAAGAGCATAATAAACCAGTATGCATGTCGAGAGTATTTAGTCACTGTAGGTTCTCAAGTCCTCAGCGGGAGAGATTTATTTGCATTGCACGCTCAGTCAACCGGAGGAGGGGAGGGGGAGTTATTGCCCTCTGAAGAGTTCTGAGGAATGATATGGGGACTGGAATGGAAGAAGAGAGTCACCGCAGAAGAAGAGAGTTACTGCAAAAGAGTCAAAAATCTCTCCTCAGCTGTGAAGCCTGGTGAAGGAGACAGGAAGCTTGAGGGAGCAATGAAGTGAAAATAGTTTTTAATGTTATATTAGAATGTTAGGGTAAATCAGGGGGGCACGGTGCTGCCATGGTTAGCGTTGTCGCCTCATAACTCCAGAGACCTCCAGTTCAGACTCCGCCTCCGTGAAGTTTGCATGTTCTCCTCGTGTCTGCATGGCTGTCCTACATTTACAGTTACATTTACATTTACAGCATTTAGCAGACGCTCTTATCCAGAGCGACTTACAAGTTATACAGTTTTACAATTAAGGGTCTTGCTCAAGGACCCAACAGTGGCAGCTTGGCAGAGGTGGGATTTGAACCCTGGACCTTCTGGTCCAAAGTCCAGTACCTTATCCGCTAGGCCACCACGGTCCCAATATTTAAGGCATAGATGGGATATTTACATTTACATTTACATTTACAGCATTTAGCAGACGCCCTTATCCAGAGCGACTTACAATTGGTACAGTCTTACAATCCAAGCAACTGTGGGTTAAGGGCCTTGCTCAAGGACCCAACAGTGGCAGCTTGGCTGAGGTGGGATTTGAACCGTGGACCTTCTGGTCCGTAGTCCAGTACCTTACCCGCTAGGCTACCACAGTCCAAGACGTGCTCTAGGTCAACTGGTCATTAGGTGCGTAAGGTCGGTGTGAGTGTATGTATGAGGCTTGGATCCTGTGTTGCACTACCAGTTGCTCCCCAGGTCTCCATTTACCCTGAAGTGGAGTAAGCAGGTATGAAAGTGAATGACTGAAGGAATGAACATTGGGGTAGTCACTCGAAGCTTATTAGAAAAATCAAGCAACAAGATGCCTTAAACGAGAGTCCAGATCTTAACCCAGTTACGATGTTGTGGGCTGTTCATGCAAGAAATCCCAGAATGGTCTAAAATGTCTCCTCACCATTACGCTAAATGTACTGAAGCTAATCAAGGGTGTACTCAGATTAGGCAATCCGTACGTATCCATCTAGCATGTTTGAACACCGAAGCATGGTCCATTTGACTAGTGTGTTTTCTCTGTGGGCTCGTACCGTGCCTGGGTGTGGTACGCTGAACCATGCTCAGACACACTTGAAGAGGTGGGCTCGGGTGCAGTTCAGTCAGACTCGGGCACAGTACACATAGTGTAATCACTAACCGGACACGGAACCCTAAATCTTCTTATACATGCAGCATGAGTTAAGACAAATTAAATGCAACCATGAAGTCCATTGTACTTTGCCAGTATGACTTTCTCCACAAAAACTGATGTGAGCACTGGCTGATTGGGGAGTGGGGAAGGGGGTCAATCGTGCTCTGGCACGGTACAACCGGGTATAGTGCGAGTACGCCCTAAGGTTCTCCTAATCATTCAGTACAATGATTTGTATACTTTTCCCAGCCAAGAAAATTCAAGAATAAAATAAGGAATAAAAAAACGATCCTAAAGCAGATGTTTTGGGAGTGGATGCGTTTGAAACTTGGTTTAGGGATGCAGAGCGTTGCGTAAGTAATGTAATGCTGTCTCGTTATACACACTTTGATGAGCTCTGGGTATTGTTTAGACCAGAGGGAAATAGCGTGGGTAAGGAAGAGAGAACAAGAGAGAGCGAGAGGGAAAAAGAGAGATTAGCAGTGGAAAAGCTGTGGTTAGGCTCACATGCTTTATGTTTGAGGCAACTGGTTTAAACAGAGAAAAAACACGGATTTGCTGTTTTAGGATTTAGAGTTGAATGGGCATCACGAAGCTCATCCTCTTTTCCTTTCTGCCTACTCAATTTTTCCTTCTCACACCCACACGTATGTCTTTCTGTGTTAGCTCTAGCATTGGAGATGATGGTCTGGGGGTTTTCCTCTGGAAGGTAAGTCGATCGCAGCTGAAACTGACCACCCAAGGCTGTCCTGCGAGCACTTATGAATGGTTTCCGTGACACTCTCTCGATTCTGTTACATACAAAGCAGCCCACAATTCATATGCTATCCATCAGGCCCCGAATCCCCCAGATGCTCGTTTACCGCAGTCTGTTTACATGGTCAGATCTGCGTCTCCGCCTGAGCTAGCCCCCAACAAAACCGACGGCCATTCCTGTACACATCAACCAGTAACAGATCCACTGACAAGCTGTCATCGGTCAGTCACGATCGATAGGATTCAGTTCATAAGCCAATATTAGTGTTATTTACCGGGCAAATCTGAGCAGTGAGATGAAACATCAGTAGGACTTGAGAGGAATTCCAACCCTACTGCCCTTCTTTCCCTTTCTTTGATTCATTACGAGGGTGGTCACATCCTTTTTGTGTTTTGCTTTGATTCAGGTGTCAAAGGCTAAATGCATATCACCTTAGCTAAAACCCCACCTTTAACTGTATTTGTACTGAGGATAAAAACAGAACCAACTTGTTTAAATAGAAGTCTATGGAAGGCTGTTGAGAGCAAACCTTATTTTGTGGAATGCCCTTCAAGAAAGGTTAACAAGAATAAGAAGTAAAATGTGCAAAAAAGTTGGAAAAATTGGAGATCCAACATCCAAAACCATGGGTATTAACAAAGAGTTGGTTCCCGTTGCTACATATTTTCTGCGATTTTGTCAATAACGATCATTAGATGATACTTTGGCAGTGTATATCTTGGGTCTAAAGGATTCAAAAGTAGTTTGAACCCTTCTCTCTCAGTCGCCTGAATTGGCACCGAGTCTTTCACAATGTCAGTGGTGACAGCATTTTCTACGTCTTGCCATCTGTTTGTTTCTTATTTTCTTAAGGCCTTTTTTTGCAGAATGAATCCGTTAAGGTTTGCTGAGTGTGTTTTTGTGCTGGTACCTTGGCTGGTTTAAGCCTGGCGTGGACAGCAGACATTTATGGGGGCACTTGAAGCCAGAGAAAGTCGAGTATTCAGTAACACTGCAGGATGCTCTTTAGGATATTTTATAATCATGCTGGATAACACGGATCATCAGTTTCTACAAACAGTCCATGCCAGATCCAGGACACACTGACATTACAGAGTGGAGAACATACCAAAATACTAATACATTCTGATATTCATCAGGTTTGTTTAAAGACTTTTTACTGAAGTTGTTATAATGATTGCATAATTTGTAATGAAAAACTCATTAAAATGAATACAAGGCCAAATCGAAGCATTTTCCCTAGTGGTCTGAGACTTTTGGCCTCCACGGTACTTTTGCCCACAGAGTCTTCTTCTTCTTCTTCTTCTTCTTTCGGCTTCTCCCTTTATCAGGGGTCGCCACAGCGAGTTAAAAGTTTCCACCTCTCCTTGTCCTCCACGTCCTCTACTCTCACCCTAACTCCCTGCATATCTTCATTCACCACAACCATGTAAACTCCTCTTTGGTCTTCCTCTCCGTTCTCTTGCCTGGCAGCTCCATCTCCAACATCCTCCTACCAATATATCCACTATCCCTCCTCTGCACATGTCCAAACCATCTCAGTTCTTCCCCTCTCGGATTTTGTCTCCCAATTTTCCAACCTGTGCTGTCCCTCTGATGATCTCATTCATAATCCTGTCCACCCTAGACACTCCCAAAGAGAACCTCAACATCTTAAGTTCTGCCACCTCCAGCTCTGCTTCCTGTCTCTTTGTCAGTGCCAACTGTTCTCTAACCCATACAACAAGGTTTTCTGGTCTCACTACCTCTTATAAATCTTTCCTTTTCACTTTTGCTGCGACCCTTTTGTCACACAGCACTCCTGACACTCTTCTCCCACCCACTCCATCCTGCCTGCACCCTCTTCTTTACCTCCTTTCCACCTCCCCATTTCCTTGGACAGTTGATCCCAAGTACCTGACTCTGGACCTTTGTGACCACTGATCCCTGAAGCTCCTGACTGTTCCACCTGCCTCCCTTTCATTTACACACATGTATTCTGTCTTACTACAGTTGACTTTCATTCCTCTCCTTTCCAGATTATACCTCCACCTCTCCAAGTTTCTTCTACCTGTTCCCTGTTTTCACTACAGATCACAATGTCATCTGCAAACATCATAGTCCACGGCGATTCCTGTCTGACCTCATCTGTTAGTCTGTCCATCACCAGAGCAAATAAGAAGGGACTCAGGGCCGATCCTTGATGCAGTCCCACCCCTACCTTGAAGCTATCTGTCACTCCTACAGCACATCTCACCGCTGTCACGCTGTTCTCATACATTGTCCTGCCTAATCTAACGTACTTTTTCAGCCACTCGAGATCTTCCTCATACACCACCACAGTTCCTCCCTTGGCACCCTGTCATAAGCTTTCTCCCAAATCCACAAAGGACGCAGTTGAAGCTCTTTCTGACCATCTCTATACTTCTCCATCAGCAGTCTCAAAGCAAAAATCGCATCCATGGTGCTCTTCCTTGGCATGAAAACCATACTGTTGTTCACACACTGTCACCTCCTGTCTGAGCCTAGCTTCCACAACTCTCTCCCAATCTTTCATTGTGTGGCTCATCAACTTTATGCCCCTGTAAGAGCCACAAACTCTGTACATCACCCTCTGCTTAAAAATCGGTACAAGTAAACTTTTCTCCATTCCCTCCGGCATACTCTCATTCACCAGAATTACATTGGAATAATCTAGTCAAAAAACACCACTCCCAGCTCTCCTAGACTTTTTCCATTACCTCAAACCGGTATGTCATCAGGTCCCACTGCCTTTCCGTTTTCTTCATCCTTTTCAAAGCTTCCCACTTCGTCCTTGCTAATCTTGCTACATCCTGTTCCACAATTTCTACGCCATCCAACACTTCTTTCCCTTTCATTTTCTACATTCATCAACTCCTCAAAATACTCCTTCCATCTTTTCCCTCACCTTCTCCTCACCTGACAGTACATTTTCAGTTCTATCCTTGATCACCCTGACCTGCTGCCACATCCTTGCCAGCTCTATCTCTCTGTCTCGCCAGCAGATACAACTCCTTCTCTCCTTCCCTACTGTCTAACTGTCCCCCCGCCCCCCACCCACCCGCCCCCCCCCCCCCCCCCCCCCCCCCCCCCCCCCCCCCCCCCCACCCCCCCCCACCACACCTCCCCCCCCACCCTCACCCCAACCCCTCCCCCCCCCCCCCCCCCACCACCCCCACCCCCCCCCCCACCACCCCACCCCCCCCCCCCCCCCCTCACCCCCCCCTCCAAAAAAAAAAAAAAAAAACCCAACACCACACAAAAAATAAACAGGTTTTTCACACAACAACACAACAAAAAATACAAAACCCCCCCCCCACCCCCCCCCCCCCCCCCCCCCCCCCCCCCCCCCCCAACCCCCCCCCCCCCCCCCCCCCCCCACCCCCCCCCCCCCCCCCCCCCCCCCCCCCCCCCCCGCCCCCCCCCCACACCCCCCCCCCAACCCCCCCCCGCCCCCCCCCGCCCCCCCCCCCCCCCCCCCCACCCCCCCCCCCCCCCCCCCTCCCCCCCCCCCCCCCCCCTCCCCCCCCCCCCCACCCCCCCCCCCCCCCCCCCCCCCCCCCCCCCCCCACCCATTTTTTGTAACCCCCCCCCCCCCCCCCCCCTCCCGCCCACGCCGCCCCCCACCCCCTCCCCCCCCCCCATCGTAGTGCCTTCTGCTTGGCCTTTGCTACCTCCCTCTTTGCCCTTTGCCGCATCTCCTTGTACTCCTGGCCTACTCTCTTTAGTCCTGTGTCCCTGTCCCATTTCTTCTTTGCTGACCTCTTTCTCTGAATAACCTCCTGCACTTCCTTGTTCCACCACCAGGTTTCCTTGTCATCCTTTGCCTGTCCAGAAGACACACCCAGTACCTTTCTACCTGTCTGTCTAATCATTGTTGCTGCTACTACCCAGTCATCTGGGAGCTCTTTCTATCACCCAAAGCCTTTCTCAGCTCCTCTCTGACTCTCCTCACAACATTCTTCCTTTCTCAAACTTCCACCATTTGGTCCTCCGCTCTGCCTTTGTCCTCTTCCTCTTCCTAACCACCAGAGCCATCCTGCACACCACCATCCGATGCTGCCTAGCTACACTCTCCCCTGCCACTACCTTACAATCACCAATCTCTTTAAAAAAGCAACCTCTTCTACATAGGATGTAGTCTACCTGTGTGCTTCCTCCCCCCACTCTTATAAGTCACCCTATGCTCCTCCTTCTTTTGGAAATATGTGGTAACCACAGCCCATTTCCATCCTCTTTGCAAAATCCACCCACCATCTTGTCCTTCTAGGTTTCCTATCCCTAACACCAAACCTGCCCATCACTTCCTCATCTCCTTTATTACCTTCACCAACATGACCATTGAAATCTGCACCATCACCAGTCTCTCCTCCCTGGAATGCTCTCAACCACTTCATCTAACTCCCCCCAGAATCCTCTCTTTCTCCTCTAATTCACAGCCAACCTGTGGTGCATAGCCACTAACAACATTCACCATTACACCCTCAATTTCCAGCTTCAGACATATTATCCTATCTGACACCCTTTTCACCCTCAACGACATTCTTTACATAGTCCTCCTTCAGGACCACACCAACTCCATTTCTCTTCCTATCCACACCATGGTAGAACAGTTTAAAACCCTGCACCAATGCATCGAGCCTTGCTACCCTTCCACTTTGTCTCCTGCACACACAAAACATCGACCTTTCTCCTCTGCATCATATTCAGCCAGCTTCTACCTTTCCCTGTCATCGTCCCTACATTTAGGGTTGCTACCCTCAGTGCTATACGCTGGCCCCTCCTGATTTCTCTCTGTCTCCTCACACGCTTCCCTCCTCTTCGTCTTCGGCAAACATTAGTCCAATTTTCGCGTCTGGTTGCCCTGTTTGCTACCAGTACAGTGGCGGTCGTTGTTAACCCGGGCCGCGACCGATCCGGTTATGGTGAAAAATTATTATGAACTCGCATACTGTATTTGGCAAATGTTTTACACCGGATGCCCTTCCTGACGCAACCCTCACCATTTATCCGGGCTTGGGACCGGCACTAGAAATACCCTGTCTGAGCAAACTAGCGGCTGGTTTCTTTTGCCCACAGAGTGTAGAATTCAAATACATTTTGTGTAATCCTTTTAACAATAGACAGTGTTACAAAGCAGCTTTACAAAGAGCTATGATTACAGTTGTTCCAGGGAATGTCAGGGTCTGTCAGGTGAAGCTTAGAGTTTGGATTTTCCTGTTTATGCAAAAAATCCCACTATGATCTAAAATTCCTTCTCAGTGTTTGTCGTGCAAGTCTGTTCAGCAGTTACAGGACATGAAATATCTCCTAAAGGATTATCTAGCAGTTATTAAAGACATGGGTATGTATACTTTTCAGTCTGGATTGCAAATAATTATTCAGTTTGTGAAATAAGAAATGAAAAGGACTTTTGTTGTTCGCTTGTGTAGAATGTGTCTATTATTATGACTTGGATTAAGGATCAGACCGAGTTACTGAGTAATTGGTGCAGAAATCCTTCAAATGCATAGAGAGTAGGTTTAAAATGTCTGGGCTCTGGGTGGCCTCTGATTATGCTCCTTGGCTTACATCCACGTTATCAGTGCATCTACATATCGTGGCACTGATGTGAAGTCTGCCTCGCTGAATTCTCGAAAACTCTCAGCCATGTTTACTTTAATCTCTCGATGATCAGAGTATCGCTCGGTTGCTTCACACAAAGCTAGCGTTATTTGACACACAGCAAATTAGTGCAGGGTTGCAAAATGATTTTTAAGTGCATGCCAAAGTACAGCGTTCGACTGGAGAATGTGGCAACACCGTTCGGAGGGATTTCCCCATCTGAGGTCGTATGCTCAAATCAAGCGCAACTGACTTCATCACAAGTGAGGAACGGCACGAACAAAACACTGATGCCTTGTCCAATATTACCTTGGCTAAACTGGGAATTTCCACTCAGTTTGCTTTGCCTGAAGGCTGATAAAAATGATTACAGCTTCATTTTCTCTACAACTGAAAATACACCTAAGAAACATTTATTCATTTATCTCTAGTTACCCCTTTAACCAATCAGGGTCATTGTTAGTCCAGGAAACCCTTCTGTAGTCAGCTTCTGAGCCCTCGACTAAGCTTCTATGTGAACATGTCGGGGGTGAGGTTATGGAACCCTATGCTGGACTGGTGCCATGTTCAACTTGAACCTCTGCCTGTGCCCAGTGAATGCCGGGATTAGTTCCAGACCTCCCTTGTGGCCCTGATCAGGATAAGTGGGGGGGTAAAATGGGTTGCTTTGCTTTTTGCCTTTACAGTTCTTACTGTTCATTCATTTTCTTATCAGCTTTATCCTAGTCGGGGTCGTGGGAGAGCCGTTGCCTAGCCAGCAGCACAGGGTGCAAGGCAGGAACAGCCCTAGACAGGGCGCCTATCCACCATAGGGAAAATACACTCACACATTAGTGGCACTTTAGAGACACTAATTAACACATAAGTCTTTGGACTGTGGGAGGAAACCGCAGACTCCACACAGAAAGGACAAAACCACTCCACCTGGGAACGCTGTGAGGCGACAGTGCTACCTACCGAACCCAGTTCTAACTAACATCAGATTAAATGTACTGGGTTACTACGTGAAAGAGGAACTACTACTTAACATGAGTGAGGACTGACGCTGCACTTAATTTATTATTATACCACAGTTAGTTCTGACCCCGCAATCTGATTGGCTGAGAGACGATTTTCCCGAGCCATTATTGACGATAATGGCCCTCTGACCGGCACTCTATAAGTAGTACTCTGCGGCATGCACACGTAACCTAGCAACAACACCCTCCCTAAAAAGCAGCCAAGTTATAATGAGTAAAATCCTGGCGAAATGAAAGCTATAGTTATTTTAAAAAATCTTTTGGTTTTGAAAACGATTTAAATTTGGAAGAAGCTATTAATGACCAACCTGAGCCAAAGGTTTATCACCTTTAGGATTTGGAAGCTCTGGAAAAGCAAAACGAAGTCAGAACTTTAAATCTTAATGGATTCACAGCTCTGAAGAGCAACGAGACTGAAGATCAGCTTTAGTCCCATCAACAAATGACCTGAATCAGCTTCATCCCTCACAAAGACGTCGTTTGCTGGAGTTAAACTCGGCTCTTTCATTAAACACCATCTGCGGCTGATCGGAGCTTCATTCATCTGACAGGTTTGCTATCTGTAAGTCCAGCTCTAACCCAGAGAAGCTGCTGATGCTCTGTAGCTCTGTCCTTACATTTCTGACTGATCAGATTCACTTTAAGAGCTTCATCATACAAATTTATAATTGCTAATCAAACCGGATCCTAGACTTTGGTTCTAACACCGGGATCTCACTCCGATTTGCTTCAGTCGGTAGAATAGTGGATCTTAGTAACAGCCTGCCTTATAAACCCCACCCATTTTATTCTCTGAATGTAAATAAACTTTCTTTTTAATAAATTAAAACTTAGCAATCGATATATTTGTGTTTGTCTGTATACTGAACAGTTCTTGGTTATGCTGTTCCTCGACTTTAATGACTGAAGGGCTTAGCCGTGAGGGAACGATAGAATGGAACTAAGATACCTTGTGGAAGGGTGAGAAACAAATCATTTTTCTGTCCTCTTTATCTTAAAATCAAACAACAAGTGGCGATAATGGAACTGTGGTATAATCGCAATAATACACTCGAGCTCGTGCTGTAATGTGAGATATTGGCATGGGTGTTCTCACATTAAAGCACTCCCTCTCGTGTATTATTGTGCAAAACTTTATTCTTCTGTAACCATTCTTTGGTAGAACGACTTGTGTGCTTAGGGTCGTTGTCTTGCTGCATGACCCACTTTCTCTTTAGATTCAGTTCATGGACAGATGTCCTGATATTTTCCTTTAGAATTCTCTGATATCATTCAGAATTCAATGTTCCATCAATGATGGCAAGCCGTCCTGCCCAGATGCAGCAAAACAGGCCAAAACCATGATACTACCACCACCATGTTTCACAGATGGGATAAGGTTCTTATGCTGGAATGCAACGTTTTCCTTTCTCCAAACATAACACTTTTCTTTTTTGGTCTCATCTGTCCACAAAACATTCTTCCAATAGCCTTCTGGCTTGTCCACGTGATCTTTAGCAACGTGCAGATGAGCAGCAATGTTAATTTTGGAGAGCAGTGGCTTTCTCCTTGCAGCCCTGCCATGCACACCATTGTAGTTCAGAGTTATTCTGAAGGTGGACTAATGAACATTAGCCAAGGTGAGAGAATTCTTCAGTTGCTTAGAAGTTACCCTGGGGTCCATTTGGGGTCCTTTAGAATTCTAACTGTCACGTTTTCAAAAAACAATTGCATTTGTGACCATTTTGGTTGCAGTCTAGAGCCCTGTACACTAAGTGCAAACCAAGTTTAGTTAGACAGGCTGTAGGCTGTTCCTGTCTACTAAGCTGAATACAAAGCAAGTAAGTCTCCATATTATTAGTTAAAGTATTACTTTTGAACTGTCTATGCGACTGGTGCTTTACTGGCCACGATGTGGAGCAGTTCATTAGAGGAATGTCAGAAAGCAGCAGAAAGACGTCTGCAACGGGTACGATTAACGCTGTCATGCGTCTACATGAAGACATTTTTGCTTAAGTGAACCACTGGGTCTACATTCTTGTACAGTATTGTGCAGCACCACTTTAAGCCTTTTATCCTCCACTGCCACTCCCTTCCTGTCAGATACCTATTCAGTGGCTGTAGATCCCCGACACTGCTACAGCAGATCACACACTGCCCTTGCATGCTTTCTGTCAGCCAGCTCTGTGTAGGGTACGATGAGATTTAATTACAGATGATCTCAGGAGAAAATACCTTGCATGGCTTAACTGCACATGCCTGCATGTCTGACAAGCTATTTCAGGATGATTATCAGGAAAATCTTGATGCTACAAGCCGGTATGTGGCGTGGCATCTTGTTACGACACGCTTTCAGCTCTGTAGCCAAGAGAGAAAGGAAATGCCTCAGGGAGGCTCCAGGCTCCATGATGAAGACAAACCCACGTTTTTTAGAAACCTCAGAAAAGAGAAAGACTGTACATGTTTCTAACTTGTAGGGAATTATGGAAGAGAATGGCACAGCCTGCCTGTTTTATACCTTAAACATTTGGATCTAGGTTTCTGCATCGCTGCTCCTAAAATGTGGTCTGATCTTTGCCCAAGTCATAATAATAGACAAACCTGAGCTAAGACACCACCAATTGTTGTTTTCGTGTCTGTGCTGAGCTCACTGACGGGTAATTCAGATCAGGCTGGAAATGTTTGTGCACCCTAATATTTGCATTTTTATTTACAGCATTTAGCAGACACCCTTATCCAGAGCAATTCACAGTTTATACAGTCTAACACTTTAATTAACTGTGGGTTAAGAGTCTTGCTCAAGAACCCAGCAGTGGTAGCTTCACAGAGATGGGATTTGAACCCTGGACCTTCTGGCCACCACAGTACAAACTGTTAGAATCTCTCTAGAAATGGTGGGAATTCTTGCATGATCAGCATTCTTCTGGTCATGTGGGTTAAAATCTGGACTCTGAATTGGCCGTTTAAAAATTCCCTTGCTTCCCCTTTAAAATGGATCTGTCTCTACAACGCGCATATGAATACCAAAACACCACCTACATTGCAAAAAATATATAAAGATTGAGATGAAAATGCTTGTATTAAGCAAAACATTCTGCCAGTGTGATAAACAAAGTTTAACTAGTACGATTTCTTAAAATAAGCAATAATACTAATAGTAATACTAATTCGTAAATCAAGGGAAAAGCCCTGAATTTATATGTTAAATTCGGACAGAAAAATCAGAATAACTTGACTGGTGACTTTTTGTGCTTAATTTGAGCCCTAAATTACCTAAAACAGGAGAAAGGAAAACACTAAAATACGCAGAGTGATGGGGCTCCAGCACCAGGATTGAGATACACTGACTTAAAATAAGGTAAAATTTCAAAGTGAGGCTAATTATTCTAAAATAAGCAAAATAATCTTACATGTTCAGAGCCTCTAAAAATTTATTGCCTTGATATAAGATCACGTCACTTGCTAAGATTTAGTTTTTTGCAGCGTAATACTTTATACAGCACACGTCATTCATGACGTCCATCCCTGCATGGCCGGCCAAACAATAATGGAGGACACTTGGCAGGTCGGCACAAGTAACACTTCTATTTTTATAAGCAGTTTGGACAGATACCATGCCCTAAATAAATTACGATGCGATTGGCTTCCAATTGGTCTTCACTTTGCTCTCTGGTGACCAAGTTAATCTGTGTAGCCTAGTAGTTCCTGCAATCAGCATCACTGCTGTATTAACTGATTTTACTACTGCGAAATTCTAATTTAACTCCCAAACTTGGTGCTTCCTCATAGTTTAAGGAAGATCATGTAAACATCGCGACATTTGATGCTGCAACCACTTTTGCAAACAAAAACTTTAAACAGCACAGGAGGTCCAGTGTTAGAAGCCGATTTGCATATTAGGTGGAATGCAATAATTGACTTTTAATCTGGCTGACTACAGATGCATTTGACTACTAAGTGTGAATGCATGTGGTTAAAACCTTATCTGGATAAAATCCAGTGTAGTGTAGGTTCTCTGTGTTTCTTTTTATAATTTTGTCTTAGTTATTTAAGTTAAATGTATCATGAACTGAGGCATTTAATGACTGTTTAATGAGAGCGCTCTATACTGTATCATAGCAGATACTACGATAAATAATAAGTAAGTTAATGTTTAAAACACTTACATTAACCAACAGTTGGCCAAAATCATTAACACTAAGCTTTGTATAAAGTGTTGAAAAATCGCATTTAATTTAATGAGTAATGGATAAAGTAAAAGCAAAACACTTACTCTATTGGTGAACTCAGGGCACTAGCATAGCTGCTAATGCTAACTGCAGCCTGTGTTCTGGAGCATTAAGTTCCTGATTCCCTTTCAGCTGGCAGTCAATACAACCATTTTTAGGACCCATGGAGACTTATTTGCACTAAGAATACAGTACTCTAGATGTGAATCTGAATCAATGAATCTCCATGTACTGAATCGTGAATCGAGTTTAGGCTGAAACGAGTCTCCCAGTTCGACTCATACAAGTTTAAGCAAGCCGAGTACCAAGCAAACGACGAGAACAGAGACAGATTTTCCTAGCTAAAATGCGTCGAGAACCTAATTCGACGAGTTGGTTGAGAACCGAGGTACCACTGTATACAATCGAGAAGGTTGCTCAGGATGTGTAAGTGTCTCCATCATCTTACCATGGTGTGTGCAAACTATCACAATAAGGGACAAGTAACACTTCCGAGAATGCAGTCCAGGAGTGCAGGTGTGCAATTAAAGAACATTATCAATAAAGTGATGAGAGCCATGGGAGTGTTTTGTGAAATTATCTAGATGCAAAGTGAATGTCTTTGAAACTGGGGATTGCGGTGTGGAGACATGAAACAGCATGGCTTGGGAAGGGAACAGTTGCTGCTACCGATTGTTCATCCCAATGCCCTGCAGATGGAAGCTGTTCTTTACCATCACCTCTCTAAACCTGGATAACAGTGAAACATTCGCAACATGTCTGAAAGATCTGAAGACTATCGGTGACAGGAAGCTCTGGAATGTATACGTTTTTGTCCCAGGCCCTGATGTGAACTCTTGAGACTGGACTGTGTGAGGCGACCACAGTGGCCACCTGTGAACAGAAATTATCGCCAACACTCACGCACACACACACTAGACCAATTAGGCCTGCTGTACTTTCACTTCCATTCAGCCATGACTAACAGAACGAGTGCTGCTGCCAGGCCGGACTCCCTCTCTTCTTTTTTCTCCTTTATAATGACCTTCAGAAATATATGCATATGTGTCTGTGTGTGAGCTGAGTACTATCATCTATACCACATGTCTATTACTCTGCTTGTCCAGCCAAGCCTAACCGGAATCAGGAATTGTAATTGATCTGCAAGCTTACAGTGGTGCTTGAAAGTTTGTGAACCCTTTAGAATTTTTTACATTTCTGAATAAATATGACCTACAACATCATCAGATTTTCACACAAGTCCTAAAAGTAAATAAAGAGAACCCAGTTCAAGAAATGAGACAAAAATATTATACTTGGTCATTTATTTATTGAGGAAAATGATCCAGTATTACATATTAGTGAGTGGCAAAAGTATGTGACCCTTTGCTTTCAGTATCTGGTGTGACCCCCCTGTGCAGCAATAACTGCAACTAAACGTTTCCTGTAACTGTTGATCAGTCCTGCACACCGGCTTGGAGGAATTTTAGCCCATTCCTCCGTACAGAACAGCGTCAGCTCTGGGATGTTGGTGGGTTTCCTCACATTAGATGCTCGCTTCAGGTCCTTCCACAACATTGATTGGATTAAGGTCAGGACTTTGACTTGGCCATTCCAAAACATGAACTTTATTCTTCTTAGCCATTCTTTGGTAGAACGGCTTGTGTGCTTAGGGTCGTTGTCTTGCTGCATGACCCACCTTCTCTTGAGATTCAGTTCATGGACAGATGTCCTGACATTTTCCTTTAGAATCTCTGATATCATTCAGAATTCATTGTTCCATCAATGATGGCAAGCCGTCCTGGCCCAGATGCAGAAAAACAGGCCCAGACCATGATACTACCACAACCATGTTTCACAGATGGGATAAGGTTGCGTTATGCTGGAATGCAGTGGTTTTCCTTTTGGGGGCTCCAAACATAATGCATTTTTTAAAACCAAAAAGTTCTATTTTGGTCTCATCCTCCACCAAAACATCCCTCCAGTAGACATTCTCTCCAAGTAGTCGGTTCTGGCTCGTCCACGTGATCTTTAGCAAAGTGCTGCAGATGAGCAGCAAGGGCAGCAATGTTCTTTTTGGAGGAGCGGGAGAGCAGTGGCTTTCTCCTTGCAAAAAAGCCTGCCATGCACACCATTGTTGTTCGGTGTTCTTCTGATGGTGGACTCATGAACATTAACATTAGCTTTTAATGGGCTTGGGCTTTATTTTACTTAACTTTGCTTTTCGCATCGATTGCTGTCGATACTAGTCAGTCACATTCACACTGGGCCAATTTAAAGTGACAAATTAACCTAATGCTGTGGCATGTGGGAGGAAACCGGAGCACCCAGCGTAAACCCACTTGGACACGCGAAGGACATGCAAACTCCATACAAGCAGAGTCTGGGGTTGGGATGGAACCAGGGAGCTTTGCGCTACCCGCATGCACCACATGCAGGGCTTTTTATTAAGCTGATATCTAAATAGGACAAATTAATATCTTTATTGAGTCTCCTGTGACACCAAAATAAGAACATCTTCCTTTGTGGTAGTGCCGGTTCCACATGGCTCCAAGGACCCAGATTTGCTCCTCACCTCTGTTTAGTGTCTGTATGGTTTGGCATATTCTCCTTATTTCTACCTAGAGTGTTTACTCTAGGTCTAAAAGCAAGCCATGGATTGACTATTTTAAAATGCCGCTACGTGTTAGTGACTGACTGTGTGTGTATGTGTGTTTGTGTGTGTGCGCGCCCTGTTATGTATTGGCATCCTGTCAAGCTATTCTTAGCTTGCACCCATTGTTTCCGGATAGGTTCCAGACGTACTAAGACCTCGACCAGTTACTTAATATGTATGAATCAATGCCGTGGTTGGATTTTGTGTAATTGTTATAGATGAAGCTGTTAAAAACCCCAACAAACCAGCTGACCCTGTTCATAAGAACCTATTAGTCCATATTAAATAATCCATTCAAGTCTAGATAGCGATACTATATGAGATTCTTCCTGTGAATTTGAGTACTAACATCTCAAAGCCTTTCCCCCTCCTCATGCAGTCTGTTTCCAATTAAGCCTGGAGGCTGGAGACACTCTTTAAAGAGGCCTGAGCTTGTTTGGTTGTTTACATTCAGGCTCAGGCGGTCATGTGGAGACGGCGGTGAGGATCAGCCTGCGAACCAGAGAGAGCAGTTTTAAAAGGCTCAGCCCTCAAGTCATCAGACTCTCTGCCACCCACTGTGCTACTGATCCTATCAAACACAAACACAGGCCAAAGCACTTTACTGACTGACACGCAGGCGTGCCCTCCTCCCCGCCACTGGGAGCTGCTCTCCCATCGCATTCTTTCAGCCTCGCTTTTCCAAACACTTTAGCAGACATGTGTGATAATTCACTTATGATTTTACGCATAATCAAACTAAAAAGAGAATTTTCAATTAAATTCTGGGGACCGATGAGAACTGCAGCTATGAACTCATCATGACAGTCAGAAACATGAAGCAACAGTTCATTACATGGCATAAGACACTCACTCACTCATTTACACACAGGCATACCTGCAGGCACGAAGCTACATCTCGTACTGCCATGTTTTAGGAGGCGGGAAATCAAATTCCACACTGACAGTAACTGGAGGTGAGGATTAAACCTGGCTTTGCAGCGCCAACATCACCTGCTGCTCCACAATGCTTTTTGGGAACAAAATGACACCCTCAAGCAGTGGTGCCAAGCATTAAAAATAAACAAACAACACAGGCGCATTTTAAAAATTCATGTAGGATTAAAGCCAAACTTTCCTGAATTGGCTGAGCAAAAATCAGATATTTATAAAAATTAGTGAAGACAAACTCACGGAAAAAATAAAGAGACAAAAAAGTGTTTGAAAACGTTGTGGAAATTAAATCAGACATTTTAGATAGATATTGGGAAATTGGTGATCTCAAAAAGTGTAGGGAACATCAAAGTATTTTTTCAAAAGTTACGTGGAGAAAATCAAGTATTTGAAAAAGAAAACAGTACAATGGGAATTTAAAAAAATTAAGAGGATAAAATAAAGAAAATCACAAAATTTTTAAAAAGTGAACCATACAAAAACAATTACATTTGAAACTTCAAAAAGTGAAGAGGACATAAAGAAACATTCCAAAACAATAAAGTGAAAATCTAGCATTTAGAAACATAATGGGAGTAAAGCCAAAGACTGAAAAGTAACTGGGGCAAAGTCAAGCATTTGGCAAAGTAAAGGGGACAAAACGGAGCATCCCAAAAAGTAAGAGGACAAAATGACAAAAAACAAAATTAAAAAAATAGAAGAATAGAAGACATAATGAAATATTTCAAAAAGAAAAGAAGACATCATGAAATATATAAAAAAAGATAATGAGGCATTCCAAAAAATCAAGATGACATGGTCTGTCCATTTTTAAGGTACTGGACTATGGACCAGAAGGTCCAGGGTTCAAATCCCTCCTCAGCCAAGCTGCCACTGTTGGGTCCTTGAGCAAGACCCTTAACCCACAATTGCTTGGATTGTAAGACTGTACCAACTGTAAGTCGCTCTGGATAAGGGCGTCTGCTAAATGCTGTAAATGTAAATGTCAACTATTCTAAAAAGAAAAAAAGACATAATGAATAATTCCAAAAAGTAAAAAATCAAGCGTTTCGAAACATGAAAAGGAAAAAGTCATTCAAGAATTTAAACAGCTTGTCGACAAAAATCAGGCATATCAAAAAGAGGGGGCAAAATGATCTGGTGGGAAAAACGTCTTTTTTGTTTTTAATGAAAGCTGACATTTAGATCCTAAATCTGAATCCACATAAAGTATGTCTGGAATCTGAACTGCTTTTAGTTGAGGTTTTTGTGCATTATTTATAGTCTTTCTGTTTTAACTTAGACTCTAATAATCACTTGTGATTACACTTTATACTGTTATGCTCTAAAAACAAATAAGCTTCTCTCCTTCAGTTCTACACAGAGGGTAGAAAATAAGCTCAAGCTTCCAGTGTGCAGCGAGAGCTCTTGTGTGTCTCTGCCTGGCTCCTATCGCTCTTATAGTGCAGCCATTATGGGCTTAGAAACAAGGCTGCCTAAATTAGGGCTGTTCCACATTCACATGTCATAGTCAATCCCTGCTGCGAGCCATGACACGGACCATGAAGCCACGATCTGGAGCGCCAGCACTCTGTGTGTATTTGTGTGTGTGTGTGTGTGTGTGTGTGTGTACTCTTCTAGCCCAGCCTACCTCTTCTTATAACCCAGTGGATTGAGCTTTGCCAGGACCTACTAGTTTTGCAAAGAGAAATTGTTGTACATTATTTTAGTAATCGAGGAAATTCGCTTTTCCTCTGTCAGTAATGAAAAGCAGGTGCAATAAAAAGTTGAATAAAGGTTTAACATTTTAACTTGCATTTTCATTTTTATATGTCCACGATAAAAAACAACAACAAAACATCAAAGTAACATTACGTACCCAATCATTGTGGGTGATTTAATTTGAGTGTAGGTGTTGGGTGGCACAGTTTGCAGTTGAAATTTGTTAGTCCACCACCATGGTGACCCAAGTTCAAGAAAAATGTGTAAAGACTGATTCAAGAATGAAATACATGCATGCACCGTCTAACGATCAATCTCCGTTCACTACTACCAGTTGCACAGTGTGACTAAATAGTTTCATAGTTATTTCGCAAGATATAATTAACTTATTTTCAACATGTTTGTATTCCTAATGAATATATATTATTTAACATGTAACTCAATGGAGGCGGTGCCCCAGCACCCCATATGGACCAGCCTCCACTGCCTCTAGTCATCATTTGTACTTCATTCTTTAAAAAAACACACACAGATAAACGCATGTGTGTAACATGAATGTATGAACATTTCAAAAACTCCCTTGAAAATCATTCATTCATTTTTTCATTCATTTAATTGTTCATTCATGCTCGGCAAAGGCTTTAATCTTGTCGGGGTTGTGGCTAAAATACACCCTGAACAGGGCGTCAGTCCATCACAAGCATGACTCACTCACTCATTCATACTGGCTCACACCTCGGAGCAATTTGGAGTACCTAATCCTTCTTCTGACATGTTTTTGGGAGGTGTTCCAGGATATTCTGCGCAATATTGTCCCACAAGGAAATCCAGGTGGTCTTTTACACACTTGAGAGCAGTGGCTTTCCCTCAGGTGTCATTCTCTGAGCGATTTACTGACAGTAGGTGCATAAGAACAAACTTTAGCAAGTGCTCGAGATTTCTGCAGGACGTTTCCGTTACCTTTGGCTTCGTTTCTACCTTCTACACCATTAACCGCTGTGCACTTGGTCTGATATTTCCAGAACGCCCACTTCTGGGGCATCACATGTACTGAATTTCCCCGCTTGTAGACAATTTGGTTTATTGTAGGTTGATGAAGACCAGATTGATGAACCATCGCTGCTCTCTGTCAGGCTGCAGGAATCTGGGAAATGATTAGAAATGGGAACAGCAGGGAGGAGGAGAGGGGTGGAGATAAGAGAGAGGGAACACTGTCTGAAATGAAGGAAAGATCATCTGGCACATTATTTGTAATCTCGTGTATCGTTTGCCATGACAAGTGACAGAACCCATTCAGAAAGATTTTTTTCCTTCATTCATTGACAAATACAGAGCAGTTCTTCTGAAGCAGAACGCTTGTGGATCTAACTTCGATTAAATCTATTTCACCTTGTTCAGATGTAAATGTTATACAATGTATTGTATTTATTATTAATTCATGTGTTAACCCCACGTCTTCTGGAACATTTTGGAGAACATAGTGCACCAGTGTAAGTGTGCCCCTGACAGGACGCTAATGCACTGCAGGGTTGGGGAAGGTTGCTCCCGAGTCCCTGCAGTGATAGGCTAGCATGTTACACTGCTGTGCCCCCTGGCTCCTACCAATGTTTTCTCAGACTTAAATGTGATATTGAAATCAGAGTCAGTAGTGACTTTTTAAAAACATTTTTACCTTGTTGATCAGACTCGTGGGAGGATGGGGTAGAGGGAGTCCAGAACTTATCCCAGAAAACACATGACCAAGACGTAAGCATGCTCTGGATGGGATGCCAGTTGATCATAGGGCCGGCAGGGGATTGCCATGGCAGAGCTGGGCTTCCCCTCCCTCAGGCACAGCCAGCTGTGTTTGTACGATGCCCCACCCAGCCTGAAGGCAATGCCAGGTTGAACCAGGGTGACCAGGGTCTGGTGGGCCAGAGGATCGCTGTTCTGCCAATCGAGCGCCAGTGCTGACTTTACTATATTACTCTACTCTAATAAAACCATAAAGTCTTGTTTAAAAGCATTTAATTATATAGATTCTATAGAAAAGCTATTTTTTCACTTACTATAGTTTATCGGCACAAAAACACGACTTGAGTGCATGGGAGGTGCAGCGGTCTAAGTTGCTAGCCCTCTACCTTGGTGACCTGGTCCCGGTGATGCCTTAAAGCCAGGTTTGGGGTCACATGCAGGAATAATTTGCTGTCTGAGGGAGAGAGATGAGTCGACTTATGCCTGTTAGAATAGGTGTAGGTGCTGGACCGCCGATAATCCTTGGTGCTCAATGCTGATATTAAATCAACGAATTAAGGGGAGGCACTGCAGAATCTTGGCTATTTAGTCAATATTAGTACAATACAGTATCCCATATAGCAATGTTTCTCAATCCTGTTCGTGCTTTTCCTGTTTAAACACACCCACTTTAACTCAGTAATGGGCTTGTTAATGAGCTGAGTAGTTGGATCAGGTGTGTTGGCAGCAGGGAAAACACTAAAATGTGTTGAGGCTCCAGGACAGGAATTGAGAAGCACTGCCACATAGCATTACTAAGTACGGCATATAATATGGTGTTCCAGATTGCATCGTGCAATTTCACAGAATGTATCATGGCCATTAAATGACACATACCTGTATATTTTATAGATTCGAGTTCAATATTCACAGTCCTACTTCTAGTTTATCTCTTGTGGCAGTGAGAGGCGTGGTTTGGTGTGGGCTGTAATAGGAATGATTAATCGGGAAGGGTAAGGCTTTGGGTAATTAGTGGTGACACCTGTGGAGAATTTCAATGCCCTTATTAATCCCATGTCTGTTTCCGTTCTGTCCCTCCTGTCTGCGAGCAGCGTGCTGAGCCAAGCATGAGCCTGAGCCACTCAGACAGTTGGAAAGATGATTTGTGGTTTTGTTTTTGGTGAAGCTATTAAGCTGATTTTTGGCCAGCATGACAGACAAAACAAAAGTCTTATTATTCTTATTATTGTTCTTGTGTTCAGTGGGATGGTTGAGGAACCTAGGAAGAATCTGGCCCAAATGCCTTAGTACCTCTTCCGGAGGTTAGGATGGTAAAGGGTCCATGAGAGGAGTGACTTTTGATGCACTGTGTATTCTAGATGTTTTCGATGTTCTCAAATGCTCTCGCTATTTGCTGTTGGGCCTTGCAGTGCAGTTTCCAAACCAGATGGTGATAGAACACCACAAGATGCTCTATAATTTCCCTTGAGTAGAATATGGTGATTATAGGTGGATGTAGTTTTGCTTCTAGTGCATAGCAAATGCAGAATCACCGAGTGCATTTTCATGCACTTAATAATCCGATCATGATTGGTATCATGCAAACAGCATACTCTGATTTCTCAGATTGGATTAAGGCCTAGAAATCAATTTAAGAAATCTAATAAAGAGAGCTGGATTGTAGCTCAGGATTGTCTGCACATGCACGTAAATGTAGCCCAGTAGCTGCTAGCAGAATCAAATGTGGTTGCCAGGGCTGCCTATTCTAAGCGCCTGTGTTTCTTTGGGGCTTGTTTCTATAGACCTGGTTGCTTATTTCTCTCGCAGGATCTGGCAACCCTGGAATTAAATGCAGGATCTGTGAATGCTTTGGGGGAGACTCTAAAAAGCAGGGGATTTCATCATGTAACTAGAGAGGTGCATTTCCTGAAGAAAATGCGAGTGTGGTTGCCACTCTGCAATGGCCCCATGGGCATCACATATCACCTCAGATTGCACCCGGGACCAAGCTTGCCAAATTTCGTGGCCGTAGGTCAAAAAAGACAGTTACAGTATAATTGGCCCACCCAGGGGCCCCAGGCCCACCCAGGGTCCAAAAGGGACCATGGGCATCACATAGACTCGGATTGCACCTGGGGACCAAGCTTGCTGAATTTTCGTGGCCGTAGGTCGAAAACTGTCTGACGTTACATCATTGCCCACCCAGGGGCCCAGTGCCCAACCCGGGGTCTATAGGGGCCCCCATGGGCATCACATTCAACTCAGATTGCACCCGGGGACCAAGCCTTGCCAAATTTCGTGGACGTTTAGGTCGAAAAAATGTGTGAGTTGCAGTCATGGCCCACCCAGGGGCCCCAGTGCACACCCGGGGTCCAATAGGGCCTCATGTGCACACATATCACTTCCGATATCACCCGGGACCAGCTTGCCGAAAAAATTTCGTTGCGTAGGTCGAACAATGATGAGGTCAGTCATTGGCCCCACCCAGGGGCCCCAGTTGCCCACCACCGGGGTCTACAGGGGGGGCCTGGGCAGCCAATATCTCCTCAGATTGCACCCGGGACACCAAGACTTGCCGAAATTTCATTGCCGTAGGTTCAAAAACTGACGGAGTTACAGTCATGGGACCAACCCAGGGTCCACAGGGGGCCCAACTGGGGTCCCATAGGGGCCCAATGCCAACACATATTCACCCTCCCCAGATTGCCCCACCCCCGGGACCAAGCTTGACGAATTTCATGGCCGTTAGGTCAAAAACTGACGGAGGGGTAACAGTCATTGGCCCACCAGGGTAACAGGGGCCCACCCAGGGTCCTCATGGGCCCAATGCCGGCACACATATTTAGCTCAGATTGCACTTGGACCAAGCTTGCCAATAACATTTCCCTGCCGTAGTCCAAAATTGATGCGTTACAGTCTTGGCCCACAGGGTCCACAGGGAACACCAGGCGGCTCCATTCAGGGCCCCACACCCGCCGTACCCCGGTCCCCCCCCACTTGTACTGGGCTAAATGGTTCGTTCATCACATATCACCTCAGGCACTCTGCACACCCTGTTTGGACCAATGCCTGCCTGAATTTGTTTTTAGCTCAGTATTCGGTCGATAAACACATGACTCTCGGTTACCCAGGTTCCAGTGGCCCTCCCCAGGGGTCCCCAAACCAGGGCCAACCCCCGGGGTACATCAGGGGCCATCCTATGTGGCATCCACACTATCACCTAAGATGCACCCCCACGTACCATAGCTCTCGCGAATTTGCGTTTCCACGGCGCTAGGTCAGAAAATCTGATATGAGTTACAGTATTGGACCACCAAGGGGTCCATCGATCTAGGCCGCCTTCCACCCCGGGCGGTCATGAGGGACCCCCCCATGCGGCGCACTTCACTACATTATTATCCTCAGATTGCACACCGGGCCCACACGCTTGCCCGAAAATTCGATGGCACTAGGTACGAAAACTGACTGAGCTTTACAGTATTTTTGGCTTTCCCCTCTTCACCCAGTGTCCTCTCCCCTACTCGGCCCACATCCCTTTGGCCGGGGTACTTTATACGGGGGCCATAGGGGCATCACATATCACACTCAGATTGCACCCCTCTTGGGAACACCACAGCTTGCCGAATCTCGTCGGCCCGTATCTAGGTCACAAACTGAACTCGTAGTTACATTTTCATTTTCGGCCCAACCCCACGCGCGCACCCCCCCACCCTAGGGCACCAACAGGGACCATTTTTTCAGGGCCCCCCATCCTGGTGGTCACTAGGTGCGCTCTCACCTAAGGTTGGCCATCACATATAAATCTTCAGATTCGCACCCAGGGACCAAGCTTGCCGCAATCCTCGTGTTGGCGACGTTTCTTTTAGGTTCAAAACCTGATATGAGTTACAGTTTCATTGGCCTTCACCTTCGCGGTCCACAGGGCACCACCCAGGTCCACAGAGATCCGACCACCCCCATCTCGGGTTTTTGTCATCGGGCGCCCAGTGTGGCCATTATGAACCACTATTTCACCTAGATTGCCCCCCACCAATTCGGACCCAGGCTTGCGAACAATTTAATTTCGTTGTGCCGCTACCCGGTCGCTAAATCCGAATACTATCTTGACTGAGTGACAGTCCATTGTGCCCACCCAGGTCCACAGGGCCCACCGGGTCATCGGGGCCCAATGGGCATCACCATATCAAACTCACGATTGCACCGGGACCAGCTTGCCAATTTCGTCGGCCGTCCCCGGTCGGAAAACTGACTGAGTTACAGTTCTTTTTTATTGGCCACCCAGGCGGCCAGCTGCCAGCCGGCGGTCCCATGTGGGCCAAGTGACACACCTGGGGTTATAGGGCGTTCCCATCTTAGATGTTGCTACTCACATGTCACCTCAGACCCTTGCCACGGAAACCAAGCTTGTGCATTTCGTTTGGCACAGTTAAGCTAGTCATAACGGATTGAGTTTTTTTACTTTAGTAATGCTCTTTTTTTCCCCAGATGGCCCCGCATGGCTCTATCCATCCGGGGTCCACAGAGTGGCTCCCATGGGCCATTTTCTCACACTATACAACTCTCCCTGATTGCCCACCAGGGGTTCATCCACAAGTATTTACTCTCAACTCCGTTGGCATCGTTCTAGGTCGAGACCAAATCCCTTTCCAACTCTCCTGACCTTCTTTTTTTCCCCCTTTTTTGTTGAGTTACGGGTCATTGGCTTCCTACCCTATGGTGGCCCCAGTGCCACCGGGGTCACTAGGGTGCCCTCTCCCCCATTGTCCACCCCATCGCTTTATCCCCTCAGATCTGCTCCCCCCCGGGGATCAAGCCCTTGCCGCAATTTCGGGATCCCCAGCGTCCGGTCATTCTCACAAAAATGTGTGACCTCCTTCTGCATCGTTATGTCATAGTGGGCCCATTATCCACCGGGGCCCAGCGCTATACGTACCCTGCGGTCTCCAGGGCCCCCCCCCATGTGGCTCAACATCTCTCCCTTCAGATTCGCTACTTTCCGTTTGGACAAGCTTGCCCGAATTCTGTTGTGCCGTTTAGGCGAAAACTGTGTACTGATTACTCTTTCTGTTCGTCCTGGTCCCTCCCCCCTTTTTGTTTTTTCTTCGGGGCCCTCTCGATAGTGTCTTACCACCTCGGTGTTTTTTATTAGAGGATTGTCACCATTTTTTTTTTTCTATTTAGGGATTTATTTTCACATGTACCCTCTTAGTTTGATTTTGTTCTATCGTCCGGTACTCAAGCTTGCCTTGATATTTTGGGTGTCGTATTTTTTGTGTTTATGTTGTCGTATTTTTAAATTATTTTTTACGGATTTTCTGAGGTTACATGTTTTTTTTTTCATTGGCCTAGCTCAGGGGGCCACCCAGTGCCCCTCATCCCGGCGCGGTCCAGAGGAGCCAATGTTGGCTTTTTATTGACTCTTCGTCCCTCAGATTGCACCCGGACCCCAGCTTGCGAATTTTGTGTTCGGTTACCCTGGGCGAAGAATTAACTGACTGAGTTACTTCATTGTGCCCAGCCATGGGGGCCCCATCACAGTGCCAACCCGGGGTTCCAGGAGGTAGTCCAATGGGCATCACATGTCACCTCAGATTGCACCACTGTGCCACCAAGCTTGCCCCGAATTTCCATGAGCTCGTTAGGTCTGACAAAATGACCGCATGTATATAATGTTGACAACGTAACTAATGTGGCCCCCTTCATTTTCCTATGGGTAAAACATCGGCCCCCACATTTTTGACGCGCGGCCTGCGCGGTCCTTTTTTCCCTCCTTATTAAGTCTCTCCCCGACCGGTTAGCCCTATACAGCACACAATGCAAGCCACCCAAGACCCCAATAGTATTCCTCCCTGAACGCTGAATCTTCCCCTTTTTTTGTGCGTTTTCGTGTCTGAACTAGCTCGAAAGCTCCGCAGGCTACAGTTGTAAAACTGTGTTCCGACGAAAAGCGCTGGCAAGGAATGTAATGTAAGCATATGATATGAACGGGAAGGAATAGTACTGTTGAGGAGGGAAAGCGATGATCCCTTTTCCCGTTCCGGGCCTCGGTGTTTAACTTTTGTCGAGAGTGATTTTTGAGTTATTTGAGTATTAAGCCTAGGAGACATTCCCTCCCCCCCCCCCCTTATCTTTCCTTGGCCGGCCCCCCCCCCTTTCTCGTCCTCCATTTTCATATCGACCCCGTTACCTATCTCTCCCGCCCGTGCCCCGCATTGTGGTGCATCGCACCCCCCCCTCGCCTCCCTTGTTTTTTCGCACGCCCGCCGCCCCGCCGACCCCCTTTTTGTGCTGCCTTTTTTCTTTTCTTTGTCTCCCTCTGTGTCCTCGTCTTTTTTCCTTTCTTTGCGCCCCCTACCACCTTTTTTTGCTTCTATCTGCTCTCTCGCTCTTGTTCGCCCCCCCCCCTAACCCCGCGCCCCCCACAGCCCCCCCTTCTACACCCCCACCCCCCTGCCCTCCCTCCCTGCTCCCCATCATCTTTTTTCCCCCCCCCTCTCCCGAACCCCCGCCCCCCCCCCCCCCCCCAACTCCTAGCCAGTACGTAACCCTCCGCTACCCTTGGTTTACCCATTTCGCCCAGTAGTCCCCGCCCCCCCCGGTTTTTTCCGGGCGCCCCCAGGTGTCCGCATTGGTGTCGCGCGGAACCCCGTGGCCCCCTGCGCGCAGGCCTCGGCCCATGTTGTGAGTCGTAATATACGGTCAGCGTGCACCACACCAGCACCTCGCTGCCGCACCTTGTAGTCTGTGGTGTTTTTTTGCTTTTCCTTTTTCCCTTCTCTCCTCTATCCTGCTTTTCTTTCTGTTTTTTTTCTTTCTTGCACTTGTTTGATCTCCTTTTCGTCTCTGGTTCGTTTTATGCTGGCGGTCTTGTCGTCTTTTCCTTTTCCCCGTTTTTGTCCTTTTTGCCCTTGCCTGCCTCCCCCTTTCCCCCCCCACCCTGAAACACCCCACAACTCCCACATCCTTGTTTCTTTCTTTGGTTTGTTATTGTTTACGAGTTCCAGTGTTTTGTCATGTCAGGTGGTTTGGTTGTTCTCGCTTTCCTCCTCTCTTTTTTCTTTTCCCCCCCCCCACCAATCCGGCCCCTTTGTTTTCCCGCTCTGTTTTTCTTCCCACTGTTTTTTTCTTCTTTTGTCTTTTTTCTTTCCCCGCCTTCTTCTTTTCCGTTATTTTTGCCGCCCGCCTCCCCCCCGCCCGCTTTACCCCCCGTGTTTTTTGTCCCTTCGCCCTCGTCTCTCTTCTTTACTCCTTTTTTTTTTACGTCTTTTTGTGTTTTGTTTTTGTTCTTGTTTTTTTATGACTTTGCTTTTTTTTCCCCCTTTCCGCCCCTACGCGGTCGTTCGCGCCGTCACATCCCTGTGTACTCCTGACCCCCCCCCTCCGGCATCACACTATGTGTTTGCGCTACTGTGCCAGCGTGGGGCGAGGGATGCGAGCGACACACTGTCAAAGTGCGAAATGTGTTAGGACGCAGTTTGCACGTGTACGCTCAACCAGACAACGTCAGAACTTATTTTGTGGATTAACTGTGACCTACAATAAGTTTTTTCGTTTTCCTACAGTTTGACAAGCTTTTTTAGGCGTACCTAACGTATAGACTTTGTCACTCACGTGCTCTCCTCTCCTGCCAGGATTCTATTTCCCCCCCACACGTTTTGTTAAGAAATTTGTGTTTTTTATTAACTTCATCACCGGCCACTCGCCTGGTCCTCCACCCACGCCGCATAGCTGTTGTTGTTGTCATATAACAGGAAACTCAGTCGTTTGGTTTTTTATGTTGTTTTTGTTGTGTTTATTTATTGTGGGCAGTCTTTTTGCGCGGTTCGGTCAATGAGCTTGATTGCCGCACCGCCCTTTGTTGTTTGAGCGTAATACGATTCTGTACCCACACGTGTTTTTTCTTCACGACGTTGATTTAACCTAGGCACGTACTTTTTAATTTCTTTGCTTTGTGGTTTGTTTTCACTCGGCTCTGTTCAATCATATACACTGGTGTATGTGGTTATAACGAGGTTTGCCTAGATTGTTGTGGCCGGTTCACATTTTTTTTGTTCAGTTGCCGAAAGATCAGTTTAGCTTGTTTCTGGCGGCTCCCCCAGATTCGACGCCCTCAAGAGTTAACCGTCCCCATTGCCTCACCCTTTGTCCCGTTTTATTCCTCCCTTCGCCCACCTCTCCTGGACCCTGCTCCCAGGTACTTCCCCCCTCTTCCTGCCCCACGCCCCTTGTCCCCTCTCCCCTTCCTTCCCCACCACCCTTCTCCCCTCCTTCGCTCGTCTCCCTCCTTAGCAACGTGCTTTCCCGTCCTTGTCTTTTGATTTCTCCTCCCCTTTTGTGTGTTGCGATATAGGCACACTACCACACTAATATTAAAAGATTGAAGTTTACATCACATCTTTCTGTGAGGTTATTGGCTGGTTGCAAAGTAGAAATCTGATTATTGCCCAAGTCATTTAAACGCAGAGGTTTACCCTTATCTGATCACAGAAGTGCTTGTGCTGAATCTGAACTGAGTCTGTCACCTTACACTTTCTTAGTATGGTGCACATTTAGGTACTTTTGTGCTTTTCCTTTTCCCTCACTTCCTAGCTTGTGAAAGCATCTCTCCTAAATGTAATTTATCCAAAAGTCTCTCTGCTTTTATTTTCTTGGCACCATAATAAGACTGGACCTCAAACAAATTCACTTGGAAAAAGAAGAATCATATATTTGGACGTGATGCACCACATTCACTGCTCTCATCCACCATAAATTCCATAGAATGGCTGTCTCTTCCTGAACATGCTCTCACGGGTTTATTTTGTTTATGGCTTGGGTGCTCGGGGTGGCTCATCTTACCCAGTGGCTCATCTTACCCTGTTCTCCCCCGCTGTTAATCTCTGAAACAGCGCAGCACACGGTGCCAACTAAATAAACCACCAGTAGCAACACAACCAAAAATGTTACCTACAGCAAAGATCGCACTGCACGGAAAACACGTTTGCTTTATGTTCCCGGGTTTGCAGAAATGAAAACGCATCCATCCTGTGGTCTTATGACACCACGGAGGGTTTGATGTGCTTACATGAGAAGATTATTTTTCCTGTTTAGTTAATTAAGTATATATTTATTTATTTGTCTTTTTATTTCACGCTTTTCCTGGTCAGAGCTGCTTGCTTATCTTGAATAACCCAGGCGAAAGTGTGCTCTTGGTAGGAGCCTAGTCCACAGCACTGCGGAATAATGGCCTGACCTTCCACACCTGCATGTGGATGCATGTTGCAGCCAGCCTGCCCAGAGGGCACCACCGGGATTCGAACCTGGGCCACCATGGAGGTGTGGTGGCGAATAAGCCAGCTTATCATGTACATTACTGAGGTACTGTGCAAAAGTATTAGGTCAACATTGCCATTGTTTTAGCAGGGCTATAATGACCATATATAATTTTTCTCAGTACCTTTATTAGAATACAATCAGAAAATACAAGATATCTATATGGAGTATTAAAAAACATGAAAAGAAAGAAATAAAAAACAGCTTCTATGGGCTACAATGGCAAGTATTTAGTGTGCCTTCCCCTTACACTTGAGCAATAGCAGCATCGGCTCCATCAGGATGCTTAGTTGACCCTTCTACAGCCCGAAGAAACTTGATCAGGCACAAGATTTTTGGAAGGGTAGCAGCCAAGAAACCACTTTTTTGGAAGGGGTGATAAGATAAGCTCACCCAAGAATGGAATGAAGATCAGTGGAAAAGAGGATTATGTGATGAATCCAGGATTATATACACTGCTCAAAAAAATAAAGGGAACACTTAAACAACACAATATAACTCCAAGTAAATCAAACTTCTGTGAAATCAAACTGTCCACTTAGGAAGCAACACTGATTGACGATCAATTTCATTGGTTGTGCAAAGGAATAGACAACAGGTGCCGAATATTGGGCACTTAGGCAAGACAAACTCAATAAAGGTGGTTCTGCAGGTGGGGACCACAGACCACTTCTCAGTACCTATGCTTTCTGGCTGATGTTTTGGTCACTTTTGAATGTTGGTGGTGCTTTCACACTCGTGGTAGCATGAGATGGACTCTACAACCCACACAAGTGGCTCAGGAAGTGCAGCTCATCCATGATGGCACACCAATGCAAGCTGTGGCAAGAAGGTTTGCTGTGTCTGTCAGCGTAGTGTCCAGAGGCTGGAGGTGCTACCAGGAGATAGGTCAGTACACCAGAAGACTTGGAGGAGGCCGTAGGAGGGCAACAACCCAGCAGCAGGACCGCTACCTCCGCCTTTGTGCAAGGCGGAACAGGAGGAGCACTGCCAGAGCCCTGCAAAATGACCTCCAGCAGGCCACAAATGTGCATGTGTCTGCACAAACAGTTAGAAACCGATGAGGGCCCGACGTCCACAGATGGGGGTTGTGCTCACAGCCCAACACCGTGCAGGACGCTTGGCATTTGCCAGAGAACACCAGGATTGGCAAATTCGCCACTGGCGCCCTGCGCTCTTCACAGATGAAAGCAGGTTCACACTGAGCACATGTGACAGACGTGACAGAGTCTGGAGACGCCGTGGAGAGGGATCTGCTGCCTGCACATCCTTCAGCATGGACGGTTTGGCAGTGAGGTCACGCGAAGGTGTGGCTGGTTGCATTTCTTGGCTTTAGGGCGCCACAAGCCCCCTCAGTGATCGGCCAGAGGTACGCCCCCCCCCCCCCCCCCTTTCCTGCCTGACCCCAATTAGGTACCGATGATGAGATTTATCAGACCCTTGTGAGACAATGCTGGTGTGGTTCCCGGACCACCTGGGTTCCTCCTAAGCATTTGAACAATGCTACATTTCTCCCTATGTGGTGGGATAGTGTTGGCCCTGGGTTCCTCCTAATGCAGGACAATGCTACACCTCATGTGGCTGGAGTGTGTCAGCAGTTCCTGCAAAATGAAGGCATTGAAGCTATGGACTGGCCCGCTTGTTCCCCAGACCTGAATCCGATTGAGCACATCTGGGACATTATGTCTCGCTCCATCCACCAACGTCACGTTGCACCACAGACTGTCCAGGAGTTGGCGGATGCTTTAGTCCAGGTCTGGGAGGAGATCCCTCAGGAGACCATCCGTCACCTCATCAGGAGCATGCCCAGGGATTGTAGGGAGGTCATACAGGCACGTGGAGGCCACACACAATACTGAGCCTCATTTTGACTTGTTGTAAGGACATTACATCAAAGTTGGATCAGCCTGTAGTGTTTTTCCACTTTAATTTTGTGTGTGACTCCAAATCCAGGCCTCCATTGGTTAATAAATTTGATTTCCATTGATGATTTTTGTGTGATTTTGTTGTCAGCACATTCAACTTTGTACAGAACAAAGTATTCAATGAGAATATTCATTCATTCAGATCTAGGATGTGTTATTAGAGTGTTCCCTTTATTTTTTTGAGCAGTATATATATATATAATCCTGCCATTATTCCCCTTCAGCTAATGGTGTTCTTAACTTAGAAATACTGATCCTCAATAATCCAGAGTTTCAGATCAGATACTCCGAACTATGTTCCTACTAGAACCTCATGCAACATTACAACATTAAACATGTCTTTTAGTTTTACTTTATTGTGTTTAATGTAAACTTTTTTTTATAAGTGACCTTTAAATGTTCTTACTAAATAAAAACAGTGAGTTCTGATCTTTTGTCCTAAAGTCACCAAAAGGAACTGAGATTTTGAAATTGTGGTCCAACGGGGTCAGGGTGCAGTTATGCTGCATCTCCGTTCCTGGCCTTCCTGCGAATGCCGGCTCTCTGCCACTGCTGGGCCTCTTGTGCTGCTTGAAGCCAGGCAGGGACAGGAAATTGGGGGACGCTTTGGTAGTGGTCTGGCCTTCGACCCCTGAACTGCAATGCTGCCCGCTTTGAAGTTAGGAGGAGAATCACATGCAATTACTTGTGATATAAAGCACGTTCTCCAAGAGTGCTCAACCCATGCTGAGCACATCCTCCTTCTCTCTTACTCACACACACACACACACGCACGAACTCTGTAAACTCTATACATCAAGTCCAGTCCTCTTCCTCCTTAAAGTGCTCTCCCAAAAGGTTTTCCCCTTTATGTAAACACTCACAGGAGAGAGTTGGAGAGAGATCTCGCTGGTTACAAACCACTAAAAACAACAATAAAAAAAACATTAAACCTGATTCCATGCCACTAGAGTTTAGTCTGTCGAGAAAAAAAGAAACAAAAACTACCAAGCAAGCAAGATAGAAAGAAGGACAGAAGGAAAGAAGAACTTAAAGATATCTTAAGTAAAAAAGTGACAAAGAAAGAAAGTAATAAGAAAAATGAAAAGGATATAAAGCCGATAAAAATCCCGAAAGGTAAGAAATAAATCAAAAAGAAAGAAATTGAAACTTGGATAAGCAAAATGAATATATGTATAAAGGAAGAAAAAAAAGAAGAAGGCAGTAAAGGTAAGCAAGAATGCAATAAAGGATGAAAGGAAGAAGGAAAGAAAGAAAGTAAAGAAAAGCTTTAAGCAGAAAAAGCTTACTAAAACAGAAAAAAGAGCAAGCAAAGAAAATAAAATGTAAAAGCAAGCAAGAAATCGAAAAGTAGAAAAGTAAAGAATACATGTACAGCAAAAAGAAAAGAAAGTAAGTGATAAAAAGCAAGCAAGAAAGAAACAAAGAAGCAGAAAAATGTAGAAACAATGAAGGGAAGAAAGATATAAAGCCAAAAAAGCCAAACAAAGGCAAAGAAAGAGAGAAAAACAAACTGAGCATGTAAAGAACTAAGGGAGGAAGGTAAAAAGAACCGAAATTAAACAAGCAAGAAGGAAAAGAATATAAAGCAAGGCTGTAAAGAAATTAAAAATAAGAAAGGAAGTTGTGTTGACATGTTTCCACCTGTAAGCTTCACTCAGACGCTTCAAAGCATTAACAGTCTGAAGCAGCATTGTTCCCTAATGAAGACCTGACAACTGAAATCTATCTGTTTAAACTAATGGTGCCACCCAATTCATTCATTCATCACGTAGCACTTTATGCCGGTGAAGGTTGCTGTCTGTACAGAGCCGGGATCCTGGGAACATAGTTTTGGGATTTGTTTTCAGTGTGACATTTTTGTAATGCATGACCTAGGCATGACTCACACCCCTAAAGAGTGAGAAGAGAGGTGTGACATGACACCATGAGATCTGACCCCAATAAGTGAGACTGAAGAGGTATGCAATTCATGTGACTATAACCTGTACAGACTAGGCTTGCTTTTATTCCCTCAGGACTCTTATTATAGAATTGGTCTTTGATTTGTTTTCTAAGGACTCATTTAAGAGCTCAAACCTGTGGCCTGGTCTTACCCAGAGGAGGATGGGTTTATCATTTGGGCCAAGGTTTTTACTTTATGCACTTCTGGAAGTTTTTCCTTGCCAACAAAAGGCAAACAAACAAAAACACTTTTTCCTGGCTGGGTCCACAGGGGCGGAAATCCCAAGTGGACAGGGAGAACACATTCCCCCTCCCTGGGAAAGTACACCCCCAAGAAAGATAATCATTGTTTAACATAATATATAGCAATATGCATTGAAAAACTAGTACTAATTAATAAGTAAATATTTCAAAGAATATTTTTTAGTTTGATTACTCACTGAAGTATTTCTTCTGCTTTTAGAACTGTACTTAAAGCTCTAAGTATGTTCTTGTTAAGCTAGCGCAGCAGACTCTTAGATGGGAGCAGTAACTACTGCTCTGACTACACTGCAAATTCAAACTGAAACCATCTTCATGATGCTTCTCAATTAAGAGTCTGTTAGATGACATCACGCCATATTCGTTGTACTTAGGAAAACCTAGCCCATATATAGGGTGCTATTTACAGGCCATTCATGGTATGGTTGAACATACTAAAACTGTAGTCTTATATACATTTAATACAAGCTTCTTTTGGTAGAACCTTTGGCGTCCCCCTCAAGGACTGCTCTTAGCAACACTGAAATGAAATTTGGGTCCAACTATGGGTGCACATGTGGGTCCATCACAGTGCTGGTAGCCATTCTTCTTCTGTGGCTAAAATGATGATCATCAGTTGGAAATAATAAACTCAAGTTGCTTCAGTTTTGGACAACATGACATGTTCATGAAGTGTTAGAAACCTTAAAGTTTATAAATGTTATGAAGCTGGTGATTGAGAGTACATCTTGTCCTGTGCGTTCCTCAGATCCTGTAATGAGCATGCTGTGTATAAAGGGGTCCTGCTGAAGATCGTGTTTTAAGGGAGGGGAAAAACTGCTTCCCCTGGAGAGCCAGAATGCAAAGCATTCCTCACTCTACCGCAGTGCAACAATCAGAGACCAGGAGCCTGGCTAACACCCACACACACACACACACACACAGCGCATGGTATGTGGCGACAATAAAAAGCGAGGTCACTCAGTTCTCCTTTTCATTCTCATTTTTTTCTCAGTGGCCTCTCATTTGACTCTGTGTCCATTTTTATGCTCGATTTTCTAGGAATGTATAATCTTCTGCACGGAAGATATTTTTCTACATTTCTGAACATGTTTGTTAGTAAAATCCTTAATTATCCCTTCTGTTTCATTCATATTTCACAGTATGGGGTGAGGGTTGCAGGGCAGGAAGATAGCCTGAACAGGACACCGGGTCATCCCAGAGCTTCATACACACTCACACACTCATTCACACTCACTCGTTTGTTTACACCTAGGCAGTTACGTCAGAGGGAGGAACCCTATGATGACACATAGAGCACATACCAAACTCCACACGCACAGTTTGCATGTTCTCCTTGTGTCTGTATAGGTTTCTTTTTCACTTTCCGCATTCCAAAGACTTGTGTCACTTCAGTTGTTGTTTCTGAAGCGTCCCAGTGTGTGTGTCTGCATGTGTGTGTTGTGATGGACCAGCAAACACTCTCGGGTTTGTTCTGACTGATTTGGTTTAAGAGGGGCATATAACGTGGGAGTGAGTGTGTTTGAGGACTAGGTGTACCCATTTTTATTCCTACCCCACTGTATCCCTGCTTATCCCAGACAGGGTCATGTGGGGGTCCAAGGAATATCTTGGATTTCACAGGAATGGGAGAGGCTCACAGGGGTTGTTGTTGCAGCACTGGTGGATGATCCCTCTGTGCTCTCTCAGAGACCTCCATCGTTCCTCTGTGTTTTAACAAGGCTGACCAGGCTGAAAGGCACCAACCCGGGTCAGCGAGTGTTGCCGTAGTGCCACCCAAGCACAAACCTGATGCGTTAATCAGTCATGAAACATCAACTGAGCTTCATCCAAGTCATCATAATACACAAAAGTTTGACTTTCTGTCATTATGGAGACTTTTCATGGACATCATAACCTTATTATAACCTTAACTTCAGTAAGCAAATCGTTTGGCTCTTTTTAGCCATTTTTGCAACAAAAAATCGTTATGAGGACTGGAATGTGCCGACAAGGTAACATTTTTCTATCTTTGTGGAGACTTTTTGTCCTCACAATGACATATAAACTTCAAATCGCCCCACCCCCACCACACACACACATCTATATATTCGGTACTGTTCAAAAGTCTTAAGCCACCATTCGTGTGTTGTTTTAGCAATAGTATAATTTCTCTGTCTTTATACTACAACCAGAAAACATAGTGGATACAGAGGGGTGCGTTAAGCCGTGTTTAGTATACCCACTACAGCAAACTAGACCCCCCAACCTCCCATGTACCATCACATGATACCCTCCAGATATTTTCACTGCACCCCCAGGACAAACAGGCTGCATCTGGCCCTGCCATAAAATACAGAAAAAATCCACAGAGTCCAGACCTGAATATTACTGAGGCAGTATGGGATCACCTGGGCAGAGAAAGAAATAAATGACAAGAATAACAACTGTGGGAAGTGTTGACAAAAGCCTGGTATAATATACCAGAAGATTACATCAGAAAGGACACACTAACTACTCTTGCCTGAAGCCATTTTGTTTCTGAAAATTGTGTTTCTTAAAACGTGCATACATATTTTCCTGCATTTTCTGTTTGTATCTTCATAAAGAGACTGAGAAATAATTATATATGCAATATATGGTCATTGTACCAATGCAAAAACAACCGATCTGAGGGTGGCCTAAGACTTTTGCACAGTAGCCTAATAAACCAGGATAAGATCTAATCTGATGCAACGTCCTGATGATTCCATAGGGTTCCTAAACTTTTCTTTGTAATTATATATTTATAAAGGATGAAGGATCGCTTGACTCAGGTCTGACAGAGACTCAGTGGAGGATCAGGAAGGATGTGCTGGAACTAAACACACGGAAAAGTAAGAGAGAGCGACAGTGAGCATGATACTCCTGAGAAATAATGTGTGCTGTGTTTTCCCTCCAAAGTGCCAATCTCATCACATACACACACAGACACACACAAACTCTGTCTTTTCTGCAATCTCATACCACAATTACAACACTGGCTTTCTTTGAGCAAAACACTCTCCCTGAGAGACGCAGTGTTTTCCTTCATGTCTCCATTCCACCTACTCTCTCTCTTATCTTTAAGGAAAAGTTCCTCTGACCCCTGGTGGGGCCGAAACTCAAAACATCTCTTGCCCGAGGCTGTGTTTTCTTGCAGTAGCTCCTTTTGTGCCTTGCTGATTCGAGGAAGAAACAGCCAAGTACAGCTATGCCATTGTTGCTGTTTTGTAACTCACACGCAGCATAAACATGTTAGTGCACCAGTGGAATAACAGGATTCTTAACTCTAAAAGTGCCACACCAAAGAGAGGCAAAATAAAGCTTGTGTTCTTTATCTGCATATACTTTAATAATCATTCATTATTGATTTTCTGCTGAGGTGAGAACAAACCCATATGTATTGGGTGAGAACATACCAAATTCCACACAGAGAGAAGAGGCAAAGTTCGAATCCAGGATTCATGACCTGGTGAACCACTGTGCCACCCTTACTAGTCAAGGCAAGTCAAATCAAGTCAAGACAAATTTATTTCGATAGCCCTTCTTACAACGCAGCACTGTCTCACAGCAGCCCTAACTGAGCAAGCCCAGGGTGACAGTGGCAAGGAAAAACTCCCTAAATGTTAGGGAGGAACAAAATTCAAAAAGTGAGCCAACCACCTTGGGCAGCCTAGATGATATACATAAGAATTAAACTAAATTACCTACGTTTATAGAAATAGATTAAATACACAGAAGATAAATATAAAAATGTATCTATAAAGAGAGAGCAGATTTAAAGAAAACACCCAGCTGGGGCCAAAAGTCTGAGAGCACTAGTAAAATGCCTGTTTGGATCTTTATGCTGAAGGATTCATACTGCAGCAGGATAACAACCGAAAAGCTTTGCAATAACTATTTGAAGACCAAAGAAGATCAAGTTCAGGTGCCTAAACCCCACTCAGCATTTATGGGGGCACTTGAAAGACAGAGAAAGCTGAGCATTCAGTAACATCATGAACATCTCTTTGGAATATAGTGAAATCATGCTGGATAACATGGACCATCAGATTTAATACAAACTAGTGGAGTCCATGGATGCTCTTATTACAGAAAAAATGGGGAACATTCCAAATACTAATGAAACTCATGATCATGATAATGATCAACTTTTTATTTAAAAAAAAACATGGCATTACATTAGAGAAAATGCCAAATATTTTTGCACTAATACACTTTTGCCCTCCCCTGTGCATATAAATATGTTTCCACACATGCTTCTTTCCATTTAGAAATTCAACCTAATGTTAGTCTTAAATTGGCTCCAGTGCCCAAACTTTTGCATAAGACTATATTTATTTACACTATGATAGTTGAACGACCGGGGAAAAAAACTTTTTATGTTGTTATATCAGACGTCCAAACACAAACACAACAGTGATTTCCAAACACAATAGCTTTATTGTGAAAAGTAGTTTCCGTTCCTTAAAAACAAAAGGTTTTGTGGCATCCATGTGCAATCAGACACACATCACTGTGGGTAACACACAGCCACAAGTTCTTCCCTCTGAAAAAGTCATTCCATCTCTGGAAGGATGAATTATACAGCTTTAGAGCTTTGAATAAATAATTCCGTTGACCTTTATCGGTTGTCCAGACGACCTCTTTGACTTCTATTGTAAGTGAATTTTAGCTAAACAGGTTTTAGTGTAACGTGTCCTGTTCGTGCCAGTTCAGACTACAGCTCACTCTTTCAGTGGATATGAAACACTGTTTTCTTTTCACATCTTAATCCCATTATAATTTAAAAACTCAGCGCTGCTGCCATCATTTGTTTTAAAAAAAATCTCATAACATGAAGCAGATAAAACTGAGATGCAAATCAGTCGCATGTTTCCTAAACTGGCAAAATCTCATTACGGCTCATTAGGAGTGTTTGGATGACGTTTGGAAATGTTTTACATTGAGGCCAGGATTTAACAGTCAGGATCAAGTTAAGAGCTGTCTGTCGTATGTGGGCACCCTGATCTGGGGCACGCGACAGGAGCCGACCCAGCTCCTACCCAGAGGAGCAATGAGACTCATGAGCCTTTGGCAAGCCAGAAACTCCCAGGAACGCACATATGGGGGCAGCCAAACTTTCAGTGTTGTCAGTAGCCAACTGGACTTGTATTCTGGTATGTTATATAGCGTCAGACAGGGGCACGTCTGTGCCCACCCAGAGGAATTATCTGCCCACCCTGGGAAACTGTAAAATCACCGCTACAGCCACTTTTGAGCGCTCATAATTTCTTGTCATTGGCCATCAAAAATGCACTGCATTCCCATTTTGAAGGCACTTCTTAACGCGGTTTGTAGCTAGAGTTGCTCTCAGAAGTCATATGAAAACTCTTAATACCTTTGATTTTTGTTTATGTTTTTACTAAGTTGAATTAGTAGTTGTGTATAGTGTCAGAGATGAATTTGCATATTTTGCCAGCTGCGTGTTTCTTAATTCCTCTCCAGGTCATCATACTAATGCTCATCATAAAATCTTAATTTTACAGAGTTTAATTATTATCTTTTCCTAAAATTGATTCAGTAACTGTATTCCTTTGCCCCCTTTTCAAGATTAAACTATGCATTTGTTTACATGCCCTATTTTGCAAAAGCAACGTTTTTGTTGGTGCCCACTCAAATAATTCAAATGCCCACCTAGTCACGCCCCTGGCATCGGTTAGCTGAAAACATCTTCTGGAACTGAAATGGAACTCACCTTGCTTGATGTGCGATACGATGGGATACGGTCAGCATTTGGAAACCACTCTAGTCTGTAGTGAGTTGAGGCTTTAACTCTGTGCTCCCCTGGTGTATGGGTGCCAGGTACAAAGACCTTAGTCTAGCAAGACCTTGATGACCGTGTTGTGAGTCGCACCTGGGTGGGGTTTTCCATGCTGGCTTCTGGAGCTTGACTCTTGACTCTTGAGTACTGCCTCACCAGAAGCTCCCAAGTCTGCGGGTCACCTGGCACAAATGATTCCAGCCTAGATTGCTGTAATGAATCCTGAGACTTATTAGTGTGAAAAATGTCAATGGCCACTATTCGTGACTTTTTAATCTTGTCTTCATTTTTATTTATTACTATACCACAGTTAGTTCTGACCCCGCAATCTGATTTTCCCGTGACGTTATTGACGATAATGGCACTCTGACCGGCGCTCTATAAGTATTACTTCGCGGCATACACACGTAACCTAGCAACGACGCCCGCCCTAAAAAGCAGCCAAGTTATAATGAGTAAAACACTGCAGAAATGAAAGCTATAATAAGTTTATGAAATATATTGGTTTTGAAAACGATTAAAAACTATTGAAAGCTATTAATGACCAACCTGAGACAAAGGTTTATCACCTTTAGGATTTGGAAGCTCTGGAAAAGCAAAACAAAGTCAGTCCTGAGTGAGTCTGAGTGAGTGTGAGTCAGCGAAGTGGACACTGATGGCGTTCCAAATGTCTTTTGCCTCTACCTACACCTTCCATCTCCCTCCTATCTCAGCTTTTGTTTTATGTAGTGGTTAATTCTAATATAAAGCACGACAGAAACTCTCAGAGACAGCTTTCAGAGGACGTTTTGCTTTTCATTTCATGACATGCACTTACTGCAAGGAGCGTCAGCGGTAGTACATGTGAGGAACAAATCAGCATGTAAATCTGATTTGAGCACTTCCAATGTGAACACAGCCAAAGTGGCACCTGCTCAGTTCCTTTGCTGGAAGCAGCAGAACTAGATTGAAAGGAAGGAGAAAGTGAGAGAGTGTTTTTGGCAGGCTGAGGGAAAAAGCATGTTTGTGTATGGAGCTCAAGTCCTTATCTCCAGCCTGTACTGACGCCATGCTTTTCCTGTCTCAAATCTCCCGCACTGATTTACTCTCTCTCCCTCGCCTCTCCCTCCCTCCTCTCCCCCTTTGCTTTCATTCTCTTTCAGCCTTCTTGCACCATAGCGCCGGCCCTTGAGGCACCCCACCACGCGGTGCCACTCGAGCCCCCCCTTCACTGTCTCTCTCCTGGAGATTAGATACAGTCTCTGTACCTGCTGACGTAAACTCTGGCTGCCCATATGCACGCAAAGGCCAGTGCTGTCGACAGGACGTGTCTGTCTCTGCTTTCGAAAGGTATGTAGTGTACGCAATCAGTTCATCATCTCCCTCTCCCACTGTCTCTCAACAAAAATGTCTTGAAAGGTCTTTTGCAAAAACCCTGGGCACACCTGGTTGAATCACATTTTATTTCCACATCTAGAACTTAAATATGACATATTTTTTACAAATGAGCCATTCACAATAATTAAATTGTAAGACCTTACAAAAAATACTAATGGATTATCTGAAAATGTGCCCAAACATTTGTGCATGATTTTTTCCAATGTTTTAAAATTTATGCCCTCACATTTAGAAAAATAAATAAGTGTTAAGGGTTAGAATTAGGATTAGGGGTAGGTTTAGTGTGAGGGGTTAGGAATAGGGTTGTGGTTAAAGTTAAGGTTTACAGTTAGGTTGGGGAACTAAAACTTTATTAAAAGTTTATGGAAGGACTATAAGTCCTTTAAAAATGCACGGGCTCACTGGATCAAAAAGACTCCACAATTTTCTTTATAATTATTAATTAAAAATTTCCTTTTAACCTGTATTTGTTTTTTTTTCAGGTCCAGGGACAAATCGGAGACATCCATCCAGGAACCGAGGAGGCTTACTTCATGGTGTGAGTATTTTAAGGTATGGTAAATATGCATTCTTATTTTAAAGAGGGTTTTTTGTTAAATGAGCTAGGGCTACATTAGGAGTTAAATTTAGGGTTGAGGTTATGTTTATGTTTAGTGGGTTAGGGTTAGGGGCTAGGTTAGGGGTTATGTTTAGTGGGTTAGGGTTAGGGGCTAGGTTAGGGGTTATGTTTAGGGTTGGGATTAACGGGTTGGGGTTAAGAGGTTAGGGGCTAGGTTAGGGGTTATGTTTAGGGTTGGGGTTAAGGGGTTAGGTTTAGTGGGTTAGGGTTAGGGGCTAGGTTAGGGGTTATGTTTAGTGGGTTAGGGTTAGGGGCTAGGTTAGGGGTTATGTTTCGTGGGTTTGGGTTAGGGGGCTAGGTTAGGGGTTATGTTTAGGGTTGGGATTAACGGGTTGGGGTTTTTAAGAGGTTAGGGACTAGGTTAGGGGTTATGTTTAGGGTTGGGGTTAAGGGGTTATGTTTAGTGGGTTAGGGTTAGGGGGCTAGGTTTAGGGGTTATGTTTTCGTGGGTTTGGGTTAGGGGCTAGGTTAGGGGGTTTATGTTTAGGGTTGGGTTAAGGGGGTTAGGTTTTAGTGGGTTAGGGTTAGGGGCTAGGTTCGGGGTATGTTTCGTGGGTTTTGGTTAGGGGCTAGGTTAGGGGTTATGTTTAGGGTTGGGTTAAGGGGTTATAGGTTTAGTGGGTTAGGGTTAGGGGCTAGGTTAGGGGTTATGTTTAGTGGGTTAGGGTTAGGGGCTAGGTTAGGGGTTATGTTTAGGGTTGGGGGGTTAAGGGGTTAGGTTTAGTGGGTTAGGGTTAGGGGCTAGGTTAGGGGTTATGTTTAGTGGGTTAGGGTTAGGGGCTAGATTAGGGGTTATGTTTAGGGTTGGGGTTAAGGGGTTAGGTTTAGTGGGTTAGGGTTGGTGGTTATGTTTAGGGTTGGGGTTAAGGGGTTAGGTTTAGTGGGTTAGGGGCTAGGTTAGGGGTTATGTTTAGGGTTGGGATTAAGGGGTTGGGGTTAAGAGGTTAGGGGCTAGGTTAGGAGTTATGTTTAGGGTTGGGGTTAAGGGGTTAGGTTTAGTGGTTTAGGGGCTAGGTTAGGGGTTATGTTTAGGGTTGGGTTTAGGAATAGGGTTGTGGTTAGGATTATTGTTAGGGTTAGGTTTAGAGATAAGGGTTACTAATGGGGTTGTGATTTGTATCATTTTAGAGTTAGGTTTAAAAGACAGGGTACTGGTTAGGGATTAGGGTTAGAGTTGGTGGTTAGGAATAGTGTTCTGGTTAGCATTATTGCTAGGGTGGGTTTATGGATTAGGGTTAGGGGTTAAGAATACGGTTGTTGTTATTATTATTGTTAGGGTGGGGTTGGAGTTATGATTTAGAGTTACAGTTAGGATCAGGTTTAGGGGGTAAAAATGGGAAGTTTCCCCCTCAAGAACTAGGTCCATCACCCCAATTTTGCATATGACATCTTGTAGTAAAATGTATTTAATTATATGAACAACTGCCTAATTGAAATATTTATTTGAAGCAGCTATCAACAAATATACTCAAGGGCAAGAGCAGTTTTGACCCTTGAAACACTAAAACAACAAACTAAGGCTGGGGTGGGCCCCACCGGTTTGACACCGCATTGAAGACTACCTTAAACATTTGAAAATGACTCCTAAAACAAATAAACCAAATTTTCATTTCTCCCTTTCACAGAGTGAGGCGGAGTCAACTGATGTTATCCTACCTCAAGTTTTACAGACACAAAGCCTAGATGACTCAGATGATGACCGAAAAGGATTTATTGAGCATTATCTGCAAATAATGGAATGAAAAACGTCTGAACAAAAAGGCTGAAGCTGTGTTAACGGTCGAGCTAAGGATTAAACTAGTTCATTTATGACTGGCTTTTGGAGACGGTTAGTTGGGATTCTATCGATTTTGCTTGGAAATTTCAGATGCCCCCCTTCCCACCTATTCTGTCCTGATGTTGGACATAGAGCAAGTTAGGACTAGATATATTTTTCTACTACATTTACAGCATTTGGCGGGCACTCTTACCCAGAGCAACTTACAGCTGTGGGTTAAGGGCCTTACTCAAGGTCCCAAATGTGGCAGCTTGGCAGAGGTGGGATTTGAACCCTGAACATTCTGGTCCAAAATCCAATACCTTATCCACTAACCACCACAGTCCAGGGAAATGTGTTTAGAATGACTGATTATGGTAGTAACTAATCAGCTACAGATTCAGAATATTGTTTGTATTATCTTTAAGAGAAACTACAATCATTAAACAACCACACTAAATTACAGAACAGTTCAATCAGTATATAACATATATAATATATACAGTAAACAATTAGTATACCGGGTCTTCAAATATAAGGACCTATTTGACTAAAAGGCAAGCTGATATATTGAAAAATACTTGGACCTCGCCTCACGACAAGCCTTGTCCAGAACTTGTGTGAAATATATTGATCTCCCATCCACTGTGCTGCTTCCATGAAGTTTAACACAATAATAAAAATGAGTAAAAAACTTTGGCGCCAAAAGACTCTTTGCTCGACACTCTTGCCAGATCTGCGGTTTTTCTGCAGAGTAATGCTAATAAAAAATGGTCAAAATTACTGTTGGTGGTAATAACTAATAAACTACAGATGCAGAAAACTGTTTGAAAAATGTCGGCGTGTTTCTTTAAGAATTATACTGAGACAATGGACACAGTTTTTTTTAATTATCTTTTGGCCAAACACTTAAAGTTGTCATCCTCATTTTGTATCTGCCAAGATTCTTTTCTGGCTACCACATTTTCCATGTAAAGTCTTATTAAAATCACTATGTTTAAATAGCTGTTCGAGTTGATGCTGATAAAAACAGACCCATGTTGTCCTTGATAACTGCATCATTAGAGCAGCAGCTCAGTGCAGACGGTTGTGTATTTGTACCAGTGTGAGTACAGAGGCTAATCTCTCCGTCTGGAACTCTGTGGCCTGTTCAGCCGGCGCCGAGCGCTTTGGAGCCTCCGCCGCAATCAGTAGCCGCTCAGCCCCTTCGTCATACTGCCTTTCTTGCCCTTTCCTTTGTTTTCAACTCGCTTCCTTCCTCAATTTCTTAGATATTCTCTTTCCTGCTCTCAGTCTAAACATGGGCATGTTTAGAAAGCCTGAAGAGAAATAAGAGGAGCTGAGCAGAAAGGCACGGCTCCGAATCTGATGGTTTAACCCGTGAATGTGTCATACGCCTGTATTTCAGTCCACCATGATCCAAAAAACTCTTGGAGCTTAGCCAAATAATTGTTGGTTAAGATTGTTTATAGAGCTGGTTGGAGGACAGGAGCCTACATTGTATATTCCTGACATTGTTTATGATTGCGCCATGCACACAATAATACGCCAGTCTTTGTGGTCATTTCTAGTTTATTGTAACCTAAAAAGTGTGTCGATGTTTGCTGTAAACTTTAGAAGCATATTATTGTGCATTGGCTCACTTCTAAAGGTGTAGGGTTGCACAAAATGTGTACTCGTCTTTTTCCCGTCTTAACCCCACTTGTCCTGGTCAAAGTCCAGAGGCTATCCTAATCATTCACTGGCTACGGGCAGAAATATAACCTGGATGGCACACCGATCCACCGCAGGGCGGCAGGTGCCAGGGGTGCAGCATCAGGGGATGACCCCTCCCTCAAACACGGCCAGTTTTGCCTGTGTATACGCAACTTGGCAGAAGATCAGGACTCGAACCTGGATTGCCAAGGTGGTAGGCTGCCGATTTGCCTCTGTGCCACCCAAGCAGAAAACATGGTATTAAATGGATTTCTGACTTAACGTCTTAAATGTGATTCATCCAAATCAAACAATTTTTAAATCTTATATCTATGTTAAACAGATCTTATAGCTATATTAGACAGCCATTCATGTTCCAGACTATCAGTATGCACACACCTGGGTTAAAACGTTTGGCAAATGCCATATATTATTGTAAAATATTAGACTGGAAGCACTGAAAGTCTGCATCTGTTCTTCTCAAGAATGATCTGTCCCGATGAACCATACTCTGAACACATTTCAGAGAAGTTGTAAACACTTTCAGTTTTATCTTAACTTTATGTCAATGATACAAATTACTGATTCAATTTCTGCTCCATTCTATCACCCAGTCTCAGTCCTCATCTTTAAAAATCTATGCTCTCAGTCATCCAATCTTTGGATAATTGATAGCCCAATGATATGACAGTAAACCTGTCAGGTGGGGGCACCTCTAGTCTGGTGCTACAACAGGCCCAGCTCCTGAGCTTAAGAAACTCAGAAACTCAAACAACAGAAGCCGCTAGGGAAGCAACAGAGAGGCAGACATGAAATGAGCTGGACTCGGGAGTTAGACTCCATTCAAGGCCGATGCCCTCTAAGGTCGCACCCGATGGGGAGCGCTGTCTTACCCCTACTGATAATCAGTATTATTACTATTTACACTAGTGCCTTTCTCAAACCCAAGGATGCTTTACAATCAAGCTGGAACCAGGGGACACTGGTTTGTTCCTCGCTTGATGGTGAGTGTAGGGTAACTTTACTGATTGACTTAAAATGGAAAACAATTGTCGCAACAGTTGAGCTGGCTAAGTCAGTTTTAGGATACAGTTTTGGCATAAATAAGGAATTGTGCACCAACACCAAAACCTAATCCCGACCGTGAAGCACGGTGGAGGGAGAATAACTGATTGGGGTTGATGTAAAGAGGTCTGTTCATACATGAAATCCCAGAACTGTTCTGGGAGGCTCTGAAAATGAAACTTCACATTTTGCACCCAATTATTCTGGTCAAGGCTGTGGGAGGTTGTGGAGCCTATCCCAGAATTGTTTGGGCACAGGAAGGCCCTGTATGGGACACTATTCAGTCACTGGGCTTCATGAATGTGGAACCACACCACGTTTCCACATTCATGTTACAAACCCTGCCCAGGATTCGAACCCAGGTCCTCAGGAACTGCTGTTTGCAACAGTTGGCTGTTACTTCTGAGCCGGAGCAGTGGCTAGTAGGATTCACTACCAGCTATTTCATATAAGGGTTGATGTACTGAGACTGAGAATGGACGGGGAATGGTCAGTGTATTTTTCCATAGGTATGAAAAGTAAAATATTGATACATTGCTATACAGGGTTATAATATGCAGAATGTTTCAGGTTATTCCAAATGGTTCATAAACTTTTCTTCGTGCTTTCCTAAGTGAACTTTTTATGAATGGTTAAGAGCAGCAATATACAGAGTTTATGACAAAGCAGTCATAGCATTAGGATAGCAGATATAACTTAATATAGACACACAATTACATGGTTTGGATGCCAACCTTAAGTATCATTTTTAGATTTACGCAGTTCATGAGGTTAAGTGTTTGTAAAGGACAGTCAGGTCATAAAAGCCTGACTAAAGCTGCAGCGTGAGCTTCTTCTTATCAAGGCTTCTCTCAAATCTGTATAAAATATGTTTAATCAGTTGTTTCAGTGTGAATTCCGCTCATTCGCAGCCCTGCTCAGATCCCCAGCTTGTGCCACGTTGAAGTCTCTGGCCCGTGTTTTCCTAGCAGATACTCATTGAGGGCTCTGGCTGTCTCCCTTGTTTAACCATAAATGAGGCTCCATGTGCCGAAATACTGGTTTGAAGTCCAAAAAGTTCCAGATTCCACTGAATATGTCTTTCTGAGTCTTTTTCTGTGCACTTCACTGAGATCAATACCAGGAAAGTTATTACATCATTATGTCAGTAGGGTTTGAGGCAGTGTGGCATCTCAGTGGTTACGGTTCTGTTCTAGTGACCACAAGGTTGTCTGTTCAAATCCCATGACTACCAGAGGTTCACTGGTCTATGGTTTCATGCAGGTGAACAGTGTGTTAATAATCAGATTAGTATGTTGCATCTGAATAGTAAATGTTCATGATTATACCTCAGTGGGAACACAGTGATTCTGTTAAGACCAATCTGAATTAAAATCTGTTTGAACTAAGTAAGTAATTATTTAAATAATGTATAATCAAAGAACAATAGCCATCTAAACTTCTGTATCCAAAGTCCTACCCCTTTTTAATGAGTATGTTTGAAGTACATTTTGTTGAACCTGCCACTGTTTTACACTTATTAAAAACACAAGCATGATGCTTGACAACTCTGGTAACATGCCTAAAGCTCCTTGTTACAGACTATCAGGACTCACGTCCTTCTCATTGTTAGGATTTTGTAATATAATATAATACAATGTTTACACTAAATGGCATTACATGGGTGTTGAAGGCGTCATTTGTCTTAAAAATGCCTTATCCACGCTGACAGGATGTGTAGGAGCAGCGCTAATACATTAGCCCATCGTTGCAGGGACCTAGGTTTGAGTCCTGGCGGTGCCCTCCAGCTCAAGTGCAGGCACAGTTGTCTGAGGGAGAAACAGCTAGTCAAGGGATCATTGCTTGGCACTGCAACAGTGACCCCTGCCAGCATTGCAATGGACTGCAATGGCATGCTTATGCCTGAGCCATCTGTTCTCTGGGGATAAGGGCTAGAGCCCCTGTGACCCTGACCAGGAAAAGTGGGGTTAGTAAGGATATGTAATGGCACTTTTGGGACTTAGGAGAATAGTAGTGATAGTAGAAGGTCATGACAACTAACTTTTTAGGTAAATGTAATTAATATCATTACTGCTACTACTACTACTACTACTACTACTACTACTACTACTAATAATAATAATAATAATAATGTTTATTATAAAGCACCTTTCACAATCTCAAGGTCTCCTAACAGAAGCAGGACAGTAATAATCATAATTAAACAGCTACAAAACACAAAATAAAACGAGCTTTAAGGCAGAGAAAGGACAAAAGTACAGTTTAAAAAGAACGATCTTCAGAAGAGACTCGATGGAGTGAACGGACGGACAGTCCCAAAAAGTTAGGACAGTGAAAGTTGTAGCTTGAGTGCTACAGCAGTAAAAGATCTACCATCCATTGAAGAACGTCTAGTAGGAAAAGAATCCTTGGTGAATCCGATCTGGTAATAAGCCGCCCATCAATTTTACATAGTCCATTTATTTACAAAGTGCAACCTTATGTAAATAAAATATCACCTTAATGACAGCTGAAGCTTTATGAAATAAGCCTTTATACTTTTTTATGGAGCTTTATGGCAGTTGCAAGGAAGGGCGTAGAACTTTACCTATAATTTTTGCTTTGCTTTATAAGATACCACTTTTATTCACTGTTTTAGGATATAGAATGGCATATACAAAATACTGGAATATACTGAAGCTGATGTGTATGCAAATATTTCTGGGAATCTAGTCTTGAAAGCTGTAATCAACTTTGTTTGCTTTTCTATTTAGTTTGGGATATTCTCTGACCAAGAGTCAGAACGTCTGATTTCTGGTATATTGCATTACACACTCAATACAAGCACAGTATAAATTTAAGTGTACTTCAGAATGGCGTCTTTTATCGAGCCTACTAAATCACCATCTCAGTCTTCTGTATCCATTTCTCACTATCCATTTTCATAGTTGCCTGAGATCAATTGCAGCCTGCAGGTTCTGCTCTGTCTGCACCTATACGCTTCACGCGGGCCTTCACGGACCCTGACTGGCTTCCCTCACTGCGTGCCTCTTGTATGTTTCCCATGGCACCATTTACTGCTCCTGATGACATGGCATTCCTGTGCTGGGTCTTGCTAGACCCCTTACGACAGCACCTCGACTGCCCAGAGCCAGGGTGGACACGGGGCTATTTTGGGAGGAGGTCTGGTGCCGGACTCCCTGTCTCCTTAGCTCTAAACCGCTCTGCTGATAGATTATCTACAAGAGACTGAATGGGAGTCAGACCAGTTATGAACCTGACGCCAGGCAAGTGCAGTTATCGTGCACTCAGAGCGCTGATAAGTGACTGGAGCGCTGATGAGAATCCTACCAATGGTTATGAGAGGAAGGCTACAAAGCAGTGCTTTAGGGAAACCGTACACAAATCTTCAACAACTCTAAAAGCAGCATACTGGAACTAGTGGCAAAAACATCAGGACTATTTTTATTGTAGAACATTCTCAACTTTGTAACAGTTACGAGGAACCAAGACTCTAGAGGGATTTATGCAGTCATGTGATACAGGCATGTTAACTAAAGTTAAAATGTTTGCCTGAAAAAGTTCAGGGACGGCGTGCCAGTTCAACATGGGGTTGCATAAGCGCACCACTCAACCTTCAGGTTGCCCGCTATTTGAACCCAGGCCCTTAGGATCTGCAGTTTCCAGCAGCTGGCTCTTACCATTGAGCCACCAGAGTTGCTGGAAACACAAGCAGTCTCAGCAATAAAGTTTAATGGTGAGGATATGAGAATCTCTGGTCGTGTTGTGCAATGCAAATTAAGTCACAGCACATGTCTATGCATACCAGCAATTCAGAAATGCAGCTTCAGCTAAACGAAAATGTTCTTAGTTCTTGTTTTTTTTACCTAGTAGAATCTTTAGCAGGAGCAGGACCAGTGTAGTTTTTTCAATACTGGAATCACCCATGTTCACATCATTCTACAGATCATTGTACTTGTCAAACTTCCTCAATCCCTCCAGTGGAGCTGCATTTAGGTGCATTGCCTAATTTATATTTACGTCATTTAGCAGACGCCCTTATCTAGACTGACTGTATATCCACATGACTGTACAAATCCCTCTAGAGTCTTGGTCCCTTAAAGGTTTGTTCCTCATAACTATTATGGAATCCAAGCAACTGTGGGATAAGTGCCTTGCTTGAGAACCCAAGAGTGGAGCTTGGTAAAGCTGGGATTTGAATCCTGGACCTTCTGATGTATAGTCCAGTGCCTTAACCTTGGCAGAGGTGGGATTTGAACCCTGGTCTGTAGTCCAGTATCTTAAGTACTAACACAGTCCCTAAAGTCTTTTCACAAACGCTCTGTGATGGACTGGCATCCTGCCCTGTGTTCTCCGGGGATATGCGCCGGAGCCTCGTGAATCTGGCCAAACTCTTTTGAAGTGGGGTTAAAATGTAAAAATATGAATAATCATTATTTTAAAATATTCTGCAGTCATCATAAAGTCTGGTATGGTGTATTTCACGGAAACCTCAACGCAGTTGCTGTAAGTGACTGAGAGCGTGTTTATTTAACTGTAAAGGTACAAAATTGACTTTCTTCTTTCAGCATGTGCACACATGCATGACTTATTATCACAAATGATAGAGCTGTACAGCCAGTCAAAAGAAAACAAGTAAGAGAGACACGAAGACACAGAGAGAGAGAGAGAGAGAGAGAGAGAGAGAGAGAGAGAGAGAGAGAAATTAATAGATATAAACGCTAATCCTTACTCTGTAAATGAGACAAAAGCAACCAGTTAAGGCAGGATCATGAAGCCCTCAAGTCCACACCCCATAAAAAGCCTGACACAAAGTTCTGTCTGTCAGGATGATCAAAGCTTTGGCCTAAGAATAGGTCTACAGGAGTTAGGCCGTGATTTACACCCTGATGATTTCATCCATTTAATAGCACACGGGCACGTCTGCCTGCTGCCTACTGAAGTGTTTTAAAGGGTGGGCCAAATGGCTATTAAGCTCTATCCTACTGAAAAAAACCCTTCTCAATGTCTAAAGCACTAATTGGAGACCTTCTCTGCAGAACTATAGTTACTGTGAGCAAGCCGGTGTATTATGGGCTGTGTTTTCTTTCTCTGACTCCACAAGGAGAATTAACCCATTCATGGACTTTGTTAGTCTTGCTTAACTAATGCTAACACTACTAAAGCTGGTACAGCGAATACATTCAGGGAATTTATAAATAATCTGTAATAATATTACATCCTGTTTATTGTTGCAGGGTAGAGCAGAAATATGAGATTGTTTGAGAACTTCATATGGCACATACGGCACTCGGGTGTAGCAATGCGTTGACCCAGGTTCAAGTCCCGACGGTGTCTTCCAGCTGGGTTCGGCATCATATACAGGCATGACTGGCTGTGTGTTCTGCATCTTCTGCTCGAATTCTATGTAGAAAGTCATGAGAGAAAGTTTTAAACAATTGAAAAACAATTCATTTGAAGAGTAATTAGTGACATTTCTTAAAATAAGTGACGTTAACAGGTTGGACGGCTACAAATTCACAGTGGAAACCAGATCCAGTCCTGTAGAATTTGTTTGGGTCGAATCCTTACACTTTAGAGCAATTCACTTTCATTTTAATGACGTGTGGCTCATCTATAAATTACCACTAGATGTGTTGCACAGGATATACAAATTCACAAGCAGGTCAGCTCTGATATGCTATTCAAACTACACAGAAAGCCCGGCTTCCATTCTATTTCATTCAAATGCCGTAACGAAACATTTACCAAATTGTTTGTAGTGTTAATTCATCTAGGTGGAAATCTTATTTTAGTGAATTAGTATCTCCCTGCAGTATCGTGATGTTTGTTCAACTAAGTTTACATTCCTCCCAGTGAACAGCACAGCATGTAAAAATCCTGACACAGACCTAACAGACAATCACCGAAGCTTACGTGTCTCTGGAAGTCTGTGGAGCAAACAAATATGTGTTTGACAACAGACTAACATACGTTTTGTGGTTTTTACATTTTGAGCCACACTCAGACGCAAAGGCTTCCATGACAGTGAATGAGATGCGAATGGGTTTGTTTTGCACACTTTTATTTTATAAAGCTTTTATTGGACAGAGTGCTTGTTTGTCCAGCCCTGAACAGCGGCTTCTCTTACAATAATTGGTCGACCTCTCAAATTAAATCAGGAATCCGAAATATAAATTCTCAAAATTCAACAAATCAGCTTCAGTAATCCTGGTCACGGTTGTGGGAGATCCGGTGCAATACAGGGGACAAGGCAGGAACAACCCTAGACATGGCATCAAGGGTGGTGTGGTAATGCAGCAGATAGTTGGTGCTGCAAAGTTCCTGTTTGGTTTGATTTCTGTCCATTTCTGTGTGGTGTTTGGCATGTTCTTCCAACATCAATATGGACTTCTTTCCACCTCATAAAAACCTGCCGTGAGAGACCCTAGGTGTGTGTGATGGACTGACTCTGGGATGGACTGATACTCTGTCCAGGGTGTATTTCTACCCCTGTGTCCTCCACAATACTGATCACGATGAAGTGGTTAATGATGATGAATCCAAGGTTATAGTATGTGTACTTCATGAATTGGAAGCACTTCCTTGGAGTAGATGCTTTTTATACAGCAAGATTTTTCAAGCCTCAGCCTATTATTTCTATACGATACATTAAAGCATGGGTCCATCGGTTGATAGAAAGGTTGAGGGAACGGTGTTTTAGGATCTGAAGCTGTTTGCTGCGTGGCTTCTTTAAGGCTGGAGAAACCTGACACCGCGCCTGCGCAGCACCCCGCGCGCCCCGCAGCCGCCACCGAGTCTAGACGGGCACGTGACCTGAATGGGCCAATGGCTCCGTGCGCTCCTCCGGGGGCCCCGCTTGTGTGTGTGTGTGTGTGTGTGTGTGTGTGTGTGTGTGTGTGTGTGTGTGTGTGTGTGTGTGTGTGTGTGTGTGTGTGTGTTAAGAAGAAAGAGAGGAACGGCGTAAGGAACAATCGTAGGATCCCGTTCATCTCGGAGCGAAAGGATTTAAAGGGCAAGCTGTAGAGCGCGCGGGCGGAATGGATGTGTTTTGAGGTGCGCAAAAGCTGATTTCGGTGTGGAATGTCACTCCACGAATCGGGATCTTATTCCAAATCGGATTACTTTGGCGTTTGCTGCTGAGTTGCCGCTCCGTTGATGCGCTCGGACGGTTCCAAAAACAGCTCGCTCGATCCAGGTCTGATCTCACGGTCTGCTGTTCTGATCCGAAAAATGCAAAATGCAGGACAAGTGGAGTGCTGTGTGAGAATGCAGAGGACTGCGTGCCTCCCAGCAAGCCTATAAAACCCTAAACTTTTTTTTTTCTCATGTTCATGTTTGGGGACTCTGCACCGTTTCTGAGGGACCAGTGTGACAGCACCGCCACTTTGCTGCAGATCTGCCACGATCTCAGAGTCTAATGTTGCGCTCCGGGCAGGAGGAATGCGCCCTCGGCTCTGCATGTAGGCTTCTCCAAGGAGCCTTGATGTCGGACAACGAGCACCAACTTTATCTGGACCAGGAGCAGACGTAGGGAAAAGCGCGCATGAGAACGGTGTCGTATGTTCAGGACGAGACGCGGCGCTCTGGTTCGGCGACTCTGGAGAAGCCGTTTCATTGCAGACGGAGAGGCCGATGGCTCCAAGAGCGGAGAAGATCCGGAGCAGATCTCCGAATCGGAGGGTACGCCAGCCCGAACCTCTGCAGGATCCAACGACACCCTGACTTTGGGGGAACGCGTGGGATCACGGATTGCTTTAGACCAGGAGGACATGTGCGTCCAGGACCAGCGTCGGGTCCATCCCTCAGAGGATGGGGACAGCAGGACAGTGACATGCTGCTGGTTCAGAGACCTTCATGGGCAAGATTCTGATTCTTGCGACCAAGACGTAGGCGGACTTGGCCCTGGAGATTTGTTGGAGCAAGAACTCGATAGGTGCACCTATACGCTCCTGAAGGGGTTCAGACACAAACCACTGGGTGTCTTGTTGGACGCGGTGGAGTCCAAAGGCGCAGTGCCGGGGGGTTGCGTCCTGGCACCGCAGGCCGAGCTGCATGTCAGCGGCCATGTTGCGTCTCCTCAGTACCTGCTGTGTAGGTTTTTTCGCTGGCCAGACCTGAAGCTCGCATCTCCACTCAAGGCGCTGTGCCACTGCCAGAGTTTCAGGGCGCCCAGTGGAGAGGCGCCATGCTGCAACCCCTATCATTACAGCCGCCTGTGTGGACCAGGTGAGGCGTTGCATTGGAGACTCTGTGAAATGTCCGAGAAGAGCAATTCTAAATGATTATGGAGTAATTTTGCATGTCTAATGAGCAGTGTTAGTAGTTAGGCGTATAGAATTACGTTCTCAGTACTATTTTGGCAGTTTGAGTGCACACTGCACATTGAGAGATTGAGATTGACGGTGCGAAAATATCAGATTCCAAATTATTTTTCTGAGTAAGTGATATTATGGCACGTATATGGCTTGAGTGATATAAATGTAAGTGTAGAGATATTGTATTTCTGTAGTACTTTCTAGAATGGACCACTGTTCCAAAGTGGCTTGAGATCCAGGTTGCAGTGGCAAGGTAAACTCCCTAAACATCATCAGGAAACTTGAATAGAACTCAGTACAAGACCTCAAAACAGATCATACAGTAGCCTAGTATGAGTTCAGAGCAGTAACAGAGCTCAGTCAGTCACTGAAAAATTATGAGATGATTAATAAACTTTACCTTTACCAGTGTACAGCTTCTCTACATTTTGCCAGGGAAAATGTACTATGAAATTTCGTACTAAAGCTGTGAATTGCAACATATTCATAACATATTTCACAGTTACTACTATGATTTTTTAGATGGTCATTTGGCCACTTGGTTATATAGTATAACTGTATACTTGGTTGACTATGAACTGTGAATTATTTCAGTTCTACTATGAAAGAATGTACTCTAAAATTTCAGCATACAACTGGAAACCCGATTGACTGTTTAACTGTGAAATTAAATTATAAACTTGAAGTTCACCAGTACAGTTAAGCTGTGAACTTGGTATTCGTGGTTTTGCTGTAAACATTAAGATCCTGTCTACGTAGGCTCCTTAGCTGTGAACGTACTAGTTCTATTGCCTTTGGTTGCCCTAAAACAAACTCTACAGACCTGTGTACAAATGAACTTAAAACTTCATAGAAACTTAGCATTCTTGAATTATCACAAAGAGAAACCACATTTGCTATATTTACTATAAGCACAATTTAATATTAACAGCTCATAGTTAGACTGTAAGCTTAATATGTAAGACTAAAAATGTCAAAACTGAATTTCACAGTTCAGCTATATCACCTTTACAGTTGAACTGCAAACTTCACAGTATGTCATTAAACACTGGAAGAGGTGAGCATGAGCTTCATAGTAACATGAGAGTTCAAAGTTGTACTCATGGTCAAACTATAAAGGTGACAGTAGAACTATGAACTATTTTGGTTCAGCTGTAACCTTGACAGTAAACAGTTGTGAAGTTTCCCAGTACATTTCTGGGCAAAAATGGTTTCTTGTTGGTTTTCGTTGCTAACCAAGCTTTAATTTGATATCTATTTTGAATTTTGCTCTAGTCTGCATATATATATATATATATTTCCAGTTGCATTCACAAGCTAGTCATACATAGTATGTCATGTTTGGCTTAAATTATGCTTTTTAACATAGCTTATTAGCTATGTTGTCAAGCAAAAATAAAACAAAACATGGGAAAAAATGGAGGGGCAAAAAACATTAAATTAGCTTGTATGTGCTTCAGCTAATGCTTTGTATTTTTTATATAAGTCTATTTTTAAGAGTACACTTCATAAAATTTAAGAACTTTATGGTTCACAAAATCTAAGCAGCATTAGACTCAGTTTTCTTGTCCATTTTTACCTTGTTTGCAAACAAAACGAAACTGCACATACATGCAGAGTACCTTGTTGGTTAGCATACCCACCCTGAGTAGCACATTCTAGATGATTTGTATTCAGTCAGAGCCCTAAGAGTTAACTCCTAGCAGCCGGACCCAAGTGAAAACGTAACTCATTCAGGAATCAAGTCCAAGTTCCCTATGTAGACAGGGGGCACAAGGAGACCCCACCTGAATGAGAAGTCTCTGGCGCTTGGGATTAACCTGTCAGCAGGTCCAATATTTCTTCTGGCGCCCCTGCCTGTGAGGCTTCAGCTCTGTATGTTCTGAACTAAAGGAAAACAGATTTGTCTCTCAGACAATTAGGACGCCCTAATCACATTTTCTGACGTCTTAACAAAAACGAATGTGAACTTCGAGGCAAAGTTATATATCGCCCATGTCGATCTGCACAGCCTCAGACCATAACCGGTTCAGATCCATGTGCATGCTGGGAATTACAGCGAGGAGCTGGCCTGTGACACTCTCTTGTTCAGGAAGTGGAACTCCCAATTCATTAACCAACTGGGACGCTCAGTTCCTTTGCTCCTCATTCAACTGTGTTATTCAGAAAAACAGCTCAGAGCTCAGAGATCGGCTCTCAGTGCTGCTGCCCGGGCAGGGTGTAACAGTTCTCATGAGATCTGGTTTTTTAGAGGTTTCAGAAAAGTTTGGACGGTGAAAGATGAGAGGGATTTTGTGCAGTCCCATCTCTTGCTTCATACTGGGTTTAGTAATGAAATGCACTTTTATGACTCTACGTCAAAATTATAAACCTGCAACAAGTTTTATGGCGTGTATTAGCTCTGCTTGATATGCAGTTTTATACAAATGTCAGGGCACCACAGACTATTTTACATGTGTTGCTTCATGTTTTATAACATATGCAGAAAAAAGTTAGATTTAAATTGGTTAACTTAAAAAAAAAAAAAAAAGATGTTGGCCTGGTGAGGACCCTCAACATCAAGTTCCGTTCCAGTTCTGTCTTTGTCTCAAGTTCCTAGCTTCCAGGGTGTGAGCCGGTTGAGGACTCCCACCACCGGGTTCAAATCTGGTCTGTTCCTAAGTTCCACCCCCCAGAGAGATTCCCAGTTCCAGAGTTCCTCAAAGACTCTACTTATCTCCAAGACACTGTATTTACTTTAAATGCATGCTACGCTGTTTTCAGGCTCATTTTCAGAGCCCAAACCTCCCTTAAAAGTGGCTGATCAGCCTCAGACCATCTGACATTTCACACTGTTACTGATAAGTCACTGACTGGCTAAGAGCCCAGCGATGGGCATCAGCCAATAAGAGAAAATTCTTAATAAAAGAATGAAAAAATTAAGGACTAAGTGTAAAGGCTAATATTTGGGATGCATGTTACACTCAGAATGACATGTATGATATCCAAAAATCTAAATATTACCAGGAAGCTAGGGCTGGGCGATATGACCACAAATCACTATCACGATTAATTGAACATTACCTCGATTCCGATTAATGAACGATTATTTTGTTTTGGGGTTTTTTTGCACTGTAAATATGTTCAACTATTAAAGCTTGGACTTTTTCTCTAATAAAAGAGTGCACATCATAGCACGCTTGGCTTGAAATAAAAACATTTTATGAAAAAGGTCATGTTAGTTCTAGTGCAAAAAGCCAGTTCCCTATAAAGGAGAAAATGAGTAGCTTGCATTTACCGCAACAGTAAGACGTTTCAAATAATGTCATGTGAAAAGAAGAAAATAACTTGTAAACAAATATTTTAATATGCAGTGTTAATAAGCATTTAACCCCCCTGAGCTCCATCGTAGCCATGGGAGCCACATCCTTTGCAATGCAGTAGGAAATGGCGTCCATTACTTCTTTCCATCTTCTTGAATCCTTTTCATATTGTGCAGCGTTTGTAATTGCTTGTGTTATTGATAGCTGCTTGTTGCTGGGCACTCGTGAGTCTTGCTCTTTTTTTAAGCCATGCATCGTTCATATTTAGTAGTGTTTACTGACACGGAATTTGTCTTTGGTGGAAGCTGCTCGGTGGTTGAGTTCTCCTCCATGTTGCTTCCATGTCGCTGACTGGACCGGGTGGAGTCACGTGCCTACACAAGCTTTAGGATGTTTTCAAGGTGGTAGTGCATAAATGCACACAGTCTGGAAAGAACAAAAAAGTAAAAAGCAGTTCTGGTTAAGGGCGTTTGCTGTAAATATGGAACAGAATAAATAGGGAGTTCCGTTCTCTGAGATTTACTGTGCAGGTCTTGAGAGACATTTCATGATCAGCCCCTCTAAATTGGTGACTGATCAAGTCAGATTAGTAGGCGGGTGATCACTTAGTGATGATTACACGAAGCCGTCTCTTAAAGTTTTAATGGATACTAGTCTTAACACGTGGTTCTGTGAACTGGAAAGAAAACATAGAGGATAGCAAACCTCATAACTACAACACTTGAGTATACATGAACAATACGTTTATCGTTTCAGTTTTAAAGACAAGCACTAATGCAACGTCTCTGCTTTTCAGACTCGCCGCCTCCTCCTCCCTACTTGCAGCTCTCTTCCAAACAAGCACAGGAGTCTCTGGGTAAGTCATCTATATAATTACTCTTTTAGTGCCTAATCCTCTGTGTATTGCCAAAGTCAGCACCAGAATTAATGGCACCTGCAGTAAAGATGGGTAAACAAGCTTACTGGAAAATGTCTTTGTGGTTAATTACTATAAAAATAGCTACAGAAACTTGGCTCTCTGGTGGCACAGCAGGATTTTGCTCGACCACCACCACAGTAGCCCTAGACTGATCTTAGGAACAGACGGATAGAAGTGGAAGCAACTGGTTTGTGGTTCTGTAGGTTTGGGTTGCATTATGAGTCGGAGATGAGGAGGCTTGTCGTCGCCGTGTTCCATACCGGCTTCCAGGGTGTTGGCCTGGTGAGGGCTTTTTTAATTCGAGTCCAGATTTCAAGGTGTTGGTCTGGTGAGATGTCTCTCCAGCAGGTCCCATTTCCGTTCTGGGGTGAGGATTTGGGATTAGGTCAGCTGCGACCCATACTAGGGGTGTGCCTGAAGAAAGCCACAAACATAGAGTCCACTAGACACTACTAGACCTTTGGCTGAAGCCGAGTTCTGTGGTGGAATGATACAAAATTGGGTTTGGTGTAAATAGACGAATACTTTCGGTGCCAATAATTCTGAAGGTGACTGTAAGCGTTTTAGTCATTGTGATTAGCATTGATGTGAACGTCATTTGATATTAATTATTCAATCTTCTCTAGTCCCCCCATTACACCCAGTGTTGCCTTACACTGAGACGGAGGCGACTGGTTCACTCAGCAGCACATTCGGGGGTCACTCAGGTGAGTTTTAGCTTTTTTACTCCAGTGATGTATTTGTCTCTCATGGAAATCTGATGATTTATGAAAATAGGGAGCATGAACCCTTTGCAACGTCCTGTGGAATGTTATAATATGGTGCTTGGGTGGCGCAGGGGCAAGTCCGCTACCGTGGTGACCCTGATATTGCTTTCTGGTCATGTTAGATGTCATATTCGATTCTGATTCTGCTTCATTTTAAGCGTTTAATGTAGGGTTTGATGCTGGTTCACAGCGCAGCAGTGCTTTAATGGAAAGGGGTTTTTCTTTGTGATGTCCTTCTAGTGTTTACTTGTTGTTGATATATGAACACTGTTCTGCCTTTCTGAGATTTTTGCCGATCCCTTGCTGTTACGCTTGGGGGTCTTTTTAATCACACTCAACATTACTTATTGTGCTCAGGTTGCCATTTTTTTCCAGTTGCAGCCTCCAGGTCTTTAGAAACGGTTTTAGTACTGGTTATTTTTAGTCATCAGTGAGACTCTAGCACCCAATCATTAGTGTCTAGTCTTTCAGGTTATTAATCATAAGAGAGTCTAATGGTACTTTGTACCATCTCGTCTCCAGCCTTTACCTTTTGGCAGATAGGACCGTTTGTGAAAGTCTGAATGTAAATGTAATGTAGGACGTGAGCTCTGTGTAGCTGTGTTGGGAAGCTCACCCTACAGAGGATCCTTAAAGAATTTCAAATGGTACTCTGTGTTAAAGAATAGCTCTGCCTTGTTATCCTCATGGTGATCCAGACAATCCCAGTTTTGGATTAGTCCCAGTTCCCAACACACCTGTGATTAAGTGGATCAGCTTTGGGATGTCGGCCAAAATAAAGTGTATTAACACAAAGCGTTTGAAGTTTTCTTTGTAGCTCACCACTACAGTTATTCCGTAGCCACCTTTTTGCTTTTTTTAACCACTGATAAAAAATCGACCTTAGTTTGGCCGGTGTGCGGGTGTACATGGCGGAGCTGGTGATTTTTAAGGATGCCCTTGTTTATCCTAAGAAATGATAAGTCTCGAGTCATCTGACACCACAGTCTCTGAGTTACTGACTGAGGCTTTGAGACTCACTAAACAGATCCCATAACATGAACGTTGCAGTTAACAGCTGATTTATTACCATGAGGTGATTCATCTTCTTTAACAGATCTCAATACTGATACTTTGCCAGAGTAGGGAAGTGAGGGGGCGGAGTCCAGAAGTTTGCTGATTTCTCAGAACGAAATGCAAAGTGGCAAAACAGTCAGTCGAATAACATGTACTGTAGTTTGATTACACTATGCTGGCTACTATAATAACTCATTAGCTGATAACTTCTTTACCTTGTAGTAGTTTACAGGTCAACTTGCTTTAAGACTTACTACAGCTTCAGCTACGTTAGCAAATTACAGGCTAACCAGCCAGTGCAAGGCTTGTTTTATGAAGCTGTGTCAAATTTGACAGATTTAGTAGGGGATTACTTTTGTACAAAGCAAAATCGGGAACGAATAATGATACTAAATAAGTGTTACAATTTACTGACTTTGTCGCTGGATTTAGTAAAATTTAGTGATTTTTTAATACAAAACATTTTTGTGACTTTGTCGCAAAATTTAGTGAAATTTAGTGATTTTGTTGCTAGATTTAGTGAAATTTAGTGATTTTGTTGCTAGATTTAGTAAAATTTAGTGATTTTGTTGCTAGATTTAGTGAAATTTAGTGATTTTGTAGCTAGATTTAGTAAATTTAGTGATTTTGTTGCTACATTTAGTGAAATTTAGTGATTTTGTAGCTACATTTAGTGAATTTAGTGATTTTGTAGCTAGATTTAGTGAAATTTAGTGATTTTGTAATACTAAAAAATGTTAGTGATTTTGTAGCTAGATTTAGTGAAAAATAGTGATTTTGTCGGTAGATTTAATGAAATTTAATTATTTTGTAGCTAGATTTAGAGCAATTTAGTGATTTTTTTAATACAAAAAAATTTTGTGACTTTGTCGCTAGATTTAGTGAAATTTTGAGTTTTTTTAAATACTAAAAATTTTTAGTGATTTTGTAGCTAGATTTAGTGAAATTTAGTGATTTTGTTGCTAGATTTAGTGAAAATCAGTGATTATGTAGCTAGATTTAATGAAATTTAGTGATTTTGTTGCTAGATTTAGTTAAATTTAGTGATTTTTTTAATACTAAAAAATGTTTTGATTTTGTTGATAGATTTAGTGAAATTTTGTGATTTTTTTTAAATCTAGTGATTTTGTCGCTAGATTTAGTGAAATTTTGTGACTTTGTTGCTAGATTTAGTTAAATTTAGTGATTTTTTTAATACTAAAAAATTTTGTGATTTTGTCGCTAGATTTAGTGAAATTTTGTGACTTTGTTGCTAGATTTAGTGAAATTTTGTGACTTTGTTGCTAGATTTAGTGAAAATCAGTGATTATGTAGCTAGATTTAATGAAATTTAGTGATTTTGTTGCTAGATTTAGTTAAATTTAGTGATTTTTTTAATACTAAAAAATGTTTTGATTTTGTTGATAGATTTAGTGAAATTTTGTGATTTTTTTAAATCTAGTGATTTTGTCGCTAGATTTAGTGAAATTTTGTGACTTTGTTGCTAGATTTAGTTAAATTTAGTGATTTTTTTTAATACTAAAAAATTTTGTGATTTTGTCGCTAGATTTAGTGAAATTTTGTGACTTTGTTGCTAGATTTAGTGAAATTTTGTGACTTTGTTGCTAGATTTAGTGAAATTTTGTGATTTTTTTAATACTAAAAAATCTGACAAAGACAGCCTATTAAGAATCAGTATAACAGGGTCACAGCAAGTTCATGATTCCTCGGCAAGCATTTCTGAATTTCAAGATCAGTTCAAATTCCATTATTAGGGGTATTAAGTATTGGGTGTTGTGGCAATATTTCAACAGTGCAATAGCCTAAGAATTTACTTGTAATACTTGAGTATTATTAAAAGCAAACACTTGAGTACTTTAACTTGAGTAAAAATCACTTGGTACAACTTTCACTTGTATCAAAGTAACATTTGACCAATAGTATCTGTACTTTGACTTAAGTAATGAAGTTGTGTACTTCTTCCATCTCTGATGATGTCACAATTATGCAAATTAGCACATTAGGTCATCCAGTGACATTTAGCGACTTTCCTTTGAAAAAAGTTGGAGCACTGCACTGAACTAAAGCTCTCAGCTGAAGACTTGAGCCTTGGCTTGAAGTTGCGCACTGGAGATTTGACACTCGAGGCTTGACTCACACCCGCACCTCACTCAAGGCTTGACTCAGACTCGCACGCCCTCATGTACGCCCTCAGATGAGCAAGGAGAAGAGACAACTGCAGACGTAAAGGCAAGTGACATATTGGAACGCAACCAGCATCTGCAAATGAACTTACATCAAAGAAAGAACTAAGCTAACAGGCACACATAAGCACAGAAGGAAGATAAACACACGACACAGGAAGCTAACTTACTCGAGTCCTTGTCTCATTCTCGGGGTAAGGTGGTCTCAGAAACTGTTGTCGAGTCCAGCTGAGTCCAGTGTGTCTGTCTGAGGTAACATTAGTTATACACTGAACTTTTTCCAGTCATTTTTGAATATTAACAATCCATTCAAACAGAATAAATCAGTCCTCTCTCTACGTGCCTAAATAAAATCTGCACTCTGATCGGCTAACAAGGAAAACAAGTTCCTGCTCTTCTCGTTCAGTATCCAATCAATGAACACGTTTTATTTTGAATCGTCAGAGGTTAAGACTGTAAGTGTGCATTTTTGCCTGCTCACTTTAGTTCGTATAGTTTAGGATTGTTTTGAGGGTAGATTGAAATGTCATTATGATGTTTGCACATTTAATAATAAAACTGGATAGAATGGATGTTTTTTGACCTTATGTGGTGATTCTGATTAAGTTTGAGAGAAGAAGGGAAACAGAATCATCACCATCATTTGCTTCCAAAAGTTATATTACCTTAGTTTGATTAAAGACTATATATACATACATTGCCTGGCCAAAATAAAAGCTCACCACCTGGATTTAACTAAGCAAATAGTTCAATAGTTACAAAAAGAGCCTCCCATCGGATAATTACTGCATGGGTGATTATGTTTCAGCTGGCAACAAGTTCTTTAACCCGAACTGATGCAGTGAGTAGCTTCTCGTTTGTTAAACAACCATGTTTAAAAGACATCCTGTGGTTGTGGAAAAGATGTTCATCTGTTTCTGAGGGTCAGATTGTGAAAGTGGTTCAGGGAGCATGAGCCATCATTTTCACACATGGATTGGCCACCAAAGAGTCCAGAGCTGAACCCCATTGAGAATCTTTGGGATGTGCTGGAGGAGACTTGGAACAAATCTCCCATCATCAATGCAAGATCTTGGGGAAAAATGAATGCAAGTCTGGACAGAAAGAAATGTTGTGACTTTGCAGAAGCTCGTGGAGACGATGCCACAGTGAACGCGGGCCTTAACCAAAGCTAAAGGTGGTCCAACCAAATATTAATGTGTGACCTTTTTTGGCCATTCAGTGTATGGTGTATAATGAATGATAAAGAATGTAAGAACAAAATTTAATCCATTCCATTCTCTTCTGTTTATTCTTGTATGATAAAAAGTCATAATCTGGTCTCGGTTTCGTCTCAGTCTTGGCCACTCCCTGTTTGGTCTGGAAAAAGTAAGAGACCGCTCCAAATTCTCTTAAAATCAACATAAACAGTAAAATAATCTTGCAGTTGCCCTGTATACATGGATGGAGTAGATTTAAATGAAGTAGATCTGAGAGAAACAAAAGTAAATCGAGCAGGAGAATAAATGACAAGCCAGGGTGGGAATCCCCATAATGTATGCTCGATAACCAGTACTGACTGATAACCAGTGACCCCTCCTGCAGACAGGGACCATGCCCGACTGTCTGCTTGTTGGACTCGTTAGCATCTCTGCCTATTAGTCTAGACGTTATGGAACGATTTGATAGCTCTATCTAGCTAAAATTTCCGACTGCACCTTAAAATGATTCTGTCTTCCTACATATCACATTGCATGCGGTCATGATACAGGAGAAAGTTAGCTCTGGACCGTGCCTGTAAGTTCTGTCCATGTTGTGCGTAAACACTCCAGCTGGCAGTGACGGAGACTCTGATGAACAGTGATGTGATTACTGTAAACATTCCTCTTTGGCATAGTCCTGTTTGGAGGATGCAGTGGAACCACATGTTTAAAGGAGCCTTAAAGTATCTGGCTCAGTCCCCGAGCTCCCTGACAGCCTCCGTGTTAAGCTACAGTAGGACTGACTGATGGACCTTCTTAGCAAAACATACAGTGTGTGCCTTCTAATTTTGCGCTTGCAAGGTAAACTTTCCTGTTCGTATCAGTACTGTTTGCATGAAGCACCATGGCTTCACGTCTATTTGCTAATGGTTTCCAGTTCGAAAGGTTAACGACTAAGGACATTCCTCGTTGCGACTCTCTGTAAGACTGCAGTCAAAAGATTCCTCGGCGTCGTCCGCGCTCTTTCCGGCGTCCAGACTTGAGGCACAACTCCCTGTAAATTAGATTATGACCAACAATGGGCAGTTTTGTGAGCGCGGGCCTCGCTGCTCCCGGCAGCAGTGAGAAGTCTCGGAGCAGCGCATAATTACCGCGCCTTTTGTGGTCCGAAGACAAGGAACGAGATCCTCTTTTGGTGTGTCACACACGGCTCTCGCTCCATTATTTGCATGTTGTTGCTTCCTGCTGAGTTTTGCAACGCAGGCCCCGGCGCAGCCAGCCAGTCGCATTTTAAAATAAGGTTTAAATTACAGGGCTCGCTGTGGCTTTTCCTCTTCCTGACTGAGCGCGGGCCAACACGCAATTTAACTAATGAAATCCTGCCAGTCTGCGCAGAGATTCTTTACAGATGTCGACGAGGGACGACTCTATCAGTTGTCGGAAAATAGTTCATTCCAGCGTTTCGTGGAAGAGACAGTTGTTCGCTTTTGTTCGGTTGATGGAGTGTGTGTTCAGTGTGTGTGATTCACTGCTCGCAGTTGTGACACGGAGAAGCGAATGGTTTATGTTCTGACACTGTTTGTTTCCTTCATGTGAGGGAGGAATCGATTTTCATTCAATACCCTGACTCCTGTCACATATCGTATGTAGACATGATCCCTGAGACGTACATGTGACAAAACAGAAGACGCTTCATAGTGCAGCTTTCTGTTTAAACTGTAATGTTTTCTGAAGAAATGCAAGAGTACAGAGGTGAACAGACTGCTTGCAGAATTCATTCAAACTTTCCATGGCATGACTAAATACTTTCAATGTCTAGACTGTAATGATACAATTAGGTGAATTACTTATATAAATGTATTATTTTTGTGTACTCCCTTTTTTCCATGTTTCATTTTAACCCTGCTTGATCCTGGCCATGGTTGTGGGGCTCCAGCATCTATCCCTAGATATGCGTACTTGTACTCTAATAATACTGCCAGTTGTGTTTCTATGTGACACCTGACCCAGGAAGAAGGCACCATCGGGACTCGAACCCAGGTCCCTTATATGCTGGGCTACTGTCTTGGACACTTGAGCACCCACTTATTATCGTATACATATCCATATGTACTAATTTACCCCAACTAAAGTGTATTTAATTTAAAGCGAAGTTGTTTGTTAATTAATAAAATGCATTCATTGCAAATTTGAAATTCGTACTTCTTTATGGTGAGATTTATTGCAGTTAAAATATACTTAAATAGATTTAAATGGCCATACCATGCATTGGATTTAAAAAGATTTTAAATGTGTATAGTGCAGCTGTTGAGGATTTTTATCTCCATATAGGTACTAATGCGTTTTTGGACAAACGTTATTACTAGGGATGCAACGAAATAAAAAGTCTGGCACAGATCTTAAATTCACAACCAAACAAATTGGTTTTTCATTTGCGTTGTTTGATTTAAAAAACACTTTTGATACCTCACATGAACAGGGAGTACTTTTGTCTTATTTAACTTTTAATTGAAGCAGGCGAGTCATTAGGAACAGATTCTTATTTCCAGCGTCGGCCTGGCAAGCAGCACATGCCACTTGAGGAAAGGGAGGGGCAAATACAATATTCCTTATAACGTTTAGGGAGTTTTTCCTTGCCACTGTCACCCTAGGTTTGTTCAGTTTGGGATTGGCCTTAGATATTAGAAGATCATATGAAATAGTAAAGCTGCTCCATTGTAAAAAGCGCTATACTAATAAATCTGACTTGACATTTACAGCATTTAGCAGACGCCCTTATCCAGAGCGACTTACAACTGATACAGTCTTACAATCCAAGCAATTGTGGGTTAAGGTCTTGTTCAAGGATCCAACAGTGGCAGATTTTGGCTGAGGTGGGATTTGAACCTTGGACCATCTAGTTCATATTGTTGCGCCTTACCCACTAGGCCACCACAGTCCCTTGACTTGACTATGAACAATCAGTCCATAGAAAAACTGGTACAAATATCAGCTAAAATGCTTTTTTATGCATTACCTAAAATTAGAGAGTGAGATAAGTGACTGATACAGTACAGATCGCTTGCTGAATGCCTCTGGATGTCATGATTCCAAACAGTCAGTGTTTTTCTTGGTCAAACTGGATGCGTCGGCACCGAATGGTACAGGAGAATGACGGAAACAAAAACACCCTTAAATTCCTTGTCTAAAGTGGCTCCAAAGCCACCCATTTTTGTGGAGTTTTGTTTGTCAACTTCAAGCCTTTGTTCTTTAAGCTCTGTTTGTTTGCTATCTGTAGTCTCCTCTGTTTGGTCCATCTTGACATTAAGCTTTTCGGTCAAAAATGGTATTCTTTTTGGCATACTGCTTTACCCCTGTTTATCCTAGACTGGGTTGTGGGGAACGTCCTGTCATAGGCACCAGAGGTACATCCTGGTTAGAGTGCCAGCACTTTGCAGGGCTCTGTAAACGTACCACCCGACCTCCACAACTTTGAAATTCTCTAGTTGGGAATATACAATTGGAAACTACCTGGATAAAATGTAATACATTTTAAATAAACTAATAAACGTAAGAATAAAGACAAAGAATACTTTCGTTTAAAGTCGCTGGGAAATTCAAGGGGATTTCATATTTGAAGTATATATGATAAGGTAGAGCTGATTACTTTTCAGTGGTTAGGTTTTACATAAATATGTACTTTCTAGTATTTCTTGTATTGATGTTTACAATCTTTTACATATTAACAGTATTCTTTGAGTATGTACTATATATACTGTACTTACACCTTTTTGGTAGAAGATGACACAATTCAAGTGTTTTCACCTTTGAAGAAATAAACAAGCCACAAAAACCAACACTGTTTAACTTTGTTTCCAGTTTACTGTTGCTAAATAGCAAAAATAACTTTCTTTGTTAAGCCAGCGGCAGTGTTGCAAGCACTTTTGGTTTTGGCGTTTGCATGTTCCTCGCCTCCTCCGAAATCCCTCACTCCCGCCTTGCACACTGGAAGAGTCTAATCTGTGGAGGGAGATCTCATTTTTGGCTCAGCGGGACACACAGCAATGCTGCGCTCCCCTCCTCCTCTCATTTGGGGTGTTGGTTTAGGCTTAGCTGAGCTCAGACCTCTTCTGACGGGCGTACATGCCTCACCACCCATGGACTTCTTGAATAGCGATGCATGCTTTGTATTTCCTTTGTGACTGATGATCTGTGCTTTCTTTCTAAATGTGGTGGCATTGGTTAGGAGCTGTGTGTTATAACATCTCAAATGGCAGATTGTTTTGACATGAACTGCAGAAAAAAATGTTTTCTTCCTTTTGCTTATTAACTTATGGAGGCCTTTGCGTGTTGTAATAGTTGTAGTTGTGTTTTGTCAGGGCAGGGTCAGGAGCTGAGCGCTGGTATTAAAATGAAATCATTGTGCAGTACTGTGGAAAACAATTTAAGAAAATACAGGAAATTTGCATGTGGTATTTAAAAAACTGAAAACAATCAGAAGCAACAGCTTCCATAGGCTACAGTGGTAAGCATTTCGTGTGACCTCCTTTACACTTGAGCAATAGCAGCATCTGGCAGCTTCATCAGGATGCCAAGTTGACCCTTCTACAGTCCGAAGAAACCTGATCTGGAATGGTCTTTTTGGAAGGGTAGCAGCCAAGAAACCACTTTTTCAGAAAAGGAACAGGGTGAAAAGGCTAAAATATGCTAAAGCTCACAAAGACTGGAATGAAAATAAGAGAAAAAGAGGATTATGAAGTGATGAAAGTTTGAAAGTTTTGGATGCAACTGTCGACAATATATTAAATATGGTCTTTATACCATTGCTAAACCAATAAATCTAACGGTGGCCTAAGATTTTTGCACAGTACTGTATGTTATATAACGCAAGTATTTACAAGACAGTGTAACAACAAATTATTGATTGCATTTTTTTTATTTATGTCAATAGAAGCCATTGATTTGTTGCATTATGCACTGTAAGTGAGTATTCCTATACTGTAGATATAAGTGTCAGGGGGACCTTTTAGTTTCCTAGCTTTTTTCCTTGGAACCCTCCCTACGTCTATTTAAGAAAAGCCCGCACACGCACAGACCAAAAGAATAAAGTGCAAATCACTGCAAATCTCTATTTTCAAAATTAACATAAACAATAGCTTTCTTCCTTTTGTCTTGGGTTCCTTTTATAGCTTTGTCTCCCTTTTTTCCATTTTGGCTGCTTTTGTCTTTTCAAGCCAGATAAACATGTAGCTAAAATCAAACATATGCCTGTTAAATATCTTATATTTATTTTACAGTGGGGCAAAAAAGTATTTAGTCAGCCACTGATTGTGCAAGTTCTCCTACTTACTGACTGTGGTAGCCTAGCGGGTAAGGTACTGGACTATGGACTGAAAGGTCCAGGGTTCAAATCCCACCTCTGTCAAGCTGCCACTGTTGGGTCCTTGAGTAAGGCCCTTAACCCACAATTGCTTGGATTGTAAGACTGTACCAATTGTAAGTCGCTCTGGATAAGGGCATCTGCTAAATGCTGTAAATGTAAATGTAAATGTACTTATGAAGATGAGAGAGGTCTGTAATTTTCATCACAGGTACACTTCAACTATGACAGACAATGAGAAAAACATCTAGGAAATCACATTGTAGGATTTTTAAAGAATTTAATTGTAAATTATGGTGGAAAATAAGTATTTGGTCAATAACAAAAGTTCAACTCAATACTTTGTAACATAACCTTTGTTGGCAGTGACAGAGGTCAAACGTTTCCTGTAAGTCTTCACCAGGTTGGCACACACTGTAGCTGGTATTTTGGCCCATTCCTCCATGCAGCGGATCTCCCTAGAGCAGGAGTGTTTTGGGGCAACACGGAACTTTCAACTTTCCCCACAACATTTTCTTGGGCTGAGGTCTGGGAGGGACTGGCTAGGCCACTCCAGGAACCTTTGAAATGATTTTTACGGAGCACTCCTTTGTTGCCCCCGAGTGGTTCTGTGTTTTGGGATCATGTTCATTTGCTGGAAGGACCCAGCCAAGTCCCATCTTCAATGGTCTCACTGATGGGAAGGAGGTTTTTGGCTTTTGGCTTTACTCTCTTTAAAAAATCTTCACGATAAAATGGGCCACGTTATTCTTTCCCTTAAAAAGGTCAGTCGTCCTGGCCCCCTTGCGGGAAAAACAGCCCCAAAAGCATGATGTTTTCCACCCCCCCATTTGCTTCACAGTAGGTATGGTGTTCTTTTATTGGGAGAGTGCAACTCAGCATTTCTTCTTCTTCCAAACACGACGAAGTTGAGTTTTAGCAAAAAAAAAAAGTTTCTATTTTGGTTTCATCTGAACCACTGATATTCTCCCAATCCTCTTCTGGATCATCCCATACTGCTCTCTGCCAAAAACTTCAGATGGGCCTTGGAAACATTTTGATGTACTGGCTTAAGCAGGGGGACACGCCTGGCACTGCAGGATTTGAGTCCCTCTTGGTGTAGTGTGTTACTGATGGTAGCCTTTGTTACTTTGGTCCCAGCTCTCTGCAGGTCATTCATCAGGTCCCTCCGTGTAGTTCTGGGATTTTTGCTCACCGTTCTCATGATCATTTTGGCCCTACAGGATGAGATCTTGCGTGGAGCCCCAGATCGAGGGAGCTTATCAATGGTCTTGTATGTCTTACAATTGCTCCCACAGTTGATTTATTCACACCAACCTGCTTGCCTAGATTCCCTCTTCCCAGCCTGGTGCAGGTCTACAGTTTTCTTCCTGGTGTCCTTTGACAGCTCTTTGGTCTTGGCCATGGTTGAGTTTGGAGTCTGACTGTTTGAGGCTGTGGACAGGTGTCTTTTATACAGATAACAAGGTTAAACAGGTGCCATTAATACAGGTAACGAGTGGGTGGAGGACAGAAGAGCTTATCCAAATAATCCAAATAATATATAATTAATTTATATATTATTAATTTAATTAATTTAATTTCTAATTAAATTATAATTAATTAATAATTAAAATAATCTGAATTATTTTACCAAAAAATATCCTTGCTATTCTGTGTGAAAATGCCACATAGGTTTTATACTCAGCTCACACATACACGTTCAGGTTAATTACTGGCCACGTTCACACCCCTCGCTGGTGCTGTTTCCTCTCCCTATTACACCCTGAGCCTGCAGTGAATCTCTCTGCACTTTCTCTCGTCTTGTTTGGTTAGCAGGGCTTCTTCCGCTGCTGCAGAGACAGGAGTGTGAGCAGAATGGCGCCACAGGCCCGGGCCTTTAGATCCTCCCCCTCAATGGAGCCTGTGAAGCAAAATAATGCCATCAGTCTGTGTGCCAGTTAATCAGAGCTGATAGGCTGGCGGCTGGGAGGTCACGGGGTCGCGAGTTGTCAGGGAGCTGAATGGCGACCCTCGGAGGGGGTGAACAGTCCCTGAGCGGCCTGCTGGAATGCCGAGGGGTGTGTGTGAGGGGGTGTTGGAGGCAGAGATGACAGATTTGGGCCTTTTAGTGGGAACCGTTGCCTGTTTGGTTCCAAATAGTGTTCAGAGGGAGCTGTAAAAGTGTGCAGAAATGAGTGCGACGTCAAGCAAGGCCTGTGAGGAATGGCATGGCAGCGACTGGAACGTTTCATGCTCAGAACAGTGCAGAATAGGGACACACTTTGTTGTCATGTCTAAGTATATTAGGATACAGTTGTGTGTTGCCTTTTGGCTCATTATCTTGTTGTGTCATACAACCACTGGCATAACTGACCAACTGACCAACCCGGGTTCCAGTGCTGGCAGTGCCTGACTGTTGGGTCCCGGCATGATTGCCTGTCTATCAGGGAGGGGTGGCTGTTGATCACCGACTCTTACCCAGGCCTGTGACGGACTGGTGACCCGTCCAGGAGACGCTTACACCTGAGCCCTGATGTCTCAGGGGATGGGCGTCGGAGCACCCGCAACCCTCATCAGGAAAAGTGGGGGGTAAAATATGAATAAATAAATACATAAATGACAAAGCTACATGATAAATTACCGTTCCTGAGTTCAGGAAGTTCCTGCCGGTCTGTGTATACTCGAGTTGCAGTGTTGACATTGTCCTGCCCAGTGGCAACTGGTGGTTTTTAAAATAAGGGAAGAACAAATGGTTGCTTATATGTGCACAGTACTGTGCAAAAGTCTTAGGCCACCATTAGATTTGTTGTTCTTGCAATGGCATAATGATCCCATGTAACATATTGTTGATGCTTGCACTCAAACTCAAACTCGGATTTGTCACTAGATAACCCTGTTTTCCACTGATCTTCATTGTAATCTCTGTGAGCCTTTTCACCATGTTGCCCTTCCAAAAAAGTGTTTTTTGTCATTCTGAATCCTTGTTAGTGCAGCAAAAGTATTGGTCAAAGCTTGTTATCACACCTGCTTAATTCAGTTCAGGGCTCAGCAGCACAGGGCGCAAGGCGGGAACCAGCCATATATGGGGTGCCAGTCAATTGCGGGACACACATTCACTCACACTCCCTCAATTGACCTAACGCTTTTCTTTGGAATACACGGGAAACCCACACAGATGTGGGGAGACCATGCAAACTCCACACAAGCCGGGACTTGAATTCGAGTTTCTAGAGGTATGAGGCAACAGCACCAACCACAGCACTACTTTGCTGCCTCTTTTCATTTTACTGCAAATCTGAATGAACCATAAACAAGTCTTTGTTCTGAGGTCCTAGTGAATGTGCGTTACGCTTTTAGTTTGTCTTAAAACTTTTGACTAATTGCCTCCCTCTCCATCTTCCCGCAGATACCAGCACGTACCCTTCCTCGCACGGACGCGCTCACTGGTGCAACGTGGCATACTGGGAGCACCGGACCCGCGTGGGTCGCTTGTACCCCGTATACGACCCCTCCCTCAGCATCTTCTATGACCTACCTCAGGGCACAGGCCTGTGCCTGGGCCTGCTGCCCACCCCGGGGCGCGCCAGCTCCTCTGTCCAGCGCGCCCGTGCCAAGATCGGCCACGGCATCCTGCTCAGCCGAGAGGACGATGGCGTGTGGGCCTACAACCGCAGCCAACACCCCGTCTTCGTCAATTCGCCCACCCTGGAGCTCCCCTGCTGCCGCAGCCCCACCGTCACGCGGGTGATGCCAGGCTACTCCTTGAAAGTGTTTGACTATGAGAAGTCTTGCCAAATCGGGCACCGGGTGCACCCGGAAGGACCGTACGATCCCAACAGCGTGAGGATCAGCTTCGCCAAGGGATGGGGGCCGTGCTACTCGAGACAGTTCGTCACGTCGTGTCCTTGCTGGCTGGAGATTCTGCTCAACAATCACAGATAGTATGCAAACACACATACACACACACACACACACACACACACACACACTGTGCCCACGTACTTATTTCTCACACATGCACACACATTATCCCAATCCCAAAATGTAATCTATTTAGATTTAATATAAAGTTTTATATATGCATATTATATAAAGGACGTTCTACTTGTACATAGCGAGTCCTTTTTACAGTGTCATTATTTATGTATGGTGCAATGTGTATATGCACACGAGGAAATAAACACACGGTCAGGTGATGCACTTTGGATTCTGTGCTAATTTTGCTAACGGATGTGTACAGCGAACCTAGTTTTGGTGTATAGTTTTCATATACGATCAATACCCAGAAAAACTTAAATACCATGGACACGTTGATAATAAAGTATTCAAGAAATTCACTCTGCGTCCCCTGTGCTTTTTCAGTTTTCTTGATTTTAATGCAGCACACAGTAGAGCTGGACCATATTGCAGGTAAATCATATTCAGAGATTTTTTGCAGCAATTATTATGGAAAAAAGTCAGCCAAAACATTAAACGCTCCAGGTCTGTAACAATTAGTGTTTCACATTACATTAACGTCCACTTGAATTGCCCGGATGCAGGATTTCCAAGCAATTCCCCACAGCATCACGATCCCTCCACCAGCTCGCCTTTCACAATATTCCAAGGAAAATTTACATTTACATTCAGCAGATCCCTTATCCAGAGTGACTTAGAACTGATACTGTATTACAATCCAAGCAGTTGTATGTTAAGGGCCTTGCTGGTAGGACTTGGTACTGTGGTAGCCTAGCGGTTAAGGTACTGGACTACTGACCATAAGGTCCAGGGTTCAAATCCCACCTGTGCCAAGCTGCCACTGTTGGGTCTTTGAGCAAGGCCCTTAACCCACAACTGCTTGGATTGTAAGACTGTATCAATTTTAAGTCGCTCTGGAAAAGGTTAATCTGGAAATGCTATAAATGTAAACCCTGGACCTTCTGGTCCATAGTCCAGTAATTTACCGGCTGCCCAGGTCCTTCCCAGTCTAAGCAATTGCCCAAAGACCCAACAGTGGCAGCTTGGCAGAGGTGGGATTTGAACGCTGGACCTTCTGGTCCATAGTCCAGTACCTGGTCCATAGTGCAGTAACTGCAAAGACACCACGGTCCACAAAGAACCAGTCATTTTGCTGTAAATGTAAATGTAAATGTAAACCCTGGACCTTCTGGTCCATAGTCCAGTAATTTACCGGCTACCTGGGTACTTTCCCAATCTAACTGCCCAAAGACCCAACATTGGCAACCTTTTCAGAGGTGGAATTTGAACCCTGGACCTTTAACTACTAGACTACCACAGTCCCTCCTCCTCTTTCCACAGCGCATCCTGGTGCCATCCCTTCTAGGTAAACTGTGCACACATACCGACCATCCACCTGATGGAAAAAGAAATGCGATTCACCACACCAGGACACTCTTTTCCATTGCTCCAAGGTCCAGTTCTGACCATTGTGACCATTGTGCATGCTTTTGGTGGTGGACAGGGGTTAGCAAGGTGAGCATTCTGCGACTAGGCGGCGCCATACCCAACAGGGGGCGCTGCACTGTGTGTTGTGGCCAGTGTTGTCATAAAGGAACACCGAGCATGGAGCGATCCGGGAGGTGTTCAGGGAGTGAAAATGTTCAGGAACATATAGACACAAAAGTGCTCTAAGTGCTCCAGCTCATACAGTAGCCTCCAAAATAAAGTATCTGTATTTTACAAAACTTACTTTGTGTAACGATCAGTTGTCAGGAGCCATTTGGGGTTTTGGAATGGAGGTTACACACAAATAAGTATCATTTCATTATTTTATACCTAAATACGCAGAGGTGCTGGATCTACATAAATAAGTGCCGGAATGCAGGCACCGGATCTTTTTCTGGAAGGATCCGGCACAGATTAAGCACTGGTTCTGACTCTGAGTTCTGACTGTAACCAGCATTAAGCGTTTCTGTGAATTGTACCACAGGAGGTCTTCTGTCCTTTCGAACCGATCGGGATAGGATTCATTGCTCTCACTCATTGATGAGCCTTGGGTGCTGATAACAAGTCACCAGTTGGTTGTTTGTCTCTTCTTGGACCAAGTTGGCAGGGTGAAGTTCACGTCAACCATCAGAATATCTTGCTGCATGCTCAATAATCCAGGTAAGAAAAGGTTCTCCCACAAAACCGTATCCCCAGATGAACCAATTCAACTTTCTGGGAACCATCAGGGAAATTGTGATCTCAGTGATTCTGACTGTGGCATCATTTCAAAAACAGGTAGGCGTTTCAATGCACCCCTGAATGCAGAGCACATCAAACCTAGAGATGAATGGGACACGACATCAAGGCCTCACTGTATTAGTACAGTGTTCCTAATAAAGTGCTTCCACTAAACTGCAGGGCTCGTAGGTGGGCCCGCACTCTGGGGTCGGGGGAAGGCGACGTGTTCTTTTAAACCTGCTGTTTGTTCTGGAAGGCGACGGCTGTTGCGCCTGGCTTATTCAGCAGTCAAGCCGGCCCCACCTCATCCCTTTTAAAACAAGGCCCTCATGAAGCCACATGCACATTATGTGAGTGCGCCACCGTGCCCCCAGCCTCTTGGCGTCCAGACGCATTCTTCAATCCCATGAATGCTATATTATGACTGCGGAGACAGGGAAGAAAAACTGGCAGGTTCACACGCTCGTATCTGTGCAGGGAAACTGAAAAACAGGCCCTGACACTGGAAAAGACCTCGCCGATCCAGCGTAGATCCTTAGTGTAAACACAACCAAAGTCAGAGGCCCTGTGCTGTTTGGACGTTCCTATAAATACAAGGGTTCCGAAGTTAACAGCAGCTCGAGCAAAAATAATATAGCAGTCAGCGTCAGGTTCCTTAAATGGCCATGGTCTGTTTCTCTCCAGCCTCACGGTGTATCATATAACTGATGGTCTGTACGTATTGGACAAGAAATGACCCTGGAACGATCTCATAAAGCTAGGTACACTTGTGACTAAGTGAAAGTGGAATTCAACATTTATGAAACCTTTGGTCTTACCTGGGTTAAGAGAATCTGTATGTGATGCTGGAGTTTCTGTTGAATTGTTATCCTTCAGAAATAAAAAAGGAATGTTTTCACTGTATTTTAATTATGGTCAAGCTACAATAAGGCATTTTGTTTACGATTTTAAACCTCTGCTTCCAGTCATTTCTTTTAATTGCAGGGCGCTAAAGCTTTTTTGTTTAAGAACTTATACAAGAAGACGGGAATTGTTTTGCATTGGTTACACTTCAGAAATAAAAAAGGAACGTCTCCATATTTTGGAGTGACTCTTATTAAAGTGTAATTACCTTAAACAGAGAGAAAGGGCAGCTGTCAAGGAATTCAGTACCATTTAAATAAACCATATTTTTGTACTATGGTTTCTATTAAAGATTTGAGCTATAAAAATGTAATTTTAATGCCTTCCTTTGGAGGTGGAACTACGTTTTCAGAGGTAGAATAACAGTCCGATGGCACACAGATACCAAAAAAAACTTGTTTTCCGATGGCTTTTTAAGAACTTATTCTTGTTGCCTGGTCTTAATCAGAGAATTGATTCAGAATTTAAGCTTTATTTTGCGTATCATGGAGTTTTTCTTTGCCACTGCCACCACTGTTTGCTTATTTGGGGTAGAGACTAAAGTTAAGAATGCAGAATTGCTTTTTACTCTCAGAATTACTCTTTAATTCCTCCAGAGTTTGAATGAAGACTTCGAAATTGCCTTCGACTTTGTTTTGCATACATGGATGATTCAGATAGCAATAATATCTGGCACTTTTATTAATTAGTTAATGTTAATAAAATGTCCTTTTTAATACTTGAATTCATTTCAATACACAGTAAGAGATGTTTTTGGAATTTCATTCATTTCATTTTGTCTCTTTTATTATCATTGCACTTTCGCAGGGCATCCACTCATAGAGGGACTAGTAAAAAAATCCTGTACAGTGTGGAGTGATGTACACACAGGTTTTTGCTTTTGTAGCCATTTTCATCTGTGCCATTTGTTCTAAGCTTCTCTAAGCGATGAGGACAGTCGCTCCAGCCGAGGTTTCAGTCAGTCGGCCAATAACCGGCATGCATGAAATCATTTTGTTAGACCAGTTACCACTGCTGAGGTTCTGAACTGCTCCTCCATCCTTAACAATCCAGCCAGATCTCCTGCCACATCACATGCAGTCCTGCTGAAAGAAGTTTGAAACCTAACACTGACATTTGTATTGCATGTGCATTTGAGTTTCTGGACGCGTCTCATTATCTTGATTAATTTCACACCAGGCCGTGTAACCTTCAGGCTGACAGCAAACCTGTGTGTGTCTAAGAATCTCACGCACCCAGAGATATGGAGTAGAGTTTGCGTGTGTGCTCGGTGTCCTCTGTGTATACTTGTATTGGTGTTTATTCTTAATCCGAGCTCTGTTTTGTTTCTTTAAGCACTATGTCTGTCAGTCGCTGTGGTAATTACAGAGAGACAGAGAGCCTGGGATGGGACGGCCCTCTCTTTCAACAGCTCTCTACCACAGCACTCTTCAGGCTCTGCTCTTGAAAGCCAGCCAAGAACGTTCTTCTTCTCTGTTCTCTTAGCTAAAGCCGCCTTGCTTAATCTGTCCATTTCTCACATCCCAAACTCATTTCCCATTAGGTCCAGCCCAGTTATCCTGTAAACCCAGACATCTTGACTCTTACAGAAACATTTTGCCTTTCTCGGCTGCTTTGAACAATTGTATAAGACTGTGCAGGCCTGGAAAGTATAATTAGAACTTTAGTGAGGCTAACAGAGCTGCTTTATGCAAGCTTCCTGTGTGCGCTGTCAATATCTCTGCAGTAAAGGAAATCAATAATAGGTGCCATTGGACCCAGTAACACTCGCTGCTCTGTTTCCTCATTGATCAGTCCCGAGTGAGGAAGACATCGCATTCGAGAAAATCCAGAATGCCTGGTGCCAGCTAACCAAGCCAAACAGCCTCAGTGACCGTGCTCTGGGTTTATGCTAACCCCTCGCTCACTGAGGTACGAGTTTTCCAGTCTCTCAGTTTTGTTGCTCCCATTTAGAGGAATTATTCCACATTTAATGGTCTGGGTTTAATGAGTTTAATAGCTTTATGGTTTTATTGCTCTGGTTTTATGGTAACCCCTGGCTTGCGGAGGTTCAAGCTCGAGCATGATCTCTTTCTTGCTTTTCTTTAAAGGAATACTCCAGTTTTTTATTTCCTTATTAAAGGGTAATTACCATGTGGTGTCGAGGAATTCAGTGACATGTAAACAAATCATATTTTTGTACAATGCTTTGTATTAAAAGAATGTGTCAATTAAGCTATAAATATCTCATTGTAATGCCTCCCTTCAGAGAGTTAGAAAGACAGTCAGCACATGGATACAAAAAACACCGTGACTGCACATTTGATGTCTTATTCACAATTACTCCAGATTTTTTAGCTATACTTGGCTAGGTGAGGACTTTTAAGAACTTTATTCCTGTTGCCTGGTCTTTTCATAAATTCTGTTTATTTTGCATGTCATTGAAGTTTTCCTTGCCACTCGTATCACTGTTTGCACATTTTGGGGTCTCATTTGTTTCTTGACTCTGAGAATTACGCTTTAATTTCTCCAGAGTTTAAAAGAAGAAACATTCCACAATAAAAGTCCTTTTCTGTTTGTTTTGCCTACTTGGATAACATGCGTAACAGTCACCTGATTCTGATATAAATAATATCTAGCTCTTTTATTACTTATTTCGAGTCACTAATATGTCCTTTTTAATACTTGAATTGATGCTTTTGGGATTTTATTTTGATACACCAAGATGGACATAAGGAAGGAGTGGTAGAAAAATCTGTTGCATGCCGTGGATAGATTATATTAATTAATGTAACATAAATGGAGCATCAATAAGAGCAACAGATTCATTGATGAAGCTTAGTTTAATTTTTAATTAATGAAATTGATTAGTGTCCTTTCAGGATGGAGCCAACAAAGGTGAATGCATTATCATCTCTCTCTCTCTCTCTCTCTCTCTCTCTCTCTCTCTCTCTCTCTCTCTCTCTCTCTCTCTCTCTCCTCTCTCTCTCTCTCTCTCTCTCTCGGATCGGATGTTCCTGTAGCTTTAGCAGGGCAGTTGGTCGGCAGACGGACTGGCTCCACACTAGACTGAGCTTCGTATGCAGCCAGACATTTTCTTCATCTGTTTTTACTTTCACTGGACTCAGACGAACATGCTGGTTGATTCCAAACATCCACATATGCACACACACACACACACACACACACACACACACACACACACACACACACACACACACACACACACACACACACATTTCTATCCTTCTGAGGGCACTCGGTCCTCAGATTGATATATAGACTTGACGAAATGAATAACATTGATGTTCTTGGGTCGTGGCATCCATGTGGATGTTTCTTTGGCATGTACCAACTACCCAAACATTGTTGCAGACCAAGTGCCCCTTTTCATGGCAATGCTGTTCCCTAACGCAGGATAATGCCCCCTCCACACTGCTAAAATTGTTCAGGGATGGTTTGAGGAACAAAGGGTTCAAGGTCATGACATGGCCTCCAAATTTATCAGTCATCGATCTGTGAAAAGATGTTCCTACTGTCTTGGCACAGTGATTAGTAGCAATAATTAGTAATAACAGTAATAATACTAGGCTGTGACAAGAATTTTTCAAATCCCATCTGCCACAGTGTGGCTGCCACAGTTGGGTTCATGAGCAAACCCACAACTGCTTGGATTGCAAGACTGTATCAGTAGTAAGTCGCTCTGAATCAGAACACCTAAATCTAAGTCAGTGGGATGTGCTGGACAAACAAGTCCAATCCATGGAGGTTCCAACGTTGTGGTGCCAGATCTCACAGGACAACTTCAGAATTCTTGTAGGGTCCATGCCTTAACGGGCCATCAGGAAACAAATAACATAAGTAACTTTATTTTAAAAACAGAATAACATTTGATTTTTAATCATTATTTTGTATTTTATGGTTATTTAGTTTTACATGCAGGTCACCTTATCGACCGTAGATGCTACTTGCTGGCTTTTTTAAGTAGCATAGGATCCTCCACAAGGTGGCGCCAGTGCTTAACGTCAAACTTAATCTGTAGCGAGCAGAAACGTTTCTGATGTACATTAAAATCCTGCGTGGTAGTGGTTTTACAAACAGCACGGTGGATCGCGGTGAGAGTACATAAACATGCCTAGATTTGAACCAGATTCTATGACATTATCATTTGAAATGCCTCCATCTGACGCTGCATGACTCGCGTTCGCCTTATGGGTTTAAGTCTCTTAAAGTTTATGATGCAACAACACCGCAGCAAATCTCAGCAACAGCAGTGTACTCGTTTAAAGAAAAAAAATCCTGGCAGCTGTATGTTAAGATCCATGCTTTTTTTAAACTATAAGAACACATCAAGAAATGCACCATCAAGTAATTCGGTTCCATTGCAGTGCAATGCATTAAAATGTTTTTTTTTTTTTTTAAATGGCTTCTAATGCAAAAATTTCCTGTTATGTCAAGAAAACTGCGTTGGGGACGGCTAACCGTGGCAGTGAGCTAAGGAACCACCAAACCAAGAGCCAATAACAAGACATCAACAAAGAAAATATGTTATTACATAATGAAATAATCCTGCTGCATCAAGAAAAGAAGAACTTTGTAGTCCTGACCATTAGAGAACAGAGTGAAGGGGATGAGCAAAGGATGTAGAGAAACATATGGACTACAGTCTGTAATCGTAGAACTACAAAGTGCTTCTGTATGTTAAGTGGAACTGATAAAATGGACAGAGTTTAAGCGCAGAGGTGTACCTAATAAAGTGAGAAGTGAGCGTACATCAAGACAAACAGCTTGCTTTATTGGTGTGACAAGTAATTTGATGTAATGGGACATTTTCATTAATGAACAAGGCATTTTCTGCATTTTGTTATTAGAACAGATTTTTTTGGCTTTTACGGAAAATCTTCGCATTAAGAAACATGCCTTGTATTTCAAACACAGAGTCTGTTTTCTGGATTGCTTTGCAACGATTACTCATTTAATCACATTGTTAAGTGAAGGATATTTGAGCCCGTGTGTGTATGAAGAATGAGAGACAGAGCATTCGCTTTATGTTTTATATAATCCATGAACATATCGTCACTTGTGTTGAGATGTTTATGAGCTGTATCTATTTCACAAATGGCCTCAACAGTACTAATGTCATCTTCTCCATAATAATGGTTCTCAGTAACCCTCACTCATTCATCGCCCTTATTACAGCTACATTTCTGCTTATTACTGCTATACACAGCACAATTCTTCTGCTATCTCCAGACATCATCACGTCCTTCACTCAGAATGAGGGGCAGTGGTTTGATCTCCCTCAGAGCTCCTCTCTCATGCTCAGTTCCTGAAACGTTACTGAAGAGTTCATCTGGTAACGACCTCGGTCTGCTCTGAGGAGGAGGAGGACAATATCTGGCCTCCAGCCATGCTGCTAGTCAATATTTCCCTGAAAGAAACCTGAGCTCTGAATGCTCACTCGGAGCTCAGCAGCCTCGGATGATTTCTTTGGGCTTCTCTGCGCCTAGTCACGAAGGCTGAGAGGACTTGGCTCCGTGCCTGAATAGCTGAGTGATACGTTGTTGATTTATAACTTTGCACAAGGCCCATTGTTTGATCCGCAGAATTACGTTAGCAGACGCGGCAAACATTTCCGCCGAATTCATAAGCTTCCTCAGCGAGATGCATTTACCACCACTCTACAAAAATGATTTTTCAAACGAAAAGGTAACTTTGACGGACACAAACGTCTATGTGACTTCATTCTGACTAAAAAGATTTGATGGAAACTTAACCTTTGAGAAATAAAGGATTCTCTGTTGGATGTCAAATATGATGCAACAAATTATATGAAATAAAAACAACAAGCTCTGACATTACCATTGTATAAATGGTATCGTGTGGATGTGTCGTGCACGCCCCTGGTCTGGTGCCCTGCTTCACGATGAACTCTGTAGCTCAGAAGGTCCCTGGCGAGGTGGAAAAGCAGGAGCATTCAAATGGAACCAGACCAGAAGTAGCTGGTAAGACCTCTCCCCAGGCAAACACCCTGAAAGCTGGTATTTGACAGTCGAAATGCAGAGGCGAGATACGAACCAGTGTGCGACTCCATGAGGTTTTGTCTATGTTCTTGAGTTTCCATCTCACTAGGGACCTTCTGAGGTTCCTGTGTCATAGGGCTGGGTCTGTAGTGCACCAGACCAGGGACACCCCACATGCATGATACCTAACACCTGATTTTTTAAAATTCACTTATTTTTAGTGGTCAGTGCTGTTGTGTCACAGTAGAAACTGGCATAGTTTATATTTCAGTACTCAGACCTGTATTAACCAGGGTTATGTTCTGATCTATTTAAACCAGAGGCATTAACTGAGGTAGAAATAAGCTTAATATACAGGAGTTTCCTATTGAGAGGTGGCTGTCACAAAGCCTAAGCCCTACATTTATCTCAATAATACATTTGTTGTTTTGAATATCTCTGATTGAAGTTGATTTATTATGTGTTGAAAAACGCTGTCCCACGATTTCACATCAGAACCAAAACACAAGTTTTACATTTACATTTACAGCATTTAGCAGACGCCCTTATCCAGAGTGACTTACAATTGGTACAGTCTTACAATCTAAGCAATTGTGGGTTAAGGGTCTTGCTCAAGGACCCAACAGTGGTAGCTTGGCAGAGATGGGATTTGAACCCTGGACCTTTTGGTCCATAGTCCAGTACCTTACCCGCTAGGCTACCACAGTAATTTAAATACATTTATTTATTAATTTACAATCTTGCAATCAAAGCAATTGTGGGTTGAGGGTCTTGCTCAAGGACCCAACAGTGGCAGCTTGGCAGAGGTGGGATTTGAACCCTGGACCATCTTGTCCAGAGTCCAGTACCTTAACCACTAGGCTAACACAGTAGCAGTTTTAGTCTATAGATTGTTCCTCATGGCTGTATGGCTGTTTTGAAGTAAATGTGTCCTGAAGTCTGAAAACGTGTGTAAAATTAAAAGTTGTGACAACTAACGTGTTTTGCAGTGCACTTGTGTTTTAGTAAAATCTGCTTTCATTTTGTGTGTGTTATGATTAAAAGCTGTGGTAGCTAGTCATGGACTGACTGGCTTCTTCACGTTATGCTCGAGGTTGTCACTACTGAAGCATTGGGTAAAGTTTTGGGACAGAAAAAATATTTCAAAACTGTCTAAAAGTATAATATGAAAACTGCCTGTACTTTTACTAGATATCAGGACTTTTTTATACCCTGGTCCAATTTATACCAGCAAAGATTTTGGGAAAACAGCCAAAGAAATTTCAAAATGCCTTTAACCTGTTCGGTAGAATGGTCCATAAAGAGAACTATGCAGCATTGGTGTAACAGTAGATTATATTTTATTACATTTATTTGAAATGGTATGTAAATACCTTGTCATAACCTGAAGGCATATTTGTTTCACAGATTTGTCTTTTACAGACAGAAATGTGGTTTGCAGGAATTACTGAATGTTTTTGTTGGACTGAAGCCCAGCACAACCTGAGCTACACAATGACGACCTGCATACTGATTCCTCAGGAATAATGACTGAATGAATCACGAACCTGGTGGAAAATGTGAATTATTCACAACAGCCAGATGCAATATATTTTCTGATTCAGTTCAAAATCGTTCTGACACCGATGCCTCGGTACAGACATGAAACATTGTGTAGTAATTACACAGCTTTAAACAAATCCCTCGCTGTAATCTCACCCTACAAATCCAGTTATCCCTTTAAACTTCAAAGTTGTGTTGGTGGGCCGAGCCGCACATTCCCGTCTGCAAACCTTTGCTATTAGTTTCGTTGTGGTTAATGAATAATAGCTGAAGCTTGAGGACTTACTTATGCAAACGTGGAACGTGCAATCGAATGACGTGTCTTAACACAACCTCTGTAGTAAACACACTTTAATTTGACTTCTTTCAACACATTTTAATGACTACATGCACGCTCAAAAAGCACTTTATTAGGAACACTGTACCAACACGGGGTAACTCCTCCCTCTCGATAACAGTGTCCGATCTTCATGGCATGGATTATTCAAGATGTTGGAAACATTCCTATGAGATTCTGCTCCATGTTGACATGAGCAGAATTACATCACATGAATCCTGCAGATTTTTCAGCTGCGCTTTCTTGCTGTGAATCTCCAGTTCTCCTGAAGGTCTGCAAGTAGCCATTAGGAGATGGGGTGCATATGGTCAGCAACAATACTCAAATTATCTGTGGCACTCAAGCCATGACTGATCTGGTATTAAAAGGACCAAAGTGTGCCAAGAAACACCACCAGCCTGGACTGTTTAGATTAACCATTATTTTTAGTATTTTCAAACACCGAAAGATTACACCAAGAGATACATCAGAGATTATTGAACTGCAAAAGCATCAGAACATCAGGCCAGTACCAGAAACAGAGTATAAATGCCGTTTTCCTCTGAAGAGTCAAGTCAAGTCAAGTCAGATTTGTTTATATAGCGCTTTTTACAATGGAGCATTGTCTCAAAGCAACTTTACAAGTTTAGATTATCTCCTTATAACTACGTCCAATCCCAAATTGAGCAAGCCTAGGGCGACAGTGGCAAGGAAAAACTCCCTAGTTCTAGGAAGAAACCTTAGGAGGACCAAGACTCAAAAAGGGACCCAACCTCCTTGGGCGCCGTAGATGATAAATCTAAGAGCAAAACTAAAGTCATGGAGTCAAAGTTCGAATAAAATGTGAAGTATGCACATCGGCATTAAGTGGCCCGGGTATGATGGGGCTGGAGCTCATGATGGAAGCAGCTTGAGTGGAGCTCCAGCAGATGAACATCATGTGTGGGGCTGGAACACAGCTCGGAGAGAAAACAGAAAATGTCTGAAGAGCATAGATTGCAAGTGGCAGGTTGGGGCAGATGCATAAAGTATCGCCTTAACTTTGCAAAATAAAACTATCTAAGAATTTCCAGTGTACCTGCTTGGACTGTTGACACAATACAGGTTATCCATGGATTCATGCTGTTGCAGCCAATTCTGACTCTCTACCATCTGTGTGCCTCAGCAGAAATCCAGATTCATCAGACCAGGCTACTTTTTCCAGTCTTCACCTGCAGCCTCAGCTTTCTTTTCCTGGCTGACAGGAGTGCACCTGGAGTCCAAGAGTCATGCCACGGTCAAAATCACTGAGATCACATTTTCCCCATTCTGATTGTTGAGGTGAACATTACGTCTAATTTAATACAATGCTTTTTTTTTATAGAAATCAGATAATCAGCATAAAATGTAAGTGAAAAGTAGGATCTTTATAAAACACCATGTATTAAGGATGTTATTCATATTTGGTATGTTCCTCCTTTTGCTGTAATGCTCGAGCTGGATGGACTCCACAAGTTTCATGAGCAGACTGTTATCCAGCATGATTTCACAATATTCCAGAGAGCATCTTCAAGTGTCTTCAAGTGCCCCCATAAATGCTGGATGGGGTTTAGGTCAGGTGATTTCAACCCCTATTTGATCTTCTTTAGTCTTCAAGTAATTGTTGCAAAGCTTTGATGTGGGTTTTGGGTCAGTATCCTGCTGTAGCATGAATTCACAAATCTCCAAATAAGCACTTTTAACTCACGCTCTGGGACTTTTAGCCCAACTGTACATATATTTCATGTTTAATGGTAGCGAAGGTCGTGGGGCATATTTATTTAGACCATGTATCTCTGGAATAAAGGATCAGCTTGGTCAGGAAAAAAAAAAGAAACTTTAGAAACTCTCTAATAAAAGGTTAAATCCAAAAACAACTTTGCAGGTATCTCATAATGACTAATGTGATCATTGTACCTGTATTTATGTTCTCACTTACTAAGTTAACATTTTATACAGTGTGGAAAACGTGCAAAGATGATGAACAGTAAAAATAAGCACAATATTAATATTTCAATAGTAATTAATTCATTCAGTCATTCATTTTCTTATCCGCTTAATACTGGACTGGGTCGCGGGAGTTTACACATTAATTATTATGCTAAAAAGCAGGTCCAGTTCATGTAAAAAAAAAAAAAAAACAATCCCGTATTTTAGTTGTGTATTACTAAGTATTCACCACAAGGGGGCCCTACACAATTACAACACCTACCACAATTGCATCTGTTATGAACAATGCTTGTCTCACTGTAGCAGTAGGTCTGATAGTATAATAATAATAATAATAATAATAATAATCTTCAATTATATTACAAGTTTTTATTTTGATCTGAAAATACTTTACATCTAAAATATCATACAACATTTAAAAATGCAGCAAAAAGTTGCAGCGAAACCTAGAATAAATGTTTATAGTTATAAATATACCTACACATTTATTTAAATTAATAGATTGCTTAATGAGATCAAAAGACGTACGAGGGTGCTGGGGTGGCTCAGCAGTCCAAGACGCAAGCACACCCCCACAGACACCCAGGTATGAGTCCCGGCTGTGCCAGGTTCGCAAGCAGACCCGATAGGCTCTGTCTGAGGAAGGGGGGATCATCATCCTGCCCAGGGCATGCTCATGTTTGAATCCTCGGTTCTTCAGGGATCAGTTCCGACAGACAGAGTTTACGATGGGCTATGCTGTGTTAGAAGATCAGTGAGATCGCATAAATCTTTAGAGACGCATGCAGTTTCCGAACTCTTCCCAATGCTCTAGAGAAATAGATGAGTGGTTTATAGCGATATTGCATATTGTGCCCATATATGGCTCCTTGTATGGCTGAGATTTGAGTCAGCAGCCTCTAATCCCTATCATTCACTTTGCCGTGTTTCCATCAGACTCAGTAAAACCCAGAGTCTGACTCGTGTGCTAAAACGAGCATGCATCACCCCTTAGGACAATAGAAGAGTCGGCTCAGCGGGCTGCGTCCAGGCCTGCGTACATATTAACATGTGAGTCATCTCTCTGAACCAGGGCAACACACACTGCTATTACTGTTCAGCTATACCAGGAACTGAGCTGGCCGCACCCTCTGTGACCCGAACTTGGCCCCTTTTTACTCATCCTAAACAAATAATGACAAGCGAGGTGATTCGGCGATCGGTACACAATAATGCCAGCTTTACATAGGGGATAATGGGAAGTCCAGCCATAGCCGTCAACAGCCACTAAAAACATAAACGTCAGTTATTCATTCATGAGGACGTCTGCTACAGGTCCAGCGGTTTGGACAAAAACAAAAGGGCTCACTTCATCAGCCTAAATGATGACATGAGTCAACTCGCTGCCTCATGTGAACCCCATAAATCTCCACAACAGCATTGTACTGCTGGATCTGATCTGCATTCTTGTAGAGTGTTTTTCACTGTGTTGTGATGATTCACTCAGATTCAGAATACTGAATCGTAGATGTGCTTTATCATGCACATCATTTCCTGCTGAACCGAAACATGCTGTATACAGGGGGCATTTAGGTAGGGACTAATCAGTTACTCCACAAATCATACAATATCTTTTATGCACACAGGGAACCCCTGGTCTGTGCTACATGACGAACCCTGTTGAGCTCACAAGGACAACATGAGCCTGAAGGACTTGTTCTCAAGGCAGTTCTGGCAATCATTGTTCTCGTAAGAGTCTTATTTTCTGAGTTTTTGAAGGCTGTGTCCTTTGAGAACTTTGTACATTTATTTTCATTGTCTTTATTCCTGATAGTGAAATAGAGATTTGCTGTGCCGTTAGGGTCTTGTAATTTTCAGAAAACGAAAACCAAATGTCCCTGGTTAGCCAAAACTTTGAAACACAGACAGAACTGGAGCACGAACCTGAACAGGACCTTGGGGTGAGACTCCTCACAAGGAGAACATCAGTCTGATCAACTTGATCATAAGCCACTTCTGGTTATTATTTAGAAATTATTTAGAAATCTGTCATTCCAACTGTAGTTATTCTGAAACTTATAAGACCCTAAAGGCACAGCAAACCTCTGCTTCAGCTATTAAGAGAATAGACCACTGCTTTGACATAACAGGTGACGTTGTCAGAACGAAAGGATGAAAAAGGCCCAAAGCCTCTGAACAGAGATGACCACCTGCTGAATTTACAAAGACTAAAAAGTCCCTGGTGAGCAACAGAATCAGAACAGGAACCTGAACAGGACCCAGCGGTGATACGCCTCACCAGGTCAACATGAGTCTGAGGGACTTCTCAGGACACTTCTCAGTGGTCTTTGCAGTGTGAACAGGAACATTGCCATGCTGTAAAATAATTCAGTTTTCAGTTGTGGGAAGCCTTATTGTAATATTGTCCTGTACTCCATCAGCTGAAAAGACTCTCCATGCCATGACAATTGTACCTCCATGCTTAATGGCAGTAGAGAAGCATTTTAGCACTTATATATTTCTCACCAGATCTCTATGGACCATCAGGATGCAACTCAAATCATGACTCATCAGCCCACACAACTCTGCTTAACCACTCTGAATCAAACTTTCCGTATTCTGCCAGATTCTGTCTTTGATGTTTTTCTTAGACAGCAGGGCTTTTTCACATATCTTCTAGACATAAAACCGGTCAAACTTCTGGTTATTATTTTTCTCAAAAGAGTCTTGTTTTTGAAGGCTTTTTTTCTGGCTTTGAGAACGTTGTAAATTTCAGCAGGTGAAGAGGCTTTGGACCTTCCAGATCCTTTCTTTCTGGCAACATCAGTGTTGTTTTGAAGATTTCTATGCATTCCCGCACTCAAGCTATTGGGGCATTATGGGAAATGTAGTGTTTTTAGTGCATTTGCATGGCATGTCCTGTAGTTCTGCTCAGCAATCCAAGTCAAAATTTACTTTTTACTGCTGTAATTCTAGAGGAGCACAGCAACATTGTCCTGAGGCACATGCCTCAGTAAGGTGGGTCTGATGACACCCCTGGATGAAATCCTTGGTCGATGTAGTACCAACCATATGACGACTTCACATTTGGTGCAGCACAGCTCGGGTGACCCAGGTTCAGTACTCACCTATGGTTACTGAATGTATAGCATTTGGCATGTTCTCACCATTTTTTTCTGGACACAGATTCGGGTGGCACTGTGGAGCGATGGTTAGCTCTGTCACCTCACAGATCCAGAGATCCTCATTACCTGTCCTGGCTTGGAGAACATGCAAACTGGTGTGGAGTTTGCATGTTCTCCCTGTGTCTGCATAGGTTTTCCAGCCACATTCCAAGGAATGTCTCTATAAGTGTGATAGTGTGAGTTGGTGAGTGTGTGTGAGTGCCTTGCGAAAGATGCCCTGTCTAGGTTTGGTTCCCACCTTATACCCTGTGCTGCTGTTTAGCCCCGGACTCCCCACATCCCTGAATTGCATTAAAGAGGTAATAAAATGAATAAATGAATGAATATATATACACAGTTTTATTTAGGAGAGTAAATCTGTTTTACTTTGACCTGCTTTACTCTCGGTCCATAAATAGCTTGCAGCCAAGTTATTTGTTTCAAGCTGTGTTGTTATTAATTTCAGTCATGATTCAGGGCTTGTGATAGACCATGTGTGTGCGTGTGTGTGTGTGTGTGTGTGTGTGTGTGTGTGTGTGTGTGTGTGTGTGTGTGTGTGGTTACAGCACACTGCTTCTAAGTTCATCAGACCAGTTGACTTTCACAGTTGATATTTGGTGTATGGGTCAAAGGCTTTAAGGGGTACGTACGTGTGTGTGTGTGTGTGTGTGTGTGTGTGTGTGTGTGTGCGTGTGCATGTGTGTATCTAGGGGTCCAGAACAAGACGTTCTATAGCAGATTTGGCTCCTTCTGAGTTTTGACAAGATTAATGCCATTGGAGTATCAAACTTTATGGCGTACTTCATGTTCCAGGAAAGATTCTGGAACAATTCTGCTGTTTCGCTAAACACCTTTCCTTAAGCTTTCCATTAAAGGCAGATTTAATAACACCCTGCAGAGGTTTAGATATATCACCGCGCTCATAAATACACACACAGGTCTCAACAGCTTTATGCACCTCTCCACATCTGTCGAACATGACGTCGAAAGAGTTTTCCACAACAGACAGGTTTATTGCAGTCCTCACTTTTTGTAGTGGTAAAGGAAAGGAATGACAGATCAGAATAGTAATCAAAGAGCAATTCATCACTGGATCAGTGGTACAAATATAGCAGGAAGGAGAAATACTTTTAGAATGTGGTATCAATCATGGGTAAAAATGTGCCTGGTCTTTCCCCAAGTCATAATAATACACAAATGCACTTCACTTCTTTTGCACTTTCATTGGAGTGACAGCTTAACACGAGCACCCGATGGTGCCTTCCATCTGGGTCAGACATTGTAGACACGATTGGCTGTGCCTGAGAAAAACAGGAGGCCTGTCAGGGAAACATCCTCTGCCGCTTCAACAGCGACCCCGTCCTAACCCTATGATGGACTGGCGTCCCGTCCAGGGCACACTTACACCTGTGCCCTGTGCTCTCCAGTCACCCTGACCAGATTAAAGCATGGTTTACTCGCTCACTCTCTCACTTACTCGCTCATTCATTTTCCATATCTGCTTAATCCAGCTCATGGTTGACAGGAGGCATGGGGGATTTAACCAGCAGCACAGGGCACAATGCAGAAATGGACAGGGTGCCAGTCCATCCAAGGGCTCGTGCACACCCTCACTCACACTGGGACATGTAAAGCAAGTCTTTGAAATGTCGGAGGAAACTGAAGTACCCAGAAGAAACCCATACTGACATGGGGAGAACATACAAACTCCAAGCAGTTCAGAATTTGAACCCCAGGTCTCTGGAGCTGTGAGGTAACAGAGCTAATCGCTATGCCACCGCGCCACCAAGTGTACACAGGTGAATAATTGACATTTCAAGCTGTGGCTCGGTGGGCAGCACTGTCACCTTACAGAAAGAAGGTCCTGGGTTCGATCCCAGGTTGTCCTTTCTGTGTGGAGTCTGTATGTGCTCCCCGTGTCCATGTGGGTTTTCTCTTGGTGCTCCCTCTTCCTCCCACAGTCCAAAGACAGGCTTTAGGTTACCAGTTAACGCTACAAGTGGCCCGAGTGTATGAGTGTGTGTGTGTGTGCCTCTTACAATACAACACCACTACGTTATGTAAGCAAAATCATCATATTATTGACTATCCATTTCCCAAACCAGTTTTATCCTGAGCTTCGTCATTAGAGATTTGTCTTTCCATTATCAGCTGGTAATGCTGAACAAATCCTTTTCAATCTTCACCTGAATCAGCTGGGCTTTGCATTTGGAAAACATGAGCCGGCGTAGGCTTTGTTAGCTGGCTAATATCAGCTCTCCCATTTCTATAAATACATTCGGTTTTGTTATAGTTTTTACACAGTCACTTTAGGAGTTTAATATTTATACCAACCTTGACTGCGCGGTCAAACCAAGAGGGCTTGCACACTATCATCATTCTTACAGGAAGAGTCAGTTTGACTGACATACAAACAGCCTTAAATCTGTTGTATTAGTGAGTAATGCGTCACAAGTCCTCTTGTTTGGAATTTGTTTGCTGATAACTGCTTCGTACAAATGTTTAAATCATGCAATTATGCATAAAAGTAAACTGTTTTTTAAAATCACATATACATACAGAATTGCCTATACCGTGGCTCTGTGCATGCTTATTGCTTATGGCTGAATGGCAGTGAATTCCTGCAGTCACATTCCAAGAGCTAGTGGAAAGGTTTCCAGAAGTACGGAGGCTCTTATGGTAGAAATAAGATGTTTTGAAAGTAAATATTGACATAACATTTGGGTGTCCGCAACATGCTTGTGGTCATGTAGTGTATTCGCAGGCATCTAAATACCAGTTTGTGGTCAAGTGTGTATAGATTATAGGTAGCCCAAACAAACAGACCTCGAGTTTCCCCTAACTCCTCCTCCAAGTCCTTCTGCGGGAATCCAGCTGATCAGCTGAATCATCCAGCAATCCTTCCATCCGTGCATCCATCCATCCATCCATTCATCTACATATCCTCTCCCTCCCCCATCTCTTTCCCCATGGCCCTCTAAATGAATTCGGTCAGCCACAATGGGCTTATCACCGATTTGAACACGGCCATAACCCCTGCACTTCGTCCCCTGACACAAACACATTCTCAACTCGCCCCAAATTCCCTCTCCTCTTCCCAGATCTGTCTGCTGGATCCCATCTGCCTCACAGCCCCCCTTCACACACACACACACAAAACCAGCTGTCCTGGAGCTCAAACCCAAAGGGAATAAACAGGTGCAAAGCTGGTGCTGGCTCCTGCACTCCGACTCCACATGGAAGAACATCCAGAATCAGTCCAACCACAAACACACGGAGATACACACGCATGCACAGACATACTGGAGAGAACTGGAGTAACGACAAGATTTTTTCGGTTTTCCTCCACTCATGCTTGATTGCTTCAGCAGACCATGATGTCATGTTTCGGTAATAAGCCATTTATAAAAAATAAGGGTAAGCTTTCAACCCAACTTCACAGAATAGGAGAAATTGATGTTGAATAGTTCATTGGTTATTATTACATTTACAGCAGATACTTATCTGCGTAATTATTTCACGACTCGTTTAGAAAATTTCAGTTCTCACACTGCCTGAGAGCCGAACAAAACCAGCAGGCACGAGTAGACTTGAAAATTTACACCGATGGCAATCTAAAAGAGTCAAAAGGAAGAGGCTTCAGAAATGTGTGGTAGCCAGGCTTATTTTTAGTACTATTAGCATTAGGTTTTAAGAGAGGAAGGGAAGGAAGTTTTCACATCTATATTTCCGTGCTGACAAGGAAATGCTTTGTGACTAACACTCACTGGCCACTTTATTAGGGTTGCCTTCAGAACTGCTTTAATTATTCGCGGCATTGATTCAACAAGGAGCTGGAAACGTTCCTCAGACATTTTGGACCATATTGACATGATAGCATCATGCAGTTGCTGCAGGTTTACCGTGCTCTCTTGCCACCACATCCTAAGGGTGCTCTATTGGACTGAGATCTGACTCTGGAGTCCGTTTGAGTACAGTGAACTCATTGTCATGTTCAGTTTGAGATGATTTAAGCTTTGTGCCATGGTGCGTTATCCTGCTGAAAGTATCAGAAGATGGTACACTGTCCTCATAAAGGGATGCACACGGTCAGGAACAATACTCAGATACTCTGGTGTATAAACGATGTTCAGCTGGTATTAAGGGGTCCAAAGAAAATATAGCACCATTACACCAGTAGAGTTGTGTGTGAAAATCCCAGTAGATCAGCAGTTTGTGAAATATTCAGAAGGTCTAGCACCAACAGCCATCCCACATTCAAAGCCCATTAAATCAGTTCTTCCCCATTCTGATTCTTGTTTTGAACTTCAGCAGCTCGTCTTGACTTCTACATGCCTAAATGCACTGAGTTGCTGTCGTGTGATTGGCTGATTACTTGTGAGTGTATTCAATAACCTGCTTCTCAATCAGAGCCTGTAAGAAATGTATGAATGTATTGGAAAAAAGGATTGTCTTTGTTTGTTTTTCAAGCTGTTTTTTGATTTTTCAGTGTTTTAGCTTTTTTTGTTGTTTTAGGATGGGATGACGAGAGTCCATTGCAGAGCTGGGTAGGGGTCGCTGTTGCAGCATGATCCCCCAGCCGGAGTTCAAAACCCAGGTGGAGTCTTCGACCGCTGTGCCACCTGAGTGCCATGATGACTATTGTGATGATTTGGTTTAGTTTTCTTCTCAAATTCAATCAAACGTCAGTTTTAGATGTCAGTTTTCTTCAGTTGTGGCCCAGTGCCAATGATGCGGCTGTATTGTAAGGAAGCTTTAAATCACATCTGTAAAATGAACATAGAGTACATAGCTAAATAGAAAGAGGCAGATATTAGTGGAGGGTTTTGTGGTGTGCGATTTTGTGTCAATAGCTGCTAACACTATATGCTCATAACTTTATTTTCAGCTGCTGTTGTATAGTAGATACTATGATTAAGAACGGAATAAGTTGTGATTACTCATGCCAACTGTAAATCAAAGTGACAACTGCAATGGCTGTAAAGTGCAGAAACGACCAAAACAACCAAGAGTTTCGAGTATGGCTCAGTGTTTTCTTTCTTCAATGAATTATTTCTCTTGGCTGCTTATTTGACATCAAAAAGGTCATGGATAATTCAAATGGAGTCTGCAATGAACCTGACATCACGGTGATTATTTCACAACAGAATAAGGGTTTTTATTCCTCTTCCATTCTACTGGAAGGTCCTCAGTGTTTGATCAACAAAGACATGTAATCAGTGTTTCCGAATTCAACGGTTAGCAGGCCAAGATTTCTTAATGATGCCAGCTGCTTTGTAAGTGTGGTACACTCTATTAGTATACTGCAGCTTTCCAAACATGATCTAAGATACTGGAATCCAGGTGGTGGAATAATCTTCCCCAGGCCGTCCAAGTCTCTTCAAATGGTGAAGTCCTACCTCATTATCCAGCACTAAAGCAGAATCCACAGTGGTGACAGTGGTGGCTCAGTGGTTAGAGCACTGGGCTACAGATCGAAGGCTGAGACTTTTCTGCCCTTCAGAGAGGCCCATAAGCCACTCTGCACCAAGGCGCTGACCTAGGCTGACCTCAGGGAGGAATATGCTAAAAAAAATCTTTGGTGTTCTTTTACACAACTGTATATGACCATTTTTGTCTTTGAAACACTTTAGACAGTGGTGATTGCAAAGCCTTTGTGTTCTGGCACATGAACTGGTTATGCCAGCCTTGTTAGGGACTTGTTTCAGAGGGAAGACATGAATAATGCCTCTTACAAAACGTACTGTGACATCAGGATTGCATTTAAATCATGCGTTTAATTTTAATAAGATACTTACAGTACTTACAGTAAAAAACTGCAGTCTAAGACACATTTACATTTACAGCATTTAGCAGACGCCCTTATCCAGAGCGACTTACAATTGGTATAGTCTTACAATCCAAGCAATTGTGGGGTAAGGGACTTGCTCAAGGACCCAACAGTGGCAGCTTGGCAGAGGTGGGATTTGAACCCTGTACCTTCTGGTCCATAGTCCAGTACCTTACCCGCTAGGCTACCACAGTCCCAGACACAGGGTGCAGGGATACATTCCATGGCAGGGATACAGGTTTGAGTCCTGGTCATGCCTTCAGGCTAATTGGCTGTAGCTGGAGGAGGAGAGGCTGGTCATCCCCCAGCGCTGACCTCTTCCTAGACTTGCGACAGACTGGCGTCCCATCCAGGACACCCTTATACCTGTGCCCTGAGTTCTCCAGAGATACGACCTGAAAAAATATAACCCTAAAGATACAAGAGATAGCTTAAGGTGGCGCTGTGGTCTGAGACACTATTCCATCACTGTGTTGACCCAGGTTTGAGTACCAGCTGTGTTTTCCCACTGGATTTGCAAAGGCTTTGTCAAAGGAGGGGAGGATTTTTGGGGGAACATCCCTGACACTGACACACTTGCCCCTGCTGGCACTATGATGAACTGCTGTCCTCTTCACACTTATAATAAACAACCACAGAACAAGTGTAGGCAGTGGTTAAAGCTCTGATTTATAAAGCAGAAGGTCGTGAGTTCAAATCCTGGCTCTGTAGGTCATGTTCTCAAATCAACTGTAAATCGTTCTGGAAAAAATCATCTGCTACAAGCTGTAGATGTCACAGCAGCACGACTTGCCATTCAACACATACAATAATTGAGTTGGCTTGTTGCAGTGACATCTGGCCTTCCCGTGCACACTTCTTTGTTCTTCAGTTTGACACGACATGCTTTGGGGACAAGTCCTGAGACATGTCTGGGAACTTGTCAGTTTGACAAAACACATATAGAGGCCTTGCAGTAAACTGTCAACAATGCAGGAAACCACAGTGCTCCCTAAGTATAACTCAAAAGGAGGAACTCCTGTGTCACATCTTATGATCCTCATTTATAAGCCTGACTCATCGTATGAGCCTCACTTACAGGCAACAATACGATTGCACAATGCAGAAAAGAGCCAGAGATTATCAGAAGTTTCTTCTTTTAAAACAACTGCATGGGGAAGCATCGTGTTTATTGCAATGGAGACCCATATTTGCTATGCATGCGCCACACTTGAGTTCAGAGGACTGCACGATTGGGGCATGTGGTGAGAAGGCAAGCTGTAGCAGGTTCCCTGCATGTCTGGTGTTGCATTCTTCACCCTTTCGTTCACTAAAAAAAGCAGCCCATGGCCTGACTGTAAAGGATATCAAATGAATTGCTGCGTCTGAGGTCTCTTAGTAAATGAATGATGGATAGGCCACTTGCACACTCCTAATGTCTTGCAGAGAAGAATAAAGGGGTAGGGGGCACTTAATTGCCCTTGCCTGAATGATCTGAATGTCACCCTCTCGCTTCCTGTCTGATCGCCGTTGTTGTTGCTGAGGCTTTACAAGTGTTTTCAACAGAGAGGGAAGAGAAGCAATAAAGCAGTACAACGGCTCAAACTGCATTCGCTGCTAAATCAAAGAGACTTTATTACTAGGAGAGTTCTTCAAGAGATTTTAGCCATATTAAGGAATCCTGTACACCATTTTCTACAATATTGTAAAGTGTTAGCGATTATCTCTAACAATAATTTTAATAATCGTCTATATCAAGCGAAAACAGAAGCCCTGTTGACTATAAACAGGTATTATGACGGACAAAAAGTTTAAACATTGACTATATAATGCAAATTCAAACTGTTAAACACACACAAAAAAACAAAAAGTGATAACTTTCAGAGGTGTCGTGGCTTAGTTTACAAGTTTACAATTTATTTATAGTGCTTTTAACCACAGACCCTGTCTCAAAGCAGCTTTACAGAAAAATAGCTGAGTTTAAACTCCAAATGAGCAACTAGAGTTAACGGTGGAAAGGAAAAAACTACAATGACAAATACATACCCTGAAACAGGTACAAATAATATTTGCTCAGGAGCCTAACACATTAGTCCCCCACTGCTGTGGAGACCTGTGTTAGAGGTGTCTTCTGAATCCCAAAAGACTGGAAAGAAGGCGTTATTACACCCTAAACTGGGTGCCAGGTTACGATGCTGTCTCAGACTTTCACTCCCTTATTCATTCTAACTTACATCCAGGGTCACTTTGGAGTAGCCAGCTCATCTACAGTGTTTGTGAAAGTTGTAGGAAGTGTATGTGCCAAACCCCTAACCATAGCTGAGGAATGATCCCGAGATCCTGCAGCTGTGCAGCACAAATGCTGTTACACACAGTTAACAAATAAACACTAAATATTGTTAGTCTGTTTTCAAAATCACCATCACCACGTTCTATTCAGCCCTCCGAACCGCAGCTGCGTGAACTTCCCTGTTTTAATTCCCACACATATTTAGAGTCATCAACCTAATTCACAGTTTCAGCTTTTTGCAGATGCTGTTATCCAGAGCTAATTAAAGATACCATCTTACAACTAATACAAGCCAAGCAATTTTAGTTTAAGCGCCCAACAGTGGCAGCTTGGTGGTGTTTGGATGTGAGCCTTAACCATCTGACCAATAGTCCATTACCATTGCACCACCACACCTTTTTAGATTTCTATCCTGCTTTTTTTCTGGTCAGGGTCACAGGGGGGTCTGGAGCCTATCCTGGTGAACTGGCTGTCCGGATGGGATGCAATCCATCACAGGACAAGCAGGGGTCATCGTTGCAACCCGTTCCATAGGCAAGTTCAACTGGAAAGCACCTCTGAGATTCAATCGTCAATGGATGTAAGGGATAATTGGAAGATGTCCAACTCTTTTGAGGGTTTTTTTTTATCTTTATTCTAGTGACCATGTTTATAACTTTGCATAAACTTGATAAAAGCAAATGAATCACCCTGCTTGAGTAACTGTGTTCACCTGGTATAGCAGGGTGACTTCAAAAACATGTTAGGACAGAATTGTAACAAAAAATAACGTTAGGAGCATTATAGAATGATTCTGCATGCACAAAGCTTAATGAAGCTACAACCATGGCATAACGTTCTTGGTCAGAGATATTTGCATGTCCTTAGATTTCTATTATAAGTGAGTTTGAAGTCAGTGGGATTCCTCTTTATTTATAAGTAAGGAGAAAGCCTTTACAATTCGAGCCTGATGATAGTTTAGCCTCTGCAGATGCAGTAGCCTGTATAGCCTAACCATTCCTGTAATGCAGAATAATTTATAACATCACTGTGCATCGAAATGTAACAGCTGTTTTTAGACTATGACGTAAAATATAAAGTATAAGAGGTTATGAAGCGCACAACACGAACCTAGAACACCATTAAATCTTAATAAAGGCTGAACTAGCCTCTGATTTGCCTATGGATTTAACAGAGAAGTAGCGGGATATTTGCGTTAAAGGGAGACTCGGCGCGTACGTCAGAGGAGCCGCGTCACTGCACTTGCAGCGGAGGATTGTAAACTTGACTAAGCTTTCGTTTTATATCAAACGAATTAGCGTGTTTAAATAGAAGGCGTACGTCACAAAATTAAGATACGGATTTATAAGTGCATAGTAATGAAGATATATAGGAAAATTCCATACGGGACAGGGGACTATATGTCTGTGCGGAATGATACGTAGGCTAAGAGGGTGCGTACAGAGATATAGTAAACGCACACAAACGGTTGTTTGCATAAGTCCTGTAAAGCGGGTGCGGGAGGGTTTAGTTCAAGCGTTTGTAAAAACTTGCGATTTTTCAGGTTTTATTTATTTTTTCGTAAGTGTTTACCTTCTGAAAACGGCGTTTCTCTGTAAACTTGAGCACAGAGGAACAGTATTTTGAAGTTTTGCGATGTCTATTCTACCGTTCACTCCCCCGATAGTGAAGAGACTTTTGGGCTGGAAGAAGGGAGAGCAGAACAGTCAGGAGGAGAAATGGTGCGAAAAGGCGGTGAAGAGTCTGGTGAAAAAGCTGAAGAAAACCGGACAGCTAGACGAGCTGGAGAAAGCCATCACCACGCAGAACAACGGCACCAAGTGCATCACCATCCCGAGGTGAGTTCGTTCAAATTCAGCTCAGAAACCCTGCGAGAAACAAACATCCACCACCTTCACTTGTACTACAGGTTCGAGGCAAGCGGTCTGGAGACCTGTCAGCAGTTTATTCACTTTAAATGATCACTTTAGGTTAGGACAATGTATCAGAATATTTATTTGTACTTAAATTATCAATATTTCAGATCTAGCAAACAACATGCAAACAAGAAACAACAGTAAGAACGAAACTGCAGTGTATTGGCGTTATACATACACTTTAAATTGCATAGTAATGCAATATTTCCAATATAATTGAGTGTGAATTGTACCTTATGAACGAATAAACTGTTTTTTTAAACTTTCCAAAGACTAAAAAGCATGACATTTACCATGTTAAATCTCTCTATTATGCATATTGACATCATTGGCTTCCCGAAGCTTCCACGGGTAATGGAGAAATAAATTACCCTACTTGATTTACTTGAGTTTCTAGTCCATACAATTAAAGTTATTTTTGTAGACGGAAACATTGTATTGTAATCTCTTTTATAATACTCAAATAATCAATATTTAAACCCCCCAAAGAAAAGGTAGGTTAATGTCCAGGTAAGATGTTGTGCCCTGTGGTAAAACCACTTTAAATATAATATCCACAAACACAGCAGCACTTAAGCTGTTTATTATCTATTTTCCAGCTGTGATGTTCTTTTCTTACTTAAATTAACAGGTTGAGATTTAACCTGCTTAAATGTATGAAATATTTCATGTTTTAAATATATGGAATTTGACATTGTCGGCTCCCCAAAGTGCTCCTCCTTCAATTGGATCAATTTATAATAACCTGAAAAGAAAGGCATGTCACTGTACAGGTAAGTCGTGGCATTTGAGTGGCACTGTTGGCTTCCCATAGTGTTTTCATTTCATTGAGATGTGATGGATAAACGAAAAGGGTTTTTGCATGTAATAAGGTTACTCTAGTGAGCCATGCATTGCACTGCATGATAAACGTAAATCACCTGAGTGAGTGTGGCAGGGTTTGTCAGGTCTGTCAGCCTAACATGGCACATCAAAGCTGCTGAAGTGGCGCAGTAGTCATTCGTGACCTTGGTTGGAGTCCTGGTAGCGTCTGCCAGCGGGATCGACTGTTGCCCATCCCTATGTCGGAGGCTGGATGGGGCAGTGCCCACGACCCCTTCTGAGCCTCAAGTGATGGACTGATGGTCCGGCCAGGATATAGGCCTACATTCACCTGGGCCCTGTAAATTCTGGGATAGAACCCCAACCTTAGCACATCATTACATCTGTATTTCCAGTTATTACAGGTTATTATGGATGCTTGACTTTTCATGGTCGTTACTGGTGCCTAACCCTTCCTGGCCGCTACAGGCACCTGACCCTTCCTGATCATTTTGGGCTGTTGACCTTCTTGATCATAAAGCCGCCTGACCCTTACCGGTCATTACGCGTGCCTGATCATTGCTTTTCGTTATGGGTGCCTGACCCACCCTGGCTGTTATGGGTGCGTGACCCATTCTGGTCATTACAGGCTCCTGACACTTCGTGGTCATAATAAGCACCTGACCCTGGTAATTATGATCACCTGACACTTCCAGACTTTTTTGGGCTCCTGAGGCTCCTTGATTATTATGGATACCTAATCTTTCCTGGTCATTACAGTCACCTGACCCTTCCAGATTATTGCTGGCCCTAATTCTTTCTGGTCCTTATGAGCACCTGACCCTCCCTGGTCATTTTGAGCACCTGAGCCTTCCTGGTAATTCTGGTCTCCTGACCCTTCCAAATTATTGCGGGCTCCTGACCCTTCCTGGCTGTTATGAGTGTTTAACCAAAAAGAAGGTTATTTTGGGCAGACCTACAATCAGGAGTGTAGCTGGACCCTCACATTTCTGTGCGTCCCTGAGTTACAGGGTCAGGGACCAGAAACCGGGGGTGATACAGAGTTTTGTAGCTTCTTCCTTCTATCTAATTCAAACAGCACAAATGAATTCCATTTTCTGACTCCGTTTCAGGTCACAGCCTTGGGCAGTGTGGCGTAAACACGCCTAAATAAAGTCCACACAATCCTGTTTATATACAATTGAGCTTCGAGTTTAATCTAGGAAATCACTTTAATTGCTAGCGGCTGTCTGCTGGTGCGCACGCATTCGTTTTATGGGTAAATCTAATCACATATCTGAAGCTGAGGTTTTACAGAGCGCTGCCTCACTCCTTCAGCCTGGTCTGCTGTGTGTGATGGTTTTAGATAACAGATCTGACCTCAATCTGCAGGGATTTCCTGCTACAGTTTCTCCGGTTGTGGTGTTTTAAATATCAGGGTTTGTACCTGCTGTGTAGTGTGAAGTGAAGCTGTTCTAATAAAGCTGGTGCTCCACGGCATCCCAAGGAAATGGCACAAAAGCATCTAAAATGCAACATGTTCCGATGGGGTTCGTTTTTATTGGGTACTTGGGGAACCCATCTTTTACTGGTGCGACTCATATTTTATTATACAGACAATATAAAACTACTGTTTTTCTGTGAACCCAGCAGTGGTGTGGTAATTGCGGTCTGGTCCTAATGGTCATCTCTGGAATTTTGAAGGAACCACTATGTATTTAGGTGTTAAGCATAAGTATACATATTAAACACTTCCCAAGTCAGGAGTAGATGAACACCTCGGAGTTCTCTTCTCTCTCTAGCTGTCTCTAGTATCTGTGTACTAGTTACCACACTAGTACAGTCCAAATAGATCTCACTGTAGCCATATAATAAAAATAAATGTAAATGCATCCACATGATCCATGACATCATCTCGGCATGTCCGGTCGGTCATGGACTACATGCATAGCTGGTCGATGCAAAAAGCGTTTACATTTCTGTTTGACAGTGCAGCAATCCGCTAGCCCACCACAGTCTTGGTTTTGAGTCCCAGTGGTGCTTTGTGCCCAGGTCGGATGTCCCACAGGCACGATTGGCCTTTCCTGAGGGATAAGACAGCAGACAGTAGGGTGTATCTCCCCGGTTCTGCTACAGTTAGCCCTGCCCAGCTATGGACTAGTGTCTAATGAATTTTGGAATAGGTTCTGGACTCTCCTTGTGGGGTTAAAGAAGGAAAAATATGTCTAAAATAAACCAGCAATAACTTACTTAAACAACACAGTAGCAGAATTTGCTACAGCCGCAGTCAAGGTCACCGCTGTATTAAACATTTTGAATAACCCTCTACGTTTAACCATTAACTCCCAAAGTTGGCACGTCCGCTTAGCTCCAGGAAATTTTTGAGGCGTCAGCTATATTTTACATATCGCACTTGATACAGCAGTGTAATGTTTGTGGTTAAAATATGTTCAGGATACAACCCAGACACAAGATGCATAAAAATACAAGTGTAAACAGACTCTTTGGAGTCTCTCTCTTTGGGCTGTATTTTCTAGTAGGATTAGGTGGCTTCATGGTTATGTTTTTGACCACTGGTTGTTAATTGTTATGGTTTCCAGTCATGGTTGGTAACCGAACAGTGACACGGGTGCTGGTTTCATGCCAGGGCTGAGTGTCATGCAGGTGCACTCCTGGTCTGCTTGTGCTACCCCATATCCTGCCCCATAGACCTGGAGGAACTCTGAAACTCAGAAGGTAGAAGCCCACGGTGAGTCAATGCCAGGATGCTGCCGATGGGGAGTCAGCCATCAGACACACAAAACTGGAAGCAAATCAAGACCTGTCAGGGAACCGGTAGCAAACAACACAGAAATGAAATGGGAACTCCTACCTAGTCGGATGGAGAAATTAATTGGGAACGCCTGCCCAGGGGGAACAGCGTGGTATTGGCCTGAGGGAACCTCACACACTGGGACCTGACAGAAAATCCAATCAGCAGACAAACCTCACCTTGTCAAAGTAAGGGTACGAAGCAGAGTGGCTCAGGTGATAGAGAATTAGTTCCCAATGCTGAGCCTCTATCACATATTTGGGAACGTCAGGTTGGTCTGATTTGAGTGCGAGGATCCATGTGGCTGGAGTTCCTGAAAATACAGGACATTTGTATGCAGTGTTAAACAACTAAAAGAATTGAAAAAAAACCTGAGCTTCTATAGGCTAGAGTGGTAAGTATTTAGTGTGAGCACCTTCTACACTTGAGCAATGGCAGCATCTGGCAGCTTCATCGGGACGCCAAGTTGATCCTGCTACAATCTGAAGAAGCTTGATCAGGAATTGTCTTTTTGGAAGGGTAGCAGCCAGGAAACCAATTTTTCGGAAGGGAAATGGGGTGGAAAGCCTAAGATATTTGGAAGGTAGACATATGGAGGTAAAGGCCAGTGGAAAAGGGGATTATGGAGGGATGAATCCAAGTTTGAAAGGGTCCAGTCCTCAACTATATGTTATATAAGGTCATAGCATTGCTAAAACAACAAATCTGCTGGTGGCAGATAGACATATATATATATCTATATATATATATATATATATATATATAGATATATATATATATAATATATATATATATATATATATATATCTATAATATACCAATATTCAAAATTCTTTCAAACATTATATATATATATATATATTATTATATATATATATATATCCTATATATATATATATATATATCTGCCACCAGTAGTGTTGTTGTTTTAGTAAAGATATGACCATATAGATATATATTTGTTTGGGGAGCTTGCAATTAATGCACCAAACCAGTATCTGCTGGCTTTAACTAAGTTCACTAGTATTGTAAGTACATGTTTATTTAACTGAGGAAGTCTGTAATCATGGTGTTTATTAAAATGCAAATATTTAGCCCGAAACCTTTCTTCTTGAATATAACAGTAACCTTTTTGTACAGGTGTCAAAACAACTTTTCATCTGTTATTCTAAAGATACGAACCTCCTGGTGTTCAGAGCTGGAGCCTGAGCTTAAGTTGTTGCCGAAAGGTGTGTTTCTGTGCAGGGCCGAGCAGGCTGTGGTTTTAGCCTGCAGTGTTGTTGTTGTTTCTAAACAGCAGATAGAGGAGTGAAAGCAAAGCCTGGAGCTAGTGAACGGTCTGAGTCACCCAGGAACGAGCCTGTGGCTTGTGGTCAAACCCTCTGTTGGTGTTTAGGTGAAGCAATGTTGTGACAGAATCTGCAGCATGCAAACACATCAGCCTTTGGGTTCGACAGGAAGAAACACAAGACTGTGCTGTGAACGTTTATGGTGCTGACTGACACAGCCCTGACGTCCCAGAAGATGGATGGGATACACAGTCAGCCATTGTGCGATGCCCTACGGCGGACCAGTGCCCATCTAGGGCAGGGTGCTTTTTTATTTTGTGCCCGGCATTTCTGGGACAAGCTCTGTGTCCACCACAATGCTAAAGCAGTTATTAAAAATGAAGGAATTCATTAACAGGTATCAAATAAGTCTCTGTGTGGTTTAAATTGCGCAAGACGTTTTTAAAATGGGATATTTCATACCTGTGGTCAATTCCCAATGTCTTGGTTAACCAAGTATATATAAACCCACACCAATAGATTTGGAAAAAGGAAAAAATGAAAAACAACACTCCCTTCCCCGTGTCTGGCATGCTACAGACCCGCAGTACCAAGAATTCTGAGACCCGGAATGCGGAACTTCATCATAGTAAAACTTGGACTGAATCGGGACCTCAAACCTGACGGGCCGGGACTGCCTCTCACCCTGCAGAATGTTGAGGAGTGGAACCAGCTAGGTTCGTATCCCACCTATGGTGATGTGAGGTTTTAGTTGAACGTCCTGTTTGCGAGGAACTCCCTCATTCCTACAGCTGTGTCCTGTTTCCATCCTGTTCCGTGGGGATAAAAGAACCATTTCTATCTGTGGCTGCATATGCGAATGTGGCACATACCTGTAGTTTTGTTCTGGGTTGTAATGGGTGGAGGAGGAGTTTTTATAAAGGCTTTCTCCCAAGGAAACCACAGATTGCGGCTATAAAACTCCAAAAACCTGACATGAGTTATTTCACCCGTTTAGAAGCAGCTGCAGACAATCGAGTGGCTCAAAATCCTGATGAATTGATATTCTGCTTGTGAATGCGACATGTCATTTAAGGACTGTAAAATTTATACTACACACACTTAAGTCTCAGTATTTCTGTGCGTTTTGATTATGCCATTTTATATGCTGCCTGGCCGAAAAAAAAGATCTCACACTATTTCGTTGGACCGCCTTTAATTTAGATTACAGCCCGCATTCGCCGTGGCATCGTCTCCACAAGCTTCTGCAATGTCACAACATTTATTTCTGTCCAGAGTTGCATTCATTTTCCCCAAGATCTTGTATTGATGATGGGAGATTTGTTCCACTGCACAAAGTCTCCTCCAGCACATCCCAAAGATTCTCAATGGGGCTCAGGTCTGGACTTTGTGGTGGCGAATCCATGTGTGATAATGATGGCTCATGCTCCCCGAACCACTCTTTCACAATCTGACCCTCAGAAACAGATGAACATTTTTTCCACGACCACAGGATGTCTTTTGACATGGTTCTTTAACAAATGAGAAGCTCCTCACTGCATCAGTTAGAGTTAAAGAACTTGTTGCTAGATGAAACATAATCACCCATACAGTAATTATCCGATGGGAGGCTCTTTTTTAAAACTATTTAAGTATTTGCTTAGTTAAATCCAGGTGGGCTTTTTTTGGCCGTTCAGTGTCAGCATGGACGTCAGCAAAATCATGGATCAAAGAGCACAGAAGATCACAAACTATGCTTTTAGACACTGTAATGTAGGTGTTATGTGTTAAATTAACGTCCACATGAATGCCCAGACCCAGCGTTTCCTAGCAGATCATTACCCAGAGCATCACATGGACTTCACCAGCTTGTTTTCTTCCCGCACTGCATCCTGGTGCCATCACTTCCTCAGGTAAACTGTGCCATCTCATACCCGATCGTCCACGTAATGGAAAACATGACTCATCGTACCAGACGACCTTCTTCCATTGCTCCAAGGTCCAGCTCGGACACACTTGTGCTCCATCCCAGAAAGTTGAATCCGTTCATTTGTAACCATAAGGTTGTGACGTCTTGTGACTTCAGTCTCAGCTAGTTGGAGACTTGCCCAATCTTATATTCGTTACATTTGCATAATGACCAACATCAGCACCACTGCATAACAATGGGACCAGAGTTCGAACTCGGTTTGTCTGCTGAATTATCAGTGTGATGTCATGTATTAAGATGCCTCAAATTGTACAGCTGCTATGTGGAATATCGCAATATATATCGTATCGCAGCTTATCATGATATAATGATATCGTGACCCAGGTTTTGTGATGCGTATCACATAGCAAAGTTCCGATACCAATACAGATTCATAAACCTTGCATATCGATCCGATACCATTGTTGAATTGATAAACCATAAACATCACCATGTGGGAAAGACTTAAACATTATTTTATTAACTTTGTGAAACAAAATAACACAGATATTAATGTACCAAATTGCAAGTTGTTTGTCAGTAAAATAAAACATTGTGCAGGTCCTTGGCACAGCATTCAAATTCAAATTTAAAAAGGAGTCAAACATCTTAACTCTAGTTATGGTGTATCTGATGTATGGCGTAGCACGTGTTGGAAAATTAAATCCCATGGATCGGCTTAATTTTCCGATACCTGATCCAGCTAATTTTGTTCATTTTGATATCGGATCGGTGCATCCCGAATAGTGAATATAACTACATTTATTTTGAGCTCTTATGCCATTTTTTTGGATTTGGACTCAACAGTCTGATTAATAGTCCATATACGAAACAGCGCTTCAGTTTTCATAGTATGTGAGCCAACACTGTGCAAGAACCTCATGTCAAACTGCGAACTATTGACAGAAGAGTGTGTTAAGTTTATTTGTGTTCGATTTGTACAGTGAATCGCTTCCAAATCCACATATTTAAAAAGAATAGTAATATACACTGCTCGGCCAAAAAAAGGTCGCCACCTGGATTTAACTAAGCAGATAGTTAAATAGTCACAAAAAGAGCCTCCCATCGGGTAATTACTGCATGGGTGATTATGTTTCAGCTGGCAACAAGTTCTTTAACCCTGACTGTTGCAGTGAGTAGCTTCTCATTTGTTAAACAACCATGTCAAAAGACATCCTGTGGTCGTGGAAAAGATGTTTCTGAGGGTCAGATTGTGAAAGAGTGGTTCAGGGAGCATGAGGCATCGTTATCACACATGGATCGGCCACCACAGAGTCCAGACCTGAACCCCATTGAGAATCTTTGGGATGTGCTGGAGGAGACTTTGCGCAGTGGAAGAAATCTCCCATCATCCATACAAGATCTTGAGGGGGAAAAATGAATGGAACTCTGGATAGAAATAAATGTGACATTGCAGAAGCTTGTGACGATGCCACGGCGAAGGCGTGCCATAATCAAAGCTAAAGGCGGGCCAACCAAATATTAGTTAGTTAAATATTTTTTAGGCCAGGCACTGAATGTATTGTTACACCCCTATGGTACATTTATACAAAAAAAAAGACCCGTATGTGTATGGGTACAGACCTGTTATTGAATGGGGACTTCCCCCATATCACCAGTCTAGGACCAGGCTTAATCTTTACGCCTGCAAACCCGGTCTTTAATGGTTTAAAATGTGGCACCTCAGGTGCTGCTTTGGCTGGCTGAAGCCCCTTCAGACTGTGCACCTGTTCACCTCACACACATCCTGTTTGACCCTGCAGCAGAGGATGTCTGCACCGTTCCTCCTGTATCTTCGCTCTGAAGTTTTCCGTATCTCTAACCACACACACAGAAGCTGTGAAGACGCCGCCGAGCCCATTGTGCACCCCGGTCGAGGTGGCTGCACAAACAGGAAGGTTTGTCAGTGAAGCCTGTAGAGTGGCTCTGTCCTCGAGACCCAATCTGTCTGTGCCCCGAGGAAATGTCTGGCATCGGGTTCGTCTTCCTGAAACTCAAGCCTGCGTCCTGCGATTCTGAGCGGCTTTTGACAAAGCTTTAATAGATCCGATTTCATTTAGTCGGACTTGATCTGCCGAGTGTTTCAGCGTGGGAGGGCGCACACTTTCAAAGCCAAGGTCGTCTGCGGGAGATGAAAGATGACTCAGAGTTCTGGTTCAGCGGTGGCAGACAGTTAAATCAACATGTCTGTGACAGCACCAGCAGTGCGGTTCAAGATATCAAAGAGAGCCGGTTTGCTTTAGGACTCGGGCATTTGTAGAATGAATAGTCTTACAGTTCGAGATCGTTAGTTAAAATCAGGTCACTGAGTGGGTAACACTATCCATTAGTGTTTTGTGCACTATTACAGCATTTAGCTGGCGCCCTTATATTCAGAAATAAAGATTTAGGCAAAAACGAAACTGAAATTGTGAACACGCCGAGCCAACAACTGAAATCGAAAGGTTCGTTTGTTTGTTTGATTTGTGCTTTGTGTGTTTTTGAATGGCACACAATTAAACCATATTCAGAACTCACTCCTTTAATGAACTGTGGATCGAGAAATGATTGTACGCAGCTTTGCTGTTGATCTGCTGCTGCTGAAACTGTACTCGTCTTCACCAAAAAGCTCAGGGGAGTGAAGGAAACAGTGTTTTCAGTTGCTTTCCAACTTGCGTTTAACTCCATCAAATTAAGCGTTTGATTTAAGGTCTCTAACTCTTATTCCCGTCACCCTGTCAGCCATTCATTCATTTTCTTATCCGCTGAATCCTGGACAGGGTTGCCGTGCCTAGCCGGTGGCATACGGTGCAAGGCAGGAACAACCCTAGACGGGTCGCCAATCCATCCTATGGCACAAACACACATTCACACGCCAGAGGCTCTTTAGAGACACCAATTAGCCTAAAGCATGTCTTTTGACTATGTGAGGAAACCGGAATACCCGGAGTGAACCCACATAGACACGGAGAAACACACAAACTCTACACAGAAAGCACCCAGACCTTTCGGGGTCGTTTCTGGGTCCCATTTCTCGCTGTGAGGCGACCCCTAGGCAGGGCCCCACACACTGACACATTAGGGCCCCTTTAGAGACACTAATTAGCCTAACACACATGTCTTTGGGCCCCTTTAATGTCAGCCATTCATTCATTTTCTTATCTGCTTAATCCTGGACAGGGTTGCCGTGCCTAGCCGGTGGCATACGGTGCAAGGCAGGAACAACCCTAGACGGGGCGCCAATCCGTCACACATTCACACGCCAGAGGCTCTTTAGAGACACCAATTAGCCTAAAGCATGTCTTTTGACTATGTGAGGAAACCGGAATACCCGGAGTAAAGCCACGTAGACACGGAGAAACACGCAAACTCTACACAGAAAGCACCAGACCCAGACCTTCGGGGCGACCCCTAGGCAGGGCCCCACACACTGACACATTAGGGCCCCTTTAGAGACACTAATTAGCCTAACACACATGTCTTTGGACTGTGGGAGGAAACAGTACCCAGTACCCCGAGTAAACCCACATGGGCACGGGGAGGACATGCAAACAGACACAGAAAGCACCAAACCCAGGACTACCCACTGAGCCACTCTAAAAGTGGATTAGAATTGAAATATATGTGGACGAGTAGCTCAGAATCAGCCAGATCCTTAAAGCTTTCTAAAGCACAAGCTTTCTGAGGGCATCCTGCCATCCTGAGTTTTAAACATTTAGATAAGTTATTATTCCGTATATTAACAGAATGCTTTCTGTTTCTGTTAAATAAACGTTTCAACTTTTCTGGGTAAGCTGTATTAAGACTGGCCTCCGTCTGTTTATTCTAATATTTAAAGGCCTTGCTGTGATACAGAAAATAAAGCAGGGCTTTAAGTCTGGCTACATCGAAAGGTCATTTAAAGTTTTCCGTTTATTTATTATGCTTTTTATGTAGAAACAGCGTTGGTGTAACAGTCACTGCTCATTTACACTGGTTTGCCTAACAGCTGGTCCTGAAACTTACACTGTGCTGTGGTTCAGCGATAATGCAAGTGTCTGTTTTTGTCTTTAAAAGAGCCAGCTATCATGGCAACATCTGAATAAATATCTGAATATGAGCACGTTCGTCTGGTCCTCACAAACAAGTGTGTTTTTACAGAAACTAGAAGTGCTTGCTCAGGATTTGCTCCAGGTTGCTAAGGATAATGTTAGTGTTGGGGTTAATGTCAGGTATAGGATTGCTGTATTTATCTACAGTAAATGACAGGTCCTCACAAATATAGTAAAACAAACGTGTGTGTTTGTGTTTGTGGGTCCGTGTGTGACCACAGCGATGAGGCAGAGTGCCGGGTCTGGTTGTGGTTGTGGTGAGGATTATCTGCGCAGTATAGCTGCCTGTGTGTGTTTTATGTAGACCTTTGGGGTGTCTAAGTATTGTGTTTTATTCATACAAGCCTGTGTGTACAGTGTGTGTGAGTGCTTGTGTAAATGCCTGTTTGTTTGTTAGGGATATCCACAATACCTCTGGATCTGTCCTGTGGTATCTGACACCAAGATGCAGGAGATTCTTTAAGTTGCCTCCATGGATTCATGGAATGTCCAGCATGTCTCACAGACACTCAATTGAATTGATAGGAAATTTGGAGGCCGGGGCAACACCGTGAACGCTTTATCATGTTCCTCACACCAGTCAGTGTGGCAGGATGCATTATCCTGCTGAGGCCACTACCATTGTCTGCGGCAATGTCCAGTAGACGGGACGTGTCAAAGTGAACATCCACATGATTGGCAGGGCTCAAGGTCTCCCAGCGGAACATTTGTGTTATTAGGTCTATCAGTGTTAGTAGGGACAGAAAATGATGATATCTCTATATTTTCTTGGATTTATTCCATCGATACGGATAATTAGACGATACTTTGTGTATATCTTTGCATCTAAAGTACTCGAACGTTGTTTGAACTCATCTCTCTCAACCTCCTGAATTGAGACCATGACAGCAGTCGGTGATGGCATTATGTTTTGCCATCTGGCACGTTTTTGCGTAATGATTCTGCCAAGGTTTGCTGAGTGTGTTTTGTGCTGGTACCAAGACTCTTATCTGTTATATAATCTCTTATATAATCTTCATATTCTGCACGGTGGTCAGGTTGCAGATGCTGAAAAGTTAGTTGCTGAAAAAATAGTTGGACATCGCCATCCTTTCAAAAGCAAACCACCTTCAGGCGTTGGACTGAGCTGGATTTTGCTCCAGTAATTGGATTTCTCATAGCATGTACACCAGTGACCTGTGTATTCTGAAGACTTTGAGCTGTTTTTTTTTACTGGATCTGGCAACCCTGGAATTAAACACACCATGGAAGTGAAGGCTGTGAAACAGCTATCGAACCCTTGAAGAATATTAAAGATTGAAGTTTGGGTCGGTTGCAAAGTAGAAATCCGATTAGTGCCCGGGCCGTGCAAACCTGGAGGTTTCCCATGATCTGGTAACTCAAGTGCATGTAAACTCGTTGATCGGGTTACCGACAAAATCGGATTTTCTCCAGTTATCGGACTAGACTCTCCTCGATGGGCGGCTTTCAGTGCTGTGTCCCCCAGCCATGCCGGAGGTGCAGCCGGTCTCTCACTGGACCCTGGCATATAAAAATGTCTCCAATTAATCATGTTTTCTTTATCATAATATCCTTATCTTTCAGCACCATTGAGTCCGTGCTATGTAGACATGGCATTTGTGTTTGCATGCTTGTGTAGTTTAGATCTGTCCAGCTGTGTAAAAGTGTGTGTGTGTGTGTGTGTGTGTGTGGTTAGTCATCCGGCTGGAATGCTGCGTGTACCCGGGGGAGGGTGTGGGCTGCTGCTTGGTTTGTGGTTGCTGCTGGGGTTGAGGGTTTAGAAAGCTGCTCGCTACGTACTACACGCTGGATAATACACACACTGTAGTGCAGACAACAAGCCTGCTTTGTGCTGCTCTGTCATCTCGGACTGCCAGCACGCGCACTACTACTGCCACGCCCAGACTGACGCGCCAGAATAGCACTTTGAGGTCATAGTGTTTCAGAAGTGTGGGGGTGTGTTTGCAGAGTGGGGAGCAGATCTTGTGGTGCGTTTAGAAGTTTTGTTTGCACTATTTTTTTAGACTTCCTTTTAAGCCTGCGGAGGAACTACACAGCCTGCTCAGACTACATTCGTAGGCATTTATGAAGCAGGATTTATGATTACATTGCACTTTTTATTAATTACTAATGGCACATTAGGAGTTCAGGGTAAATTTCAATGTGCAGTCTCATCTTAGAGGTTCTGCCTAACATGTCTTTGAGTTCATATCGACTCTGTGTTGGCTGCCTTCATTTTTCCATGCAGTTAGTGTTTGTGTTCTTGTTGTTGTCACTGAGATGTCATACGCCTCCAACAAAACCGACGCACACCGCTGATGCCCAGAGTGAGTTTCGCAACTTTTTGTGGTCGCACCACACAGCCTGTAACGTTGCAAGCCCAGCCCGGGTTCAAATTCAGGTCCTCCAGAGCTGATGTTTCTAGAAGCGTAGGACCACAGTGGCTCAAACTGCTTAAGATTAAGATTCTCAGTTATACGTTAGTAGTTACGGAACCTCGGAATTTGAACTTAATTTGGTTCCAGAGAGGTGTTTGAATTTGGATTTGTCTGAAGTCAGGATCAAATTTTCCCCATAAGACGATGTAACTAGGATTAATCCAGTCGTGGCCCCCAAATTATTGTTTTTTATGCCTATATTCATATGTAATCAACGATTAAACGCATGAATAAAGCAAAGGAATGGAATACAAGTGAAATAAGAGAATATCAATATTGCATGTGCTTTTATTTCTGAATAAATTGCTCTTATATGAAATAGAACAACGAAATGCAACAGTTTTCCAGTTAATTGTGCCATGTATGGAATTTTTGGATTGTGGTCTAATGATAATTATAGTGTTTCAACAGAATTGGGGTCTGGAGGAATGTCGTGGGTGTCGGATTTGTAAATAATACTCCACTGCAAATATTTTAATTGCATTTCAAGTACTGAGAGTGAGACTGTCTGGTCTGTGAGAGCGTCGAGTCAAATGTATTTCTATAGCACTTTTATACCAGAGCATTGTCTCATAGCAGCTTTACAAATATTTAAGCCCACAGCCCGAACAGAGAAAACATGGGGCAAGAGTGGCAAGGAAAAACTCCCTGAATGTTATAAGGAAGAAACCTGTGGAGGAACAAAACACAAACATGGATCCGACCTTCTTGTGCAGCCTGATGTGATGTATAAAATGACTAAATTACTAAAAAAATGAGTTTACAATAAAAGTACACAGAAACTAAATACCAAGTAATAGACAGAACATAATTAAAGATATAATAAATAAAATACAGTGAAATAATATAGAGACTATGATAAATGAAAGAAAATACAATATTATGGAGATTATAAGAACATAGAGGCTATAATACTATAGAATGTAAAACAATAGTGTATATATAATAAATCATATAAAATTGTGAGTGTTTCGGTGGTATGTAGTGCATTAAACAGAAACAAGAGAATCACAAAAATCGTGCAAAAAAAGTACCCGGTGCTCACTTTACAGTTTTTTCAGTCTTCTTAGTTCCCTGATTGTTTCTGAAATACCTGCTTGCTTTGTAAGTAAATGTTGCGCTGTCACATATAAGACAGTTTCTCACTCCAAACTGTCTAACAAAGTAAAAATTGTTATATATGTGTGTGTGTGTATGTGTGTGTGTATATATATAAATTTGTTACGAAAGACTTGCGATGAAAATTGACTTGCACCATGCTGGAGGAACGGATTTGCGTTGTACCAGCGGACTGCCTGTGTATATATATATATGTATATATATATATATATATATATATGTATATATATATATATATACGTATATATATATATATATACGTATATATATATATATATACGTATATATATATATATATACGTATATATATATATATATACATATATATATATATATATATATATACATATATATATATACACAGGCAGTTGAAGAATTCCTTACTGTCCGTGGGAGTTCCTCCCTTATTTAAACGCCACACACGCGCTAACTGAACATGTCCTACATTACATAGCATAAATGGTACAATCCTGAGCCAAGCTGATGGAATCTCTCTGGAGTTGTGGCTGATTTGGGAAGCTGCTGAGGTCTTTGGAGCCGTATGCTCCCCAGCTGAGTTGGGCCGCCCATGAGCACTACCAGTCAGTCGGTGATATCACCTGTGGATCGGACTCCAACCCGTCTCGGCTTTCACAGAGACCGCCTTAATGACTTTAGCAGAGAGGAGAAACTGAAGCCAGCCAGAAGGAAAAGCCAGATTTCCATAAATCAAGAGGTGTCCTACTGATTTTGGCTTGGAGCGCTGCTCAAGTCAGGGAAACTTATGATGGAGCTCTGCGTTTGGACAAAATACCGCAGTGAACGATGCCAGCCGTGGTTAGTTGGACGCTCTGTAGGTGCAGATCTGAACACAACATTTTTTAAAAATAAACATCTTAAAATATTCTCTGTATCAGCAGAATAATGTACTTGTGGCTTTCAGAAAGTGCTGTTCATGCCCACAGCATACAGATATTCAAACTTCACCAGTGTGAGATGTTGTGTGCTCATATTTTCCTCCAAAATGTGTAATGTGGAGCTCATTAGTACAGTGCAGCCAACATACAGCTGTGGTGCCAGGCTTCATATGTTTGGACTTCATGATAAAAGCTTGTGCATGCTAAATCAAAACAAAAAGATATAATCTGTAATCTACAGAGGTGCTTCCGCAGTAGGGGGACTTTTTCATAGTTCTTAGAACTGAGCCCTCCTTTGTCACGTGTTTGCAGTGCAGGAACTGGGGATGATTGTATTTCTTAGTGTGCCATGTATTGGGACGTCTTTAGCTCCTACTTCAAGGTCGGGTCTTTTCTTGGTGAATAGGAAGCCTTAACCGTCACGCTTAAAGTACCTGAACAGATCTTTGTGCTTAAAATTGGAAAAACAAACAGATAAATGGACCGACAGTCCATGCGACAGAGGAGGTACAGCACGACTTTGAGTAGTCTAAGCGAAATTCGTGCGGCTTGCGTCACTTCAGTGTCACACAGCGTTCTTACTGGTGATGCGAATGCAAACAAAAAGAGCTGTGGAACTGATGTAGTTCTCACGGGAGCTTCAGGGGGGATAGTTCCTCCCAAATTAGTCCCTGGAACTGGTCAGTCTGAAAACTGTTCTAAAAACAGAGTGTTACTTGTTTGGATCAGGGTCAGTGGTAGTGCTAAATGAATAAGGATATAGTGAATCAGTACGCATTTATAGCAAAGATTAGGGTGTTAATGAGGGGAAAGACGTGACATTCTTGGAATGGTCCAAATTATTAAAGTCCTTAAGGTCAGATATGTCACAAAATCTACCTGCCTCTGTTTATTTTTAGCCACTTGTTGACTGTGCTGTCATTTTTCTTCTGCAGCACAAACAATGTCATGTGATGGATGAAGAATTTTGTCCAGTGACGCAACATTTATATTCATATTCAGAAGTTTGAGCGTAGCCTTCCTGCTATCACTCTCCTGCTTGCTTTGAATTGGGGGAGGGTTGGCGATGCTCATTGTTAAGGGGGTATTTGTCTCGAGAACCGAAGGGTCAAAGGTTGTTGGGTGTGAATGCCGTCTGGTTGGTCAGGATCACATTTGTATCGCCTTGCAAAAGTTCAGGAGTCCATGTCTCCTGAAAAGCCGATCTCACAGCACACAGACACTCATAATTCTTAAGTTATAACGAACTTCAACAATTAGTGTCGAATTTTCCTTCTTCGTTCACAGTTATTTTGACTGAGTGTGTTTATAAGCAGTTATTTGACTGTTTGAGTGGTCATGTAAACAGCATGCAGGTACTCCCCAATTTATGGTGATGCGTTCTGACAAATCCATCGTAAGTTGAATTTATTGTAAACCGAGGAGTTTTATATACAGTGGTGTGAAAAAGTGTTTGCTCCCTTCCTGATTTACTATGTTTTGCCTGTTTGTCACACTTAAGTGTTTCAGAACATCAGACCAATTGAAATATTAGTCAAAGACAACACAAGTAAACACAAAATGCAGTTTTTAAAGTGCAGTGTTTATTATTAAGGGAGAAAAAATCCAAACCCACATGACCCTCTCTTAAAAGTGATTGCCCCCTCTTGTTAAAACATAACTGTGGTTTATCACACCTGAGTTCACTGTCTCTAGCCACACCCAGGCCTGATTATTGCCACACCTGTTCTCAATCAGGACATCACTTAAATAGGACCTGCCTGACAAAGTGAAGTACACCAAAAGATCCTTAAAAGCTACACATCATGCTGAGATCCAAAGAAATTCAGGAACAATTTAGAAAGAAAGTAATTTAGATCTATCAGTCTGGAAAGGGTTATAAAGCCATTTCTAAAGCTTTGGGACTCCAGCGAACCACAGTGAGAGCCATTATCCACACATGGCGAAGACATGGAACAGTGGTGAACCTTCCCAGGAGTGGCCGACTGGCCGACCAAAATTACCCCAAGAGCGCAGCGACAACTCATCCAAGAGGTCACAAAAGCCCCCACAACAACATCCAAAGAACTGCAGGCTTCACTTGCCTCAGTTAAGGTCAGTGTTCATGGCTCCAGCATAAGAAAGAGACTGGGCAAAAATGGCCTGCATGGCAGAGTTCCAAGATGAAAACCACTGCTGAGCAAAAAGAACATTAAAGCTCGTCTCAATTTTTCCAGAACACATCTTGATGATCCCCAAGACTTTTGGGAAAACATTCTGTGGACTGACGAGACAAAAGTTGAACTCTTTGGAAGGTGTGTGTCCCATTACATCTGGTGTAAAAGTAACACAGCATTTCAGAAAAAGAACAGTATAGCAGCAGTAACATATGGTGGTGGTAGTGTGATGGTCTGGGGCTGTTTTGCTGCTTCAGGACCTGGAAGACTTGCTGTGATAAATGGAATCCCATTCTAACGCTGAAATATCATAAAACGGGAATTACCTGTACAGCCTTAATCGACTTGCACCAAACGATCTTACGAATGTGGATCAGACTAAAGGTGGCATTTGTTTAATGCGAGAGGCAAAATAGTAAAACAAAAATGGTCCAAGGTGAGTTGAAGAAAAATAGAGACGAGAGGGAGAGACGAGAGAGAAAGTCGAAGATGGAGATGAAACGAAACCAGGTGCAAGAGACGATAATCTAGAGCCAAGAAACAAAGTAGAGACCAAGTGACTTAGCAAAGAGAGGGGTGCAAGAGGGTATTAATAGAAGAAGTGAAAGGACTAGAAGATTAGAATATTAAAAACAGGTGTAGGTGATAGAAAGTTGGAGAGAGAGAACATGGCAGAAGGTAGTCGTGGTGCACTGGTCTGACTGCAGGTGTGACGACGACGCTATTCCTAATAAATACAAAACACGGAATCGAAATTATAACGCGTAGGTACGGGACCCTCGGCCTACGTACAGGAGCGAGAGTAGCGCTGTCCCTGGAAGCAGCTTGCAGAATCAAACATGTTTGCCAGGTCCACTTGTTTTAAGAGACTTCGCTTTTTTGAGGCAGTTTCCATAGACCTGGTGCTTTTTTCTGTCGCAGGATCTGGCAACCCTGGATGAAGTCCGTGAAACGACTACTAAACACTTTTGTGGAGACTCTGAAATGCAGCATAGGATATGAGGAAATTAATAATGTCATTATTTTATTCATAAAGGCTGAAGTTGCGTCATATTGTCCTGTGAGATTCTTGACTGGTGACAAGGTAGAAATCCAGTTATTGCTGGGGTCGTGTCTGATTACCCAAGTGCATGTAATCTCGGTTACTGACAAAATCAGGTTTTCTGTAGCTATCAGATTATTAAGTGCATGTAACTGCAGTCAGCATTGCAGTTCTACAGATGAACTCTGGCCCATCACTGGACCAGCGGGTTTGTTACGCTCATTCCATTTCTCCAATCCACTCTCGTGCCTCTTCTACCACTGATCTCACTCTCTCTGCTCAGAGACAGCCACCACACTGCACTGGGGTAATTTGGGGAAAGTGGGGCAGCCCTTGCCTGTGGATATTGTGTGTGTGTGTGTGTGTGTGTGTGTGTGTGTGTGTGTGTGTGTGTATGTGCTTACAGCCTAATGCTGTTCAACTTTCCCCCTTCACAACAAAATCAATAACCAGTGCTTTTCCATGTCATTTTCGCCTATGGTGTCTGTACTGACAATGAAGCCAGGGAGCCGTGACTTCAAGCTAAAGGAATTGAAGAGTGACTCAAGTCATCCTTTTGAAGGAGGCTTTCACATGATTGCACTATAGCCAAGCGAAGCTTTGTGTAATCGAAATCCAGGCTCATTGTAGCACAGTAACAAAACACTAATGTGAGCAATTTCACCTCTGACAATACCATAATTCACATATTAAAAAGATGTCGCATTTGTGACCTAAGCTTTCTTGACATTAATGGTGTCTGTGACGTGGATTGTAAGATTCGGGGAGCGTTGATGAATTTAACCTTTTCCATCTCTTCCTTTCTCTCGCTCTGCATGTGCAGGGCAAAAGCATACTAATGGATTTCTAATGCATAATGCAGTTGTCATGCATAATGCATGTTTGGATCAGGGTTCAAAACTTCAGGGGTCTGAAATATAGCCACCCTACTACATAACTTCCATACTTTTTCACCACCATGCTCTCACACTGCAGCTAGAACTGTAGGTTTATCTGCTAAATAATTCAACAATAAGTTATGTCGCTGTATGCATTACTAACAATTATGGCTGTGTGATTGATGAAGCGATAAGCTTTTTGTAAGCTTAATTATTTATCCGTTCGTCTTCAGTGAGTGCTTTTGCCTAATGATGCGTCATGGGTGTGGATCCCTAAATTACTGGCACTGCTAGTTTGTGGGACTCAGTTTCCCAGCATCCTTTGACCTTATCAGGTCAGACTGCCCTCAGCTGTGGTACACACTATCGATGCGTGGTGAATGCAAAGCCTGATCGCCATGTCGATGGTGAGGTATGATGGGAGTGTTTATTTCTCCCAGGAAAAAGGGAACAAATAAAATCATATGGAAGACAGCGGAGATCTAAGGGATCTGAGGATCGAATCCTGTTCCAGGCAGGATTCTGCACATTGGATCCCCATTAACAGCCACGGCATATAACCAAACCATGCCCCGTCCATTCATTCGTCATGCATATTCGCTCATGTCTTGATGTAGTCCTTTGTAGTTAATCCACCAGCTTGCAAGCAAACAGAACATGTGGCCTTACAGGATCATCCATTCACCCGACTTGATGTGTCCTGGCATCGCCATGCTTAAACCAGTCAGAGAATTGGCGAACAAGATGCAAGATGCAAGAGAAACTCGTGTAATGATTCATCCAAAGAAAAAATACACATGCCTTCACCAAATGTGCATTTTCTGACAGATGCCAGGAATCTTTCTGAACATGACCTTACACTGCTGCCAAATCTGAACGTGAATCATTTCCCATGTATCTTCTAATTATTTTTTTTCAGCTTAAGGTGCCAGCTCATAGTGTATGGTTCATCTTTCACTATATGTTTTGTGAAACTGTAATTTTCCAGCAAAAGTTCCCATTGAGGTGATTCATCCTGTCACTGTGGGTTAAGTCTCTGGGTTGCCTTTCGGCCAGGTTGGGTGTTATACAGGCACTATTGCCCGAGGGTAGGCCAGAACCCCCATTGCTATAATAGCATCCCTGGCAGCCTTGCGATTTATCGGCGCCCGTTCAGGGTACATCCTTGACCAGGATAAGCCCTTGTATTAAACCCACTTGTTCTGGTCTGGGATGGCGTACTCCCTGGATGGGACATCAGGCCATCTCGGGGTTCTGTAACCGCACGACGTTCACATTGGAAGCCAAGGCCAGTCAAGAAAGCTGCAGTTGTAGTGTTGTTATACAGTCATGGCTGAAAGTGTTGGCACCCATGAAATTTTTCCAGAAAATGAAAATTATTGCAGTTGCACGTTTTGTTATACACATGTTTATTTCCTTTGTGTGCATTGGAATAACTTAAAAAACAGAGCAAAAAAGCCAAAATTCATATAATTTCATGCAAAACTCAAAAAATGGGCCGGACAGAATTATTGGCTCCCTCAACTTAATATTTGGTGGCGCACCCTTTGGAAAAAATAACTGAAATTAATCAACAAGCTTCTTACACCTCTCAACTGGAACTTTGGACCACTCTTCTTTTGCAAACTGCTCCAGGGTGCCTTCTCCCAGCAGCAATGTTAAGATGGCTCACCACTCCAGAACTCTCCAGCGCTTTGTTTCCATCCATTTCTCGGTGCTTTTTGAAGTATGTTTGGGGTCATTGTCGTGCTGGAAGACCCATGACCTAGGACCTAGCTTTCTGACACCGGGTCCTACATTGTGTCTGAAAATCCTTTGGTAATCTTCAGATTTCATGATGCCTTGCATACAGTCAAGGCACCCAGTGCGAGAGGCAGCAAAACAACCCCAAAACAACTTCGAACCTCCACCTTATTTGACTGTAGGTACTGTGTTCTTTTCTTTGTAGGCCTCAATTTGTTTTCAGTAAACAGTAGAATGATGTGCTTTACCAAAAAGCTCTGTCTTGGTCTCGTCTGTCCACAAGACGTTTTCCCAGAAGGGTTTTGGCTTATGCACGTACATTTTGGCAAACTGCAGTCTAGCTTTTTTATGTCTCTGTCAGCAGTGGGGTCCTCTTGGGTCTCCTGCCATAGCATTTCATTTCATTCAAATGTCGACGGACAGTCCGTGCTGACACTGATGCACACTGAGCATGCAGGAACTTCTTTGGAATTTGATTGGGGCTGCTTATCCACCATCTGGACTATCCTGCGTTGCAACCCCTCATCAAGTTTTCTCTTCCGTCCACGTCCAGGTAGATTAGCTACAGTTCCATGGGTTGTAAACTTCTTGATTATGTTGCGCACCATGGACAAAGGAACATCAACATCTCTGGTGATGGACTTGTAACCTTGAGATTGTTGATATTTTTAGTTCAATTTTGGTTCTCAAGTCCTCAGACAGTTTTCTTTTCCTTTTTCTGTTCTCCATGCTTAGTGTGGCACATACAGGCACACAGTGCAAAGGTAGAGTCGACTTCTCTCCTTTTTATCTGGTTTCAGGTGTGAACGTGTGTGTGTGTGTGTGTGTGTGTTGATTATGCAATGTTTTATGGTATAGGGATAAGGATTAATAAAATGTAGACTATAAACCAAACCATGTGTAACATTTAATTTGTAATGAGGCTATTTATTTTTGTAGATCTCTCTCTCTCTCTCACTGTTTCTCTCACAGACACGTCTTACAGTTTCACAATGGGACATCTGGTTTTCTATTTTTTGCATCATTATAATTTTTCCCCTCTCCCTGTTTGGCAGTGTAAAGAAAATGTTAAAAAGTGAAGGCACATTTGCTTTCTACAGTCTTAACAGATGTCACCTTAAGAGCGCTTGGCCTTTTCTAACGTTATGCTTTAAAGCACGTTTGTCCATGCCTGTTGATCAAACATACTGTAAGTGGTGTGTGTGTGTGTGTGTGTGTGTTTGTGTGTGTGTGTGGGAAAGAGAAAGAGAAGGAGGGAGAGAAAGCCAAGTCTATTGGCGCTCTAATAAGCTCATATAAGATGCGGTTGCATTGCTGAATGAAATTCATCTGCAGCAGGATAAAGAGATCAGTCTGTCCAACCCAAATGAAACCAGACAGCTATATAATGTTTAATCTTCGGCTCAGGACTAAGGCCAGGCTAATATAAAAGATGGCTCATAGAAACACCTGATATTGATAACGCGCAGACTTGCCTCCATCAGCAGGCGACTGTGCCTTTATAAATCTATAGAAAACCCTGTGATAGAAGCAGAGTCTGATTTGCTTTGCATTTTGGACCTCAAATTGCTTTCTTTTACACTATACTCGGAGAGAAATGCTGTCAGACGCTACTGAAGGCTGCTGTTACCTGGGGGCACCCCTGGTCTGCGCAGCATGACGCGCATCAGTCCCTGGCGAGTGCTGAGAATCTTAAGCCTTTAGAGAAGCAGGACACAGACTAACACCTGGACTTACAGCGCCAGGGCATCGCAACGGACACTAGGGGCACCTGATCCTCCTTCTTCAACCCCTTGCCAGTCTGAAACTCAACTGAATCTTTACCTCGCCAGAGGTGTGATACGAACCTAAGTGACTCAGTATTGTGAACCACTGCCCAGCAACACTGGGTCATAAGCCAACTCTAGCAAGGTGAGGTTTGAGCTGCTTGTCTTGCTGGGTTCTGGAATGACTGAGGTTCTCACTCATCAGGGATTTTTTGTATGTATATTATAGCTCCACTGACTCCTGATCAGACTTGAATGATATAATGGTGGTGATTATAACCATCAAGACATTATTATAGATTTATAACAACTTCTACAGTGGTACCTCAATGCTCATTGTTAATTCGTTCCAGATGATACGCCGAGAGCCGAAAATGATGAGTAACAAAAACATTTTTCCCATAAGGAATCATATAAATTGAATTAATCCGTTCCAGACCCCCAGAAAATCCACACTGTATAAGGTATTATATAATGGAGTTGAAAGTGGCTGATACAAACAGACACTAGAAGAACTAAACCCAACAAACAATGCTTGGAAACGCAAACACAAGGACGACACTAACACGAACAGACAGGCAAATGGCTAAAGCTAACACTAAAACATGGAACAGCATGAACACAAACAGGCAGGCTAATGACTAATGCTAACCAGACTAGACAATGTGCTCAAACTGGACATTCCAACACAGAACAGAGCTATGAGCAACGCAACACCATACTTCAAATTAACAAGATTCATAGAAACACGGAACACCAAAAGTATATAGACAAAGACCAGGAGAGAGAACAAACCAGAGCAGGGAGCCAGGAGAAACAGGGTGCGGTGTGAAAATGCAGTGGTAGAAGTTTTAGTTTCAGACTGATCTTGCGTTCGTGTGTCAGGTCTCTGGATGGGAGGCTGCAGGTGTCTCATCGGAAGGGCCTCCCTCATGTGATATACTGCCGGCTGTGGCGCTGGCCGGACCTGCAGTCTCACCATGAGCTGAGAGCCATAGACCTGTGCGAGTTCGCCTTCCACATGAAGAAGGATGAAGTGTGTGTGAATCCCTACCACTATCAGAGGGTGGAGACACCAGGTAAGAGACTGACCCCCTTGGTTTTTAATACACTGCCCGGCCAAAAAAAGGTCGCCACCTGGATTTAACTAAGCAAATGGTTAAATAGTTAAAAAAGAGCCTCCCATCGGATAATTACTGTATGGGTGATTATGTTTCAGCTGGCAACAAGTTATTTAACTCTAACTGATGCAGTGAGGAGCTTCTCATTTGTTAAAGAACCATGTCGAAAGACGTCCTGTGGTCGTAGAAAAGATCATCTGCTTTAGAAGGGTCAAACTGTGAACGTGGTTCAGGGAGCATTAGGCATCATTGTCACACATGGATTGGCCACCACAGAGTCCAGACCTGAGCCCCATTGACAATCTTTGGGATGTGCTGGAGGAGACTTTGCGCAGTGGAACAAGTCTCCCATCAGCCATACAAGATCTTGGGGAAAATGAATGGAACTCTGGACATAAATAAATGTGACATTGCAGAAGCTTGTGGAGACGATGCCACAGCGAATGCGTACAAAGCTGAAGGCGGTCCAACGAAATATTCAAGTGTGCGACCTTTTTTTTGGCCAGGCAGCGTATGAGAGCATTTAAACATCCAGTCTCGTTCGTCTTTCTCTGTGCAGTTCTTCCACCAGTGCTGGTCCCTCGTCATACTGAGATCCCCAGTGAGTTTCCTCCTCTGGACGACTACAGTAACTCCATCCCTGAAAACACCAACTTTCCTGCTGGCATTGAGCCCCCGAGCAACTACATTGCAGGTAATGTCTAGCGCATCCTGTCCGATTATACTCACATCTCATGACAGGCTCGCCGCAGTGCAATTACTTAAAAGGGTCACTGGTAAACTTGCGGTAGTCTTTAATGGGAATGAAAAGATCCCAGATATGAGCAGTAATCCTTTTATTTTAATTTCTGCTCGTTTTTGACAAGACAAGTCCTGGACTCTGGAGCTAAATGTGCTAAATGAGTCTGAGGTCTAACAGAGTAAACTGTGTGGTGAGAGTTTGTTTGGGATTCGATGATGTGGACGGGCAGAAAGCTGGCAGATGCCTTTTTGACTGAGGGTAGAACCTGTGGGACTGAGCGTAAGACAGTAACCAGAACAGTGTGCCGCACAGAAAGGAAAGAGCCCCTCTACCTCACACCGCCGAGGTTCGCCAGGGATTTGCGTCACCGGAATGATATTTGTTCCGAGGTTTGGAAAAGTGCTGTTCCAGTAATACAGATGTGCCACTGCTGTTCAGACTTTACTTACTCCAAACAGGAAGCGTGGTCTGAGGAAAGCCCTCTTGACTCACTGTCTGTGTTACACCTGTTACCAGGTATTTTCATGTGTCGTCTCTACCATTTTGTTGTGTTTACAGAGACGCCTCCTCCAGGCTATCTGAGTGAGGATGGGGAGACCAATGACTATCCGCTGAACCCGAGCATGGACACGGGTAAGCAAGCTTGTGATTCACGAATCAGAAATGAAGTGCTTCTGTTAAAGAGTCATGTCAGTGATTGAGCCAAAGAGGTTTAAATGCTGTTCTTTCACTCAAGTGATACGAGTTTGATATTTAATAGGTTAGTTGAGAGTTACTGGTTAAAATGATTTGCAGCGTGTCTCAGGATTCTGTCTGATTTTTTCGCACAAAAAAGTGGGACCTTCACCAAGTGCGCTCCCTTTTTTTTGTCTAAACACTGAAAACTCCATGTCCACTTTTGCTTTCTTTATTTTCCCTTCTCTTAATGTGTCTCGCCGTGTCTTTTTCACATCGTCAACTTTGAAAAAACAAAGACACGAGCGAAGATTAGTGCAGGAAGCTCTGGTTTCTGATTGTTGTGGTCATGAACCACAAGATAAATAATCAGTTTCAGTTTACATTTACAGCATTTAGCAGACGCCCTTATCCAGAGTAACTTACAATTGGTACAGTCTTACAGTCCAAGCAATTGTGGGTTAAGGCCCTTGCTCAAGGACCCAACAGTGGCAGCTTGGCAGAGGTGGGATCTGAACCCTGGACCTTTTGCTCCATAGTCCAGTACCTTACCCGCTAGGCTACCACAGTCCCTAGTTCAGTTCTATTCCACCTGATCTTTTCTTTAATAGCCATGTCTTTAGAGGCAGTGTGTTGCTTGTAATATAAGCTCTTGTGTTCTGCTACCTGAAGCGAGCACCCCAGTGTTCTCTGGGACAGTGTGTTCCGGAGGTTGTGTAAACACAAACCATTTCTGCCCCCTATTAATCCGATGTTACAACCGATTTCTCCTGCATGTAAACGCATGTGAGCTGATGAGCTGTCTGTGACTGAAGTTCATTAAGTTATGAATTATCCTTCTGTTTTTTCTATAGGTTCTCCAAGCCTGTCACCAAATTCTCTGTCTCCAGCACCCAGCAACTTGGGTAAGACTAACAAGCTGTTAGCTCTATTTACGTTGGATTCATTTGTTTGTAGATGCCCATGATCGATGGTGTTTCTCATCTCCTGAGTGTTAAAACTCCTGCATTAGGATGGTAATAAAATTGTTTAATGGATGTTTCTGTCACGGATAACTGACTGAAGGAACATAACGCGACATAATGTGAAAAGTACAGAAAACTAAAAGTATCTATTGTGAATATTTCAATATACAGTAGTACTCTATATGCTAAATAGCCCCTTTTATCAGCTGATGCCGGCTTTTTTACTTTTTTTAGCTCCCAACATCCAGTCGAGTGTGATGACCGGTTTTAAAGATTGTAGATTTTGGACAATTGACCGACTTTGATTTGTTTATTAGAAAAGCATCGGTTAAAAAACGTTTAATTGTCAACGAGGTGACGCCTGTCTATAAAATCATATGATATGAGCTGGGACTGAAGTAACCAGAACACTAAAATAATGAGTTTGCTGAAACATACTTTGACTAGAAACTTTTGCCAGTAAATTTCTCAGTGAAAAATTCACAGAATCCCACCTGTAGAACAGGATACTAGTCAAGTCAACTTTTTTATAGCACTATTTACAATGGAGCATTGTCTCAGAGCAGTTTTGCAAATATCCAGGACCAATATCAGATATCTTAGCAAACAAGCCTAGGGTGAAAGTGGCAAGGAAAAACTACCTAAATGTGATAATGAACAAAGCTTGGGAGGACCGAGATTCAAAGGGATCCAAGCTCCTTCGGCAGCCTAGATTTTCAAGTAGCAATTAAAACTAAGTAATACAATATTCTAATGAGTATAATCAAAGAGAATCTAAAAACATTATAGAATAGTAGTATATGAGTAGATAGTAGTATGTATAAATAAAATAACTTTGCTAACAGAAAATATGAGCATCAGATTATTATTTAGTCCAGTAATCAGCATCACTGCAGGTTCTCGTATCCGCAGTGGGTCGGTTTTGGTGGCACGATTGTCCTAGGTAACCGATGTGCTCTCAGTAACGGGGTGAGGACTGGAGCTGGTGACAGGAGAACAGCTTGAGTGGAGCCAGAACTGGTACCAGAAGAACATGGCATGTGAACTGGACCTGGTACTGGAAGAAGAGCTCGGAGAGAAAACAGAATATGTAGTTAGTGCTATGTACACAGAGTCTAATAGCAGAACATGTTTGTACTGACCCCAGAACCCCAGAAATGTCGGTTGCTAAATGTGCTTTTGTGTGTGTGGGTGTCGGTACACGTGATTGGAGTTCCTCTCCTCGGTGACTGACCCGGAAGTTGCAGCTGAACGATCTCAACCCTGCACACACACTTCACACGCAGGACGGTTTCCTGTTTCTTATTATCTATAGAGATGGTCCTCAGAGGGGCTTGTGCTGTGTTTTGTTGCTGGAATAATAAATATCTCACTTCCATGCGCGGCTGATACGGCTTTCTTCATCCAGCTTGTATCCTCTTTCTTTTTTTTCTATTTTTGAAGCAGTTACAGGAACTTTGCTGTGTTTATGAAGCTGGGGCCGTAAGGCAGTAATTTCCTTGTCCAAGTGATGCTGGTGTTTCCACTGACATGACTGGACCTGATTTTATTTGATAAACATTTGTGTCATTGATATCCACCATCTGTTATGGCAAATCCCCGGTTTTATTCAGATTTTTTTATGTATCTGTTTTTATCCTGTGTTTTTCTCGCTCTCTCTGTTGATCTGGATCTGGATCTCTCAGACCTGCAGCCCGTGACGTACTGCGAGCCGGCGTTCTGGTGCTCCATATCGTATTATGAGCTGAACCAGCGGGTCGGAGAGATCTTCCACGCGTCCCAGCCCTCTCTCACGGTGGACGGCTTCACCGATCCGTCCAACTCGGAGCGGTTCTGCCTGGGCCTGCTGTCCAACATCAACCGGAACGCCGCCGTAGAGCTCACGCGCAGACACATTGGTACACGAACCCTCAGACATGCCTTAATTAATTACTTAATTAATTCATTCGGGTGGTGCGGCAGGAATCCGCGACCATATCAAGACTGATATTCAAGTTCGAGTCTTGCCTCCAATTAACGAATAATATTGGCGAACAAGAATGACGTCACTTGAAGAACTCCAGTTTTGTGAGTGTTTCCCAAAAGCCTTCTTAGTCTCCAAAATTAAGAACGAGTTTTAAGAAGGCCTAACCCTAATTCTTTGTCGACTCTGTCTCTGCATCTACTCTGGAAAAGCCCGCCCATCAAAAACTAAACCACGATTTACATACGTCTCGTTATTATCCCACAAGAGTAGACTATGATTAAGAAAATCATTGTTATAAAAACTAAATGACAACTACAGTGGGGCAATAAAGTATTTAGTCAGTCCACTGATTGTGCAAGTTCTTCTACTTAGAAAGATGAGAGAGGTCTGTAATTTCCATCATAGCTACACTTCAACTGAGAGACAAAATGAGAAAAAAAATCCAGGAAATCACATTGTAGGATTTTTAAAAAATTTAATTGTAAACCATGGTGGAAAATAAGTATTTGGTCACCCACAAACAAGCAAGATTTCTGGTTCTCACAGACCTGTAACTTATTCTTTAAGAAGCTCTTCTGTTCTCCACTCAACCTGTATTAATGGCACCTGTTTGACCTCATTATCTGTATAAAAGACACATGTCCACAGCCTCAAACAGTCAGACTCCAATCTCAACCATGGCCAAGAACTGTTGAAGGACACCAAGGAGAAAATTGTAGACCTGCACCAGGCTGGGAAGAGTGAATTTACAATAGGCAAGCAGGTTGGTGTGAATAAATCAACTGTGGGAGCAATTGTAAGAAAATGTAAGACATACAAGACCATTGATAATCTCCCTTGATCTGGGGCCCCACCCAATATCTCATGCTGTGGGGTCAAAATGATCATGAGAACGGTGAGCAAAAATCCCAGAACTACACGAAGGGACCTGATGAATGACCTGCAGAGAGCTGGGACCAAAGTAACAAAGGCTACCATCAGTAACACACTACGCTGAGAGGGACTCAGATCCTGCAGTGCCAGGCGTGTCCTCCTGCTTAAGTCAGTACATGTCCAGGCCCGCCAAAAGTTTGCCAGAGAGCATATGGATGATCCAGAAGAGGATTGGGAGAATATCATGTGGTCAGATGAAACCAAAATAGAACTTTTTGGTAAAAACTCAACTCATCGGGTTTGGAGGAAGAAGAATGCGGAGTTGCACCATACCTACTGTGAAGCATGGGGGTGGAAACGTCATGCTTTGGGGCTGTTTTTTCTGCAAAGGAGACAGGACGACTGATTCGTGTTAACGGGAAAGAATGAACGGGGCCAAGTATCGTGAGATTTTAAGCCAAAAACCTCCTTTCATCAGTGAGAGCATTGAAGATGGAACATGGCTGGGTCTTCCAGCATGACAATGATCCCAAACACGGCGCTCGGGCAACGAAAGGAGTGGCTTTTGTAAAAAGCATTTTAAGGTCCTGGAGTGTCCTAGCCAGTCTCCAGACCTCAACCCCATAGAAAATTTTGTGGAGGGAGTTGAAAGTCCGTGTTGCCCCAAAACATCACTGCTCTAGAGGAGATCTGCATGGAGGAATGGGCCAAAAATACCAGCTACAGTGTGCGCCAACCTGGTGAAGACTTACAGGAAACGTTTGACCCTCTGTCATTGCCAACAAAGGTTATGTTACAAAGTACTGAGTTGAACTTTTGCTATTGACCAAAATACTTATTTTCCACCATGATTTACAATTAAATTATTTAAAAATCCTACAATGTGATTTTCTGGATTGTTTTTCTCATTTTGTCTCTCATAGTTGAAGTGTACCTATGATGAAAATTACAGACCTCTCTCATCTTTCTAAGTAGGAAAACGTGCACAATCAGTGGTTGGCTAAATACTTTTTTGCTCCACTGTATATAATTACTGGTAATGTTTCAGTAAGGTCAGAACACATTTAAAATGAATCACTTATTTGCCACTCAAACCAAATCCTAGAGGAAACACTGCATGTATCAGGATGCCTTGAGTTTGAATGCAGCTTTATTGTGGCTGGCAAAAGTTGGGCCGAATTTGGTTACAGATACCGTTGCCGTTGCCATAACTTGGCCATCAGTACCTAAACTGAGCCATATTGGGGCCAGAAGTGCCTGCTGTCTGGGTAGCTGCATTGTGGGTATGGGTAAGGATTCTCATCCAGCCCTACAGTACCATACGCCTCTGTTTGCGTTCGTCAGGTCGAGGGGTGCGCTTATACTACATTGGAGGCGAGGTGTTCGCGGAGTGCCTCAGCGACAGCGCCATCTTCGTTCAGAGTCCGAACTGCAACCAGCGCTATGGCTGGCACCCTGCCACCGTCTGCAAGATTCCACCAGGTCAGAAACCCGGAAACACATAAAGAGTCACGGTTAGAACCAGTGTCCGTTTCTTCAGCGGGTTTGTTTTTTGTGTTCATCAGGTTGTAATCTGAAGATCTTCAATAATCAGGAGTTTGCAGCTCTTTTGGCTCAGTCGGTGAACCAAGGCTTCGAGGCGGTGTATCAGCTGACCCGCATGTGTACCATCCGCATGAGTTTCGTCAAAGGCTGGGGAGCCGAGTACAGGTGGGTCACGGGGGTCTCTCCAGCCCTCTTCAGATGAGATCTCAGACCACTTTTTGTTCCTTTTACTCTAACTCTCACTCCGGTTGACCTTAGACCTTTGACAGTGTAACAAAATAAAAGGTTTCAGAATAGCACGTGACCTCACCGTGCACTTGCAGCATCTGGCAGCTCCATCGGGGTGCCACGTTGAGCCTTCTAAAGTCCGAAGGAGCTCGATCAGGATTTTTGGAAGGGTAGCAGCCAAGAGACCACTTTTATGGATGTGCTCATAACGATTGGAATGAAGATCAGTGGAAAAGAAGATAGTATGTTAGATATGTCATTATACCTTTGCTAAAACAACAAATCTAATGGTGACCTAAGACTTTTGCACACTTTGTTGTATCTGGCTGCTCCAGGTCTTGTAACAGGGAGAAAAAACACCAATATCTGACTAATCAGGGTCATAGGTGGTACTAATCAGTTCAGACTTCCTCTAGCAGTGAGTCCTTCTGCCCTGTGCGGTTAGTGTGCAGATGTTTTGGGGTGTCAGTTGGGGTGTAGACCACCAGCTCAGAGACCCGGGTTCAAGCCCTAGCGGTGCCTACCAGCCGAGTCAGCCTTGGCACAGACACGTGATCGGTCATGTTTGAGGAAGGAAATGCCAGCCCTGACCAGCAGTGTTAATGTTGACAGCAAATTTTAATTTAGTTTTAGTCATAGTCCTTTGACAAAAGTTTCGACTCATTTCATCCTCGTTTTTGTCGCTTTTCATTCATTTTAGTTTAGTCATCGTCTCGTTTTCGTTAAAAAGAAAAGGGTCGACATCAGGACGAAAAGCATTCGTCGACGAAATGAACACCAACCAGGACAAATGGCGATTAAACTTGGTAAACACTTTTACAGCGTTTAACAGGTGCCCTTATCCAGAGTGACTAACAACTGAGCTGAGCAGCTGAAGGTTATGGGATTAAAGGTTAAGCCAGCGTTTGAACGCCCAGCCTAGACAGTAACTGGGATCCTTGACCCCTGAGCCACCCTGTCTGAAATGCAGTGGCTGTAGAGCAGAAAGCGTGTGAGCCAGCTGTGCGTGGCCACATGTGCGCTAGGTTTTGGCGTTCTCTCCGAAAAGGATCTCCCCTGAGCGAGGACTTGGTCTCTCCCAGGTAAGAAGTATAAACTGTTAGGTCTGTGCTAGCAAGTCACAGCAGTCCGAAAACACACATCCACTGTGACGTGTCAGAGTTTCCTGCTCTGTGCCCTTTACACGCACACAGAGAGAATTTTTCTTTCTTTTTTTTCTCTTGCTTGCTCTTTGATTTGTCACAAATCTTATTGTTGGACAGAGAGAAACCAAAACCATAATTGAAACCAGTTATGGATTCTCACTGGAAACTCTTCATACAGGAAGGGTGAGTAATTATGAGGGAATGAGGGACAAAAGAAAGAATAAAAATAGAGGCTGTGGTTCCCAGGCGGATTGCAGCGTTTCAGCAGACATTCTTGCGTTTGCTTTTTGCAAAGGAAGGTGCTCCTATGAACTCTTGTGCAGTATTCTCAGCTGTAGATGCATATGGGATAAAAGATTTAATATGCCGTATGTCGACCCTTTGGTCCTGGAACCGATCCCCCACAGATACAAAGATCCTCGGATGGTCAAGTCACTTATATAATATGTGGTCGCACCTAACATACTATACTTTAAATCATCCCTAGGTTACGTATCATCCCTAATACAATGTGAATGCTACATAACGGTTAGTTATTAAACTGCATTGTTTAGGGAATAATGGCAAGAAAAAGTCTGTACATGTGAACGAACGAGAGGAAATGGGATACCATTTGAAACCTCACCTCGCCAGAGGTGGGATACGAACCAGCGCTCGATTTCTGAGCCACTCTGGTTTGTATCCCACCTCTTCTGAGGTGAGGTGTGCAGTGTGGTTCAGACTTGCGTTAAGTTCAGTTGCATGTTGATGCGTGTTGGCCACTAGAGGCTCCCGAGTCTCAAGGACTTTACATACCGAACGTGAATTTTTTGCGCAGTTTATTCGGATGATGGTAAATGAATTCAAGCTTATCTATAAAGGCAGTATCTTCCACACACAAGCCGATTTTTCGGACCCTGAAAATGTGGCGTTATTATTCGCCCTCCGTTCAATTTTAGCGAGCTTTCGCAGGCGACAGAAACTGACTGACCAATCACCATCGCTTCTGCACTTGCTTCTGTAGCTGTATTCTTCACGTTCCTATCCCTTTGTTGTTCTCGCTCATCCTCAGAACCACAGTGCCATTTTATTTTCCTATAAAATGTCCAGACTTGGGACGATGTTAATACAAAATATTAGTAGCCTAGTATATAGAAAATGAGTCACCTTGGATGATTAAGGTGGTAGTAAGGCTGTAAATGCCTGTGGGGTGTGTGATGAGAGTTATAGATTGAGAAGAGGTGGTACACTGCAGGGAATGCCTCATTCAATGTCTGGAAAATAGGTCAGATGCAAGTAGCAATTCGTGGAGGTATTACACCCTTACATTAGGTACGTTTCAGGTACGTTTTTGTTTTTTTGGGGGGGCTGTGAATAACTAGGAGGCGAAATTCCAAAAATGATTGCGTCACATCCGGTGTGTATAGTTTTTCGCGGCCTTCAGTGCTCCTCAGGTTAGGGGCTGTGGGAAGCACTACATGATTCAGGGGTGCCCCCACATTACAGTAAATTCATTGGTCCATATATTTAGAAAGATATACATGTAGGATTACAGTATGGTTTTTGGCTTGCTAATCACCTTGAGTACTTGAGTCCATAATTATTTTTCTATAAATATAATCCATGCTTTCATTGCGTAAGCAGCAAAGTTACTTACTGCTCATGGAATCTTTTTGGTCTGTCACATTGTGCTTCCTCTCATCAAGCAGAGATCGGCCTCTGGAGCTTTTCTTTCATCGACTGTTTTTCTCTCCATGCTGACTGTCCCACTCACTCTGCCACACACCGCCTCACGCTTCCTCTCGCACCCTTTCATCTCTCACTGACCTCTCAGAAGTGGGAAAGAAGCTGAGAGTCCTGTAGAGGTACGAATGAGTTAAAGGGTTTTGCGGAAAGTAGCAATCAGCATCTGGAGAGAGGAAGACTGAGAGACGTGCAGTGAGGGAAAGAAGAGAGAGAGCTGTGCTTAGGTGCAGCGTATCCTCAAGTGTCAAAGCAGTGATTAAACTCAATTAGGGACAAAGTAGCGGAAACCACAATGAGACTCATTTGGAATCACTGTGTTTGTGCCGTGCTCTGAAGTGTGTGTAAGAAAGAGGTATCGAGTAATTCGGCATGAGGAGACCGGAGCGGTCGGGAGAAAGTCAACGTCGCTTAGACGAGATGTATGTGTCTGTGCATGTCGAAGTGTGTGTTAATGGAGAGAAAACGGCTGAGGCGTTTTGTAAGCAGTGTGGAATGTAGCAGAGAGTTTGGCCCTGATCATGTTGGTCCCTGTGAGACTGGAGGGAGTCGTGTGGTCCTGGATCATACTCGCACTCCGAGCACAAATCCAGACGCACACTGTCAATGCAGACTCCGAGCCGTGTGATTTACTCAAGCTAGGCCTGATAAGTTGGATCATAAAGGCTTAAATTTTAGTCATGATTGTTTTGGGCAGCTTTCAAATCACTGCACATACTATTTTATCTTTTTAAATCAACACCAGACAGCTTTTCCTTTTACACTGCACATTTTGTTATTATCATTGCCATTATTATCAGCCTTTATCAGAATGACGCTGCTCCTCAGTCACACTGAGTAGTAGAGCTCGAAGGAATCAATCCAGCAACCGTGGACACAGAGAAATGGGAACTTTAACCCTGCAGGACAGACCTGGGATGGAAGTAGAGGTGAGATTTGAGTTGCATTACAAGGCAGCGAGGAGTCTGAGCCGGGTTCTGTCCAACCATTTTGGATGATATCCTAATGAGGACCATTGCCACTGGGTTCTCTCCCAGTTTGGTTTGTCTCTGAGATAGCTGGCTTACCTCTGAGTTCCATCCCAGATTTGTCTGTCTGTGGCTGTTGGCTCCCCTCTGGCTTTCGTCACAGATCTGTCCGTGTTTGAGGTGACTGGCTCCCCTCCAGGTTCCGTCTCGGTTCTGGGATCTGTCCTGGACCTGTCCTTGTCTGAGGTTGCCGGCCCCCGTCTGGGTTCCATCCTGGACCTGTCTATGTCTGAGGTTGCTTGCTGTCCTCTGGGTTCCATCCTGGACCTGTCTATGTCTGAGGTTGCTTGCTTCCCTCTGGGTTCCATCCTGGATCTGTCTATGTCTGAGGTTGCTTGCTTCTCTCTGGGTTCCATCCTCCACCTGTCTATGTCCGAGGTTGCCGACTCCCCTCTGGGTTAGATCCTGGACTTGTCTATGTCTGAGGTCGCCGGCTGTCCTCTGGGTTTGATCATGGACCTGTCTATGCCCGAGGTTGCCGGCTCCCCTCTGGGTTCCGTCCTGGACCTGTCTATGTCTGAGGTCTCCGGCTGTCCTCTGGGTTCCATCCTGTACCTGTACTTGTCTGGGGTTGCCAGCTCCCCTCTGGGTTCCGTCCTGGACCTGTCTATGTCTGAGGTCTCCGGCTGTCCTCTGGGTTCCATCCTGTACTTGTACTTGTCTGGGGTTGCCAGCTCCCCTCTGGGTTCCGTCCTGGACCTGTCTATGTCTGAGGTCTCCGGCTGTCCTCTGGGTTCCATCCAGGACCTGTCTATGTCCAAGGTTGCTAGCTTCCCTCTGGGTTCCATCCTGGACCTGTCGATGTCTGAGGTTGCAGGCTTTCCTTTGGGCACATTTTTGAATCTCTCCCTGTCTGAGGTTGCCAGCTCCCCTGCAGGTTCTGTCAGTGTTCTGACAGGTTGCTGACTCCCATCTGGGTTCTGTCTGAGGTTGCCTGCTTCCCTCTGGGTTCTGTCTTTGATCTGTCCCCTCTGGGTTCCGTCTCAGTTCTGTAAACCCACCAGCTTCCTTCAGGGTTCTGTCCCATGTCTCAGGTTGCTGGATTTCCCCTAGGTTCAGTTCTGAATCTCTTCCTGTCTGAAGTTGCCAGCTCCCCTCCGGGTTCCGTCAGGGTTCTGTCTGAGTCTGAGATTTCCGACTCCCCTTCGGGTTCCATCCCATTTATGTCCATGTCTGAGGCTGCTGGCTCCCCATCAGATTCTGTCCCATTTCTGTCTGTGTCTGAGGTTGCTGGCTCCCATCTGGGTTCCGTCCCAGTTTTGTCTGTGCCTGTGGTTGCCGGCTGCCTGCTGGTTTCCATCCTGAGTCAGGACTAAGTTCTGGTTGTGTTTGTCTGTTCCCAAGTTCAACTTCATAAGGAAGGGTTGAGTTAAAGAGGTCAGGCACGAACAGCGTTGTAATCCCATTGTGTTGGAAATAACTTAAAACGGTTCTGAATAGCAATTAGATTCGCACTGTCAGTCTGATTCGGACTGCGAGGATCCTCCCTTGAGGTAATTACAGACCAAACTCCCTACTGTTTTCCACCAAACAGAGGTAGTGTGATCATTTTGGTCCTGTCCAGATCTTTGTGGTTTTGCAGGCAGTCTTCTCTTGCAGTGAAAAATAAAATACTTTAATCTTTGCTGCTTACCTTACTTGGAACACTTTCTAAAACGGATGCTGTTCATCAGTTTCCTTGGTTTAGTTCATATTATTCTGTCTCCTTAAAGAGAGTAAAGTGAATCTGAGAAGCATATTTGATCCATGTTTAATTTTCTATAAATAAATCAAAATAAACTGCCAAGGTTGGTGCCTGCCAACATAATACATGTTAAGTCATTTTAATATCAAGAGTAAATGATTCAGTCATGTTCTTTATAACCAAACTGTGAATGCGTATGATAAAACAGCTCACCTACGGTATTCAAGTGATAGAAATAGGTAAATTTAAGCATTTATTCAAGCCTAATCAAAATATTCCAAGCTCTATTTAATAATATGCACATTTAACACAGTTTCATAGCATGGAAATTAACGTTAACAATCTGCTAGATCAACAGTCGCCTAGTCTGGTCAGTCCTGTCTGTTCTATAACGTGGATACTGGGCTTCCATCTTTTGGTAGATGCCGGAGCCCCTGTGAAACATGACCAGGAAGAGTAGGGTTAAGACATGAACGTATTTTTATTGCATTAATCACAGTTTATCTTTTTTTTTTGCTTGCTCGTATTTGATTCTTTTCCATTACAGACGAGTGGACGACGTAAGCTTCAGCAGAGAGCACTGATTTATTTGAATAATACTTTTCTTATTTGCTGCATCACAACATTGCGACTTTGGGCAGCGAAGTGTGATGCATAGCTGATGACAAGAATAGGACCCGGAGTCCTCTAGTCTAGGCCCGCAGAGAGCCAAATGAGAGTGAGAAATACGAGCAGACCATGTGGTGAGGAATTAATTTGTCTCCTTCATTAGGCAATTGGGGACTGTGAGCTTTCAATGCAAGACCTGTAATATATCACACGGCAGAGCAAAGCCACACCTGGAATGGAAACGTCTCGATTGTCAGAGTGTTCAGTGTTTTTAATACAAAATAGGCATTTTATTAGACGATGCAATCGGCTGTCAGACAGGGGTGAGTAAAGCGTATAAGAGAGTTGAAAATCAGCTTTATTCCTTGGAGCCCCCCCACAAGTATCTCGGAAAAGCTGTGGCCTCCCAACCCACACATGCACAGACCTAAAGAAATCTTTATTAGCAAAAATAAACATTAATTGGCAAAATTTTAACATTAAATGGCAAAATTTCTTCATTTTTTCCTTTTCTCTTGGGTTCCTTTTATAGCTTTTTTCTCTTTTCATCAGTTTCTGTTTTCAAGACAGCTAAACATTTAGCTATGATCAAACATAAGCTTATTAAATATCATTTGATGTCATTTTATATACAGATTTTTTCCCCCAAGGAGTGTGTTATTGTAATTTTATTTTCCATGGGCAGACCCCTAATCCTAGGTTGGGAACCATGGCTCTATAGGCTAATAGTGGCTAATAGAATGTAGGAATACTAAATACATTTCACATACAGCCCAGAACTCCGGGTCCTTCAAGCATACAAACGAACAGAAACATCACAGCGTTAGCAAACCACATGGACACCAGACATTTTGGATGTTTCCATGATGCTCCTCTTTGAAATGTGATCAGACGCTTCCTCTGAAGACATTTCTCTCCACTCTTCCTCTTTGCAGGCGGCAGACGGTCACCAGCACCCCCTGCTGGATAGAGCTGCACCTGAACGGACCCCTGCAGTGGCTGGACAAAGTGCTGACCCAGATGGGCTCGCCCACCATCCGCTGCTCCAGCGAATCGTAGAAGTCTCTCATGACCCCGCAGGAAGTAGACAAGCCAAAAACACAAACAGATCACCCGAACCGATACTACAGGAACTGAGAGGCAATGATCCTAAACGCCATGAGTCAGTAGGAAATTAGAGCCTTACAGACCCCACCCACGTTCGGCAGCACGTTCAAACACACTCGTTGGTCTCTGAGGGAGTGCGTGTTAAACAGTTCATCCATATTGCTGCACGTCGGCTTCGTTTAACAGGTTGTTTTGATGCACAGGCAATTTGTTTAGTCCTGCAGAGCTTCTTTCCGTCTTTTGTGTACAGCATGTGCCGCGTAATGTCTGTTCGGGGAACATCCCACCGCATATGGTGCAGTACATATAGAACCTAAAATACCCATCTTGGTAGTCTTCATCTTATGTATGTACTGTACTTATTTATTGTTACTTTAATGTCAACGTTCCCTTACAAATTCAATTTGACCCTATAGAAGCGTATGCACAGATAGGAAATTCATCTAAAAATTAACACCAATGATAAAGGGCTTCGCTTACATTTAGGAGACGGCATTATCCAGAACAACTTATAACTGATACAGTCTTACAGTCCAAGCAACAGTGGGTTATGGGCTTTGCTCAAGGAGCAAACATTGGCGCCTTGGCAGAGGTTGGATTTGAACCCTAGACTTTCTGGTCCTAGTACTTTAACCGCTATACCACCACACTCCCACAGTCACTCCTGCTGGCAGCCTGCATGTGCCTCGTTGTTTGCCGCTACCCCGACTCTCTTTGATTGCTTTTGTTATGTCTGACATTCAGTGAGTGTATAGCCAGAATTGATCAGCACAGATTTTAGTCTCATTGTTTATATACCGTATGGGTCCATGACATGAACCCTTTCTGATTCCATATCCATCCAAGATTAGATTAAACCTAACGTGGCAGCTCTGGTCTGCGTCATGTGACACGAGAAGCCTTGAGCTATTAATATCTTTAGCTATAAATCTTTACAGGGAACAAACGTAAATAGAGATATGCGCCGTTCCCATCAACGTCTGAAGAATTGTAACAGGACAAAAATCTCCGATAAACGAGTCTTATTCATGTCTGAATGACAGAAAACTAGTACGAGCGAAATAAGGGTGGGCGATATGGTAAAGATCATGATAATTAGACATTTCACAATACACGATATTCAACATGATGCGTGTTTATCATGAACATGCAGCAGAAAGGGACAAATTCTCAAAAACTATTATTCAGATATTATACATAGTGATTTATATTCAAAATGTGCTGCAATTGATCCAATTAAAAGCCCACAGCACTCACAGCAGGGTGTCGGGCCTGCTGTTCAGGCTGTTTATTGAGAGAAAAAGTAACATAACTCTGAAATGTGACTTTGTTTGTTTGTACTATCACAGACGACATAGAAAAACTTGCAACCTCTTGATTTCTTGATTGCAGTTGGTCAGTGTTCTTTAAGCACCGATGATTTCCTCGAGACGCTCTGAAAACTGAAAATTATACCTTCATAATGCAAGCTATTTATTTTATTAGATACCTTTATTAGAAACAGCATGCACAGCTCTTATCTCATGTCCCAGATGCGTTTCCCTGGACCGATTTTATTTAACAGAGCAGTACAAGTTAGTGTCCGAATAATTCCAGTTCTGTTCCCTGTGTGCTAACAGTGCAGTAGGTAGAATGTAGGGAAGAGTGATTACAGGATCATTTAGGACACAGCCTGCAAGTCAAGGAACGAAATGCAATTACCGGCTTTTAAAAAAAGATCACTTCATTGTGGCAGCCCTAATTTTTATGGGTTTTTCTGTACATTTCCAGGCATTTCTAAATAGGATCAGTATGCCATGTTTGTTCCCTCTAAAGGTTGCTTTAATGTAACATCCTCTCATTTGGACGGGCTGCCCAAAGGTTTTGCCATTGACCCTGGAGTATTCCAGCTCTCCTGTACATTTGAGTCCATGAGGGCGGTAGGAAGGCGGTGGGTAGAGGGAGGCATGTCGGTGGAGGCTGAATGAAAGCTGTTATTAGTCCTGCAGAGCCACATCGGGGTTTTTAATCTGTCTACATGGACTCATTCCAAGTCTCACACTGTATGTGTGTGTTCTCTTATGATGTGCTTACACTAGCTGTTTAATCTGCACGCCAGCTGTCTCCACAAGGTGTGTGTGTGTGTGTGTGTGTGTGTGTGTGTGTGTGTGTATGCTCTGTGAGAATTGACACTAAGCCCTCCTTCCTGTGTGTAACTGATAGATAGACACACGCCTCTGGGATTCCATCCTACACTGCTTCCTTCACCATGTTTGCTCAATTCATCAGCATCATTTTTATGACATTCTGAGAAGTCTTGGCCCCCCTGGTCAAAGTACACATTTTGTTGATTTACCGGATGAACTAAGTTTTAAGTTTTGTGTTAATGAGATATTTCTGCACTTTTTAAAGCGTCTTTTTTAAAACACAAAAGGTGAAACAGAAAACTGGGTGTGTATGGGATACCGAGTCTTTAAAATGTGGAGAAATACGTTTGTGTTAACTTTTTTAGGTTTAAGGGGGGCTTAAATGTTCTATAGTTTTGCCTGAAGTTTAAAGCTGTCAAACATGAACTGTCGGTTTGAGTCCCAGTGGCGCCTCCTGGCTGAGTTGTAATTCGTTGGATATAATTCATTCTAAAATTCATTTTCTCTTTTTGACCCCACTGTTCAGGGAACCCTTCTTCCTGTGTCTAGTGTATTCCAGGATAGTCTCTAGAGCCCCCAGAACCCTGACCAAGACAAACACTTTGCCTCATTTCGTCGGTTTAATCCTCTATATTAATATTCGTTAGGGGTGTAACGACACGATGCATATCGCGATGCAAAAATGGGACAATGTGCATCGGCTTATGCGTTCTTGTTTATTACGCCATCTTATGCAATTGCATTTTTGAACACCAGAGGGTGCAGTCGTGTGTCACACTCCCATATGCAGTTAAAATTAATACTAATTTCTTTAAATGGCAGCAGATTAAAAATAATTTTTGTATACATTTTTATACATGAAAAGTAGACTATTTTGAATTTATTTTCAGTTATTTAAGATATGGTGAAGCTACAATAGAGCATGTCGTTTCCTTTTTCGTTTTCGTTTTCCTTTTGTTAAATTGCTACAAGAAAATGTGCATTGTTTTTGTATTGTTTACACATCAGAATCAAAGGAATGTCTTTTATCCAATGTAAAATCTTGTGAGAAAATCGTGAACTCGGGACCACAAATCAAATGGCGAGCAGACTATATCGTTACACCCCTGTTATCGGTGTTTCGGGTGGGTCGGATTGGGGCAGGAAACAATATGACCGGCTTTTCTGGAAATAATATCAAGAATATGCTTGAATATACTTTTCCCATGGGACATGAGGGAATCTTACCAACATTAGGACCAGATTTCTGTTGCCATATTAGCCCTTATTACCTGGAGTTCTTTCTGTAGGATGTAGGATGCGTTATGGTGGGTTAAAGATGTGTTTGATTCACGAGACGCCCTGGGAATAATGACATCACCCCACTTCTCTCTGTAAAGCTAATCCTGTGTGGATAGGGCTTATGTGTGTATATATTCAGATATATGTATTTATAGTGTAAACAGTTCTAAAATCTGTGATTGTGGTGAGGATATTTTCCTTTTTAAAAAGGCAGTCTGTTCATTTTGGTCACTTTCGTAAGGCGGAGGCACCTCTTGCCTGGTCAAGGGACTACCGCATGCCCAGCCTCCATCCTGAGGGGCACTGAGATTCGGGTGCATACAGGTATACAGGTATATACTCCCTGAGAATGGTACGGAGAGTGACCTGGACCTTTCCGAAGAATGTGTCGGTGTAACTCAGTAACCTACAAACGAATTGCTCCACTCCGTATACAAAGGATTCCTCTGCACGGCTTCGGGTCGAGTCTCAGTGGTCCTTGTGGTGGGCGCCGGGTCTGCGGCTGTCACGTACCCAGTTCAGTGCCCCCCTGATACAGCAGTTCTGTAAATGCATGCTTGAGTGCATACACCCTTCTGCTCAGTGTGCCTTTGCATGAGTACAAATGCATTCCTGATTTGTAAATATGCCTCTCTTTTTTACATGCGCTGCCTGTTTTTAAAGGCGGATGAACATTTTGCTACCATTCGCTTAAAACAGCCTCCGCTCATTCTACTCGCTCGCCGGAGGCCAAACCGCGGGCAGATTTTTATGATATACTGTTGTATTTTTGTACTTCAGACACACGGCTGTAAAAGGTTTGTTAAAACACGCATAGCGTGTTAGCGTTTATGGTTTAATTTGTTTTGAAGAGCAGGCCCTTGCATGCCTACTGATCTCTGATGTAATCACAGATCAGGAGTAAAACTCCATGAAATCAAAGCTAGAAACTGATGACAGAGTTAAGCAGGTCCTTTAATGCATGAACGATACAGTCTCGCTGCCTACATGAGCTCGCATTTTACTGCATTATAAACACAGATTAGGGGTGGGTGGAGAGAGGTGCCGGTGGAGGCGAGTGAAGGATGAAAGGCAGCTTTTTCTCCTGTAGTAGCTCTGTTTTTAATCCGTCTACATGGAGCCCTGCCAGGTCTCGCACAGTGTCTGTGTAGGAAGATGTTTAGCAATCAGAGCGTACTTCAGTAATAGCAGCTTAATTGCAGGAACTGATGACAGACTTCAGCGGGTCCATTACTGCATAAATGATACCAGGTCTTCAGGGACTTTCATGTCTTAAAGTATAATTGTAACGTGGGGGCACCCCTGGTCTGCGTCAGGTAGAACACAGACATAACCGGGACTTATGCCAGAGGACCACAAAGGTCATTACAGGCGACTAACCTCTCTTGGACCTTACAGGTGCCTGACCTTTCCTGATCATTACAGACAGTTAATCAGGTAATTCTTGATCATTAGGAGGTGCCTGACCTTTCCTGGTCATTACTCTCATCTGATACTTCCTGGTCATTATGGGCACTTGATCCTATATGGTCATTATGGAACCTTCACCATTACGTAACATTACCTGGTGGCAGAGGACCCTGATGGTCATTACAGTTGACTGACCTCTCTTGGTCCTTATGGGTGCCTGACCCTTTGTGGTCATTATGGACAGTTAAATGTTCTTGGTCATGATGGGTACTTGACCCTTTATGGTCATTATGGAACCTACACCATAACATAACCTGGTGGAAGAGGACCCTGTTGGTCATGATGGGTGTCTGACTTCTCTTGGTCATTATGGAAACCTAAGCCTCTTGGTTATTTTGGGCACTAGACCCTTTATGGTCGTGATGGAGCCTACACCATAACATAAGGACCCTGTTGGTCATGATGGGTGTCTGACTTCTCTTGGTCCTTACAGGCATCTAACGCTTCTTGCTTATTAAGGATACCTAACCCTTCTTGGTCGTTGCGCTCATCTGACCCTTCCTGGTCCTTATGGGCACTTGACCCTGTATGGTCATTATGGAACCTTTACCATTACATAACATTACCTGGTAGGAGAGGACCCTGATGGTCATTTGACTTCTTTTGGTCCTTAGAGGTGCCTGACATTTTGTGGTCTTAATGGACAGTTAATACTTTTTGGTCTTTACAATTGCCTGACCTTTCCTGGTTATAACAGGCTCGTGCTCTTGGCCCTTCTTGGTCATTATGGGCACTTAACTCTTTATGGTCCTTATGGAACCTACACCATAACATAATCTGGTGGCAGAGGACCCTGTTGGTCATGATGGGTGCCCAACTTCTCTTGGTCCTTACAGGCATCTGACCCTTCCTGGTTATAATGTGCACTTGACCCTTTATGGTCATTGTGGAACCTTTACCTTTACATAACATTACCTGGTGGCAGAGGACCCTGTTGGTCATGATGGGTGTCTGACTTCTCTTGGTCCTTACAGGCATCTAACGCTTCTTGGTTATTAAGGAAACCTAACCCTTCTTGGTCGTTACGATCGTCTGACCCTTCCTGGTCCTTATGGGCGCTTGACCCTTCTTGGGCATTACGGGTGCCTGATTTCTCTCAGCTCTTACAGGGACCTGACCCTTCTTGGTAATTATGGGCACTTGACCCTGTATGGTCATTATGGAACCTTTACCATTACATAACATTACCTGGTAGGAGAGGACCCTGATGGTCATTACAGGCATCTGACTTCTCTTGGTCCTTAGAGGTGCCTGACATGTTGTGGTCATTATGAACAGTTAATCCTTTTTGGTCTTTACAATTGCCTGACCTTTCCTTATGGAACCTACACCATAACATAACCTGGTGGCAGAGGACCCTGTTGGTCATGATGGGTGCCCAACTTCTCTTGGTCCTTACAGGCATCTGACCCTTCTTGGTCATTACTCTCATCTGACCCTTCCTGGTTATAATGGGCACCTGACCCTTTATGGTCATTGTGGAACCTTCACCTTTACATAACATGACCTGGTGTCAGAGGACCCTGTTGGTTACAGATGTCTAACTTCTCTTGGTCCTTGGAGCTGCCTGACCCTTTTGTCATTATGGATACCTAACCTACCCAACAGATTGAAAAAGGTGACTGATATCACACCATCTGCTCTAATTCTGTTATCGTTTCAAAGAATGTTATGATAAATAAGTAAATAAATAAATAAACACATACATACTTGTGATCTTAATGCTGTTGGTGTTCATATTGAAAACCCATCCAAGATCTAAAAAAAGTTCATACTTAAGAAAAGAACCGTCTTATTTTAAGTTTATCAGCAAATTGTTGGGTTAACTTTAAGTTGTGTGCGTTATCGTGCTTTTTGTTGTGTTGTGCTTATGCTACAATTGTCCTTTTTTTGTGAAATTTTATATCAACCTTGTTTTTCAGCATTTAAAAATGTCAATCATATTTGTCGTTGTATTTGTTCTTATTGTACTTTTATTAAAAAAAGATATATCTCAAATTGGTTTGATTGTTATTTATATAAGTTGAAATCACCTGGATATTTTTGCATCAACTACTATCAAGTGTGTTTATCTGCACTTAAGCCAATAACTGCTGAAAATCTGATTTTGACAGTGATCCGATCCATGTGTATGCATGCTCTTGAGTAATCAGATAAAGGGAAACCTCTGGGTTTACATAATTTAGTAATCAGATTCCTGCTTTGCAACCTGCCAGTTACCAATCAAATTATTCATTTTCTCGAGTATATACTGCGTTTCAGATCCACGCAGTATATACTGAAAGTGTTTGGTAGGCATTCGGCGCCTGCTGCGTTTGATTCCAGGGTTGCCAGATCCCGTAAGAGAATCCCGCGCTAGGTCTTTGTAAGTAAGCCCAAACGAAGCAAAATCTCTGAGCAGATAAGCGAGCATGGGCAGAGTGAGAAAAGCAATTGAATCAGAATAATAATAATAATATACATGCACTGGGACATTTGATTATCGGATTTCTTGCTATATACTTGAGCACTTGAGTAATCGGGTAACTGCAGAAGTCCGACTATGATCGTATTAAGTGCATGCAAATACACTGATAAAATGTCTAATTGACAAACCAAATTTGAAAGCCCATCTTGCCAACCATCTTGCCAACCTGTGTTCTGGCCGGAGTTCCACAGAGGCATTGTCTGAGGGAGGGAAGGTCGGACCTGGACCTGGACCCGAGCCAGAGATGGGATACGAACTTCAGCGGTAGAATACTCGTATCCCGCCTCTGGTAAGGTTTCAGTTTTTAGTTCCGCGAATGGTTGCTGAGTCTAGTATGGCTCCCTGGCGCCTCCTGGTGGCGTAAATATTCCATGCCTCGGTTAGGAGGTTATTAGGACCTTAAACTGCGGTACATAATTACAGGCAGAGCCACCCACACTTCCAGGTAACACAACCCCACAGCTTTACACTCACACAGACGCCGTATGCTATTGTTAAATAATAGCCGTCTTTGTTTTCGAGACCCTAGAGGCAGGGTGAGGAGAGAACCTGCTAATGTGTCTCTCTCACACTCAGGTAATTATACGCAGACAGTGTTCACTCTCACCTCAGCACTACGTGTGCATTTAGGTGACTCATGTAACGCCTTAATCACCCACTTAGTAAGACTGCACACACCCTTATTCAAGCATGTAGGCTGTTTGTACTTCTGGTATCTTATTGTGTCTGACCTGAAGCTGACTTTCTGTTTGCTGGAACTGGGCCAGGGGCGGCTCATGGTTTTTAAATAGTGGAAGCACATACTGTATGTTCACGTGATCATTTACTAGCCAGCCATGGTATAGGCATAGCATAGGGATTCTTAGATCTGTCCAGCGGATCTGCGGTTAGTTGTGTTGCCTAATACAAAGCTGTTTTGCGTAATGACACATGTTGTTTCATCTTTGTAAAGTGTAAATAAATTGTAAGACTTCGTGGTGCTGATTTATTGAAGCTTGAGAAGTCAGTCGCGTTCCTGATTCCAATTTGCCGTCTTCCAATGTCCCGTTCTTCAGTGTCTTTGTCATAGTGACCATCCAGCAGGATTTCTGGAGCTTCTCTTTGCTGCTCGTTCACGGCTTTCAGTAATGCACGTTGTGCTCTTGTCGTGATCTTAGCAGGACTCCCAGCCCTGTTAGCAATAGCACTGGATTTCTTTCATTACTAGACACTTTTTGTTTTGCTTGATGAATAAATTGGACAAAGTCTTCTCACATTTCCTGAGAACATTTTTCTTACGAAGGCCAAAAACAGCCTTGATTTGCATCTTATTAAGTTCATTCTCATCTAATTTGCTGGACCATCTGATCCCAGTTAGCTCTTCCTTAAGTCCAGAGGTCCACATACTTTTGAATCCCAGCTTCTGTGTTATTAGTTTATGAGTTGGAGGTTTAATCTATTACTGCGATGTAGGGCGCACGAGTAGTGCAGTGGTCTAATGAGCTAGGACTGAGTCCTGGCTTTCAATCTAAGTCCGTTTGCCCAAGCCCCACAACCAAAAAACGCGTGGAAAGGGAAAAAAGAACAGGATGAAGATTCAACTGCGTTTTATGAGTTGTTTGGAAATCCAGATCACTGTACATGGACTAAATGGGGGAATTCTGACTGGGTGTCCAGGGACTTAACCACTACGTCTTTTGACATGTTTAAAACATGGTCAAGACATTATGTCAGCGTTACAGGCAATCATGGCTCCGAATTCTCTTTTAATAGTTCATGGTGCCCTCTGTTGGCTGAACAGGGGCACAGCCTTCTGCTGTCTTTCGGTGATATGCGAGAGTCTCTGATCGCTGCTTCAAAAAAGCAGACAGGCCGAGACAGATGCGTCTGACGTGTCTGATGTGTCTGACCCCCAGAGTCCTTCGGAGGCTGTTGAGTCGTTCAGGACTTAAGATAATTGTTTAAAACTCTTTGAAGGCCTTTGTTCGATACCACCTGGTTTTCCTCTTGCTGAGCTGCAGCGTGGGCTGCCTTAATGCCAGCGTTACACCCATGTATCTTATTACTGTACACAGTCTGACTGGGCGTTTATGGGCCGGCTGAAGGAAGGTTACCTTTAGGTCTTTGTTAATACATGTGTAGAGCTATTGTTTATATTATTCCAATAGTACATGGTTGACATATAATGATTACGAACACCAGCATGATAGATTTTAAATGAATAGTCAACCATACTGAGAAAACATCCCAAACTCAAAGCTCAATTACAATGGAAGTACAAGATGTAGTCTAAGAGACAGTCAAATATGCAGAGCGTCCTGTTTTACCCCCACGTTTCCTGATAGGTGGCAAACCTGGAATTCACTGGGCACTGGCAGAGGTAGGACAGGGTGCCAGTGTATTGCAGGATTCCTCTTGGGAGCTGAACCACCATTTCCAGCCAAGCCACCAGAGCTGCTTCTTGATGTGACGTCTTATGCAAATGTTTGGGCACCCCTGATTATGTTTTGTTGATTTTGTAAATGTCAATGAGTTCACTGTACTGTGAGGGCACCCCTGGTCTGCACCATGAGGCACACCGACACAGGATCCACCCCAAGTAGCACTGAGACTCAGGAGCCTCTACTGAGGCGGAAAACACACGAAACCCGACCTGAGCTTTTCTTGCCTGAATACTATCTACCTGAACAGTGTCCATGGTTCAATCTCGACCTCGGACTCCAGCTGTGTGGAGTCTGCATGCCCTCCCCATGTTCGCATGGGTTTACTCTAGGTGCTCCAGTTTCCTCCCACGGTCCAAAGACATGTCTTAGGTTAATGGATTGAGCTAGTTTCGATGTAACCTTGTGTTTCACCTTAAATAGCCACCGATGCTGAAAGTAACGTTAATTAATCCAAACAAACGAACAAACCTAAACTTAAAAGCACAAGTTGCCAGTTTGAAACCTCAAGTCGCCAGAAGCGAGATACGACCCTGGCTGGTTCAGCACTCCACATCTGAACCACTCTGGTTCATATTCCACCTCTGGAAATGTGAGGTTCCACATGGATGCAGTTTCCTGGCAGTCCAGTGGTTTACTAGAACATGAAATCCAGTGTGTGTCCCAGGATGTTTGGTTCCTGGTGCCTGAACTCCATTGTTTGTTTCTGGGGTTTGGTTCCGGAAGTGTGTGTCCCAGAGTTTCTGCTTTGCCAGGGGCATCTGAGTCTGAGCAGTCCTCAGGACAGAGGGTTGGGTCTGTCCCATGCAGCCCACCAGGCATGCCTCTCACATTACATAAGAAATGTAAATTTATCTTTGTTTTTAAAGCACACATTTAAACATTCACCGGAAAAAAGAAATGCACCCTGTGTCCTGTAGAATGTGTCTGACCCCTCACCAGAGTCAAAGTAAGCTCAGGACACAACATATACCTCCCAAAACACATTTGAATTTCTATTTCAATTAATAATGACAACATAAATCATGATGTAATAGTTTTCTCTGGATTTGTCCGTGCTCTGTCCATACTGTCCAAGGCATCTCACTATCAATTTGTCTTTTAACAATAAATGCCTGGCCTTCCTCATCCTGATCTAGCCCTCTTAAATAAATCGTCCATCTATACTCAGTTAACCGAACGGCCGACTGTCCTGAGCCGATGATGAGGATGAACAGACGACTCAAACTCCCCAACCTGCTGACAGAACCATAAAGGTCAACCGTACACAGCCATGACAGCGCCTGCCTTTGTTGGTAAACAAATTAATCTTCCTAAAGGTTGCCATTTGTCCCGCTGTGCCCCCTCTATCCCTCCCCGTCCTACCTCTGTTCAGCGGGAAAATCTGTCAGCGGCTCCACTCCGGCCAGCTTTCCGCACATTCGCCGTGCCATCAGCATTCTGCAGCGCTAACACACACCTGATGGTAGTGATGCGCGCTGCTGCGCCACAGCTGTTTTGGGACAGAAGCCTGTACCAGCTCGTGCATGCCAATCAGAACGGCGCTCAGTTCTCCAACTGGAGCTCGCTGGACTCCTGCCCACTGGTGAGAGCTGCTGGCTGACGCTCTGCGCCTTAGGCCTTAGGCCTTCTGTCCACAACAGAGACAGAAGCTCCTGCTTTCTCTCTGTGCAGAAAGTGAAAATATCTCCACCTGTCCAGGTTTACGCTGCCATTGATGAGCCTCAGTCGATAGGAAACTCAACAAAGGACAGATTATTGATGGACTCTCTGTGCAGACGGTATAATGTTGGCCGTGGTGTATTGTAATGGAGCAGAAGAACTTACTGTATTTAAAGTATTTGTCTTAGAATGAGGTAAAAGTGATTCTATATTTACATCGCATTTTTAAAAGGAAGTATCTTTTAGTCGGAGAATTACAGCCACACTTACACTCTGAAAGAAAACATTATAGATATTACAGAATAGGTTTGATTTAAGCTCATCAAATGTTTGTTTTTCCAAGCTTTAACACTGCTTTTCTGTGGCAGGGTCCATGGATCTCAGGTCAAGAAACTTTTGTCTTGCCGAAACAGGAACGCTGATGTGTTCAGGCAACTAGTGAACGCTAACACAGGGTGATTATGAGAAAGTGCTCACTGCTGTTCTCTTTTTACTAATTCATCAAAAACACAATCCTTGAATACAAATGTCATTGTTTTTGTCACTGGTTTTGTTCTCCGCTTCCATGTTATGAGCTTCTTCATACCTTTCTCTCTGCTGTTAGTTAGTTTGCTGATAGTATGCCAGAAATATAACCATAAAAATGCATAATTTCCCAATACCTAAAAATGCAATCGGTCTCAATTTCGAGTCAAGTCTCAAGTCATGAATACCATGTTAACGTCAAGACGAGTCAGTATTAGTCAAGCAAGTCTCAAGTTACATTTACATTTACATTTACAGCATTTAGCAGACGCCCTTATCCAGAGCGACTTACAATTGGTACAGTCTTACAATCCAAGCAATTGTGGGTTAAGGGTCTTGCTCAAGGACCCAACAGTGGCAGCTTGGCAGAAGTCGGATTTGAACCCTGGACCTTCTGGTCCATAGTCCAGTACCTTATCCGCTTAAATTTGCGACTCAAGTCTGACTCGCGTCGTCATGTCACTTGGGTCCCTCAACTCTAGTACTAGCAGAGCAAAACACAAAGATAAACACCACCCAGACTAAACAAGGAACCAAATAGCTCTATAAACTGGCGGGTATTTAACATGAATGTTTAAATGACCTTAAGCTTATGATATCATGCACCTATTATGGGTGTTTGGACACCATTTTACACTCGGTGCATGACACTGTGAAACACTGGGTGGGGTTTGAGCAGTGGCTCGTTATCATTTAAAGGAACAGTCACTCAAAACCAATCATTCTGAAAAGGGCTGTTTTGACAGGATGATTAGGGCATATTGGGGTGTGGTATTTTGATGAAAGCACGACACAGTTAATTCATGAAGACCCCAGGGAACTGCGTCTCACTCTCTCTTACTCACTAGTCCCATAACCTAGATTGATCTGCACACACACGTTCATACTGGGCCAATTCTGGAGTGACCAATTAATCTAATGTATGTCTTTGGAATGTGGGAGGGACCGGAGTACCCGGAGTAAACCCACACAGACATGGGGAGGACATACAAACTCCACACAGGCCAAGTCAGAGGTTATGAGGCGACTGCTCTAAAACATGTACCACTGTGCAGCCACTGTGTACTCTGAGTATAATAAGTCTTTTAATATGGTAAAAATGACCAAAAGTCTCCGTTTCTGGTCCGTGTGTTTTCACCAGCTAGCAGGCACAAACTTACCATCGACATTTGATTTGCCCCCATTTTCACTCCCAAAATCAGCCTCCTGATTCTCCACAGTTTGTTTCTGCACCCTGAACAAAAATCTCACCAATTCAGTCTCGTTTCCAGCACCTGCCAGAGCTCTGATTAATGGCTGTTCATCTCCTTGCCTGCTGAAAAGCAGCCATTTTGATCAGTGGAAAAATCCAAGCAGTGACCCACAACTAATAACCTTCTACTTGAGCAGGCTATCGAGCGCAAAGCACAACTGTTTATTGTGCTCTTTGATAGTGGCATGGGTCATAATAATCTAAACATTGGGCTTCACCGGTCCTGTGTGTGTTAGGGGGGAACGTGACCTGGATTATCTACTGGGAGAGCTTTGGGTTGATTGTAACTGATGAAGAGTAGAGTATGTGGGAGGTTTAGGGCTCATAGAAGGGCCACAGATTTAAAGGTCAGGACCGATGCTGAGTCAGATATGGATTAGGTGATATGTGTGTAGCATTCGGCCAAATGCCACAGTAAGAGTAACAGATGGTCATTCATGTCCTAATGAACATTTTATGATGTTAGATAAGTTCTCCTTCTCAGATAGTTGGTTTCTCTTAGGCCAAAAACAAACAAAAACATCACATTTTAATAAGTGCTCCCTTAACCCAAACATTTTTGCATTACTTTTATAGCTCCAATGCTCATAACCATAGACAGACTGATTAATCATTCACTGTTCAGGCTGGAAAATATTTTGTAACTGCTAGAATCTTCTTCCTTTGCAGTTGTCATGTCATTGGGTTTTCACCCATCCTCTGTGGTGCCATCTGGCACTGAGAAACTGAAGGGGCATGCCATCTCGCCAGAGTTGTGACAGCTGACTGAGATGTCCACTTATTTAAGAGCAGCATTTAAGACAGCTTCTTCCACTTATTCCACCGTTTGACAATTTCATTAACCATTTGGACTTCCTTCTGCTGAACTGCTTTCAGGTGTTGTTTTCTATTTTGTAGATCTTGTATCTAGTGTGCTCCAGTTGGAGTTCTCCTTTGAACTTACTGGCATGTTTGCCACGTGCTTCTTCCTTTGTGTTGAGGGTTTGTAGTTCTACTTTGGTGAGCATGTGGAATTGGCTGTGATTTTCTCATCAGTCAACTGTTTTGTTTTTGTCCTGTTTTTGAAATGTGAGTTTTGTTCTTATTTTGCCCTGTACAGGAGTTCTAAAAAAACCTACGGCTACATTACAGCAATACAATTTGTTTGTAAATTTTGTTTGTATAGAATTTTAGATCACAATGAGGTCATTCTTTTTCAATGATTGAAGCTGTTCAGACTGAGAGGAAGCAAAGCAGATCCAAACCATGACTCTCCCCCCACCATGCTTCACAGCTGAGGTCTCCACGTTGGTACGCTATGTCCTGTTTTTCCAAGCAAAATAGTTTTTATTTATGCCAAAGAAACACATACATATACATACACACAGTGGTGCTTGAAAGTATGTGAACCCTTTAGCATTTTCTATATTTCTGCATAAATATGACCTAAAACAGCATCAGATTTTCACAAAAGTCCTAAAAGTAGATAAAGAGAACCCAGTTAAACAAATGAGACAAACATATTATACTTGGTCATTTATTTATTGAGGAAAGTGATCCAATATTACATATTAGTGAGTGGCAAAAGTATGTGAAACCGCTAGGATTAGCAGTTAATTTGAATGTGAAATTAGAGGCAGGTGTTTTCAATCAATGGGATGACAATCAGGTGTGAGTGGGCACCCTGTTTTATTTAAAGAACAGGGATCTATCAAAGTCTGCTCTTCACAACACGTTTGTGGAAGTGTATCATGGGACGAACAAAGGAGATTTCTGAGGACCTCAGAGGTTGTGATGCTCATCAAGCTGGAAAGGGTTACAAAACCATCTCTAAAGAGTTTGGACTCCACCAATCCACAGTCAGCCAGATTGTGTACAAATGGAGGGAATTCAAGACCATTGTTACCCTCCCCAGGAGTGGGTCGACCAAAGATCACTCCAAGAGCAAGGCGTGTAATAGTTGGGCGAGGTCACAAAGACCCCAGGGTAACTTCTAAAGCAAACTGAAGGCCTCTCTCACATTGGCTAATGTTAATGTTCATGAGTCCACCATCAGAAGAACACTGAACAACAATGGTGTGCATGGCAGGGTTGCAAGGAGAAAGCCACTGCTCTCTCAAAAAGAACATTGCTGCTCGTCTGCAGTTTGCTAAAGATCACGTGGACGAGCCAGAAGGCTATTGGAAGAATGTTTTGTGGGACGGATGAGACCAAATAGAACTTTTTGGTTTAAAAGAAAAAGCGTTATGTTTGGAGAAAGGAAAACACTGCATTCCAGCATAAGAACCTTATCCCATCTGTGAAACATGGTGGTGGTAGTATCATGGTTTGGGCCTGTTCTGCTGCATCTGGGCAGGACGGCTTGCCATCATTGATGGAACAATGAATTCTGAATTATATCAGAGAATTCTAAAGGAAAATGTCAGGACATCTGTCCATGAACTGAATCCATGAGAAGGCGGAGCGAGCTAGATGCAGCAAGACAACGCCCCTAAGCACACAAGCCGTTCTACCAAAGAATGGTTAAAGAAGAATAAAGTTCATGTTTTGGAATGGCCAAGTCAAAGTCCTGACCTTAATCCAATGGAAATGTTGTGGAAGGACCTGAAGGTCATTTTAGGTCATATTTATGCAGAAATATAGAACATTCTAATGGGTTCAGAAACTTCTCTACTGTATATACTGCTACTGCATATATATATATATATACACATTGAGGTAAATCAAAATCAAACTGGGACAATTTAGAGAGACCAATTTTAACCTAACACAGACAGACACAGACAGAAGTGGCAGAAGTACACAAGTTCTTTACTTAAGTAAAGGTATTAGAAAAAATCCTCCAGTAAATGTTGAGGTATGGCTTATATAGTTTATTCAATAAAAGTATAAATACATGCTACTGAATGAGCTTAAAGTAAAAAGTAAATGTATTTATTTAATCTTTGTTAAACTAAATTTTTGAAACAGGTTGTCTTTTATGTCTTTTTATTGAATCCATGACACTGAGAGTACATCATGGTTTGTGCCACATCATCTGCAAAAATCATACAACTGACATTATCATCTTTAGCTAGCCACAGCAACAAGAGAATCAAAACATTTTCAGACACGAGGAAGCAAATGTACAAACTTTTGTGTTTTATTTTGTTAATGCTACTAAATCGCTCAAAGCTAGACATGGTTATAGTCAATAATGCAGTAAATTATGATATTTATCCCAGTTATTATTTAACAATGGTTCTTCAACTGTTTGAAATATTCAGTCTATTTTAGTCGAACAAACTTCACTAGTTTTTATAGAGCAGTTCTTCTTTTCAACTTCTTTTTCTACAGGTTTATGAATGACGCCCAGGACTAGCAGTACAGTCCATTTGTAGCTAATTAGTTTTATTTTGGAGTGATGAGCACACAGGTGTTCTTAACCTGTCCCTGGCATTCTGGATTGTGTGATTAACGCATGGTTCAGATTTCTTAAGACGCAGACTCGCACGTCCAATCTCATCTCACTGACGTATTTGAGAAGTTGCTGGACCAGAGGTTTACACACTTATTTTCCAGCCTGGACTGTGAGAGATTAATCAGTTTGTTCCATGATGAAGATCAGACCAGAGTTTATGAGTAATTAATGCAGAAATCCAGACTTTAGTGATGTCATGCAGGCCTGACGATGATTATATTTATGGAATGGATCTGGAGTAAGACAGACTTCCATTTCTTGTTAGCTACATTAGCCTTGGTGGAAATTGTCCCAGGCTTTTTCTGGCGGAGTGTCTTTCCTGTGACTGCTCCCTGCCTGAATTGCCAAGATTCCCAGTTTTTATATACTTGATGATAACCGTAAGAGTATCCAAGAACAGACAGATTAGTTCATTTAACGCAGCTCAAACATCAACAGACAATCGGAGGCCATTTCTGAATCTGCTAATCACTTGCTTAGTCTTCATCACAATCCGTGTCACTGACACATCAAACATTATCTGGAAATGTTTTGTTGAGGAGCTGGTACAAAAGCACGACAGCCGCTTGTTCGTTTAGCAGAGCCATGTCCTGCCTGTGGTGTGACAGCATGGCTGCCGGGAACAGAGGCACAGACGCTGGCAGCTAATGGAGCTCTGAGGTTCTGGTCCCGGTTCTGCTGTCATGTTGTGTTTTCCCCATGTCTGATCATACCAGATGTTTGATGTAGCTGTGAACGCTGGGTGCCCTTTAGTCTGCAGTTAGTGATTAACTCAGTGCAGCTGGCTCAACAAAAAGCAGTTATGATCGAGTGATGGAAAATGGAGGCTGAATTTAAAAAACAGACGTCGAGTTTGTGTTTTGGTGATGCTGTTTCTCAGGGAGGGAGGGTCCTGTGAGGTATGATCCACCTGCTGCTGCACCAGCTGCCACCGCTGGCCCCTGTCGGACAATTGATTCCCCGGCAAAGATGGTGGACGGATGCGAGGTGTGCAGTCGATTCTCGGTGGAGATTCACTCTCCGTAAATGATGCCATCCCCCAGCGCTGATGGACTGGCATCCCCTCCAGGGCATGCTTACCTCTGAGCTTCGTGTTCTCCGGGAGAGAAGACACACACTCACTCATATACACTCAATCACACCTGGAGACATGCAGGAATCCTAAACACTGACATGTTTTTCAGAAGAAGCTCGCTCAGGCTATGTTAGACTATACTAGTGGCGTACTTGTCTTACCGGGGCATACGCAGAACGTAAAGGGGCACAGCTGTACCCTCTGCAATTTTATCTGATTTTATAACTGTACTTTAAGCTGTAGACTCTGAGAATAGACCTTTAACACATATTTAATGACTATGGTGCAAATTCATGCTGAAAGATCTTCATGATGCTCCTCAATTAGGAATCTCGTTGAACTTACCTAGCCTATTTGTACATTTAATACAAAAGTGCTTTTGGTAGCTCCTTTGGTGTCCCCCACAAGAATTTATCACCTTTTATTGTCCCTCCAACACTGAAATGAAATGGATTTGGGCCACTTTTACCCGCTGTGTGAACGTAGCCATATTCAGGGTCTTTCTAAAAGTATCTACAGTGTCACCCTCTCAAACCCAGGATGAATATATTGTGTCTAATTGTAACATATCTGTAAACCTGTCTAATCTGTTGTTGGTACATACTATAATATGATCCAAAACTCCTCCCACTGCCATAAGTCTTAGACCGAACTATATCACAGGTGTTTAAACACTACATTAAAATAATAATTCAACTGATAAATTATGAGAATATCTCATGAAGGTGTGTGCATGTGTAAGAGTGTGTGTAAGCAGGCAGATGTCTGAAGCAGAGCAGAAGCACATGGGTTAGGGTTTTAGACGAGCACCAGCAGAAGCAACAGCAGGCAGGATGGCACCACTGACATCAGCGTCTGTAGAACAGCACTGCAGCACGGTAGAGGGGGTCACAGCCCAATGGTTTCCAACATTTTATTCTGTATCTGCATGTGTCTTCCTCTCTCTAGCTCGCTTTATGTCTCGAGCTCCAGAGGAAAAAGCGTATGCCCTTTAATAACACTTTCATTACGTTATCATCCGACTGAAGATACATGGTGTTTCATCAGGTTTCTTCTTCGTGTTGTATGAAAGGGGTTAGATTTGACACTTTTGTTTGGCTTGCTGGAATTCACAGGGCACAGGTGGTACCCTGAATGGGGTACCAGTCCATCGCAAAGCAGGGATTGCTCTTGCAGCAACGGGGCATGACTCCCCCTACCTCAGACACAACCAGTCGTGCAGTTGAGATGCTGAACTTTAAGTGACTTCAGTGCGAAAACATACAAATAGCATCAAAACGTTCAGGGCCTAAACCTAGAAAGAGCATCTCTACCATCACCCCTGCTCCTGGATTTCTATGGTGCCAGGAACAGGATGCAACTCCGTAACTGACACACAGACGCCTTACCCTTGCCAGAGGTGAGTCACAAAGAACTGGGGAAACCAGGACTGTTTGCATAGGTGTATTGTTTTTAATCCCCCTTAAATATTGGAGGGGTAAAATGCATGTGAATATGTGAGTGTTCCTTCCCTCCAGAACCTCCCAAACCTCACGGTTCCTCAGCTTGGGGGCTGGTCTATGGTCATGTGGCACAGACCAGGGATACCCCACGACAGAACAAACATCTGGCTTGCACACACTTGAGTTCTTGACGTGGTATTACCACTGCTGAAACGCAGATGTGTCAGTCTCACCGAGGCGCTCATTTCTGGTTAATTAAATCCAGAAACGTCCCTGTAGCTTTCTCACACACGAACTGATAAACGAAGCTGAAAAGCTAGTGGCTGATCCGACCCGTGCCATTTTTGCAGCTGAACAGGCGATAAAAGGAAATATCAGGCACGTTTGGAGGTTCTTCTGCGTGTAGGCGTGCGGTGTCTCTATAACTATAACAACCCTTCTGTCAATGACCCGTGCTTGCGTAGATTTCGGGCAGCTGGGAACCAACTAGAAGCACTTCAGGTCTTCCAGGAGGGCCATTACCCAGCACCCATTATTAGAGCTCGCTCTCTCTTTTTTCCCTCTCTCATTCACTCTGTGTCTCTCTTCATTACACACACACACATATCACAGCCTGGAGACGGCCTGCTCGTCTTATTCAAATTGGTCTCGGCAGGAAAATGCGTTCATGATGATGGTGATAATAGCATAGTAGAAAAGAGCAGGCCTTCAGCTTCAAACACCATTTAATTTGGAGATTAAGCAAATAAAAAGCCATTATGGCCAAGCTCGCTGCAGTAGCGGGCCGCCGTTACAAGCCAGCGTCTACTCTCATTTAACGGAAATGAGCTATAAAAGATCAGCACCGGCTACGCTTCCGTTTTAAGTGTGTATATATTTTCTGTCATTCGTCCTTTTCCAGGCTTTATGGACACCTAGCATGATGGATGCTGCGTTTTAGCGTGACGAGAGCCGGCGATCCTTCCTGAAGGTAAATGAAATGGATTGTATAAGGCAAGAATTCCATCGCAGGTTTAATTAAATGTGCAGTCAACATGATTATCTCGGGCGTCTGATATTATTTAGATCTAATTACCAGCAGATGGTTGCTTTATCTGCACTTAGGGCAAGTGAGGCAGAGACGCGGCGAGCACAGGAATCATTAGGAAGTTGACTCGTGGCTCTTTTCCACTCTCTCCTTAAATGCTGTAATAGTCATCACCCAAATGTTAATCAGTGCTAATTTAATTATTTAATTACATATGCGCTTTCCGAGTCACGGCCCCCCTCCTCCGTCTCGGAGAGCACAGATCGAAATGGGAGCGCGTTTGCATTCATTAGTCATGCACCGACATTTTGTACGACTGTCTCCCCGTCACAAATGCGGCTGACACAGATTGGAAATCCGGCTCACCTGCCGAGAGGGTGCATCCGTTGTCGCGTTTTCTGCACGCGTACCGCGCTCAGCATTCACGAGGCACCGGGTCACCTGGGGAGACGGAGATAGGCCAGCTCACCAGGATCCTGATGGACTCATGCAGAGTGTATCAGCCTTAATGCTAGCTCTGATCGCTTCATTTTCAACCACGCACTTTTAAACAGCAGCACTGATCCTGCGGTGATTTTATCAGCCTCTGGTGAAATCAGATTTCCTCACAATTGCCCCATTGCAAAGTTATAGTGATGGGTTTTAGCCGGGTTCCACAATAAACCACTATGAGGCCATATCAAGTGCAGTCGTACCCTGCTTTTCAGACCCACGGCATTCGATTTAATGCTGTAACGTATTGGGTTACACGACATCCGGAACCTGCTGTTGGAACCAGGAAAACTCAAGAAGTCAAAGGGCTCAGAAATGCTTTTTGTTTGCAGGAAAGTTTTCCGTCATCCCCTCCTCCAGCGAACATCACCCTCAAACACCAAATACTAAAATATCCCAGAGTCCTCAGCACTTAGACGTCATGCCACCCTTCGCCCACACAATTCCCTCCCACCAGTAACATAAACATTTGGGCAGCATGCGGTGCTTCAGCTCCAGAAAGCCCCAGTTCGATCCCAGTCTCGGACTCTCCCTGTGTGGACTTTGCATGTTCTCCCCTTGGCCACATGGGTTTACTCTGGTTTACTCTCACATTCCAAAGACGTGCATCAGGTTAACTGGTTACTTTAAATTGGCTCAGTGTGGGTGGGGGCCAATGATTTAGTTTGTGTTTAACATCCATCCGATCATATAATATTGATATATATTATAGCAATATTATTGTTTCAAATAAAAGTATCTACACTACTGTGTGACCCATATTCACATCTGGTCCATGTCCATGTCAGTCACCATCCTGTTTCACAGAACGTAATGCTTGTACAGTCCTTTAACAAGTAAACAAGTAGCCTTCGCTTCTGCTTTAAGGCAACAGTAATGATCATTGTTCATATTTCTTGATTCTATAATTCGTGCAGTTCGCAGTACAGACCCTCACCTCTCTGATCATCTTATTTAACTGGGTGATCACAGTTCAATAATCTTGGAAGGTAGGAGCATATTTCAGCAGACTCTAGTTATCTGTAAGGTATCTACCACGAATACAAGGCGATGCCAAAAGAGATACTGACTAAAATGACTTTCATGTCTTCATATTTATTCCAGTTCAGCGAGTGAGGAATGTTACAGTTCACTCCGTGTCCTGCAGGCGGCGCTGGTGTAGTCCTGCAATTGAAAGCAGCCATGCAGTGACTTCTCACACGCTCTGAAATCCCATCCTAGTTTTACTGTAACAAAATATTAATGCGTTATAGATTACGATAATTAAAGGGAAAAACTAACCCAAAGAGAAAGAGAAATTGCTTCTAATGTGTCTATTTGTTGATTTTAGTTAATTTTTCATTACAGTCTCACTGTCCTCCACAGTCACCTGTCCTAAACCCTATCGAGCGTCTACGGGACATTTGAAAACAGAGAAGAGTAAGAAAGGTGAGCATTCAGTAACATCACAAGGCGCTCTGTGGAATGATGCTGAATAACATGGATCATCAGATTTTACACAAACCGGTGGAGTCCATGCAGCTCGAGGGGTCATTATAGTTGAAGAGGGAACATACCAAATACTAATCACTTCTGAAAGGTTTCAGTGTTGTCTTTTAATTAATATTAATTGATATATGCTGGAATGTCGTACTCATTTGCTCTGGTCCAGTTGTACCAGTTGCTCTATGTACAGTGTGTATGGTACTTTAGTGCTGCTTTTGTGAGACTCGTTTCAGGGTTCAGCCATTATGGATTTTGGGTTGATTCTGACACTGAAGGCTTCTGAACTGGATTTGTGGGAATGCTGTTTTTTAATTTTCATCTAGAAAATGAGCACAACATTATTTGACCAGGTTGGTTTAACATTTCAGTGGTTTTAAGTGAGATTTGAACAGATATACAGTACTGTGCAAAAGCCTTAGGCCACCATTAGATTTGATATTGAGTTGGTAATGGTATGATGATCATATATACTGTAATTATATATAAGTCTCTTTATTAGAATACGACCAGAAAATACAGGAATTGGTATGTAGTATTAAAAGAGAAACAATCAGAAAAAACAGCTTCTATAGGCTACAGTGGCAAATATTTAGCGTGTCCTCCCCTTACACTTGAGCAATTACAGCATCTGTGAGCTGTGAGCTTCTACAGTCTGAAGAAGTTTGATCGGGAATGCTTTCTGGAAGGGTAACGGTGAAGAAACCGATTTTTCATATGTGCTAAAGCTCACAAAGATTGGACTGAAGATCAGTGGAAAGAGGATTATGGAGATACGAATCCAGGTTTGCGTCCAGTTGTTGACAATATGTTGTATAAGGTCATTATAGCATTGCAAAAACAAATCTAATGGTGGCCTGAGACTTTTGCACAATACTGTAGGCAGATATAATTAGTAATAATATATGATGGATATTATTTATACATTATAATAAATATAAGAGATGTAACTGAGGCTGCCCCGTTTTCATTCTCAGGTTTATTAGAGTGAAATGTCCATGTGAATAAACCGAAAAAATGGCTTGGTGTGCATGCTATCAAAATCCTTTCCCTATAGCGCCATAGCTTGCTGTCTTTGGACAATTTGAAGGTGCTGAACCCATAATTATGGTGTAATTAGTGAAGGCCGGGCTTTGATCTGTGGCTCTGTGTGCTGTGGGGGCTGTTGGGCCGGCCAGGATAACCCTTCTCCAGCACATAATAACGTGCTGGGGCTACACTTAGGCCGAGAGCAGGGGCAACAATTCTGTGCTTATCTGAATCCTCTCTGCATTTTGAGGAAGCGCGGCCGCTCCTCCATTCCGCCGCAATTATGGCCTCTTCAGCCGGCAGCTTATTTGTGCTAGCAGTTAGCAATGCATTGATTTAATATGTTTGTAATCAGCACGCACAGCCCCGGGCCAGCAAATGTAAATTTTTCGAACGCTTACAAAGTAGCCTTTGATTTTCTGTCATGCGTTAATTGCTGCGATTCGCCGCTAGATGGGAAGCTTTTTGTAAACTAATTATGGGCCGATCATCATCGTGTAGCGCCAGTGTATTGTTTTTCCGCCTTTTTTAATTATCGCTGTCCGGAGCGGACTCGGTTACCCATCTTGAAGCGCCGGACCAAACCTTACAGCTATTAGCTCAGCCTAATTCAAGGGGTGACACGCTTAGTATCCACCCAAAGGTGTTGTAGTATCGCCGCTGTTAATTACTGGAGTAAACGGTTGAGCCGCTGCCAGGGACCTATTGCGGCGGCCCTTTAAATTGTGTTTGTGCCATCTGGGGAGCCGAGACGAGGAGAGCCGGGAAGAGGGGGAAGAGAGGCTTGATCGCTTGCCTACAGCCTCGGGGTCTGAGGCCATATGGAGACAGCACTTTGCCTGGGCTTTATTGCACACCTTGCTGTTTTAATCAATGGCAAGCCTGCTCACAGGATGGCGAGAGCAGGGGTTATTGCTCAGTGTCACTGCCACTATTGGTCTGCTTTGTTTCTTTTTGTAGAGTAGTCACTCTGCACGGCCTGCCCTGGCCTTTTTGGGGGTTTTGCTGGTGCGTGATGCTATTTCATTCCTACACAAAGGTGGCAAAACATCTGCCGGCAACTTAAATATGATGTTGTTTTTGCTGATTTGAATGAACCATTAACAAGTGAGGTCTGGAAAGGTGGCCAAACATTTTTCGCCATTGTGTGTTCCTATTTATATTGCCATATTTAATAATACATAGTCATCACATGATCACATCACATGAGGCTACTGTAGGGTCCCAACGTTCTACTTAAGATGATGGGGAACAGAAAGGGCGTGGATGCACAATCAATGCGGATTCTTCCATTGTACAGTATTACTTTACATTTGGTTCATTACTGTGTGACATTCCCTCACATAATCACACTAACACACTCCGGCGAGACAATAGCTTATAGAAGAACCTAATAAAATGGATGTTTTGTGTTAAAAAGGTATCGTTCTGTAATCGAATCCTCGGCAGCCGTCCGTTAGAGAAATAGCAATGAAATGTTATGATAAAGATAATAATAAGTTCATTTTATGTAGCGCCTTTCACAAAACCCAAGGGCGCTTTACAACAAGTATAAGATAAATACAATTGACACAACATAAGAGGCACGTAGTTCAAGACAAGCAGACACATCAAACAATAATAGAAGAGGAAAATAGAAAAGTTTTTAAGTTTTATGATGCGGGAAAGAAGCGGAGACACGATGAAAATAGCGTTATTGAATTATTCATAAGTGATAAGTGGATTCTGTAGAAGATATTGTGCACTGTAGAGTTTTTTAATGAAAAAATAGTCAAATAGCAGCAATTAAAGAGATGTGATGAATGTATTCGTCTGGCGGCCCTAATACTGTATATACGCATATATAGTTACATTTATTTATATAGCTTTAATAGCTTTTAAATACATATAGATTACATTATAGTCTGTTTATAATTGTAAGACCAATTAAATAGATAAATAAGGTTCAAAGTTAATTATATCACCATCATCATCACAATAATAATAATAATAATAATAATAATAATACAGAAAGAAGTCACACCACGTTTTTACACCCGGCGTTATAACATCAGTGCAAAACCATGACCAAATCAGCCAGAGATTCAGTGGCGTAGGAGCTGCGATTGAATGTGGTTTAACATGAATTAACATGGTCTAATGTGGTTAATGACACGGTTTATGACATGTCTTATCCTCATTAAACCTCATCGTGTCTGTCCACAGATTGTCGAGGTCTGGTCGTGTAATCAGTTTGTTCAAATTAGGTGCTTCAGCCCGAGCTTGTCACACGTGGCTGGGATGCGTTATTATAAAATCCAAACTTTCTAACCTAAAGTTAGTTGAGTGTTAAACAAGTTAGGCAAAGGAAATCGAGTGAGCTCTGCTGGAAAGCCAAAATTTCCACAACGAGCTCGTTCTCGTTCCATCTGCTTCAGCTGCCGAGGATGCCGCGGCCTAATGGTACAGCTTCTGTTAATGGTCTGGATTGAATATGTGTGCTGGGTCTAATGTTATAGCTCGGGTTAATGGTGATGGTGAAAGTGTTAGTGCCGCAGCTGTAGCCCCGGCTCGTCGTCCCCGTGCTCCTAAAGGGCCCTCCCCGGTCTGAATGAGGGGCCCCTGCTATTCAGCAGCCTGTGTGCATATTAGTTAATTATTGTCTGGAGCGAGGTCTCCGCAGGAGTGCGAACGCAGAAGAGGCACGGTGAAGATGGCAGGAAATGCACCCTCCTGCGAGGGAAGAGGGGATAAAGAAGCAAATGCGGCACTGTTGATGTGGAAAAGAGGTTGTGGTGTGTAAGTGTGTGTATAATGTGTCTGGGTTTATGTTTGGGACTGGTTGCGGGAAGTCTGACTGTTTAAATGCTGCTTTTTACATCGCCCCAAGCGAAGAGAGATGGAGTGTGTGTTTGTTTGTGAGTCTGTCCGTGTGTGTGAGTGTGTTATCCTCAGGGCATTTAACAACGTTGACACGTGAAGATCTCCAGGGACTTTGTGGGCTGCTGGACTTCACATAATCGACAGGAGTAACACACACGGCTGATAATCACACTCCTGAGAAAGCAGGCCCATCTGTGGACGCACAAACAGGACACCGAGGCTGGAATAAGTGTTGTTTCCTCACACGGTAGCTATTCCATTATTGTGCTGCCATGTTGCTAAGGTTTGTGGTGAACATCTGAAAAATTGTATAGTTCATTTACTTTAGCTCTCACAACTGAAGGATGTTCACATGGAGGAATGGACGAGTGAAGAACAGCACTGACAGAGATACGGATGGGTAAAGGGGTCAGAAGATGGACAGTCAAGTCGAGTCAAATCTATTTCTATGAAACTTTATACTGCGGCGCATCATCTCAAAGCAAGCCTGGAGTGACAGTGGCAAGGAAAAGCTCCCGAAAATGTTATAAGGAAGAAACCTTAGGAGGTCCGAGACTCAAAAAGGGACCCGACCTCCTTGGGCAGTCTAGATGTTATATATAAGAATGAAAGCAAATTACTTAAATTATACATTTATAATAATTGAAATACACAGAAGCTCAATAGGCTCATTTAAATAGAAAACATACAGTGGGGCAAAAAAGTATTTAGTCAGTCACTGACTGTGCAAGTTCTCCTACTTAGGAAGATGAGAGAGGTCTGTAATTTTCATCATAGGTACACTTCAACTATGAGAGACAAAATGAGGAAAAAAATCCAGGGAATCACATTGTAGGACTTTTAAAGAATTTAATTGTAAATCGTGGTGGAAAATAAGTATTTGGTCACCCACAAACAAGCAAGAATTCTGGCTCTCACAGCCTGTAACGTCTTTTTTAAGAAGCTCTTCTGTTCTCCACTCGTTACCTGTATTAATGGCATCTGTTTGACCTCGTTATCTGTATAAAAGACACCTGTCCACAGCCTCAAACAGTCAGACTCCAAACTCAACCATGGCCAAGACCAAAGAGCTGCCGAAGGACACCAGGAAGAAAATTGTAGACCTGCACCAGGCTGGGAAGAGTGAATCTACAATAGGCCAGCAGGTTGGTGTGAATAAATCAACTGTGGGAGCAATTGTAAGACATACAAGACCATTGATAATCTCCCTCGATCTGGGACTCCATGCAAGATCCTCATGCCATGGGCTCAAAATGATCATGAGAACGGTGAGCAAAAAAATTCCAGAACTACACGGAGGGACCTGATGAATGACCTGCAGAGAGCCTGGGACCAAAGTTAACAAAGGCTACCATCGGTAACACACTACGCCGAGAGGGACTCAGATCCTGCAATGCCAGGGCGTGGCCCCCTGCTTAAGCCAGTACATGTCCTCAGGCCCGTCTGAAGTTTGCCAGGAGAGCACTATTGATGATCCAGAAGAGGATTGTGGGAGAATATCATTGTGGTCAGATGAACCCAAAATAGAACTTTTTTGGTACAAAAACTCACTCACCATGTTTGGAAGGAAGAAGAAGAATGCTGAGTTGCATCCCAAGAACACCATACCTACTGTGAAGCATGGGGGTGGGAAACAATCATGCTTTGGAGCTGTAATTTTGGCCTGCAGAGGGGACAGGACGACTAATCCGTGTTAAGGAAGAATTGAACGGGGCCATGTATCGTGAGATTTTAAGCCCAAAACCTCCCTTCCATCAGTGAGAGCATTGAAGATGGAACGTTTCCTGGGGCTTCCAGCATGACAATTGATCCCAAACACACCGGCTTCGGGCAATGAAGGAGTGGCTCTGTAAAAAAGCATTTCAAGGTCCTGGAGTGACCTAGCCAGTCTCCAGACCTCAGCCCCAGTAGAAAATTTGTGGAGGGAGTTGAAAAAAAAGTCCGTGGTTGCCCCAAAACATCACTGCTCTAGAGGAGATTCTGCATGGAGGAATGGGCCAAAATACCAGCTACAGTGTGTGCCAACCTGGTGAAGACTTACAGAAACGTTTGACTTCTGTCATTGCCCAACAAAGTTTATGTTACGAAGTATTGAGTTGAACCAAATTTATTGACCAAATACTTATTTTTCCACCACAATTTACAATTAAATTCTTTATAAAATCCTACAATGTGATTCCCTGGATTTTTTTTTCTCATTTTGTCTCTCATAGTTGAAGTGTAGCTATGATGAAAATTACAGACCTCTCTCATCTTTCTAAGTCGGAGAACTTGCACAATCAGTAACTGACTAAATACTTTTTTTCCCCACTGTATTTAAAAAATATATAATTAAAATAATATAGACTATAGTAGTTAAACAGAATTCAATTATAATTATGATATATTGTGAGGAATATAACAAAACAGAGAATATAAAACTAGAATAGAAGACAATACTATTATATAATACATAAAATAATAAATATTATCAACTTTATTTAGTCTAGCAAACAGACTCATTGTACGTTCTCCCTCCAGCGGCTAGGTTTTGGTTGCAGGGCATCCTCAGACAACAGGAGGATCTGAGGGGGAGTTGAAGACTTAACTTATATTAATATTTACATTTATGTCATTTAGTAGAACCCCTTTGCTCAAGGCCCTTAATCAACAGTAGCAGACTGGTAGAGGTGGGATTTGAACCATGGACCTTCTGGTCCATAGTCCAGTACCTTAATCGCTAAGCCACCATGTCCCACTTATGATCTCAGTAAAGCTATGAGGACTGGAACTGGTGATGGAAGAAGAGCTTAGGTGGGTTCGGAACTGGTACCGTAAGAAGAGCTCAGATAGAAAACAGAATGTTTAGTTAGGGGGGTTAAGAACGCGGAGATTATTATTGCATTTGAGCAAGTGTAGCTTGAGACCCGGCATCACCAACTATAACCTCATAGAGTGACTGAAGCAGAGTGACTTTGGTTTGGCAGCAGGACCGCTGGTAAAGAACGCCGTCTCATTTATATCAGTAAAATAGTTATTTCAAAGGTGGGTGAAGACTCTCATAAAACAGGTGTATAAATCCTGATTCTTCTATGTTTACTGTGAACCAGATCCATTCAAGACTTCCTGTGCTCATGATTATTTGTTTGAAAGGTTCTATTAAGGCTACGAGTTTTATAATCAAGTCATACAGAGGAAACCCAGCGAGCGTTTGTAGCGAGGAACTCTGGGCTGTGCATCAGATGGTGTGATTTCAGCAAAACGAGCTTCTTTGAATTTGCACTCAAGCCCTGGAGCTCTTGGGGCTTAAACTGCGCTGCAGACCAACACTGATCATCTCAAATGCAGCAGTCTGTAGTTAGTGACGAGCCCACTCCATTTTAAAAGACTGTGGGATGCCGTGAACGATTAAAACTGCACCAAAAGTTCACAAAGAGGACGAGACGATCAGGGTCAAGCCGGATAACAACACTACATCAAGACTTTCAACCAAATTTTGGAACATGCCTGCTGGGATTTGCTTCCCTGCAGCAACAAGGGAGGTCAGAACTCATCTTGGGAGTGTTATACACTCACCAGCCAATTTATTAGGTACAACAGTTTGTTAAGGGATGTATCTAATCAGCCAATCACATGGCAGAAACTCAATGCATTTAGGCATGATCAAGATGATCAAGCTGCTGAATCAAACAGCATCAGAATGAGGAAGAATGGTGATTTAAGCGACTCTGAACGTACCATGGTTGTTGGTGTCAGACGGGCTGGTTTGAGTATTACAGAAACTGCTAATCTACTGGGATTTTCACACACAGCGCCATCCCTAGGGTTTACAGAGAATGGTCTGAAAAGAGTAAATATCCAGTGAGGGAAGTTCTCTGGGTGAAAATGCCTGGGTGAAATGCAGAGCATGCAGACTGGTTGGGGCTGGTAGAAAGGTAACAGTAACTCAAATAACCACTCTTTATAACCGAGGTATGCAGAAATGAATCTCGGAATGCACAACACGTCTAACCTTGAGGCAGATGGGCTACAGCAACTTAAGACCACACCAGGTGCCACTCCAGTCAGCTAACACTAGGCCACTGAGGCTACAATTCACACAGGCTCACCAAAACTGGACAATAAAAGATTGGAAAGCGTTGGCCAGTCTGATGAGTCTCGGTTTCTGCTGCAACATTCGGATGGTCGGCTCAGAATTTGCCATAAACAACATGAAAGCACCAGTCATATCAACAGTTTAGACTGGTGGTGGTGTACTGGTGTGGGGGATATTTTCTTGCAGCACTTTAATACCAACTGAGCATCATTTAAACCCCACAGTCTAGCTGAGTATGTTTACCATGTGCATCCCTTCATGAGCACAGTGTCTTCTGATGGCTACTTCCAGCAGGATAACGCTCCATGTCCCAAAGCTCAAATCATCTCGAACATCACCAGATCTCGGTCCAAAAGCAGTGACTGCGTGATGCTATCCTGTAAATGTGGACCAAAATCTCTGAGGAATGTTTCCAGGACCTTCTTGAATCTACGCCATGAATTAAGGCAGATTTGAGTCAACCCTATAAGTCAACATTCTAATTCACCTCTTAACCTCCCTGGTTCATATCCCGGCTCTGGGGAGGTGAGTTTTCACTTTTCAGGCCCATTGGCACAAGGTCTCATATAAAATACATCCAAAATGCATCCAGACCTTTAAGGGTTCGACCGGTCTTACAATCCTCTGCAGTAAAAAAAAACATAAGACAATCTTAATTACCTGGCGTCCTTTATCTACATTCCTCACATTAGCATAGTGACAGCGTGTGTGCGCGCGGGTTAACTGTAAGTTCAGACGTTAGGAGGGTGGATCTCTATTGCCAGTCGTTACCGTTCAGCTCTGCTTATTGAATTTGTGAATTAATGCATCGTGTTGGGAATGTGCGGCCCAGCCACCCTCAATTACCAACCTGAGGGACCTGCTTAACACAGCAATTAACAACATAATTAAGTGCTAAAGTCGCTGCGCCATTCTTCCGCTGCAGGAACAAGAGTGGTATTGATTAGACGAGGGCGAGCTGACCCCTGATTGATCTGCTGATTGATCGGCTTGCATAGGCATTCATCACTCACTCCGGACAGCAGAGAGAGAGAGAGAGAGAGAGAGAGTGTTATTCTCATGACACCAATGAGTGACAAAATTGTCACATTTAACACATTACAATCTACAGCAAATGTTTGGGCCCTCTGGTCAAATTAAAAGCTAATATTTTAACACAACCTCTTTACATTCTAAAGCATGTATACCCCAATCAGCCATAACATTAAATATACAAAAATAACATTGGCAGCGTGAGGCTCTGGGCAATGTTCTGCTGGCAAACCTTGGGTTCCTGGCATTCATGAGGATGTAACTTTGCCACATACCTACATGTGGCCCTGCGATGGACTGCTACTCTCTCTAGGGTTGTTTCCCACTTTGTCCCCTGCCCTTCCTGGACCCCTAAATCGGATATGAACATGTGTGAACGATGAAAGGATTTACAGAGACGTTTCCAGGCAATCCAGGGAGTCTGAAAGTTAAGTAGACTTCAGAACCCACACCATGGCTGTCTTTTACACCTTAACTGATTGCGTGTTTTGATTTGCAGAACATATGTCCTCCGTATTTGCAGAGTTGTTGTTTAAATGGTAGAAACGTCGCAGTGCTGCGAGGCTGCTTGCTCGCTGAACAGATGTTCGTGTACAGCATGAGTTAAATGCTTTTCAAGCAGCTCTCCAGGAGCATAATCACTACAGATGTGTCCTGAGCCAGCAACATCCTGCCTGAATCTGAAACGCACACCAAGCTACGCTACACGGCCAAAAGTATGTGGACACCCCTTCTTGTTAGGTGCACGGAATCAAGCCATGTCATCGCCATAGACACTTACATTACATTTACATTTACAGCATTTAGCAGACGCCCTTATCCAGAGCGACTTCCAACTGATACAGTCTTACAATCCAAGCAGTTGTGGGTTAAGGGTCTTGCTCAAGGACCCAACAGTGGCAGCTTTGGCAGAGGTGGGATTTGAACCCTGGACCTTCTGGTCCATAGTCCTGCACCGTAACCACTAGGCTACCACAGTCCTCACACTTGAATGTGAAGAGCGGAGTAACTTTTAACATGACCCTGTTATAAGATGCCACTTTTCCAGCAAGGCATTTGTTTGTTTGTTCTGTTTAACGTTGCATCAGCATCGATAGCTGTTCACGACAGGAACGAGCACACATCGATACTAGTCAGACATATTCGTACTTGGCCAATTTAGAGCAACCGGTTAAGCTAACGCATGTCTTTGGAATGCGGGAGAAACCTGAGCACCTGGAGTAAACCCACACGGACACGGTGAGGACACCTGATTTTGTACTTTCCCTTCCTCCCTGTCAGTAATAACTACAGCCAGATCCTTCATCTCACAGTCCTGACCTGCTGGGGTTAAATGATAGTGAACCCGGGTTACTGCGTCTCTGGGCCTCCCCTGGGACGTGAGAGATGGAGAAACAAAAAGGAGATAGGTGCGTAAATGGGCTGGTGACGGAACATCAAATAAAGTGCCTGATCTTATTGTGTCAATAAACTAATCCTGCTTTTAGGATCTGACCTCTGACCTCCAGACGCTGGACAATTCAGGAACACGACAGGACGTCCCTGGGGAGAAATCAGGACGAGAGAGAGGTAACATACACAGTGCTTCAGTCTATATGTAGTACAAAGGTTGAAAGGACGTTTATCAAGTAGATTTCCACCAAATTAATGCTGACATTCTATAATAAAACAGTTTAATGTGTCATGAAAAGGAATATATTCTCCATATCGCAGACTCAGACCGGACAGAAAACGTTAACACGAGTTAGAAACACGACGAATTGAGCGGACTTCCAGTGTGTCTCACCACTAGATGGCAGCACCTGCTGGAACAGATGCAGAATGCCTCACGAATACCTAAATACATTCATTGCAATCATTGAAAGCGAGGCACTTGGCATTTGTTAACCTCCTTTACTCCATTAAAGCAACATCTGCAAGCATAAGGTTGAGTACAGTGTGCTGATCCCTGAGGTCACACGGGGTTGAAGTGACTCCAGAAACGTGTGGCTGATCTGCGAGGGTCACCTGCTATGACAGCCAAACGTTCGGAGTCAGGGCTGGTTCTTTTGGGGTGAACTCTCACCCTGTAATTACACGGGAGCTCGCCCCGACAGAGGCACTCGCATACGCTCAGAAACCCACATACACTGCATGTCAAGGCTCCCTTTGTTCGGGATTGGATGCACTGTACTTTCCATTGTTTGCTACTTCGGCGTGAATGAGGGCCTACATTATTTAGAAAACAGTTGTATGTAATATTATCTGTGCGCTTTAATGGTGAGTTGGGATAATGCTTGAATAGGATCAGGGCAGACAAAGGCAGAGGGGACATTCTGTAAAAGTAAAAAAAACCACAGACAAATGAAACCCAAACGGTAGACCACTTTGCAGAGACACGTGTACAAACCCAACAGCCATTCAAGCCTGCATCTACATTCAAACCTGTTGCAGAAAGCTACCTTGTCTTATTATGGCTGGAAGGCTAGTGCTCGGGCATGGGCGTTTGCCCTTGGGCTCTGGAGCCTCATTGTGGCTTTGGAGGAGCCTCAGCTGCACGGCTGTGGTTTTTAATGAGAATGCCCCGCTATAGAAAACAGGTACGATTCGGGGTTCGTATGTCAACCAGCTTTGTTAGGTCTGACAATGTGGTTTGATTCTTACGGACGGGGTAAACGTCCCCCTGGAGTCTGCCCATCAGGCCTCTCTATGGTTCCTGCGGACGGGAGCGTCTCGGGATCAATACCGCACTAAATCAGGATGCCACTTTCCTCTCCGATACCTTAATCTGCACTTTTATGTCTGTATGTAATTTCGTTTATTGATTGCACATTGTGCTGTAATCTTGTTCAGACAGGAACGAATGCGTGTGTGTTTTGCATCAGGGTGATGAAAGGGAGGTGTATCTGGCTCTCCACACACCACATTCATCACTAAACACAGGAGCTTAGGATATACTTAAATTCCTCCTAATGCGCCTCCTAACTTTGCAAAGCCCCTTGATGCCAATTAAGGGCCCTTAGAATTAGCAAAACAGACTTCCTTAATCTCTAATTGAATTCTTTGACATGCTAGCCGGCCCTTAATTATTCCTTGATTTCCTGAAAATCATTTTAAGGCATTGCGTCAGTGTATTTTCATTAACAATTAAGGGTTTTATTATCTTTTTATTATTAAGTCTGGTCCTTTCGCTAATAAGAGTTCCTAATTCCTTACCCTAATCTCCTCACATGTCCCTAAATACGGACGTTTTAAGGATTACTGTGTAATATGAAGAGGTTTGTGGGCTGGATTGTGTTTGGTGGCCTGCCATCTTTGACCCTCCATCTCGTGCCACCAGAGCACCACCTGTTGATTTGTCAGTCCGAATATGCTGAAACCACTTCATGTCTATTAAGAACCATACGGTAACATTCACTCACATTTCCATACCAGCTCAGTCCCCTTTAGGGTTGGTGTCTAGCTCGGTATGCAAGGCAGGAACCAACCGTGGAACCAACCAACAAACCCACCAACCCAGGGAACCAGTCCACTGACCTAACACACATCGTTTGCATTGTGGAAGGAAACCGGGGTAGATGTAGGAAACCCATGCAGATAAGTGTAGAACATGCAAATTCCTCACAGGAAACGACAGGACCATGACTCGAACCCGGGTCTCCGGAGATGTGAGGTGCTAAGCACTGCGCCACCACGGCACCAGCATTTGGTATCCGTTTATATATATATTTATATGTGATATATAATATGATACATAATATAACATATATAATATATAATACTGTAAAAAACAAATATATATATATATATATATGTGTGTGTGTGTGTGTGTTCTCATGTATATAAGAGAACAAATCTATCTAAGAAAATAATATAATATAATAAATTAAAGATAATACAAGTTTAGGCAGCACACCTCGCACCGCTTTGGCTCTGGGTCACTGACCATAGTAGCACAGCAGAAATTACCCCTTGACTCCTGTGACTCCTTAATATGCTTATAATAATGCCATTTATCATGCTCGTGCTACAGCGGTCACGGCGTGTACTAAAGACCGATCATCACCCGCTCCGACGACAACTTACAATGCATGATTTATCAATTATTAAATAGTTAAATGGCGTTGCATTAGCCTATTACATGTCGACCCGTTCTGTTACCTGGACCAACACTTCAGACTGCTTGTAGTTCCTGTATTACGAACCATTTTGTATTGGTATACTTTACAAATACGATTATTGCCTGTGCTTGGTATATCCACAGCATGAAGGATATCCTTGCAGAACAGGTTTGTGAGACAGGAGAAGTCACAGCTTGATTCACGTGTTAAAATGGACGTTGCGTTTACTGCTAAACAGACCGATTCCATTCAAAATGACGCTATATTCAGGGGCTTGGTTTTGTACAGGATATGTTTTAAGTTTAATGTCTCTAAGTAGATAATGTAGTTTATAACGTCTTCTAACTAAAACATACAGATTATTTTAGTGGAAAGTACGGATTAAATTAACGCCATGACATGTTTATCGTTATATAATACGCCGTCAGGGTAAATAACAGCTCGTGTAGCGGTGGGTGTGAGATGATTCCATAAATCTGTCGGCACGGTCAAGCAGTGTGAGGGTTTCTTTATTGATGGCTTGGATATAGAAGCCAATGTCAAGCGTCAGCAGTGTTTACTGAAGACAGTCTGATCTAATATAGGCTTAGAGCGCTAAAAATGAGATCTATGGTGTGAGCATACATACCATGCTCTTATATCACAGGTCTGTGGCCTTCATTGCTGTATATATGTACTATATTATTTAACTTTCTTACTAATGTACTATTAGTTTGTCAGGCTGTAAACGTAGGGTGTGATTTAAGGAGCCATTTATTTGGAAACCGAATCTCTTCATTTCCAGTGAAACTGTTCTACGCCTCTGAGATTCCTTATGCCTTTAAGGACTCTAGACATGCATGTTTTTAAATTGGTCCTTCAAGGTTCATTGCTCATATATATTTCTCCCAAATTAGTCTCTAGAACTGTTTGGTGCGAACGCGGCTATGGACCTCTACTGATCTGGAATGAACGTGCAGTTAGCAATGCGCTAATGTTGCTTAAAGGGTATTTATAGGGTTACATTTTGAAGCAGCCATTACCAACACACCACTGGGAATTCACTATAATGACGCAGACTGAAACTCTGAAATTGAAATCAAACTTGTTTGTACCCCATATCAGTATGAGCTATTTATAAGCAGTGTGCTAGCCGGGCTACCTCAGCTTTTCTAGCTGTTGGACTTCTAAATGATTACACAGATTTGCATAGAATGGATTTTGTAACTGTGCAAAATGGCTGGGGTTTCAATGAGGGTCAAGTCAAGTCAGATCTATTTATATAGCGCTTTTTACAATGGAGCATTGTCTCAAAGCAACTTTACAAGTTTAGATTATCCCCTAATAACTACGTCCAATCCCAAGTTGAGCAAGCCTAGGGCGACAGTGGCAAGGAAAAACTCCCTGAGTGTTATAGGAAGAAACCTTGGGAGGACCAAGACTCAAAAAGGGACCCAACCTCCTTGGGCGGCGTAGATGATAAATCTAAGGGCGAAACTAAAGTCATGGAGTGAAAGGGGTATATTCAGGAATATTCCTAAATCCTAAAAAAGAAAACAGGTTTATTTGGGTGCATGGGCACAGACGAAAATCTACTATGTGAATTAATATTAGACATTATTGCTAATAGATTAAAATGGCCAGTTCAGGGGCTTTATGGAGAATTCTATGTGTGTAGAAAAACAACACATGTGCCTCACTGTCCACTAATGACTGCCTGTGTTTGTTTTCTTCGGCCTGCAAAAAGTTAAATACCTCCAGCTCATATGTCTGAAGAGAAATGTAGCTCCTTCAGAGTTAAACAGCTTGTCAATATGGAGGAAGAGTGAACAGAGAGGGTTTAGACTGATAAAATGGCTTTTAATTACCAGCCATTGTGTGTGGGTGCTTGGCCTCTCCTCTGAGCCATCTCCCGAGTTTGATTTCTGATAATTGGAAGTGCTGAGTGGACGCTTCAATTCGCAGCCGGTGTGAGGCCGTAACACATGGCCTCAGAGGGTCAGTCTGACGAACTGCCATCTGCATTTGTATCCTCATCAGCACTCTGCCGCTGGACGCATTAACCCCGCTCCTCCATTACCGTCTGTGTGTCTTCTACCCTGTAACAAATATGCCGAGCCGTTCATTGTAGTGGATGGCACTGGTGCACAGTACTGAGATAACAGAAGGTTCACCACCCTTGGTAAATCTGATGCTTGTGTGTATTTGTGTGTAACTGTGTGCCTGCACATTCTTCTGTATGTGTATTCACCTGCACAAACTGTCCGGTGTTTGTCCGGTCTAACAACGCTGTGCGGCCTATTATTGTAGGACTCCAGCAAAGACTTTTTCTCTCGCGATGCAAAAACCCGTGTGGTCAGCACGGCATCAGAGCATTAATCTAATGAGTTTGCAAACATCCTGCTTTGAAAGCACGCTATTTAACTTTCACCTTGAGACAAGAATACGGAGCAGTTGCACTTAACTGTGCTGAGTATTTAAGCTTTTAGCTTTTGTCCTCTCACTAAGTGCGTGCGGAGAACGTTACGAGTGGCATTCTTCCACTTCCCATTCAGCTTTTGAAAGCAAACCCATTGAGGGGGCAGTCTGGCGCTGAAATACCCCATAGCATGGACAAACCACATGCACTTTGTTTTGGATCTGGACGTGCAACCTGAGCTGGTGTGGCAGCCGCAGATCCTGATCTATTCATCATTCCACATCACTTTGGACAGCTGTTTATCCAGAACAGAGCAAAAAAAAGAAAGTGAAACCTCCTTGTGGAGGTATCAGTGTCTGTCAGGGTCTGTCAACATAACCTGCAGGTGATTGATGGAACAAATCATCCTCCTAAGAAAACAAATCTGAAGCAGCATGCTTATATTCATTGTTGCACAGGTTCTTCAGTTAAACAAAACCTGTCAACAGATCTGTAAGTAACACTTTGTGGAAAAATACTCCAACTCCAGACGTAATAACCATAAGGTACTGTGTTTCTTATTCCTAACCGGTTACGATTTCTCTTTATTGATTGTGGTGCAGTGATCAAGATACTGGACTACTAGAAGGTCCAAGGTTCAGTCCCAGCACTACCAAGCTCCCACTGTTGGACCCTTGAGCAAGACCCTTAACCTCTAATTGTTTAGATGATACTTTATAAGACAGTATTAGTTGTAGGTCGCACTGGATAAAGGTGTCTGCTGAATGCTGTAAATGTAAGTGCATGAATGGTTGAAAAACAATGTTTATGTCAAATTACTGGAACATACAGTGGTGTGAAAAGTGTTTGCCCCTTCCTGATTTCCTATTTTTTTTGCATGTTTGTCACACTTAAGTGTTTCGGAACATCAAACCAATTTAAATATTAGTCAAAGACAACACAAGTAAACACAAAATGCAGTTTTTAAATGGAGGTGTTTATTATTAAGGGAGAAAAAAATCCAAACCTGCATGGCCCTGTGTGAAAAAGTGATTGCCCCCTAAACCTAAAAACTGGTTGGGCTGCCCTTAGCAGCAACAACTGCAACCAAGCGTTTGTGAAAACTTGCAATGAGTCTTTTACAGCATTGTGGAGGAATGTTGGCCACTCATCTTTGCAGAATTGTTGTAATTCAGCCACATTGGAGGATTTTCGAGCATGAACGGCCTTTATAAGGTCATGCCACAGCATCTCAATTGGATTCAGGTCAGGACTTTGACTAGACCACTCAAGTCTTCGTTTTGTTTTTCTTCAGCCATTCAGAGCTGGACTTGCTGGTGTGTTTTGGATCATTGTCCTGCTGCGGAACCCAAGATCATTTCAGCTTGAGGTCACCAACAGATGGCCGGACATTCTCCTTCAGGTTTTTTGGTAGACCGCAGAATTCATAGTTCCATTTATCACAGCAAGTCTTCCAGGTCCTGAAGCAGCAAAACAGCCCCAGACCATCACACTACCACCACCATATCTTACTGTTGCTATAATGTTCTTTTTCTGAAATGCTGTGTTACTTTTACACCAGATGTAATGGGACACACACCTTCCAAAGAGTTCGACTTTTGTCTCGTCACTCCACAGGATGTTTTCCCCAAAAGTCTTGGGGATCATCAAGATTGACAGTGAGACAGTGTTCTGTAAAAATTGAGATGAGCTTTAATGTTCTTTTTGCTCAGCGGTGGTTTTCGTCTTGGAACTCTGCCATGCAGGCCATTTTTGCCTAGTCTCTTTCTTATGGTGGAGGCATGAGCACTGACCTTAACTGAGGCAAGTGAAGCCTGCAGTTCTTTGGATGTTGTTGTGGGGTCTTTTGTGACCTCTTGGATGAGTCGTCGCTGCGCTCTTGTGGTAATTTTGGTCGCCTAGCCACTCCTGGGAAGGTTCACCATTGTTTCATGTCTTCGGCATTTGTGGATAATGGCCCTCACTGTGGTTCGCTGGAGTCCCAAAGCTTTAGAAATGGCTTTATAACCCTTTCCAGACTGATAGATCTCAATTACTTTCTTTCTCAATTGTTCCTGAATTTCTTTGGATCTCAGCATGATGTGTAGCTTTTAGGATCTTCTGGTGTACTTCACTTTGTCAGGCAGGTCCTATTTAAGTGATGTCCTGATTGAGAACAGGTGTGGCAATAATCAGGCCTGGGTGTGGCTAGAGAAAGTGAACTCAGGTGTGAAAAACCATAGTTATGTTTTAACGGGGGTTGCAATCACTTTTTCACACAGGGCCATGTAGGTTTGGATTTTTTTTCTTCCGTAATAATAAACACTTTCATTTAAAAACTGCATTTTGTGTTTACTTGTGTTGTCTTTCACTAATATTTCAATTGGTTTGATGTTCTGAAACACTTGTGTGACAAACATGCAAAAAAATAAGAAATCAGGAAGGGGGCAAACACTTTTCACACCACTGTATATCCTGGGATGTTCAGCTACAAATATATCATCCATGCAACTCAGTGAATTCCAGGTTAGGCTCCAGACTCTTCCTCACAACCCAGTCGGATTAGTGGGGATAAAAAGGTGATATAAATCCATGATCAAGATCCAGTTTTGAAAGATTTTCTCAAGCAGTCTATACCCAAAGACAGTAAAGCAGCCTCAAAATATTATGGTCCCTGCACCATACTTCACATGAGGTTTTGGCATTGGTGCATACTTCGTAGTTACACATACAGGAGAGCTTGTTTAGTGCTGTTATGCAGAGTAGACGTTTTCATTTGCGTCTGTTAGGGTAATAGGGATTGTCGTGGACTGCTGTAGTGCTGTCTTTTTGTAATGTAAGTAAAATCCCAAGGTGACCCAAATCTGTAAGTCCCTGAAGGTCTGATGTGGCATCACACCACAAGTATTTTTTAAATAACATTAGAGCACAGTTCAGACTATGAGATGCCTCATAGTTTTTATCATTACCAGTGATTACCAAGGATTTTTGGATGAAATGTTCCATTAAATTTCTCATTTAGACCCTCATTTAGATCCATTTACACAGACAGAGAGAGACAGAGAGGGGGGGGGGTAGTAGAGGGGCCAATGAAAATATCTTCATTCATCATCCTCATTCATTTTCATGCCCACTTAATCCAGTTCAGGGGCCTGTGGAGCTGGGCAGGAACAAACCCTAGCCCAGGCACCACCCACACACACACTCACAGGGCTACTTCTTTGGAATGCGGGAGGAAACAAATGTTTGTGAACCCCTGGATTTTTGTTTACTTCACAGTGATTTAAAGAACAGAACAGTGTTGAACAGTGTCTGATCTTCACAGCATATTTGTGGAAGTGCATCATGGTGGGAACAAAGGAGATTTCTGAGGAGCTCAAAGTTTTTGGCTGGAAAATGGTATAAAACCATCTCTGAAGAGTTTGGACCCCACCAATTCACAGCAGACATAATACAGGAACAAATACAGTACAAATGGAGGAAATTCAAGTCAATTGTTTCCCTCCCCAGGAGTGCCTGACCAATAATGATCACTCTTAGTGCAAACCATGTAATAGGTCACAAAGTAATCCAGTAATCCAAGCAACTAAAGGCCTCTTTCACATTGGCTAATATATGAGTCCACCATTGGAAGAACACTGAACAACGATGGTGGTTGCAAGGAAAGCAAAACGAACACTGCTGCCCTACTGCTATGTGCTAAAGATCACATAGATAACCCAGAAGGGCATTAGAAAAACCCTTTGTGGATGGATGAGATCAAAATAGAATATTTTGGTGTAAATGAAAGAGTTATGTCTGGAGAAAGGAAAACACTGCATTCCAGCATAAGAACCTTATCCCATCTGTGAAACATGGTGGTGGTAGTATCATGGTTTGGGTCTGTTTTACTATAGCTGGACCAGGATGGCTTGCCATCATTGATGGAACAATGAATTCTGAATTACACCAGCAAATTCTAAAGGAAAATGTCAGGACATCTCTCAGGAGAACTGAATCTCAAGAGAATGCAGGTCATGCAGTAAGGCAACGACCCTAAGCACACAATTTGTTCTACCAAAAAATGTTACGAAGAATACAGTTAATGTTTTGGAATGGCCGGGTCACAGTACTGACCTTAGTCCAATAGAAATGTTGTGGAAGGATCTGAGGTGAGCAGTTAATGTGAGGAAACCCACCAACATCCCAGAGTTGATGCTGTTCTCTACAGAGGAATACAATTTGCTAAAAAAATTTCCAGTCTGATTTGCTTTGCAGATCAACAGTTACTGGAAATGTTTAGATGCAGTTATCGAAGAAGGGAGTCACACCACATACTTAAGAAAAGGTTCACATACTTTGCCACTTACATATGCAATACTGGATCATTTTTCTCAATAAATAAATGAGCAAGTATAATATTTTGTCTCATTGGTTTAACTGGATTCTCTTTATCTACCTTTAGGAACTGTTGTTTTAGGTGATATTTATGCAGAAATACAGAACATTTTAATTGTAGATCTAGTGTATATTAGTGCAGTATGTATTACTAATATTATATAGATGCAATATGTGTGCAGTATGTACTTTTCGAGTATGTAGTGTGCCAGTGCAATTGCCCTGAAGGCTGTAGAGCGGTTCCTTGTCCGGTGTTAATGATGTACTTTCCGGTAAACTTCCGCTAAGTTTTGTTGACAGTTGATAAGCGAAACTCTTAAAATGCTTTCACGACTCCACATTTAAGATTTTCTGACTCTTTTATTTCCTAGACAATCATTGAGTCAAAATGTTTACGATATGGCTGGCTATCTAACCAGCTTATTTTCCTGTTAGCGGTGGTTAGCTAGAATGCTAGCTGTTGTTAGCTTTTAGGGACGTATCCCAAATGCGTCTTTCTGTGCTACCTAGGGACACTATACCCAATAATATCGAACTGCTTTGGCAACCTATAAAGTGCACTCTGTTTATCAATGGCAGCAAATTGGGATGGAGCGCGTCTGTGTGCTGTAGTGGAGGAGCAGCAGGGCAGCAGTAGCTGGATCATGAGTATGATTAGACATATTTGTTATGCTCTTGTTGCTTCTGAATAACGGCTGGAACATGGACACTGAAAGTGTTGTGATCCGGATAAAGACACCGAAGGGGGACATGGACTCTTCCGTGGACTGTCCTTCACTTTTGAGCTTTAACGATATTCTGGTAAATACGTCTTTTTTGGCAAACCCTTTAATTTTACTGTGCAAAATATGAACCTAATTAACTGTCATTATATTTCATTTGTGCTTTGCAGCTTGCAGTCAGAGATGTGATGCCTGAAGCCACCATTACTGCGTTTGAATGTGAGATCTATTTATTTTAGGATATTTTGTAGATATGTAGACCCCTGTCCCATAGGACTTTCCATGTAGGTGCATTTATACTAATAAAGTTTGTTAACCTGTTGGATTTTCCCAGAATTCTGCACCAGTTACTCATAAAATGTCTGATCTGTATGCAGGTCTTAATAACAGACACATACATTATGTCTGATAGCACACAAACAAATTAAGGAAGTCATTGGTTCATTTTCTTATCCACTTAATCCTGTCAGGGTCACAGGAAAGCCAGTGCCTAGCTGGCAGCACAGGGTACAAGGCAGGTACAACCCTAGACTACCAATCGATCGTAGGGCACACGGTTTACATTTAACATTTTATGGATCCTCCTCGTATCCCTGGAGAACACGAGTCAGGTGTATGTGTGCCCTGGATGTGATGCAAGGCCATCACATGGACGGCGGTAGTCATTGTGGCGTCTTTGGGGGATGATCTACAGATTGGTCTGATGTCCCTCAGATAGACCGCTGGCTCTCAAACCTGGGTCTTGTTTGGTTTTAGACTGCAGCACAACCCCACAAACCTGATGTTCCTATGTAACACTGTGTACAATGCAGATTCTCTGGCCCAACCTGACAACTTCTACCTTCAGACATTTAGGACTTTTTGCTCTTTTGGATGAAAGTTAAGAGTACATTTTAAAATAGAACCTTGGCTGAAGTTGTGGTACATTTCAAATATAGATGCAGAAGTTCTAAATGTTCTCATCACACTGCAGTGTATAACAGGATACAGGTATTTATTTAGTCATTTCCACTATTCTGTTGTAATACGTCCTCTGTTTTAGACGAGGACGAGGTTGGAGACCGAATAACAGTCCGGAGTGATGAAGAACTCAAAGCCATGCTGTCGTATGTGAGTACCATCTCTGATTTTTGATTATTTTTCCAGAAAAAGACCATGAAAAATGTCCAGATTGTTGCTGTGTTGATATCATGTGAAAACACTGTGAGAGGGATTTCTGATATTTTCACTGCTCAAGCAGAATAAATATGGTATGTTTAATAGCTATTGCTATGGATTTTGGAATGAATCCCTTTCATTTAAAGAAATAAAACTTAATAAACCAACGTTAAAAGAAAGTATGTGGAAAGGTTTGGAAAATGCTTTCGACTGTTGGACCCAAAACTTTGATTGCATTCGTCACAGTCTTTGTGAGCTTCTCACCCTGTTCCACTTACAAAAAACTGGTTTCTTGGCTGCTACCCTTCCAAAAAGACCTTTCTTGATCAAACTTTTTTGGACTATTGAAAGGATAACTTGGCATCCTGGTGAAGCTGCCAGATGCTGTTATTGCTCAAGTGTAAGGGGAGGCCACATTATATAGTTGCCACTGTAGCCTATAGAAGCAGTTTTTTCTTTTTTCCTTCAGTTTTTTAATACTGCCTACAAATTTCCTGTATTTTCTGGTTGTATTCTAATAAAGAGCCTAATAAATGATTATATATGGTCATTTTATCAATGCTAAAACTAGTGTATATGTGATCTGCCGGTGGCCTGTATATAGTACTGTATATCTCGATATTTTGAAACCTCCTCTAAGGTACTTTTTAATGCCTTATATATAATAAGTCGGACCATCGTAACATGGGCAGTACCTAGCGTTGGCAAGGCTCACTGCAGAGCTGGCAAGGTTCACAGTTGAATATAAAAACGCAGTTTATATAAGAGCACATCATCATCATGTAATGCTTATTTATGAGCCAGGATCTGTGTGGGATGTCAGTAATATGTGATTCTTACAAACCTTTACAGTGTATATTTTTGAACTCATTTATCTGTCATTGTCTGAGTGGGTTTGTGTGAAAGGGGGAAAAAAGACTGAAAGCTGCCTTTGGATATATATTCTCTTATATCAAAGTGTTTGTGGAGGCAAAAAAATTAAAATGCTGACAGTTGAAGACTAAACTGTAGCCTGTTTTGAACTGAGCTGTTTTTGTTTGACGGGAAAAGCTATTAACATCTCTTCTTGTACGCCTATTCATTTCGGAGCAAGATCTTCCCAGCAGATTGGCAGGGGTAACAAGTAGCTGTGTTTCTTATCTCTTTATCTCATTCATATCCTCATTTGGTGTAACGCTTGATGTTTCCATGGTAACACATGACCCCTGGCGGGCTCGTATGCCAGCGCGGCATTAACCACGCGCGATGGAGCAAAACGTCAAATTACATTTCTGTACTCAAGGCGTCTAAATGCTGGCGTTACAAATGTTGCAGACAAAAGTGCTGCTTTAGCAGAGGATTTTATGAACTAACGTTTAAGATTAATAATAATCTTACCATCAGTAAGCGTCTAAGTCATATCTTCTAAAATATTCATAAATAATAATATTTTTATTATGGAACTTGCTTCTGTCATGAATAGCCATTGGTGCTGATTGCTACGTGAGGGAAAATGCATAAAATGACTAAAAAGATCAATCCGAAACCTTCTCTAATTAACAGGGCTGTTGAAAAGATCTGATTGGTTGATTCCAATGAATCCGATTGATTCCAGTGAAGTTGGGACGTTGTGTAGAACATAAATAAAAACAGAATACGATGATTTGCAAATCCTTTTCTACCCATATTCAACTGAATACACTACAAAGACAAGATATTTAATGTTGAAAGGGATAAACTTTATTGATTTTTGCAAATATTCACTCATTTTGAATGTGATGCCTGCAACAGGTTCCAAAACAGTTGGGACAGGGACAACAAAAGAATGGGAAAGTTGAGGAATGAACAAAAAACACCTGCTTGGAACATTCCACAGGTGAACGGGTTCATTGGAAACAGGTGAGTGTCATGATTGGGAATAAAGGGAGCATCCCCCGCAAGGACGGGGCGAGGTTCCCACAAATAGTCCAACAGTTTAAGAACGTTTCTCAACGTGCTGTTGCAAGGAATTTATCATCTACAGTCCATAATATCATCAAAAGATTCAGAGAATCAGGAGAAATCTCTGCTAGTATGTGGCAAGGTGAAAACCAACACGGAATGCCCGTGACCTTCTATCCCTCAGGTGGCACTGCAGTAAAACCGACATCATTCTGTAACAGATATCACCACATGGGCTCAGGAACACTTCAGAAAACCACTGTCAGTGAACACAGTTCGTTGCTCCATCTACAAGTGCAAGTTAAAACTCTACCATGCACAGCGAAAGCCATACATCAACAACACCCAGAAACGCTGCCGGCTTCTCTGGGCCCGAGCTCCTCTGAGATGGACTGAGGCAAAGTGGAAAAGTGTCCTGTGGTCTGACGAGTCCACATTTCAAATAGTTTTTGGAAATCATGGACATCGTGTCCTCTGGTCCAAAAAGGAAAAGGACTGTCCGGATTGGTATCAGTGCTAAGTTCAAAAGCCAGCATCTCTGATGGTATGGGGGTGTGTTAGTGCCCATGGCATGGCTAACTTGCACATTTGTGAAGGCACCATTAATGCTGAAAGGTACATACAGGTTTTGGAGGAACATCTGCTGCCATCCAAGCAACGTCTTTGTCAGGGACGTCCCTGCTTATTTCAGCAAGACAAAGCCAAGCCTCATTCTGGACGTGTTCCAACAGCGTGGCTTCGTAGTAAGAGAGTGCGGGTACTAGACTGGCCTGTCTGCAGTCCAGACCTGTCTCCCAGTGAAAAAGTGTGGCGCATTGTGAAGCGCAAAATGCGGCAACGGAGACCCCGGACTGTTGAGCAACTGAATGGGAAAGAATTCCACCTACAAAGCTTCAACAATTATTGTTTTTTTTGGGTTGCTCAGACTAAGATAAAAATAAGTTTTAGGACGAGCTCGGTTAATCGCAGTGACATGTTGATGCTGGAGTCGTAGAGCTGGGTTACAGAGATGCACGAAGATTAATGGCGGTTATTTAACTCTTGGAGGTCATAAAATAGAAAAGGATAACTCGTATGCGCTTGGTTTTCTTTACCAACCCTAGGGTGTAGGGTTTGTTCTCGTTTTTGTGATTTTTGTCCTTGTTTTGTGCATCACTTTCATGTTTTCCCTTCGAGCCAACATTAAATGCATTCCTCAATACTTACTGTTCATGTCATGGATGTCGGGTGTAATGACTTGGAAACGTTTCTCTCTGAAGTGCAGCAGGAACTAAATGAACTATCAACTTTTATTATATATTATTCAGTACTTAAAGATGCGCCTCATTAGGAGCGTGCCCCCCTCTGCGCTGAGGAATTGTTCAAAATCCACTTTCAGCTGGTGTTGTCTTTCACCCCTTATCAGCTCCTAGTCATGGAACTAGACACTATTTTTGATTCCTTTTTTCCTTTTTTTTTTTAAAGTTTCTATATCAGTTGCTGTTTTAGAAGACTTACAGATATTTTTGAAGCCTATAAATGGACCCGTGTCTTGTCCCTCTCCAGTAATTCATTAGGTGCAGGTGGATTTGTGCCCTGTTTGGGATGCCAGTCTGGCCTCCCCTCCCACACTGGCCAGAAGGCACCTCAGGGACTCGAACCCCGGTGTCTGTTGGGTCCCAAGAACTGAATTTACTTATTTGTTTTTTATGCAGAATTGTGACGGTGTAGTTTGTTCGGTTTGTGTTAACATCCTTTAATGTAGGAACTTGAAATCACAGCAGATATTCGTTCTGACTGAGTTGTACTCTTATATAATAGCTCCTGTGGCTCGGAGCTAAGAGTCAGCTGCTGGAAACAGCAGATTCTGAGGACCTGGGTTTGAACCCTGAACTGAGCTTGCAGCATGAAGGTCTCTGTGATGACCTGGCGTCCCATTTAGGGAGCACTGTCGCCAGTGAGATAAGTGGGGTAAATGGGTTTAAAGCAAGAACAAGCATCAGTAATTTGCCGGCTCACCATTGTGGTAACCCGGGTTCGACTTTCAGTGGTATCTTCCAGTCAGGCGGAGTCGGCTGTGACTGAGGGAGGGCAGGCTAGACAGATTGATCTCTTGGTTCTTCGACAGCGACCTCCTCCAGCCCTGCAATGGTCTGGTGCCCCGTTCAGGACACAGTAACAGTATTACACCCTAACTAGAGCAAGTGGGGTTAAAAGAAGGGGGAAAAAAGTTTCTGGTGGGAGAAAGCCCAACGCCGACACAAACAGTGTTTGCCGCAGCACATGCATCACACACGTCACATGTCTTATGCAGTAGGTTAAATTTGACCCATCATGCTGTTCACGATCAAGCTGAGGGGTTTGTGTTTTGCCTACGTGGCTGTTTGGTCTCCACCGGGCCGTGCTTGTATGGATTGCGTTGATGTCATTAATTCCAGATGAAGGAATAGCTATTATGTTGAACTGGTAGGTATTATGAGTCGGCTGCTTTGGAGACTACTTAGGCAAGTAATTCTTCACGTCTCCAGTGCCCTTGAAATGCTCTCGGCTTGATGATGGAATGGGCACCTGAAGTTCCTTTTAGGTTTCTGTTTTGGTGGTAGGAGAAGCTGCATTTTCTATTGAGACCGAAATCCTGTCTTGGCGGTTTTGGTAACTGATTTCTGTTAGGATCTCATTTATAACGGCTATTAAAAATGTATCCTATCATTATCTGTACTCTGTGAAAGATACAGAATTATTTTAGCATCCAGTTATGAGAAGATCATTTGTCATGTTTCATAATTGTGGCATTTCAGCTCTTTTAGTATTGGTATCCAGCAATTTTTGATTAAAAAATAATAATGTTTTCATTTTATGTATTGAATTTAATGTACATATTAGGTATTAAAAGTTAGAAGGACAAAAGTGGAACTTTTTTCTCTTAAAGGATGGCGAGTTCAAACAGCGAGTTCAAACAGCATACTGTCACTAACACCAGGTGGCTTTTTGTTTCTTTTGTAGTTTGTATTTACTGTACCTTGTCCAAATAAAAAATGCTAGACAGTCAAACATCTCTATTTACCATCTAGTAAGTCCATTTGTGACTTATTCTAATGATGTGACAAAATAGCTGCGTCTGGAAGCTTCTATCCGAGTTTAAGTGTGTAGAAGATCATATAAATGAAACCAGTCATTAAAGAGATGGGTAGAATTTATTTTCTACGCCTTCAGGAAACATTTTGACATTTTTGAAACCACACGGCGTCAGTCACTGGTGGAGATTCCTAAGTGTCCTTATTTTCCTGCACAGTTTCATTCCCTGCTGCAATGTTCTTCAGATGAAATGGCTATTTTATTGCTTTAATTCAGAGTCTCGTTTCTTTAAGCTGTCAGTGTCCGGCGTGACACACACATACAATCGCACGCTTCAACCGGGCTCACTTCACTAATTGTGGAACACTCTATTCAGGGTGTGTTAATGATAATTCGGTGGTAGTCAGGGAATGGTGGATCTGTGCTTGCCCCCTCCGGCACCGAGCGTTCAGCCTCTGATCAAAATGCCTTTAGTTATTGTCCAACAAAGGGGGATTTCTTTTAATACACTGCTGCAGATTAGTCGGTAATTGCGTCCCTAATCAATAAAGTAGTGGAGCAGAAAATTAAAGGTGTGTGTGTTTGTGTGTGGTTGAACACTTTTTGGGGAGGCACAGAGCAACCCGGTGACAGTGCTTGAGGCCAGAGAGAGAGAAAGAGCGAGAGAGCAGTATGGAAAGAGGAAAGTGTAGGAGGATAGAGAGGCTGCTGTGAGGTGACAGTGATAAATAGGGCATTTAATAGAACAGCTGCAACAGCTCTGCTGCTGCATGGCTTCATATAGACTTATGTATTTGTCTGTATCACACACACACACAGAAATGCACTACTTGTTTGCGTATGTCAGCAATCTGCACGGACCCCGTCCTGACCCTGTTCTACAGCTCACCATTCAGCCCCGTTCAAAAATGTTATTAGCTAAAATTATTGCAATGCTTACCATATGAACACCTCCTTGTTTCCACACTCATTGTCCATTTTATGAGTTCCAATAGCTTAAGTTCTACATTTACAGACTGTAGTCCATCTGTTTCTCTACATACTTTGTTAGTCAGGACCAGCACATATCAGGTACTGTTTGGGTGGTGGCTCATTCTCAGCACTGCACTGGCACTATTGGATCAGGCATAGCAGTGCTGCTGGAGTTTTAAACACCTGAGTGAAAATAGCCCGTCAAGCAAAAATGTCCAGCCACCAGCATCCTCTAGGCAACATCTTGTGAGCACTGATGAAGGATTTGAGGATGACTAATGCAAGCTGTGCAACAACAGATGAGCTACTGTCTCTGACTTTACATAAAGGGCTCAGAAAGTGACAGATGGACTACAGATGGACTACAGTATGTAATTATAGAACTACTGTACAAAGTGCTCCTATATGGTAAGTGGAACTGATCAAATGGACAGTGAGTGTAGAACCAAGAAGGTGTACCTAATAAAGTGATCATTGAGCATATAGTGTGTAAGGACAGAAAAAGAACTGATTTTACAGCAAGGAAAGCCATTGTTTGTGTTCTCTACAGAGCCAGAAAATCATGGTGTGTAAATTAATGTTACACTAACTGACATTAAATTTAAATAATGGTTCTTTAATTTACCTGTTTGGTTTTGTTTTCCTGTTTGTCTCTTTTTGCTTTAGTTAGCACGTTCATACATTGATCTCTAGCCTCTTCGGGCATTATAGAAGACTCTGGGCTGTTATGTTGGAAAAGGGGTTGCTAGAGGGTTAACTGCTGAGGTGGTTTTGATAAATTGTCAACAATAGTGCGACTGGGCGATATGACAGAAAAATATGATCTAAAAATTATGCAGTATGATTTTTAAAAAAACTTGGCATTACTTCCTGAGAAGCACAGTGAGATGAATCCATTTCTAAAGTTGAACCCCATCTTCCCCTGGGTGAGACTAGAAAACTAGAGGAATCCTTGTCTAGAATAATAGCATGAAATCAAACAGTAATGACATACAGTGGTGCTTGAAAGTTTGTGAACCCTTTAGAATTTTCTATATTTTCTGCATAAATATGATCTAAAACATGATCAGATTGTCACACAAGTCCTAAAAGTAGATAAAGAGAACCCAGTTAAACAAATGAGACAAAACAATATTATACTTGGTCATTTATTTATCGAAGAAAATTATCCAATATTACATATTAGTGAGTGGCAAAAGTATGTGAACCTCTAGGATCAGCAGTTAATTTGAAGGTGAAATTAGCGTCAGGTGTTTTCAATCACTGGGATGACAATCAGGTGTGAGTGGGCACCCTGTTTTATTTAAAGAACAGGGATCTATCAAAGTCTGCTCTTCACAACACATTTGTGGAGGTGTATCATGGCACGAACAAAGGAGTTTTCTGAGGAGCTCAGTAAAAGAATTGTTGATGCTCATCAGGCTGGAAAAGGTTACAAAGCCATCTCTCAAGAGTTTGGACTCCACCAATCCACAGTCAGACAGATTGTGTACAAATGGAGGAAATTCAAGACCATTGTTACCCTCCCCAGGAGTGGTCGACCAACAAAGATTGCTCCAAGAACAAGGCGTGTAATAGTTGGCGAGGTCACAAAGGACCCCAAGGTAACTTCTAAGCAACTGAAGGCCTCTCTCACATTGGCTAATGTTAATGTTCATGAGTCCACCATCAGAAGAACACTGAACAACAATGGTGTGCATGGCAGGGTTGCAAAGAGAAAGCCACTGCTCTCCAAAAAGAACATTGCTGCTCGTCTGCAGTTTGCTAAAGATCACGTGGACGAGCCAGAAGGCTATTGGAAGAATGTTTTGTGGACGGATGAGACCAAAATAGAACTTTTTGGTTTAAAATAAAAGTGTTATGTTTGGAGAAA